>CATNEN010000038.1:26268500-26973000 GCA_950097015.1 Macrostomum hystrix
CATGGGCGCTCTGCTTCTTGGCACCTGCGATTATGACGAAATCACCGGATTGGCTGAGCGAGCCGGGCCAATAAGCGAATCGCTTGACCAGCGGGTTGGAGATTTCGACCTGCATCCGGAACTGCTGGGTGAGTTGAGCGTGACTGACTTTGAGTTGTGGGATTTTAAACACAGGTTTCGATTTAACAGCAAGGCGTTTTTGAAAGTGAATTTTTTATGAATTCTTAAAGGAACCTTCATCTTAACGTAATTAGATCAATAGTAAATTTTTATTAAATTTATTTTTAAACCTGATTTCTCAAACTGATTTAAGCACCAGTTCAGAAACTTTCCGCATTCCTAGATTACTACAATATTTAATCCCTATAAAACTTTTCTGAAAACATATCCAATCCTTCAGAAATCCGAATCCAATCCTTCAGAAATCCGAATCCAATCCTTCAGAAATCCGAATCCAATCCTTCAGAAATCCGAATCCAATCCTTCATG
Organism: Macrostomum hystrix; assembly: GCA_950097015.1. Classification (NCBI taxonomy): domain Eukaryota; kingdom Metazoa; phylum Platyhelminthes; family Macrostomidae; genus Macrostomum; species Macrostomum hystrix. The sequence goes on from CATNEN010000038.1 coordinate 26,268,990, forward strand.
AATCCCTATCTAATCCTTCATGAATCCCTATCCAATCCTTCATGAATCCCTATCTAATCCTTCATGAATCCGTATCCAATCCTTCATGAATCCCTAGTTAATTCTTCATGAATCCCTATCCAATCCTTCATGAATCCCTATCTAATCCTTCATGAATCCCTATCCAATCCTTCATGAATCCCTATCTAATCCTTCATGAATCCCTATCCAATCCTTCATGAATCTATCCAATCCTTCATGAATCTATCCAATCCTTCATGAATCCCTATCCAATCCTTCATGAATCACTATCCAATCCTTCATGAATCCCTATTTAATTCTTCATGAATCCCTATCTAATCCTTCATGAATCCCTATTTAATTCTTCATGAATCCCTATCTAATCCTTCATGAATCCCTATCCAATTCTTCATGAATCCCTATCTAATCCTTCATGAATCCCTATCCAACCCTTCATGAATCCCTATCCAATCCTTCATGAATCCCTATCCAATCCTTCATGAATCCCTATCCAATCCCTCATAAATCGGAACCCAATCCTTCAGAAATACGAATCGAATCCTTCAGAAATCCGAATCCAATGCTTCAGAAATCCGAATCCAATGCTTCAGAAATCCGAATCCAATGCTTCAGGAATCCCTATCCAATCCTTCGGGAATTCGAATCCAATCCTTCATGAATCCCAATCCAATCCTTCATGTATCTCTATCTAATCTTTCATGAATCCCAATCCAATCCTTCATGAATCCCCACCAAATTGAATCCAATCCTTCATGAATCCGAATCCAATCCTTCAGGAATTCGAATCCAATCCTTCATGAATCCCTATCCAATCCTTCATTAATCCATATCCAATCCTTCATGAATCTCAATCCAATCCTTCAGAAATCCGAATCCAATCCTTCATGAATCCCTATCTAATCCTTCATGAATCCCTATCTAATCCTTCATGAATCCCTATCTAATCCTTCATGAATCCCTATCCAATCCTTCATTAATCCATATCCAATCCTTCATGAATCTCAATCCAATCCTTCAGAAATCCGAATCCAATCCTTCATGAATCCCTATCTAATCCTTCATGAATCCCTATCTAATCCTTCATGAATCCCTATCTAATCCTTCATGAATCCCTATCTAATCCTTCATGAATCCCTATCTAATCCTTCATGAATCCCTATCTAATCCTTCATGAATCCCTATCCAATCCTTCAAGAATCCCTATCTAATCCTTCATGAATCCGTATCCAATCCTTCATGAATCCCTATTTAATTCTTCATGAATCCGTATCCAATCCTTCATGAATCCCTATCTAATCCTTCATGAATCCGTATCCAATCCTTCAAGAATCCCTATCTAATCCTTCATGAATCCGTATCCAATCCTTCATGAATCCCTATCCAATCCTTCATGAATCTATCCAATCCTTCATGAATCTATCCAATCCTTCATGAATCCCTATCCAATCCTTCATGAATCTATCCAATCCTTCATGAATCTATCCAATCCTTCATGAATCCCTATCCAATCCTTCATGAATCACTATCCAATCCTTCATGAATCCCTATTTAATTCTTCATGAATCCCTATCTAATCCTTCATGAATCCCTATCCAATTCTTCATGAATCCCTATCTAATCCTTCATGAATCCTTATCCAACCCTTCATGAATCCCTATCCAATCCTTCATGAATCCCTATCCAATCCTTCATGAATCCCTATCCAATCCCTCATAAATCGGAACCCAATCCTTCAGAAATACGAATCGAATCCTTCAGAAATCCGAATCCAATGCTTCAGAAATCCGAATCCAATGCTTCAGAAATCCGAATCCAATGCTTCAGGAATCCCTATCCAATCCTTCATGAATCCGTATCCAATCCTTCATGAATCCCTATTTAATTCTTCATGAATCCGTATCCAATCCTTCATGAATCCCTATCCAACCCTTCATGAATCCCTATCCAACCCTTCATAAATCCCTATCTAATCCTTCATGAATCCCTATCCAATCCTTCAAGAATCCCTATCTAATCCTTCATGAATCCGTATCCAATCCTTCATGAATCCCTATTTAATTCTTCATGAATCCGTATCCAATCCTTCATGAATCCCTATCCAACCCTTCATGAATCCCTATCCAACCCTTCATAAATCCCTATCTAATCCTTCATGAATCCCTATCCAATCCTTCATGAATCTATCCAATCCTTCATGAATCTATCCAATCCTTCATGAATCCCTATCCAACCCTTCATGAATCCCTATCCAACCCTTCATAAATCCCTATCTAATCCTTCATGAATCCCTATCCAATCCTTCATGAATCTATCCAATCCTTCATGAATCTATCCAATCCTTCATGAATCCCTATCCAATCCTTCATGAATCACTATCCAATCCTTCATGAATCCCTATCTAATCCTTCATGAATCCCTATCCAATTCTTCATGAATCCCTATCTAATCCTTCATGAATCCCTATCCAACCCTTCATGAATCCCTATCCAATCCTTCATGAATCCCTATCCAATCCTTCATGAATCCCTATCCAATCCCTCATAAATCGGAACCCAATCCTTCAGAAATACGAATCGAATCCTTCAGAAATCCGAATCCAATGCTTCAGAAATCCGAATCCAATGCTTCAGAAATCCGAATCCAATGCTTCAGGAATCCCTATCCAATCCTTCGGGAATTCGAATCCAATCCTTCATGAATCCCAATCCAATCCTTCATGTATCTCTATCTAATCTTTCATGAATCCCAATCCAATCCTTCATGTATTCCTATCTAATCCTTCATGAATCCCCACCAAATTGAATCCAATCCTTCATGAATCCGAATCCAATCCTTCAGGAATTCGAATCCAATCCTTCATGAATCCCTATCCAATCCTTCATTAATCCCTATCCAATCCTTCATTAATCCCTATCTAATCCTTCATTAATCCCTATCCAATCCTTCATTTATCCCTATCCAATCCTTCATTAATCCATATCCAATCCTTCATGAATCTCAATCCAATCCTTCAGAAATCCGAATCCAATCCTTCATGAATCCCTATCTAATCCTTCATGAATCCCTATCTAATCCTTCATGAATCCCTATCTAATCCTTCATGAATCCCTATCTAATCCTTCATGAATCCCTATCTAATCCTTCATGAATCCCTATCTAATCCTTCATGAATCCATATCCAATCCTTCATGAATCTCAATCCAATCCTTCATTAATCCCTATCCAATCCTTCATTAATCCCTATCCAATCCTTCATTAATCCATATCCAATCCTTCATGAATCTCAATCCAATCCTTCAGAAATCCGAATCCAATCCTTCATGAATCCCTATCTAATCCTTCATGAATCCCTATCTAATCCTTCATGAATCCCTATCTAATCCTTCATGAATCCCTATCTAATCCTTCATGAATCCCTATCTAATCCTTCATGAATCCCTATCTAATCCTTCATGAATCCATATCCAATCCTTCATGAATCTCAATCCAATCCTTCAGAAATCCGAATCCAATCCTTCATGAATCCCTATCTAATCCTTCATGAATCCCTATCTAATCCTTCATGAATCCCTATCTAATCCTTCATGAATCCCTATCTAATCCTTCATGAATCCCTATCTAATCCTTCATGAATCCCTATCTAATCCTATCCCGCCCGCAGACAAGCTTAGCCGCGAGGAGAAAGCACTCAGGCTAGCCAGCTGGTTTGTTCGCTGGAGTGCCTACTTTGTCCACCACGGTATTCGCACTAGTGGAGTGGCCAATGTTTATCTCGGCTGCAACTTCTGGCGATCTGGCCTGCTAAGGCGACTGTTCGCTCAAAGTTTAAGACTGCGACTTGCTGGGGTGAGTGATTGAGGTTAATTATCAAGGCAGATAAAGCAAAATATTTAGCAACGAAACTTAGCAACCTTCTGCTTCGAGCGTTAACAGTAGAAAGATCTCGCTATTTTTCACCTACGAGTACTTCTTACCACTAGACACCCCGACGAGAACCGTTGACTATCTCGACGATGCCGATGATTTTGTTAATGGTTGGTTAAATACTTTAACGATAAAAAAGAAAAATGTCGTGCTCTCTCTACTGTTAAGTAGCTAGATACGAGTATTTCTTATTTTCTTAATAGAAAGCTTTTTTGGATTACTTAGCTGTTTGCACTCTATCAATTTGTTATCTGGCTTGAATGTTGCTACCATTGTTTCTTTGCTTGCTTTTTTACGGGCTGTTGCGAGCTAGTTTTATAAACATGTTTAAAATACTTTATAGCGCGCGACCTGGCAGAGAATTGGTTAATGTCTGGTACGCAGTATGTAAATAAGCTATTTTTTTCAGTACAGTTTTTCTAAACACACAAAATTAACTAGACAGTCTCAGGCCTAGCTAAAACTGGTCTATGCAATCAGTTAATTTAGTTAACCTTTATCTATGAATATCGAGAAATGGATATGCATTCACAGGTAAGAACAGAATCACAGTAGAGAACAGAATCACAGGTAAGAACAAAATCACAGGTGAGAACAGAATTACAGGTGAGAACAGAATTACAGGTGAGAACAGAATCACAGGTGAGAACAGAATCACATGTGAGAACAGAATTACAGTAGAGAACAGAATCACATGTGAGAACAGAATCACAGGTTGGAACAGAATCACAGGTGAGAACAAAATCACAGGTGAGAACAGAATCACAGGTGAGAACAGAATCACAGGTAAGAACAGAATTACAGGTGAGAACAGTATCACAGCTAAGAACAGAATTACAGGTGAGAACAGAATCACATGTGAGAACAGAATTACAGTAGAGAACAGAATCACATGTGAGAACAGAATCACAGGTTGGAACAGAATCACAGGTGAGAACAAAATCACAGGTGAGAACAGAATCACAGGTGAGAACGGAAACAAGCGAGAAAAGAAACAAGTGCAATTCTGCTTCATGCCCAGAAAGCATGCAGCTCACAGTCTCGTCTCGTTCCTTCGCGCTCTCCCAAACAGACTGCATTCGAGGCCAGCTTAAAGCTGCGGGCTTTCCGCATGGGCCACACCGGCGCTCTTGGCTCCATGGTGACGCAACCCGGTCAGGAGCTGAGCCACGTTCGAGACGATGGATTTTGCCTCAGTCTGGACGACTCCGAGTGAGCCATCCGTGTGCCAGAGGGATGCGATGTTTGCAGCTCTCCTACTGGTCGAAAAACCTTTCAAGATCCTTATACTGATCGACAATCTTTCCCAGATCCTCAAACTGATCGAAAATCTTACCCAGATCCTCAAACTGATCGACAATCTTCCCCAGATCCTCATACTGATCGACAATCTTCCCCAGATCCTCAAACTGATCGAAAATCTTACCCAGATCCTCAAACTGATCGACAATCTTCCCCAGATCCTCATACTGATCGACAATCTTTCCCAGATCCTCATACTGATCGACAATCTTTCCCAGATCCTCATACTGATCGACAATCTTTCCCAGATCCTCATACTGATCGACAATCTTTCCCAGATCCTCAAACTGATCGAAAATCTTACCCAGATCCTCAAACTGATCGACAATCTTCCCCAGATCCTCATACTGATCGACAATCTTTCCCAGATCCTCAAACTGATCGAAAATCTTACCCAGATCCTCAAACTGATCGACAATCTTCCCCAGATCCTCATACTGATCGACAATCTTTCCCAGATCCTCAAACTGATCGAAAATCTTACCCAGATCCTCAAACTGATCGACAATCTTCCCCAGATCCTCATACTGATCGACAATCTTCCCCAGATCCCCATACTGATCGAAAATCTTACCCTGATCCTCAAACTGATCGAAAATCTTACCCAGATCCTCATACTGATCGACAATCTTACCCAGATCCCCATACTGATCGAAAATCTTACCCAGATCCTCAAACTGATCGAAAATCTTACCCAGATCCTCAAACTGATCGACAATCTTACCCAGATCCTCATACTGATCGAAAATCTTACCCAGATCCTCATACTGATCGACAATCTTTCCCAGATCCTCATACTGATCGACAATCTTCCCCAGATCCTCATACTGATCGACAATCTTACCCAGATCCTCATACTGATCGAAAATCTTACCCAGATCCTCAAACTGATCGAAAATCTTACCCAGATCCTCATACTGATCGACAATCTTTCCCAGATCCTCAAACTGATCGAAAATCTTACCCAGATCCTCAAACTGATCGACAATCTTCCCCAGATCCTCATACTGATCGACAATCTTACCCAGATCCCCATACTGATCGAAAATCTTACCCTGATCCTCAAACTGATCGAAAATCTTACCCAGATCCTCATACTGATCGACAATCTTACCCAGATCCCCATACTGATCGAAAATCTTACCCAGATCCTCAAACTGATCGAAAATCTTACCCAGATCCTCAAACTGATCGACAATCTTCCCCAGATCCTCATACCGATCGACAATCTTACCCAGATCCTCAAACTGATCGACAATCTTACCAAGATCCTCATACCGATCGACAATCTTACCCAGATCCTCATACTGATCGAAAATCTTACCCAGATCCTCAAACTGATCGAAAATCTTACCCAGATCCTCAAACTGATCGAAAATCTTACCCAGATCCTCAAACTGATCGAAAATCTTACCCAGATCCTCATACTGATCGACAATCTTACCCAGATCCCCATACTGATCGACAATCTTCCCCAGATCCTCATACTGATCGACAATCTTCCCCAGATTCTTAAGTTACTCTCAATATTTTAAATTTTCGAATCGTGCAATTCCTTGACTTAATTATTTCTAACGTGAAAATATTTTAACTTTTTATCTTAGCATGTACGAATGTGTGCCTTGCCTGAATAAAATAAATTTAATTGAATTTGTTATGCTTTTTGCTTTATTTTATTAGCAATAAATTGAGTTTGGTGACAACTATTTAGCTTTAAAACTATTAAACACGTTTCAGTATCTGCTTCGTTCTCATTTTTATTGAATTTAATTTCTTAATTTCGTTCTTTAAGGCTAAGATTCGAACTCTCGACCTTTTATGGTCATGGACTCTCGAACTCGCATCTCTCTACCTCTTATCCTCAGCCTCTCTCTACCTCTTATCCTCTGCCTCTCTCTACCTCTTATCCTCTGCCTCTCTCTACCTCTTATCCTCTGCCTCTCTCTACCTCTTATCCTCTGCCTCTCTCTACCTCTTATCCTCAGCCTCTCTCTACCTCTTATCCTCTGCCTCTCTCTACCTCTTATCCTCTGCCTCTCTCTCCTCAGCCTCTCTCTACCTCTTATCCTCAGCCTCTCTCTACCTCTTATCCTCTGCCTCTCTCTACCTCTTATCCTCAGCCTCTCTCTACCTCTTATCCTCAGCCTCTCTCTACCTCTTATCCTCAGCCTCTCTCTCCTCAGCCTCTCTCTACCTCTTATCCTCAGCCTCTCTCTACCTCTTATCCTCTGCCTCGCTCTACCTCTTATCCTCAGCCTCTCTCTACCTCTTATCCTCTGCCTCGCTCTACCTCTTTTCCTCAGCCTCTCTCTACCTCTTATCCTCAGCCTCTCTCTCCTCAGCCTCTCTCTACCTCTTATCCTCAGCCTCTCTCTACCTCTTATCCTCTGCCTCGCTCTACCTCTTATCCTCAGCCTCTCTCTACCTCTTATCCTCTGCCTCGCTCTACCTCTTATCCTCTGCCTCTCTCTACCTCTTATCCTCAGCCTCTCTCTCCTCAGCCTCTCTCTACCTCTTATCCTCTGCCTCTCTCTCCTCAGCCTCTCTCTACCTCTTATCCTCAGCCTCTCTCTACCTCTTATCCTCAGCATCTCTCTACCTCTTATCCTCTGCCTCTCTCTACCTCTTATCCTCAGCCTCTCTCTACATCTTATCCTCAGCCTCTCTCCACCCCTCTTTTGTAGCCACACATACTATAGTTCTAGTAAATATAAAGTGTCTGTGCCTGTGGCTAGCGACATAGTTGCTACATAATACAAGTATACACTTTAACCAGACATTGTGTCAGACTGTCTGACTGGCTGTCTAGCTGTCAGTTTGTCCTTCGTTGGATTATAAACTCAGATAAATTATCTGCGATTCGCATGCAGCCAATTGCTAAGCAACATTAGACAAGATTTTGAACTGGTTGTACCAGTTTTCCAGAGTGGATATACTCACCGCACATACTACACAAGCTTTTATCTAAAAGCTGTAGCGAATAAAAAGTAAAATATTTATAGTCTTGCAATAAAAAATTCACTAAACTCTTTCTCAAACAGCAGTGTTTCCAATAGTGTACATTCGACTGTACACTAGAGACGGCTTTCAAAGCCCATGTGCTACACTGAATATCTTAAGCATTTCTAGTTCTCACACGAGTCATTCATATATAATGCACACCTTTGTGTTTCTTTAGCGTTTAAATTTAGTTTCAGGTTTGCACCGAGCACTGTAATAAGGCACTAAAATTATATTACCACCCGCCGTATTTCTTGTTACTATAAATATATTTACAACTACAAAATTCGAACGCTGAAATTCAATTTTATTACAAAAATGTGCATTTTAATGTATCTGTATAACAAATGTAAGATCACAAAAATGAGAGGTGAGACACGGGAATGATGAGACATGGGAGAGATGAGACACGGGAGAGGTGAGACATGGGAGAGATGAGACACGGGAGAGATCAGACACGGGAGAGATGAGAAGCGGGAGAGGTGAGACATGGAAGAGATGAGACACGGGAGAGGTGAGACACGGGAATGATGAGACATGGGAGAGATGAGACACGGGAGAGATCAGACACGGGAGAGATGAGAAGCGGGAGAGGTGAGACACGGGAGAAGTGAGACACGGGAGAGGTGAGACACGGGAGAGGTGAGACACGGGAGAGATGAGACACGGGAATGATGAGACATGGGAGAGATGAGAAGCGGGAGAGGTGAGACACGGGAGAGGTGAGACACGGGAGAGGTGAGACACGGGAGAAATGCTCAAGACAAAGGAGAGATGAGACATGGGAGAGATGAGACACGGGAATGATGAGACATGGGAGAGATGAGACACGGGAGAGATCAGACACGGGAGAGATGAGAAGCGGGAGAGGTGAGACACGGGAGAGATGAGAAACGGGAGAGGTGAGACACGGGAGAGGTGAGACACGGGAGAGGTGAGACACGGGAATGATGAGACATGGGAGAGATGAGACACGGGAGAGATCAGACACGGGAGAGATGAGAAGCGGGAGAGATCAGACACGGGAGAGATGAGACACGGGAGAGATGAGAAGCGGGAGAGGTGAGACACGGGAGAGGTGAGACACGGGAGAGGTGAGACACGGGAATGATGAGACATGGGAGAGATGAGACACGGGAGAGATCAGACACGGGAGAGATGAGAAGCGGGAGAGGTGAGACACGGGAGAGGTGAGACACGGGAGAGGTGAGACACGGGAGAGGTGAGACACGGGAATGATGAGACATGGGAGAGATGAGACACGGGAGAGATCAGACACGGGAGAGATGAGAAGCGGGAGAGGTGAGACACGGGAGAGATGAGAAGCGGGAGAGGTGAGACACGGGAATGATGAGACATGGGAGAGATCAGACACGGGAGAGATGAGAAGCGGGAGAGGTGAGACACGGGAGAGGTGAGACACGGGAATGATGAGACATGGGAGAGATGAGACACGGGAGAGGTGAGACACGGGAGAGATGACACGGGGGAGGTGAGACACGGGAGAGATGAGACACGGGAGAGATGAGAAGCGGGAGAGATGAGACAGGGGAGAGATCAGACACGGGAGAGATGAGAAGCGGGAGAGATGAGAAGCGGGAGAGATCAGACACGGAAGAGATCAGACACGGAAGAGATCAGACACGGAAGAGATCAGACACGGGAAAGATGAGACAAGGGAGCTCAATTACTTTACTCACTCAGATAAGCATTTTTGTGTTTAGTGTTTGTTGCATCCGTATGTTCTTGCGCATGTTTTGTTTGTTTAGTTTGTTATAGTAAATAGCATAATAGGCTGTAGATTATTTCATGCGTACACAGCTCGCGGCCGCCGGCTAGCCGACACTTCCACTAGTCAAAAAATACTCGGCTAGCCGGGTGAATCCATGTGGACCCACGGGGGGGTAGGGGGTAGGGGGTAGACTTCCGATAAATTTTACATGGATCATGCTACTCGTCTACTGCAAGTAGAAAGTATGAAATATGAAGTATGTAACTGGCTATCTAAATATTTTTCCTTTGCACTGATAATCATTTATTTCCAAACATATAGGCAAGCAAACCACAGTTCATACTAATTAATACAATACAACTAAAGCTGAATGAGTTTAGATGGGACTTACTGATTAAGTGGATTTTACGTGTAATAGATATATGACGCTTTTCTATCGTGCTAAGTAAGAACCAAGAAGTGATCACCCCGTCTCAAACAAATGATACTTCCACCTTAACAGCGAGGGCTTAATGGCTTATCAGAAGCCAGAACTAAAATTACAACACATCCACTGTATAAAATGGCTATAAAACGAAATAATTAGTAAATATTTAGCATCACAATAAAATATCGGATCAAAAAAATTCATTAGTAAAAATAATACGGAAAAAATTCGAACCCCCCTCGTAACACTCAAACAGAGCGCTCTTTCTATCAACACGCCACACAGGTTGAGTTATACATGCATAGAAAGACATATTTATACTAGTTATAAGACAAAAACAAAATCAAATCATATTTATTTTAATTTTAAATTACTCATATTTATATAACTTGGTTGCTAGATTATATTGGCTTTATTTTTGACGGCAGTTAATTGAAAAATTAAATTAAAGCTGTTTTACCCAGCTCTCCAACCCGTAAAATAGGCTTTTCATTCTACCCAGAATTCCAGAACCAGAATCAGTTCTAAAATTCCAGAAAGTATAGCGGTATAACTCTACAGTGCCTAAAAAGAAACGAAACAGAAACAAGTAAGACTGATTATGTACTCGTAATTATTTATGACAATGATCCGAATAAGGTATTAGCAAAAAATAGCTCGCTGTGGGTCTAGTGTCACTAAATGATGTGCCATTGCCCGCAGTCCTTCTGCAATCATTCTCAATATAATTGTATTCATTTGTCTATAGAATTCGTCACTTTTTTCGTGTTACATGGGAAGAAAGAATTGTATTTTTATAAATACTCTTTTTACATGTCAAAAACGAGTCTGAATAGTCCGGATTTTACGTCAATTTCATAACTTTACGTGCGTATGGTATAACAAATAATTATACAGAACTAAGTATGCGCATTAAAAAAAGTGTATTAGTACTTCTCAAAAAAAGATTTTCTTAGTTACGTTGTAGTATAATTTTTTATTTAAGTTTTTATTTAATAGTTTAGAATTGTTTAAATAAAAAACGCGCCCTAATGCGCTGCGCCACCAAACTAGTTTAGTTGGCATTTTACACTTAGGATATCATTACATCCATAACAGATTGTACTTTACTGTGTCTAGAGAAGGTATTTTTTAAAGTTACTTTGTCAATTTAAGTATTGAAATTTTCTATTAATTTTTTTATAACAAAGGTAAGCAATGTTTTTTCGTTTTAAATTTAGTTACTAGTACTACTTATGCCAGCAAATCGAAATCCCAATCCAATTGTTTTGATTTTCAACATTTATTAACTGACACAATGAAAATGTTACATGTAAAGTTAATAATAGATGTTAGTTAAAACCTAAGACTAAACTACTAAGAGTGTTACTAATGCAACTTATATCCAAATTATCAGTCAGTGGTCTGGCTGACTAGCTAAATTTTTTAAACCAAAATGATAATTGCTATAAAGTATAGACTTCAAGTTTTTAATACATTTTAACTTTGCTTGCTTTTTGGGCTTCTTGAACTTTGACTTACTAGACTTAGCTGCAGGGTGGTCCATGGACCCAGCGGGGAGGCGAGGGTCTCTTGAACTTTAGGTCTATATAAAATAGTTCTTGTTTTGATAGGATGATAAATCTGTGGCTACTAAGGCTTTTTGATGTGCTGATTTCATTTTTAATCAGATTTGTTATAGCTTTAACCCCCTACCATGCCATAGTCAGAAAAGTGGTAGAGTGCATGTCAAAACAATTTTTTGCTCCTCCCAAAATTGTACAACGTTACTACCTGCCTTGCAACAATAATAATTAATATACCTGGCATAAATAATGTGGTGTGGAATTTTTCATAATGGCAGTGCTTATCCCCATGGTACTGTAGAAATAATTTTTGTCTTTTTCCTACGGTACCGTGGGAATAATTTCCTGCTTATCCGCACGGCACACTGATAAGATAGTTGTCCTAATCATCTATCTTTTTATCGTGACTGCAATTTTTTTTCTTCCGGTTTTTAAAAGCAAGTAAACAAATAAAAGTTTTCTGCTTTTTTCGCAATTAGTTAACCAATACGGTGGCTTTTTAAGTATATAAAATATATATTGCTATTATTTATATATTTAAAAGAATACAACTGAAGTGTGTATTTTTCTAATCTTATAGCTCAAGCCTTCTAAGCCTATAATCCAGTCTATTACTTTACGCATCTCTGGAGCTATGTTGAAGATAGGACAGCTATCTCGTCAGTGTGCCGTGCAGATAAGCAGGAAATTATTCCCACTGTACTGTAGGAATAAGACAAAAATTATTTCTACGGTACCGTGGGGATAAGCACTGCCTTTCATAATTGTCTTTGGCCATAACCAGCTCGGCAGCATCCAAAGAGCAGAAAGAATCGCAGCTACATTTCTAACCTTTATTAGTGACTTCAATCAGGCAATATTTCCAAGCTTCCAACTTCCAAGCATTCTGTAGCATTTTTTACTAGATTTGTCACTATATACCCTGTGGCTATATAACAGCCAAGTAAACTAAACTAAACTGAACTGAACTGAATTGAACTGAATTGTTACGAATACTATAAACTGAATTGTTTCTGCACTGCACTTTTTGTTTCATTTAGCGCAATTTTAAATTTATTCATAAAAATAATTTTGCAAACAAAAGTAAATTTATGCCATGCGCTTGTACACCTTTTTATAGAACAGCAACCCTTTTGTGACATAATATTCTCACTAGGCCCTACCCCTATAATATTTTTATATTATTATGGTACAGGCATACATAATACAAGAGTTACAAGATGAAATAAGATTATTATGGTCAGTACTGATTATATTATAAGAAATTGAGATTATCAAACCAAAAAAAGAAACAAAGGAAATTTAAATTTAAATTAACTCAAATTTTAAAGCATAAAGTAGGCACTAAAGCTTCGTATTTCAGTTTGAGTCTTAAATTAAAGTGCATAAGAAATAGTGCAATAAAATGGTTTTATTTTGTAATTCTAATTTTTTTCTTACACACAGATGGTTCTAACTGGTGCCAATGTGTTTTTGCAAAACAAAGGAAAGGCAGGTAAGTTTTCTTATGGTCAGTATTACTTAAAAATATACTACAGGGATATATAGTAAGACTAGAACTCAAGAAATAGTAATGTATGAGTAGGCAGCATTATTTTTAATACAAAACATTTTAGTCCATTTATGCAGCATAACATTGTTTTTTTCTAAAAGTCTTGAATATTGTTGTATTTTCTAGGCTACATCATATGTTATATTCTCTGTGGGGTGCATCTATTAATTTACATAAAAGCTAGAAATAAATAAATATAATAATTAGTCACTATGTTTTGGTAAAATTTAAAAATTCAAATCTTCCTTTAATTCTAGTGTGGACCGCCGAACTGCGTCGCGAGTATATGAGTCTGCCAATCGAAGAAAAGCGACGTCTTCAAGAAGAAGCTAAAAATCAGCAGAAGAAAATAAGAAAAGTGGTAAATGATTTAAAACGTACAGGTGAGACATACGTACTTATTATATTAACCCGACGTGGAACCGATTTTACCACGTCCAATGACATATCGCCTAATGTTAGAAGCGCTATGGAGCCCCATATAAATAAAATAGCAGAACTAATGGATGACGCGAAAAAAGCAGAACAACAAAATATGGCAAATGAGCGCAGTGATGTTCAGCTTGCTGAAACTAGTCAGCCACGAAACCTAGCTTCTGTTTATAGCGATGTGAAAAAAATGCGACAAGAAATTTTTTTAAGGGCTAAAATTGCACATAAAACAGCGACAGGTTTCGACGGCAAGATTCCATGGAGCCTTGTCGGAAAAAGTTGCAAATTCATTCCAGAATTGAAGGACCCCCATCACTTATCCAGAGAAAAATGTGTAGCCATTTTAAAGGAACTCGAAAATACAGAACTGACATTTTGTAATTCAGTTTCCATTGATGTATCACCTGATCATGATACACCAATAAGTGCCTCTCATCTGCATCAACAACAGGCTCAAGTGATGGAAGAAGGGCTACAAGTCGATGACTACCATAATATCACCACAAGTGACTTGGAGAGTGAAGGAGATACGGCACTGACTTCTGTAACCGCGAAATATCGGCAACACTTTCACGAAAGTGAAAGTTCAACAAATTTTAATCCTTTCAATACTCCATTTGTAGATGACGCAAATAGACTTGCTCAGTCATCTTTATATGGGGCGAGCTCTGCACCCAACATTACGCTTAGACTAGATACTAGACAAACGGAATGAAATTTCAATATGAAACAATTATTAGAGGCCCACACGACGCCAATAGCTTAATATTAGATAGTATAATATTTAAGATGCAATATGCTATGGTTTTCAATGTTTTCAGCCGAAAATAGTCACTGTGCAGAGAGCTGCTATCTTTACAGGGACTAGAGTCTATATTCTGTCAAATATTGCTGGGATTGTCAATGTGCATTTATTGCTTTGACATTTTTCCTCTGCATAAAACTAATGCTGGGATTGTCACTGTGCATTCATTGCTTTGACATTTTTCCTCTGCATAAAACTAATGCTGGGATTGTCACTGTGCATTCATTGCTTTGACATTTTTCCCTCTGCAAAAAACTAATGCTGGGATTGTCAATGTGCATTTATTGCTTTGACATTTTTCCTCTGCATAAAACTAATGCTGGGATTGTCACTGTGCATTCATTGCTTTGACATTTTTCCTCTGCATAAAACTAATGCTGGGATTGTCACTGTGCATTCATTGCTTTGACATTTTTCCCTCTGCAAAAAACTAATGCTGGGATTGTCAATGTGCATTTATTGCTTTGACATTTTTCCTCTGCATAAAACTAATGCTGGGATTGTCACTGTGCATTCATTGCTTTGACATTTTTCCTCTGCATAAAACTAATGCTGGGATTGTCACTGTGCATTCATTGCTTTGACATTTTTCCTCTGCATAAAACTAATGCTGGGATTGTCACTGTGCATTCATTGCTTTGACATTTTTCCCTCTGCATAAAACTAATGCTGGGATTGTCACTGTGCATTCATTGCTTTGACATTTTCCCTCTGCATAAAACTAATGCTGGGATTGTCAATGGGCATTCATTGCTTTGACATTTTCCCTCTGCATTTGTCAGATAAATTTTTCTTTCACGAACGTGACGCGCCTCATCGTGGCGTGAAAGTGAACAGTGCGCGTTTCAATCTTTTGCACTTGCCAAGACGTCACATAGAATTGATAATATGATGCTGCTGACTCATAGAATTGATAATATGATGCTGCTGACTTATAGAATTGATAATATGATGCTGCTGTCACATAGAATTGATAATATCATGCTGCTGACTTATAGAATTGATAATATGATGCTGCTGTCACATAGAATTGATAATATGATGCTGCTGACACATAGAATTGATAATATGATGCTGCTGACTTACAGAATTGATAATATGATGCTGCTGTCACATAGAATTAATAATATGATGCTGCTGACTTATAGAATTGATAATATGATGATGCTGACACATAGAATTGATAATATGATGCTGCTGTCACATAGAATTGATAATATGATGCTGCTGACACATAGAATTGATAATATGATGCTGCTGTCACATAGAATTGATAATATGATGCTGCTGACTTATAGAATTGATAATATGATGTTGCTAACTTATAGAATTGATAATATCATGCTGCTGTCACATAGAATTGATGAGGTGATGTTGCTGATGGTGTGATCCAGTTGAGCCTCTGCGCCTTAAGTATCGACCGAAGCCGCGCAGTCCGAACCACATGTACAAATTGTCGCTAAGTTGTCGCTACCTGCTCTCAGATGAGCTAACCTACGCGGATTGCCAACTCATGCCTAAACTGCATCATCTGAAAATGGCCGCTAAGGTAGAATTCCCTGTTTGTCTGCCAGGGTTCGAATGCTTTTTTAATCTCAGAGTCTATTTAGCTCCAGCGGGCTAAAGATAGATTCTAAAATGAATGCGGGTCGGTATTGACTGTGAAATCAGATAGGAAAGAGATGAGACAGGATAAAGATGAGACAGGCGAGAGATGTGACATGGAAGATGTAAGACACGGCACAGTTTTATACAGAGGAGAGATAAGACGGGAGATAAAACAGGGAAGATATGAGACAGTGAAGACATGAATCAGGGCCAAGATGCATGTGACAGTGTTCAGATTAGACAGAGGAGAGATGAGACAGGGGTGAGGTGAGATCGGAGAGACGAGACAGGGGTGAGGTGAGATCGGAGAGATGAGACGTCTTGGGTGAGATCAGAGAGATGAGACAGGCGTGATTCAATTGTTCGCATCGTCGATACATTTCAGTTCTATCGCGACTTCGATGTGCCATCAGAGCTGCAGCATCTGCAAGCCTATTATTCGGCCATGTACGAATGCGAGGCCTTCCGTTGTAGCTGTCCGGCCGACCGTGACGTCTATCAGTTGTACCACGACAAGCTGCCTCGCGCATTGGTTGCTAAGAGACCGCAGCCCAGCCTGATGGACGACTCGCGGCTGTTGCTAGGCGAGAGCGGCACCGGTGGCATTGGCAACAATGGTGCCGGCGTACATTGATGGGCTAACATTTATTTAGGTAGAAAATTAGGCAAGTTTTGTTCGTTTTTCTCTAGCGAAAATGCGACAGCTGCTTTTTAATTTTTTTAGTTTTTTTATGGTAAAAATGACTTTAAACGATTAATAATTTTAGTTTTTACTAATACTAATTCGGGTGTATCTCCGTACTCAGTAAGATAAAAACTGCGATTTTTGTCGCCGCTTGCTTGTCTGTAAACTACAATGCCTATAAGTACTTATACATTCATCCTTTGCGTGTGTTTTTCTGAACTAAAAGCATTCGATTTTTTATAAATATTACGAGGGGTGTCCCAAAAGTTCCCGGAATGTCCAACGTTGCTCTTCAACGGAGCCATGAAATTTCACGCCCATGGTGTCAAATGAAAGGAAATTTTGTCAGAAAGAAAACAAAATTAAAATCATGTTCATATCTTTTTCTATTCAGGAGCTGCAGCAAGAAACGTGCGCGAAGGTCAGGGGTAGTGTTACACAAGCTCAAAAATCTATGAAAATGATTTTAAACAATAAAACACAGAACAGTTCGTTCACACTTTCCATAGACACTGCCACGTCTTTCTGACACGTCAGTAGCAGTGCCAGTATCAGTATCAGTATCAGTAGCACTAATTCAAAATGAAAATATCCAAAAATGGAGATGAAAAATGATTGCCATAAATTTTGGAGCTTGTGTTAGTGCTCCGAAAGTTATTTTACTAAGCTCCACGAATGTAATTAAGTATGAGCATATATGTTTACAATGTCTCGCTAATTAAATTCTATGCCAAATTAAATTCCCGTTCTTTTTTTTAACGTGCAAAGCTTTCTACAAAAATATAGTTAGCTAGTACAAACCTTTATTAATTAATATAAAATTGTTATTCAGATATAGTGCACTGTTATTTTAATACTTTCTTATAGATATTGCAGTAGTAAAATACAAAAAACGTACCGTTCTTGTATTGTGTTAATGTTAGTTAGCTCTACTAATGCTCTGTTTTGTTATTTACTTATCGCTGCTCATCATATGCTCATTTTATTCCATTCAAATAAAGCAACAATTAGAAAAAAATTGTTGTTTGCTTCAATCATTTTGTGTAGTAAACAGCTGAGATAAGCTACAAAATTCCTACTCAATGAGCTTGTAACATTGGTTAGGGCCGGGTGAGTGGCAAATCGGTCTAACGCGTTGGCCTCTCGCACCGAGGTCCCTGAGCTCGATTCCGCGGCGAGGCCACATTCATTTTGAACGCAGCCGCGGAGAGAAGACTTAGGGGCACAGCGATAGTGTACACTGCCAGACGATGAGAAAGTCGGGCCCTATAAGCCCTATCTTATTACTGACGAATTTCCATAATTATTTCGATATCGACTGCCTCTCTAAAAACATATTTGTTGAAATTAGTAAAATATTCTACTTTTGTTTTCCAGCCCGCCAGCCAGTTCGGCGATGTGGACCTCGGAGGGAAAGTACGTAGTGTCAACGAGCATCCAGTCTGGTAGATCAGTCACTGACTGGCTGACTGCTGACTGACTGCTGCTGCAGCATCATAGAAGCAACTATGATGCTTCTCTAGAAATCATCATAGTTGCTTTGTTTCACGTGTTAAGACTTGGCAGCCGAATATTCGTCATTGACAATGACATCGAGCCGGTGCGCCAGCGGGAGTGCTTTAGTAAAATTGTTTGAAACCCGTTAAACATTATCAATTCTATGAGTAAGCAGCATCACCTTATCAATTCTATTAGTAAGCAGCATCACCTTATCAATTCTATTAGTAAGCAGCATCGCCTTATCAATTTTATTAGTAAGCAGCATCACCTTATCAATTCTATTAGTAAGCAGCCTCGCTTATCCTCTGTGTTTTTTTAAGCAATATGACTTCTTAATTAATTATTACATAATTAAGCCGGGTTAATCTCAATGTGTTTGATGTGTTTGTCTCCTATTTTCATTATTTTGCCTTTTCATACTCAGATAGAAATTCATGGCATAGACTCAGATCTCATTGGCCTAGATAGGATAGACTCAGGTGCTGTAGAGACTCAGATTCCATAGCCTGTGCTCACAAAATATATTTTAAAAACATTTTTGTTGAAATTAGTAAAATATTCTACTTTTGTTTTCCAGTCAGTCAGGCGACAAAGGAAACTTAGGGTTCTACCAATCTAGTGAATTTAGGGCCGCATACACAGTGTGCGAGCTCCCGAAGAAGCGGTTGTCCATTCGCCAGCTGATTCAAGCTGAGCTCTATGACGCCATCATGGGCTCAAACACCAGCAGCACCAGCTATGAGGTCCTGTCACTCGGCTGCGGCCCAGGCAGCGACCTTCTTGCCGCCATGGACGTGTTCCAGCTGGTGGCCAAGTCAGAGGGTCTGGGACCACTTCAGATGGGCGTCACCGGTGTCGACATGTTTGATTGGCTGCTCTAGCCATTCCATGAGGCAGCCGCAGCGTTAGCTCTGCAGTGGCTAATCAGCAGCTTCCCGGAGCAGTTTCACCTGGGCCACAGCCAGGGACAACTAAAACCCAAAGAAAAGTCTATAAGTCATGTCAGGTGCGCATCCGTTAACTTAATTTAATCTTGGTTTGTAGTTTGTATTTTATATATTATTGAAACGTTCGTTATAAATATGTTTGTTATAAATAAGTATATAAGGAATTGGCCCACGATGGAATGTCCCTGATTTTACTTCTCTGCTCTATTTATTTATTATTTATTAATTTTATTTATTAAAAAACTTAAATATATTTTTCATAATTTTCAATTTTTTATTACTAACTAGCAGACTACGGAGACTACGTGGGACTACGGATGTTGCTACGACCTTATCCTGCTGAGCTATGCCGAGGTGCGGCTCTAAGACAAGTTTCGTCACCGACTGGCTGCCGCAGCTGCTAAAAGTGCAATAATTTGTGTTGTCATTTTTGCTATTAACGCTGTTGTTGATTATCTGCTGCTGGTGCTAGACGCAGATCTTAGGAAAATTGTTTGAAACCCTTATCAATTTTATGAGTAAGCAGCATCACCTTATCAATTCTATTAGTAAGCAGCCTCGCTTATCCTCTGTGTTTATTTGTTTATTAGGCTCTAACCTGTTTATTAAGTTCATTGAGTCGTTTATTCCTTCGTGTGAATCATCCCTTGTGTGGTTTGAGTCTGCGTTATTAGTAAACCAGCTATTACTTGCATGAGCGAAAACCCAGAGTCACTTGAGTTCAAATCTGAGGCGAGCAAAAGACATTACGCTCACCAATTTTAATACTTTTGGCCTTTCTATTATCAGCGTTCTTTATTTTATTCGGCATTCTGCCTGAGCTCAGTGGGCAAGCTTCTACCCTCAACTTCATCTATCCCGTAACTTTCATCCGCTATGAGCTTCTAACGGAAGCAAGTGTAAAACATACCGACCCCGGTGATAGCCAAATAGGGCCTTAGCTTTAAAATCTCTTAATTTTTGTTATGCGTTTTAGAAAATTAGCAATTTTATTCATCAAAAGCTAAAAGTTAGTTTTTTGAAGTGCGAATATCGTTATTTTTTTAAGTTTCGGATGCTGAATTTTTGACGGCACATCAGGGGCTATCCAATAACGGCATGCGCGATTCCAGATGTGCACCTGTTCTACAAACTTAGGGGGTACATTTACGGATTCATCAGTGGTTACACTGAGTTGAATATATACGGCTTATAGTTGACTATCTGAACTGTTGAAGTGAGGGTACATTTACGGATTCATCAGTGGTTACACTGAGTTGAATATATACTGCTTATAGTTGACTATCTGAACTGTTGAAGTGGGGGTACATTTACGGATTCATCAGTGGTTACACTGAGTTGAATATATACTGCTTATAGTTGACTATCTGAACTGTTGAAGTGGGGGTACATTTACGGATTCATCAGTGGTTACACTGAGTTGAATATATACTGCTTATAGTTGACTATCTGAACTGTTGAAGTGGGGGTACATTTACGGATTCATCAGTGGTTACACTGAGTTGAATATATACGGCTTATAGTTGACTATCTGAACTGTTGAAGTTAGGGTACATTTACGGATTCATCAGTGGTTACACTGAGTTGAATATATACTGCTTATAGTTGACTATCTGAACTGTTGAAGTGGGGGTACATTTACGGATTCATCAGTGGTTACACTGAGTTGAATATATACGGCTTATAGTTGACTATCTGAACTGTTGAAGTGGGGGTACATTTACGGATTCATCAGTGGTTACACTGAGTTGAATATATACGGCTTATAGTTGACTATCTGAACTGTTGAAGTGAGGGTACATTTACGGATTCATCAGTGGTTACACTGAGTTGAATATATACGGCTTATTATAGTTGACTATCTGAACTGTTGAAGTGGGGGTACATTTACGGATTCATCAGTGGTTACACTGAGTTGAATATATACGGCTTATAGTTGACTATCTGAACTGTTGAAGTGAGGGTACATTTACGGATTCATCAGTGGTTACACTGAGTTGAATATATACGGCTTATAGTTGACTATCTGAACTGTTGAAGTGGGGGTACATTTACGGATTCATCAGTGGTTACACTGAGTTGAATATATACGGCTTATAGTTGACTATCTGAACTGTTGAAGTGGGGGTACATTTACGGATTCATCAGTGGTTACACTGAGTTGAATATATACGGCTTATAGTTGACTATCTGAACTGTTGAAGTGGGGGTACATTTACGGATTCATCAGTGGTTACACTGAGTTGAATATATACTGCTTATAGTTGACTATCTGAACTGTTGAAGTGGGGGTACATTTACGGATTCATCAGTGGTTACACTGAGTTGAATATATACGGCTTATAGTTGACTATCTGAACTGTTGAAGTGGGGGTACATTTACGGATTCATCAGTGGTTACACTGAGTTGAATATATACGGCTTATAGTTGACTATCTGAACTGTTGAAGTGGGGGTACATTTACGGATTCATCAGTGGTTACACTGAGTTGAATATATACTGCTTATAGTTGACTATCTGAACTGTTGAAGTGGGGGTACATTTACGGATTCATCAGTGGTTACACTGAGTTGAATATATACGGCTTATAGTTGACTATCTGAACTGTTGAAGTGGGGGTACATTTACGGATTCATCAGTGGTTACACTGAGTTGAATATATACGGCTTATAGTTGACTATCTGAACTGTTGAAGTGGGGGTACATTTACGGATTCATCAGTGGTTACACTGAGTTGAATATATACGGCTTATAGTTGACTATCTGAACTGTTGAAGTGGGGGTACATTTACGGATTCATCAGTGGTTACACTGAGTTGAATATATACTGCTTATAGTTGACTATCTGAACTGTTGAAGTGGGGGTACATTTACGGATTCATCAGTGGTTACACTGAGTTGAATATATACGGCTTATAGTTGACTATCTGAACTGTTGAAGTGGGGGTACATTTACGGATTCATCAGTGGTTACACTGAGTTGAATATATACGGCTTATAGTTGACTATCTGAACTGTTGAAGTGGGGGTACATTTACGGATTCATCAGTGGTTACACTGAGTTGAATATATACTGCTTATAGTTGACTATCTGAACTGTTGAAGTGGGGGTACATTTACGGATTCATCAGTGGTTACACTGAGTTGAATATATACGGCTTATAGTTGACTATCTGAACTGTTGAAGTGGGGGTACATTTACGGATTCATCAGTGGTTACACTGAGTTGAATATATACGGCTTATAGTTGACTATCTGAACTGTTGAAGTGAGGGTACATTTACGGATTCATCAGTGGTTACACTGAGTTGAATATATACGGCTTATAGTTGACTATCTGAACTGTTGAAGTGGGGGTACATTTACGGATTCATCAGTGGTTACACTGAGTTGAATATATACGGCTTATAGTTGACTATCTGAACTGTTGAAGTGGGGGTACATTTACGGATTCATCAGTGGTTACACTGAGTTGAATATATACGGCTTATAGTTGACTATCTGAACTGTTGAAGTGGGGGTACATTTACGGATTCATCAGTGGTTACACTGAGTTGAATATATACGGCTTATAGTTGACTATCTGAACTGTTGAAGTGGGGGTACATTTACGGATTCATCAGTGGTTACACTGAGTTGAATATATACGGCTTATAGTTGACTATCTGAACTGTTGAAGTGGGGGTACATTTACGGATTCATCAGTGGTTACACTGAGTTGAATATATACGGCTTATAGTTGACTATCTGAACTGTTGAAGTGGGGGTATATTTACGGATTCATCAGTGGTTACACTGAGTTGAATATATACGGCTTATAGTTGACTATCTGAACTGTTGAAGTGGGGGTACATTTACGGATTCATCAGTGGTTACACTGAGTTGAATATATACGGCTTATAGTTGACTATCTGAACTGTTGAAGTGGGGGTACATTTACGGATTCATCAGTGGTTACACTGAGTTGAATATATACGGCTTATAGTTGACTATCTGAACTGTTGAAGTGAGGGTACATTTACGGATTCATCAGTGGTTACACTGAGTTGAATATATACGGCTTATAGTTGACTATCTGAACTGTTGAAGTGGGGGTACATTTACGGATTCATCAGTGGTTACACTGAGTTGAATATATACGGCTTATAGTTGACTATCTGAACTGTTGAAGTGGGGGTACATTTACGGATTCATCAGTGGTTACACTGAGTTGAATATATACTGCTTATAGTTGACTATCTGAACTGTTGAAGTGGGGGTACATTTACGGATTCATCAGTGGTTACACTGAGTTGAATATATACTGCTTATAGTTGACTATCTGAACTGTTGAAGTGGGGGTACATTTACGGATTCATCAGTGGTTACACTGAGTTGAATATATACGGCTTATAGTTGACTATCTGAACTGTTGAAGTGGGGGTACATTTACGGATTCATCAGTGGTTACACTGAGTTGAATATATACGGCTTATAGTTGACTATCTGAACTGTTGAAGTGGGGGTACATTTACGGATTCATCAGTGGTTACACTGAGTTGAATATATACGGCTTATAGTTGACTATCTGAACTGTTGAAGTGAGGGTACATTTACGGATTCATCAGTGGTTACACTGAGTTGAATATATACGGCTTATAGTTGACTATCTGAACTGTTGAAGTGAGGGTACATTTACGGATTCATCAGTGGTTACACTGAGTTGAATATATACGGCTTATAGTTGACTATCTGAACTGTTGAAGTGAGGGTACATTTACGGATTCATCAGTGGTTACACTGAGTTGAATATATACTGCTTATAGTTGACTATCTGAACTGTTGAAGTGGGGGTACATTTACGGATTCATCAGTGGTTACACTGAGTTGAATATATACGGCTTATAGTTGACTATCTGAACTGTTGAAGTGGGGGTACATTTACGGATTCATCAGTGGTTACACTGAGTTGAATATATACGGCTTATAGTTGACTATCTGAACTGTTGAAGTGGGGGTAAATTTACGGATTCATCAGTGGTTACACTGAGTTGAATATATACGGCTTATAGTTGACTATCTGAACTGTTGAAGTGGGGGTACATTTACGGATTCATCAGTGGTTACACTGAGTTGAATATATACGGCTTATAGTTGACTATCTGAACTGTTGAAGTGGCCGGGTACATTTACGGATTCATCAGTGGTTACACTGAGTTGAATATATACGGCTTATAGTTGACTATCTGAACTGTTGAAGTGGGGGTACATTTACGGATTCATCAGTGGTTACACTGAGTTGAATATATACGGCTTATAGTTGACTATCTGAACTGTTGAAGTGGGGGTACATTTACGGATTCATCAGTGGTTACACTGAGTTGAATATATACGGCTTATAGTTGACTATCTGAACTGTTGAAGTGAGGGTACATTTACGGATTCATCAGTGGTTTACACTGAGTTGAATATATACGGCTTATAGTTGACTATCTGAACTGTTGAAGTGGGGGTACATTTACGGATTCATCAGTGGTTACACTGAGTTGAATATATACGGCTTATAGTTGACTATCTGAACTGTTGAAGTGAGGGTACATTTACGGATTCATCAGTGGTTACACTGAGTTGAATATATACGGCTTATAGTTGACTATCTGAACTGTTGAAGTGGGGGTACATTTACGGATTCATCAGTGGTTACACTGAGTTGAATATATACGGCTTATAGTTGACTATCTGAACTGTTGAAGTGGGGGTAAATTTACGGATTCATCAGTGGTTACACTGAGTTGAATATATACGGCTTATAGTTGACTATCTGAACTGTTGAAGTGGGGGTACATTTACGGATTCATCAGTGGTTACACTGAGTTGAATATATACGGCTTATAGTTGACTATCTGAACTGTTGAAGTGGCCGGGTACATTTACGGATTCATCAGTGGTTACACTGAGTTGAATATATACGGCTTATAGTTGACTATCTGAACTGTTGAAGTGGGGGTACATTTACGGATTCATCAGTGGTTACACTGAGTTGAATATATACGGCTTATAGTTGACTATCTGAACTGTTGAAGTGGGGGTACATTTACGGATTCATCAGTGGTTACACTGAGTTGAATATATACGGCTTATAGTTGACTATCTGAACTGTTGAAGTGAGGGTACATTTACGGATTCATCAGTGGTTTACACTGAGTTGAATATATACGGCTTATAGTTGACTATCTGAACTGTTGAAGTGGGGGTACATTTACGGATTCATCAGTGGTTACACTGAGTTGAATATATACGGCTTATAGTTGACTATCTGAACTGTTGAAGTGAGGGTACATTTACGGATTCATCAGTGGTTACACTGAGTTGAATATATACGGCTTATAGTTGACTATCTGAACTGTTGAAGTGAGGGTACATTACGGATTCATCAGTGGTTACACTGAGTTGAATATATACGGCTTATAGTTGACTATCTGAACTGTTGAAGTGGGGGTACATTTACGGATTCATCAGTGGTTACACTGAGTTGAATATATACGGCTTATAGTTGACTATCTGAACTGTTGAAGTGGGGGTACATTTACGGATTCATCAGTGGTTACACTGAGTTGAATATATACGGCTTATAGTTGACCATCTGAACTGTTGAAGCGGGGGTACATTTACGGATTCATCAGAGGTTACACTGAGTTGAATATATACGGCTTATAGTTGACTATCTGAACTGTTGAAGTGGGGGTACATTTACGGATTCATCAGTGGTTACACTGAGTTGAATATATACTGCTTATAGTTGACTATCTGAACTGTTGAAGTGGGGGTACATTTACGGATTCATCAGTGGTTACACTGAGTTGAATATATACGGCTTATAATTGACTATCTGAACTGTTGAAGTGGGGGTACATTTACGGATTCATCAGTGGTTACACTGAGTTGAATATATACGGCTTATAGTTGACCATCTGAACTGTTGAAGCGGGGGTACATTTACGGATTCATCAGAGGTTACACTGAGTTGAATACATACTGCTTAAATTCGACTATCATGACAATTAATTTACACTTGCACTTCAGGAATCAGAGTTCTGACAATGGGGCTTTTGGCGTTAAATTCGTATCAGATTGAGATGAGAAATCCACTTCTATACTGACATCCAATTAATCTAATTTTTGCTGAGATTGAGGTACATGTAGAGCTACTTGTTACGATTGTACTCGATACGTACAGTACATTACCAGCAATCGACCTCAATGCCGTTACTGTTAAAATCTTAAACACGAAACACTTTCTTGTTTTTTCAAAAGTACAGTCGGCTGAACTTGGGTACTTAAGGCATCGGTTTGCTTGCTGTACATATCGAAAATTGATTAATTTTTTATTAAGTAACAAATTGTACACAAAATTATTTTAATGCTGGAATGGCGATATGTTAAGCATATAATTTCCAAAGAATAACACGTCGTTATATACTATCAACCACTTTCATAGTAGGCTTCTCACAGTAGGTGTAACAAAATATGCGCCATTTAAGACTGGCTTTATACGGGATGGTATCGGGCGCATTTCGTAAGCTACTTATTTATTAGCAAGCAGTAAGACGAAGTACAATTTGTATATTTACTAGCTACTCGTAAATAAGAAAAATGTGCATATTGCAATAACTGCTCAACAGGGGGTAAGTACAGAGTACACGGACTTGAGAATGCGCAAAATAATATCAAATTAAGGTGAGAAGCATGTATCTTTGCAGTTAGCAACCAGTACTCAGTATTCCAGCGCTGCATTGGTGGTATGGCAGGCCCGCTAATCGGCTAGATGGGTAGCTGCAGACAGTGCATAATATGCAATTATCTTCCGTCGTACATTGAGAAACCGCGCATCGCGAAGGTGGCCGACACTGACGGCCGGCTACGGTTTCTGCTCGTGACAGACAGGCTTCGCCACTGTTTTTGCAAGGCTGCCTCCGAATAATCTAAACTGTCGAGTCCAGTTCGCATTTCCTGGCAGGGTGGGAATTGAACTTGAATATAAAATTCAATAAATAAGTCACAAATTTAAGTAATTAAAAGCATCTTTTACCTGTATTTAAGCCTAAAAGTGCCACTACATCTTTTGGTGCCGAGTGCGATTGTTCTCCAGTCCAGCAGTTGTGCACCACGGAACATAGGGAAAAAATGAATGAAAGCAGGAAATTATATTGAGAACACGCAGATTGAGAGCTGAATCGCAAATGATACTAAATCTTAAACTAAAAGTACCGTTCATTGCTTTGATTTCTTGATTGACGTACCGGAAACAAGACAAAATAGGTCAACTTTGTGAGAGGGAGTCTACTATAACAGCAAATTTCTGGGTATAAAAATTGTGAATAGATAGAATAAAATATATGAAGTGATTGGTTCGTGGATATTCAGTACAGAAGGTTGTAAAACACCTAGACTAACTAGTAGTGACGTCTTGGCCAGTGCAAAAGATTGAAACGCGCACTGTTCACTTTCACGCCACGATGAGGCGCGTCACGTTCGTGAAAGAAAAATTTATCTGACAAATGCAGAGGGAAAATGTCAAAGCAATGAATGCACATTGACAATCCCAGCATTAGTTTTATGCAGAGGGAAAAATGTCAAAGCAATGAATGCACAGTGACAATCCCAGCATTAGTTTTATGCAGAGGGAAAAATGTCAAAGCAATGAATGCACAGTGACAATCCCAGCATTAGTTTTATGCAGAGGGAAAAATGTCAAAGCAATGAATGCCCATTGACAATCCCAGCATTAGTTTTATGCAGAGGGAAAAATGTCAAAGCAATGAATGCCCATTGACAATCCCAGCATTAGTTTTATGCAGAGGGAAAAATGTCAAAGCAATGAATGCCCATTGACAATCCCAGCATTAGTTTTATGCAGAGGGAAAAATGTCAAAGCAATGAATGCCCATTGACAATCCCAGCATTAGTTTTTTGCAGAGATAAAAAATGTCAAAGCAATGAATGCACAGTGACAATCCCAGCATTAGTTTTATGCAGAGGGAAAAATGTCAAAGCAATGAATGCACATTGACAATCCCAGCATTAGTTTTTTGCAGAGGGAAAAATGTCAAAGCAATGAATGCACAGTGACAATCCCAGCATTAGTTTTTTGCAGAGGGAAAAATGTCAAAGCAATGAATGCACATTGACAGTCCCAGCATTTTTTTGTGTCAGATAGCAGATACTTAATAGTTAAGTGTTGCATTTTGACTTAAATATTATGAGACTTTTTGGTTTGATGCACTTAGCTGCTAATATATATTTAACACGCGGTCTCGTCATCATCAGAATCATCTGATGCTGAATTGAATGAGTTATCTAGATCGTCCAGTCGTTCGTTAGAATCATTTTTGTCTAAACTGTCAACCGTGGGAGTTAAACTTTGGATTGAGTCTTGGTTGACTGAGAGCATTGCTATAGGGACACTTTCAATTTGCCGGTAAATAATCTGAAACAGTCGGTGAAAGTGTGCCGGTAGACCTGGTTGACCTTCTAAAGTTATACAATGCTCTTGAATACGCTTCTGAATATCACGCCATTCATCAAAAAGAAAGTTTTTTTCCTCATCAAGCCTCTATTTTTTATGACTTACGTCAATGGCGCGTCTACGAAAGCTTCCTGTAAAATCGTTTTTAGCAATTCCGGAATAGAAGCTATGCTTAGGGTTTTGAAGTTCTGTAAAAGTTGGTCTATCGTTTTGTGGCATCTATTTGGAATAGAGTTTCTGCATTTCCGAAGTTAGACTAAAAACTCTACGAGCACAACTTTTTGTTCGACTTTGACCTGTGGAAGTACCAAGTTCTCTAAGCCAATATATTCTTTGAGTGGCAACTGACCTTAAAGAGCCCAGCGTATCTTCTTCAAGAGAGGCGTGACCCGAAATTGATTCCATATGCCATTGCTGGCCTAAGACCAGAATCTGCTCATCCGATACGTCAAAGCGAGTGTCAATACAACCAGAATTTTTTAAGACAGCCATTTCATGCATTAGAGCTTGAATTTCGTTTTTTATTGCTGTAGAGGTAGTTGTAATCAATTTCAACCTTTGCGCAAACCACACATGT
This sequence comes from Macrostomum hystrix, assembly GCA_950097015.1. NCBI lineage: Eukaryota > Metazoa > Platyhelminthes > Macrostomidae > Macrostomum > Macrostomum hystrix. The sequence continues at coordinate 26,298,573 of CATNEN010000038.1, forward strand.
GCATTTAAAAGTTGTTGAGCATTGAAATTGTGTAAAATATGGGATATGGACATTGTCCTCCGATCATTCCGCATGTACTTAAAAAACTTTCCATACGGTCTTAAGGCAGCCCAGGCTCGTTCAGAATGCTCACCGTCACACAAGCCAGCTCCCGGAGTAACGCGTACGGATAAATTCAGCTGACAGCTAGTTTTATGTCCAAGGACGTGAAACGCATTAACAGCACACATGCTGCTATGGACATCAGCCCCGGACTGTGCAACGATAGACTTGACCCGATTGGAGACACGACAACCTGAAATTGAAACGATTTCGAGTATATTCGAGCAAGAAAACATTTTATGCCACTTTCAATATTTTTTGGAAAACTGTTAAAATATTTTGCACGAAGTATGAATTATAATGATATGATTTAAACTGTACGCATGTTAAATCGGATTACTCACCAACGTCATAAATAAACAGTAGATGCTTTGACACTGGCGTCGTTTTTAAATAATGAAGCAGGCATTCCTCTGGATAGCAAAGACGCTCTCCTGGAGTATTTATATTACACCCTGTCACAAGCCTATTGTGTCTGCAGAACAGACCAAAGAATCCATAGACGTTGTTCCGTGAGGCACCTCTCGAGGTCTCTTTAGTTGTACTACCAGCTCTCCAGTTAGGACAACTGTCAGGCTCAGGATGATGGACAGTAGAACCTTGTTGAGAATTTCCATCTACGTAAATAAGAGGTTCAGGCAAAATACGACCATCACCTGGTAAATCCTTCTGCTTTCCACCCGACGCTGCAAATTGCTGCCAACCGAAGAGACCATCACCACATAGAACAGTCTTGCGTTTAGAGTTTTTTTCTGGGCAACTTAGGCATGTTTTTGGCCAACATGAATTATGGTTTTGCAACTCGCGAAAGCGCAAAAGTACACCGTACCGCTGAATACGTTGGTAGACACTCTTCGCTAAGTCTGGACTCCAGCAACCTTGTCCCACGACTGTGCCCTTAAAGAATGAGTGAATTGCTCTATGCATAGGCAACTGTCCATCCATGCACATTGAATCAAGAAGTGAAAGGAAACTAAAGGAAAAAAAAGTTAAACATTCGCCATCTGATGAAGCCGTTGCTGGGAAGTAGCCCTGAGACAGCAAAGCACAACAGGTGTCGCATGCTGCACATGTAAAAACTTTTGCCTGGACGCTTCCGGTTATGTTAATTAACTGCACGTTGCTCGCTGCATTAAATACTTTGCCTCTCGCACAGTCATTACAGCAGTAAAGTTTTGGAAAAGATATGGCTGCCCCGGAAGTTTCCTCACTAAACATCAGTAGATCGATCTGCGGGAGGAAGTTACATTTTAGTTTACATTTTTGATTGGCATAGATTGCTAAAATTGCTGTTGAGATCTTTTTTTCTTGTTTCGTTTAAAAAAGTGCACTTATGAGCTAAAGATCACTAAATATATGTAGGTTTGCTTACATTCCAGAGTAGAAATTTATGAGCAACGAAATCTCCATGAGTTACTTCCTTGCAGTCAGCACATAGATCCACGTTACAGGTTATACAGCGAAAAATACCTTGGTTTTCTCGGCAGCGTATGCACTGGCTCAAAATAAATGACTTCCGATAACTCGGTGAACAATTTTCAACAAATGAATCATAATTTTCCCACTCGATAAAGCAATCGGACGAACTTTCAAAGTCGAAATCTGCTTCTTGAAAAACAGAACTGGACGTGCCAGAAGTGTTTTGAACTGCAGATTTAGCACTATGTTGATTCCAACAGTCTTTACCGGCAGAGTATTTTGTTGATCTTGGTCGTCCACGCAGGCCAGAAACGTAAGTTACCTTGCGTGTTTTCTTCAGGGTTTTAAAACGGTACATCTGAAATAAGTAAAATGTACTTACTTTAATTTGATTTAATGAAGTTTAATAATGCAACAAATATCATGTTTGACCAGGACTATTTGAATCCTTATTATTTGTATCCACTACTTTAGGGCACCGCAAAATATATAATAATATAATCATAACGACTAAGAGTTAAATAATCTACCGGAAAATGCCTTTGAAGGTGAAAGCTCTTGGCTCGTCTGATTGATAGGTAGATCTGGAATTTATTACTTTTCGTTTTCATTTATTTTTAAGTAGTTTCTGTTCAATATGTTGTAGCGGTTGAAATCATTGTGCCATGTTTCAACAGCTTGCAGCAACTGAGACCAATAAGTACTTTAAACAACTTAGAGGTGAAGTCTGCAGTTCAAAGTGTTCCCAATATTGAATCAGATATTAAAAGTTCGCAGCCAATTAACGGCTGTGCTTCTATGTTTACTAATCTTGACTAATCAAAAGGGAAACTAACGTTAGTATTTAAGTTGGCGATATTATACTTCTGGCGATTTGAGTATAATATCCCTACCAATTTCAGCTCAAATGAATGCGGCAGAAGGTAGCCTGTTGGGCGATTGAACTGCCAGGTTAGTGTTTTTTTACTAATGGAGCCGAGATATATATTTATGTACATCAGGAATTTAGGCAGCTATCATATGCTAAACTGTAATTGTTTTTGCTTGTTGTAGCCTAGTTCGGTAATTTACAGAATTTACAGAACTTCAAAAAAATTCGCTTAAAATACGAGCGAATACCAGATACACCCTATCTGGTGACCGGCAATGAAACCTGGATACCGCACTTTGACCCTGAGACCAAGCAGAAAGCAAGGTGTGGGCGTTGAAGGGTTCAGATCCACCTGTGAAAGCGAAGCGAGACCAGCACTGCAAGAAGATCATGCTGACCCTTTTCTTCGATCAAGAAGGTTGACCTGACCCTTCTGGGTCTAACCCTGACCATCGACTTCCTTGGGCCTAACAGCACGGTTAACTCGGACCGGTACACGGAGACGCTGACTAAGATGAAATCAGACATCCGCAACAAGCGCAGGGCTGCGATGAAGCCTCACCTCCTGTTGCACGACAACGCTCGACCTCACACGGCCAAGAAAACGCTTGATCGTATCAACGAACTCAATTTTGATCTGCTTGCGCACCCACCCTACTCACCAGACTTAGCTCCTTGCGACTACGCAATTTTCCCTCAGTTAAAGAAGCACCTGCGGGGGCGCATCTTTGACCATCGCGACAACTTGGAAGGTGAATTCAGGCGGGTTCTGCTGCACGAAATTCCGCGTCGAGCTTATGCAGATGCCATCAATGCGCTTCTCACGCGATGGACTAAGTGCTGCGAGCTAAGGGGGACTTCGTCGAAAAGTCGTCAGTCGACGGCGATGGCGATGCTGCCAGGGGTTAGCGATATGGGCGGCACCGGCCGCCTCCTCGCTGCGTCTGTCATGGAGGCTCCCTGCCGCTAAGTCAAAGAAGTAGGTCAGCAATGGCGATGCTGCGTGACCGATTCCGCTGGCCTTGACTTGGTGTAACTCTACCCCTTACCCCTTGTTCTAATTTTAGCTAAAACTTTTTAATGAGTTGACATATTTACTTGATTTAAAAAGCATTAGAACTGCTGGATGTTTATATATCAGTGACGTAAGTTTCAATAAACTATGTTGCACCAGTTTGCCTGTGCATCGATTTTTCCCGCTATTTCTGGGACACCCTACGTATAAAAACAAATATTTCAGAAACGACTTTGAAAATTTTCGTCTTTACTTCCATGGATTTCCTTCCAATTTCAATGAGGTGAATATAATTTAACACATATTTTGTTAGCATGTTGCAGTAAATTTTTAGACTACATGATAAAATTCTGTAAATTTCATTGCATTTTCTTATTTTAGAACAATGTCAAATGTCTGTTAGAGCAATTGGAATCCCATCGGATGTTCGCATAATCAGGCCGCTAACAGCAGCGACCTTCTTGCCGCCATGGACGTGTTCCAGCTGGTGGCCAAGTCAGAGGGTCTGGGACCACTTCAGATGGGCGTCACCGGTGTCGACATGTTTGATTTGCTGCTCCAACCATTCCATGAGGCAGCCGCAGCAATAGCTCTGCAATGAGTTTTCTGATGTTGGTTACTCAAATGCCAATATCTGTAAAGTGACTGGTCACAGGCAGGTGAAAACAGTCAAGCAGTACCTGCAATTTGGAAGTCAATGCACATTCAAGATGTAGGCCACGTGCAGCGCACTGCATACATTTCTACATAGAGCTAACTCATCCATAGGCAACACAAATCAAGTGGAGACAAATGTTAATTTTTGTTTCTCTATTTATACTGTTAATATACAATAGATTTAAAAAAAAGTTGAATATGTTTTTTGCTGCATGCATAAATGCATTGGCAACATTGCCATGCCAGTGTAATTATGTAGTGTGCATTATGCAGGCCACTGACCAATTTGTACACCACTGCATGCCACTTCTGAAAATACACACAGGAAAATTCTTGTCTGCACTACATGATCCACACTATGGATAGATATGGCATAGGCGTTATCTGCATGCTTAAGTGTTGTACAAGAAAAGTTTGTTTGAGACACTACAACCAACTATAGTCATCAAAACTATTGTGTCTTGAATGTTTTTGTACATATGATTGTTGGATTATGTTTATTCCAGTCTGGTCAGCTGGAAAGTCTAGGCAATCCTAGATTTATTGCATTGTGCTCCAACACTAAAACTTTTGTTGCTGATTCTTCAGGCCAGCTAGTGAGAGAGAATTGGCAGGTGATATCACTGTGAGGCTCCCTTTTTGTTCCGTTTTACATGGAGACTAAAGTTATGAGATTCTTGCCTTTTCAATTGATGGGTCTGTCTGTCTAAAAGCCCAGAGGGATTTTGATTTGCCAAAGGAAATCACAGGTCTTAGCTGTGACAGCAAGTGCCAGGCTCTCTACATTGCTCAGTGGAATTCATTTTCTGTGGCAGGTTTAATTGGCTGCAGTTTGAGGGTGATCGATGTAGGCAGCCAGCCAGACTGTTTTTAGGACTGATTGCAAAACAAAACACCAGCAGATAAGCATAAATTTTGAGCATGGATTCATATGGATAAAATTGAAATTATAAGCATAGGACCACGTGGATAAAATTGAAATTATCAGCATAGGACCACGTAGATAAAATTGAAATTATCAGCATAGGACCATGTGAATTAGCACTTCCTATGGGACACAGCTAGGCCCTGGAAGCATGGTTAATAAAAAATTATTAATTATATTAGTTGTCTATACAACTACGGGCAACATATTTAAGGAAAATATGAGTGAATAGAAAGCACTGACGGTCATACTTACGTTAACAAATAGCTAATTTGACGATTTAATCTAAATTAATTAGAAACTTTATATTTACTATTTTGCTATAAAAATGCGCTGCGACAAAAAAATTGCAATGCTTTTGACTGAGACTTCAAAATAAATTAAAGATTTAAGAATAGATCTATTATCTAGTAGTAGTATCAGTAGATAATTAACACAAGTAACCTAATCGGTTTAGGATAGCATAGTGTAGTGCGGCTGGAAATGTTCTTTTAAAATTGCGCTAAATATTTAATTGTTGCTATACAGTAACTATAGCGATTGCAAATAACATTATTATGTTATTAATTTCTACTTTTATGACCCTTGAAAATAATGCAAATATTAATTATAAATTATTTTAATCGTTGTCTAATTAAAATATAATCGCACCAGTTTGAAAAGCGCGCTGCAATCGATTGTAAGTGTAAGGCGCGGCGCGGCGTGTAAACTGAAGACGTTAAATTGCTGTAGTAAAACTGTTTAAATTCGCGGCCTTCAAACCCAGTTATACTACAATAGAATAGGATAGAATATTGGATAGGAATAAAACAACCGCAAAAACTGTAATTTAAAATTTAAATTTCAAGTCAATAAAGCGCTTGTCTGTAACTAAAAACTGTTAAAGCAATTTTAATTTTTGTGCAATAAAATGAGATTTTTTACTAATTCTACGTTTTGTTTTTAGCGTTTGTTTTGTTTTAACGTGTTTACGTAACATTTTATCGTCCGGGAGTTTAGTTTGCGTGAAGGAATTGGGACGTACCAAAATAAACACATATGAACACAAAATGAAGCAACGTTTAATAAAAACAGAATGTATATGAATAAATTTCGAATTTAGATTGCAGAAAACAAAAAATATCAAATAATTCACAATTGGTTATGATCGATCGTGTAACCTTTCAATGGTCCCTAGCAATCGAAATTCATTACTAATTCATTTGTTGGCCGGAACTCGGGAGGGAGATAAGATACCAAACTATTACCTTATTAATGTACGAAACACAGTCCCTCTTCCTCTATTTAGAATCTCAATCTTGTGCATCGGAACGCGCCAAATTTTTAAATTATGCATACTTACATACCTAGCTTCTACTTATTCATTCCTATATTTATAATTGTATACTTATTCTCTCTTGTATCTTCTAAATTACAGATTTTAGGTTCAACTGTTACGGTATAGAATAAATAAGAATGAAAGAACGATTAAGAACGATAAAGAACTTTTAAGTTGGGCTTTCTACCAGCCAGTATAATAACATTTTTTCCCTTCACTTCTATCAAGTCCGTGTAGATTGTTGAGTAGCGCTGAATCCTCGCATGCGGAAGGTCCCTAGCTCGATTACCAATTACATTTGATTTTTGTAATTGACGAAATAAAACTTATCACTTTTTGTCATTTATTCTTTTCATTCCTCCTTTCTATTGATCTGTCATCTATTTCATTTCTAAAATGCATATAATATGCCTGTGTTGTATTATAGTTCTTGCCGTTGTAGCCAAAAAGATATAATTCATTATGCAAGAGTTTTCCATATACGAAATTCGTTCGCCACTGCTTCGAGTTCTTTCGAGTTCTAGGGACAAGTTTGGTTTCTTTTGAAAAATGGCTTTGTCATGTATGTATCTCATGTATCTCATTGAGCTACTTAGTCGAAGTTATTCTACACTACGCCGTAAAAATGGCTTCCCTATATGTTTGGAAATGTCTAGAAATGGCTAGTGTTATGGCCAGCCAGTATAATAATATTTTTTCCCTTCACTTGTATTAAGTCTGTGTAGATTGTTGAGTAGCGCTGAATCCTCGCATGCGGAAGGTCCCTAGCTCGATTACCAACCACTACTGATTTTTGTAATTGACGAAATAAAACTTTTTCACTTTTTGTCATTTTTTCTTTTCATTCCTCCTTTCTATTAATCTGTCATCTATTTCATTTCTAAAATGCATATATGCCTGTGTTGTATATAGTTCTTGCCGTTCTAGCCAAAAAGCTATAATTCATTATGCAAGAGTTTTCCATATCGAGTTCTTTGAGTTCTAGGGACAAGGATTCTAGTTTGGTTTCTTTTGAAAAATGGCCTTGTCATGTATGTATCTCATGTATCTCATTGAGCTACTTAGTCGAAGTTATTCTACACTACGCCGTAAAAATGGCTTCCCTATATGTTTGGAAATAAGTTATTTATATAGTTTCTTACTACATGCACGTGGGTTAGGAATGCAATTCCCCCAAGGCCACCGCCAGTAAGGCTAGCCCCCCGTGGGTCCACGTGGAATCACCCGGCTAGCCGAGTATTTTTTGACTAGTGGAAGTGTCGGCTAGCCGGCGGCCGTTAGATGGCGTACAGCTGCTGTTGGGGTTCGGAATGAAAAGGAACTTCAGCTTGTTTTAACTCTAATGTACATTCACCCGCTCCCTGGATAGAATGACTGAGAGTAGCCAGTGTACACACTGAAATGTACACTCAAGATGTGAGTGTACATTCCCCTCCCCTCCCCTCCCTTCTCTTATTTAGATAGGGCTTATAAGCATTGGTAATATGCTGCCCAGGTCATACAAGCGTGCCGTCTAGAGGTAAAACCCAGATTCTCATCGTGTATCAATCAACAAAAAGCATTTAGTTAAAAGAATACATTCAATAAATTAGCTTCTTCTAAACTTATTCGGCAGAACAACGATATCTCGGAATTCTATTTTCTTTCACAGTTTATGGACAGACAATCCCAATGAATCCAATGGATCTATCGGAGTTTGTTCAAGGTAAGCAATGAACTATTGCCTAATTTCTTTGCTAGCTAGATGTATCACTAACTGTAAAAATCATTAAAATGTTTGACTCGAAGAAGCTAAAACGGGACTGTTAGGCAAGATCATTACATGTTAGACACAGGATCTGTGACATGCTAGACTGTGAGTGGTTACTAAGTGACAAGATGCATAACCTGTTGGCTAGACAGGAAATAGCTTTAGAGAGTTTATTTTAGGTATTTAGCTAGCTGCGTGTCAATCTCAGTTTATAAGTGTAGCATTCATGATTTAAGCATTATTAGCTGTCCAAGCATTTACACCTACGCACTTAGCTACGGCTAAAATGTCATTGTTAGTGTGGGCGTGCTTCCTAGCTTTCGAGTAGGTCCATAGGATAGATCGTGAGATTAGAGGGAGCTAGACCGTGAGATTAGAGTGAGATAGACCGTGAGATTAGAGTGAGATAGACCGTGAGATTAGAGTGAGATAGACCGTGAGATTAGAGGAAGTTAGACCGTGAGATTAGAGGGAGTGAGATTGTGAGATTAGAGGAAGTTAGACCGTGAGATTAGAGGGAGTGAGATTGTGAGATTAGAGGGAGTGAGATTGTGAGATTTGAGGGAGTGAGACCGTGAGATTAGAGGGAGTGAGATTGTGAGATTAGAGGAAGTTAGACCGTGAGATTAGAGGGAGTGAGACCGTGAGATTAGAGGAAGTGAGACCGTGAGATTAGAGGAAGTTAGACCGTGAGATTAGAGGGAGTGAGACCGTGAGATTAGAGGAGGTTAGACCGTGAGATTAGAGGAAGTTAGACCGTGAGATTAGAGGAAGTTAGACCGTGAGATAAGAGGGAGTGAGACCGTGAGATTCGAGGGAGTGAGATTGTGAGATTAGAGGAAGTTAGACCGTGAGATTAGAGGAAGTTAGACCGTGAGATTAGAGGAAGTGAGACCGTGTGATTAGAGGGAGTGAGATTGTGAGATTAGAGGGAGTGAGATTGTGAGATTAGAGGGAGTGAGATTGTGAGATTAGAGGGAGTGAGACCGTGAGATTAGAGGGAGTGAGATTGTGATATTAGAGGGAGTGAGATTGTGAGATTCGAGGGAGTGAGATTGTGAGATTAGAGGAAGTTAGACCGTGAGATTAGAGGGAGTGAGACCGTGTGATTAGGGGGATAGACCGTGAGAGATAAACAGGATTAGATGTAGACAGACCATGAGATTAGATTAAGCAAACTGCTGTGTTCTATTGTAGCAATTGTTATGCCCTAAAATGCATAGTCAAATTTTTTCTATTCTTGTTTCTTTGCTTCAAAGTGGAACTATCTACTCGAGTACTTCGTATGAACTTGGACAAGTCAGTCCAATGTGTTATACCGCGCTAGGTATATATTTAGTTGTTATGTCACTCACTATACAGAATAGACTCATTCTATTTTGCAAATTAGCCATGTGCTAGCTGAATTATGTAAAGTGGCTAAAAATAGGAACAAAGAATGAATGTGCATTTGCACAGCCTATGCTGTGCAAAGGCTGTGTTACGACAGGGTATGTCGTACACTCGCCTAACTATCTAGCATTAACATGGAACCAAGTTGCATTGACGCAGAAACCTAAGCTATTAGTCATGCTAAGTTTTCTATATGCCACAAAGAAATTTCAAAAATCGTAGTTTTTTTTTGTCTTAAAATGATGAAATTTCAATGGCATATTTACAACTCACAATTTGTTAAAGTCTTCATAATTTAACGCCAAATTTAATCAAATGCGCATTATGACTTTACAGGACATAACAAAGGATACTATAATGTCGGATTCTTCGCACACACTGGTTGAAACGCTCAACTCCTGTCTAAAACTGCATTATCCGGAACAACTCGTTACACTTGCTGTGCTGCTGTACAAACGCTGCAGCGAGGAATACAAAGTTTACATCATCGGTAAGAATGAGGAACTGCTCTGCATTTTTGGGATTCTGGGGTAGGTTGGGAGATTGTTGGGATTCTGGAGTAGGTTGGGAGATTGTTGAGATTCTGGAGTAGGTTGGGAGATTGTTGGGATTCTGGGGTAGGTTGGGAGATTGTTGGGATTCTGGAGTAAGTTGGGAGATTGTTGGGATTCTGGAGTAGGTTGGGAGATTATTGGGATTCTGGAGTAGGTTGGGAGATTGTTGGGATTCTGGAGTAAGTTGGGAGATTGTTGGGATTCTGGAGTAGGTTGGGAGATTATTGGGATTCTGGAGTAGGTTGGGAGATTGTTGGGATTCTGGAGTAAGTTGGGAGATTGTTGGGATTCTGGAGTAGGTTGGGAGATTATTGGGATTCTGGAGTAAGTTGGGAGATTGTTGGGATTCTAGAGTAGGTTAGGAGATTGTTGGGATTCTGGGGTAGGTTGGGAGATTGTTGGGATTCTGGAGTAGGTTGGGAGATTATTGGGATTCTGGGGTAGGTTAGGAGATTGTTGGGATTCTGGAGTAGGTTGGGAGATTGTTGGGATTCTGGAGTAGGTTGGGAGATTGTTGGGATTCTAGGGTAGGTTGGGAGATTGTACGGATTCTGGAGTAGGTTGGGAGATTGTTGGGATTCTGGAGTAGGTTGGGAGATTGTTGGGATTCTGGAGTAGGTTGGGAGATTGTTGGGATTCTAGGGTAGGTTGGGAGATTGTTGGGATTCTGGAGTAGGTTGGGAGATTGTTGGGATTCTGGAGTAGGTTGGGAGATTGTTGGGATTCTGGAGTAGGTTGGGATTCTGGAGTAAGTTAGGAGATTGTTGGGATTCTGGGGTAGGTTAGAAGATTATTGGGATTCTGGAGTAGGTTGGGAGATTGTTGGGATTCTGGAGTAGGTTGGGAGATTGTTGGCATTCTAGGGTAGGTTGGGAGATCGTTGGGATTCTAGGGTAGGTTGGGAGATTGTTGGGATTCTAGGGTAGGTTGGGAGATTGTTGGGATTCTGGGGTAGGTTAGGAGATTATTGGGATTCTGGGGTAGGTTAGGAGATTATTGGGATTCTGGAGTAGGTTGGGATTCTGGAGTAGGTTGGGAGATTGTTGGAATTCTGGAGTAGGTTGGGATTCTGGAGTAGGTTGGGAGATTGTTGGGATTCTGGAGTAGGTTGGGAGATTGTTGGGATTCTGGAGTAGGTTGGGAGATTGTTGGGATTCTGGAGTAGGTTGGGAGATTGTTGGGATTCTGGAGTAAGTTGGGAGATTGTTGGGATTCTGGAGTAGGTTGGGAGATTATTGGGATTCTGGAGTAGGTTGGGAGATTGTTGGGATTCTGGAGTAAGTTGGGAGATTGTTGGGATTCTGGAGTAGGTTGGGAGATTATTGGGATTCTGGAGTAAGTTGGGAGATTGTTGGGATTCTAGAGTAGGTTAGGAGATTGTTGGGATTCTGGGGTAGGTTGGGAGATTGTTGGGATTCTGGAGTAGGTTGGGAGATTATTGGGATTCTGGGGTAGGTTAGGAGATTGTTGGGATTCTGGAGTAGGTTGGGAGATTGTTGGGATTCTGGAGTAGGTTGGGAGATTGTTGGGATTCTAGGGTAGGTTGGGAGATTGTACGGATTCTGGAGTAGGTTGGGAGATTGTTGGGATTCTGGAGTAGGTTGGGAGATTATTGGGATTCTGGAGTAGGTTGGGAGATTGTTGGGATTCTGGAGTAAGTTGGGAGATTGTTGGGATTCTGGAGTAGGTTGGGAGATTATTGGGATTCTGGAGTAGGTTGGGAGATTGTTGGGATTCTGGAGTAAGTTGGGAGATTGTTGGGATTCTGGAGTAGGTTGGGAGATTATTGGGATTCTGGAGTAAGTTGGGAGATTGTTGGGATTCTAGAGTAGGTTAGGAGATTGTTGGGATTCTGGGGTAGGTTGGGAGATTGTTGGGATTCTGGAGTAGGTTGGGAGATTATTGGGATTCTGGGGTAGGTTAGGAGATTGTTGGGATTCTGGAGTAGGTTGGGAGATTGTTGGGATTCTGGAGTAGGTTGGGAGATTGTTGGGATTCTAGGGTAGGTTGGGAGATTGTACGGATTCTGGAGTAGGTTGGGAGATTGTTGGGATTCTGGAGTAGGTTGGGAGATTGTTGGGATTCTGGAGTAGGTTGGGAGATTGTTGGGATTCTAGGGTAGGTTGGGAGATTGTTGGGATTCTGGAGTAGGTTGGGAGATTGTTGGGATTCTGGAGTAGGTTGGGAGATTGTTGGGATTCTGGAGTAGGTTGGGATTCTGGAGTAAGTTAGGAGATTGTTGGGATTCTGGGGTAGGTTAGAAGATTATTGGGATTCTGGAGTAGGTTGGGAGATTGTTGGGATTCTGGAGTAGGTTGGGAGATTGTTGGCATTCTAGGGTAGGTTGGGAGATCGTTGGGATTCTAGGGTAGGTTGGGAGATTGTTGGGATTCTAGGGTAGGTTGGGAGATTGTTGGGATTCTGGGGTAGGTTAGGAGATTATTGGGATTCTGGGGTAGGTTAGGAGATTATTGGGATTCTGGAGTAGGTTGGGATTCTGGAGTAGGTTGGGAGATTGTTGGAATTCTGGAGTAGGTTGGGATTCTGGAGTAGGTTGGGAGATTGTTGGGATTCTGGAGTAGGTTGGGAGATTGTTGGGATTCTGGAGTAGGTTGGGAGATTGTTGGGATTCTGGAGTAGGTTGGGAGATTGTTGGGATTCTGGAGTAAGTTGGGAGATTATTGGGATTCTGGAGTAGGTTGGGAGATTGTTGGGATTCTGGAGTAAGTTAGGAGATTGTTGGGATTCTGGAGTAGGTTGGGATTCTGGAGTAAGTTAGGAGATTGTTGGGATTCTGGGGTAGGTTAGAAGATTATTGGGATTCTGGGGTAGGTTAGGAGATTATTGGGATTCTGGAGTAGGTTGGGAGATTTTTGGGTTTCTGGAGTAGGTTGGGATTCTGGAGTAAGTTAGGAGATTGTTGGGATTCTGGGGTAGGTTAGGAGATTATTGGGATTCTGGGGTAGGTTAGGAGATTATTGGGATTCTGGAGTAGGTTGGGAGATTGTTGGGATTCTGGAGTAGGTTGGGAGATTGTTGGGATTCTGGGGTAGATTGGGAGATTATTGGTATTCTGGAGTAGGTTGGGAAACTTGGGATTCTGGAGTAGGTTGTGAAACTGTTGGGATTCTGGAGTAAGTTAGGAGTTTGTTGGGATTCTGGGGTAGGTTAGGAGATTATTGGGATTCTGGAGTAGGTTGGGAGATTGTTGGGATTCTGGAGTAAGTTAGGAGATTGTTGGGATTCTGGAGTAGGTTGGGAGATTATTGGGATTCTGGGGTAGGTTGGGAGATGATTGGGATTCTGGGGTAGGTTGGGAGATGATTGGGATTCTGGAGTAGGTTGGGAGATTATTGGGATTCTGGAGTAAGTTGTGAGATTGTTGGGATTCTGGAGTAGGTTGGGAAACTTGGGATTCTGGAGTAGGTTTTGAAACTGTTGGGATTCTGTAGTAAGTGGGGTTCTTGGGAAGGTTGGGAAAATGGTGGCAGAGGTCAAGGCCATAGAATCCAGGAGTGTTACAAGCAGAAGCCCGCCAACCCGCGACCATTGCAGGCTGCCTAGTGCTGACTCTGTCTGCCTCGGTCAAGCCGCAGTTCACACTGCTAGAGGATCGCAGGAAATCTCTGTTAGAATCGCAGCTCTACTCACCGGAGAAGGCTAACGAGCTGGCCGAGATTGGCCTGTATCTGGACGATCCGTGCAGGGCGCACCTGGAGCAGCAGGCTTCTCTGCAGCATCGGGAGCCTCGCCTGGTCTGTTTTCACTGTAGCTCCAAGATCCACTGGGCGTCGGGCAGTCTGGCCGCTCACCGTGACGCCAGCCCCGGCTGCTATTTCGTTCGCTTCTTTGACTTTGTGAGCTGTCTGGGCGAGGATCCCAGACTCACGGAGGGCGTCATTCGGGACATTGGTCGCTACATCAAGGCGTTGCGTAAGCTTAAGGCCGATCTAACAAGACCCGGTATGGACATTGCGGCCACCTACGGCTACAGCATGCGTCAATTGACTTTCTTTGCTACCAGACATTTCATGAGAAATAGCGGCCGGATACCAGATCGGGCCGGCGATATCCTGGAATTGGTGCACACCAATGAGCCACTGTTTAACGATTTGGTGCCTAACACTGTTGAAGTGCTGAAACTGTTGGAGCCTTTAAAACTGTTGCAAGCGGCGATGCCTAGCAGATCGGAGGGCGGCTACCACTCCGCCAGAGTTGGCCAGTACGATCCTCGGTCGGGCACTCCTGAGTCCACTGCGCATAGTTTGACTAGCGAACAGTTGCAGGCTTATCTCAGACCGAATCCCAGCGGCGCTAGCAGCCTCAGCTCACCCTGAGGCCCTGCTGTACCTTGCACAACCCCAACACTGCATTGCCCACACTCAGTGCTTGTTCAATTGTTCAGTTGATAAGCATATACTCTAAGCCGCTTCACATCTTATCCATCATTTACAGTACCTTAATCCTTAATCCCACCCACTCCCCTTCTCATAATCCCATCCCACTCCGTACTCATAATCCCATCCCACTCCCCAACTCATAATCACATCCCACTCCCCAACTCATAATCGCATCCCACTCCCCCTCTCATAATCCCATCCCACTCCCCTTCTCATAATCGCATCCCACTCCCCTTCTCATAATCGCATCCCACTCCCCAACTCATAATCGCATCCCACTACCTAACTCATAATCGCATCCCACTACCCAACTCATAATCGCATCCCACTCCCCAACTCATAATCCCATCCCACTCCCTTTCTCATAATCGCATCCCACTCCCCAACTCATAATCCCATCCCACTCCCCAACTCATAATCCCATCCCACTCCCCAACTCATAATCGCATCCCACTCCCCAACTCATAATCCCATCCCACTCCCCTTCTCATAATCCCATCCCACTCCGTACTCATAATCGCATCCCACTACCCAACTCATAATCCCATCCCACTCCCCTTCTCATAATCGCATCCCACTCCCCAACTCATAATCCCATCCCACTCCCCTTCTCATAATCCCATCCCACTTCCCTTCTCATAATCCCATCCCACTCCCCTTCTCATAATCCCATCCCACTCCCCAACTCATAATCCCATCCCACTCCCTTACTCCTTACTCGTATAGACACGAGAACTTGGTGTTGTTTTATTGATTTGTTTGTTTGTTTCACAATTGTCCTCTGTTTACATATGAGAAACGGAAGTGCAAAGATAAAAAATTATTTTTGCAAAACAATCATTTTTATGGTGCCACATACAGGAGTAATTTGCTTATTTGCTTATAAACTATCGGAGGACGATAATGTTCAAAATCTCTTTAATTTGCACGTCGCGTCAAATAAATAGTATGTTGTGCAAAACTGCCATTCTGTTAGAAAACTGGAAGGAGAGTAAAACTGTTGTTGGAATCGATTGAAACGCGGAACTCTATTTAAACTAATTTTGTAAGCAAATTCTCAGACGTTATAGCATCCACACAAGGAACTATAAATAACTAGTGGAACTTCCACCTACAGTACTTACTATGCGTGTACAAATGCTCCAGTGCTTGCATGTACTTAGCTCGTATTAGTACATGCGCTTCTCTAAATTGTCCAGACATTGGTGAAGGACGTACACTGCATCCACAACTAAAGACATTGGTTATTTACTGAGACTGTACGCATGCTGCAAGTACTAAAGCAACTTTCATTTAGTTCCCAGTTCCACATCGTAGAGCTTCGGAAACCCTATCCGACAAGCTAAAAGTTTTTGAACAGGGAAGTACTACGGCTCGTACAATTTTGTAAAAAGCAGCTGATTGCACTGAAGGATATTGGGGAGCCTTCCGCCCCGGTGTTATGCCAACCATTATCCTAGGCAGAAAAGTATTCGGCTGAATAACTTTAGATGCGCTATTTTATTCGGGCCCAGATTGAATACGGCACAACATTAGTCATGCCAAGCGCACTCCTAGGCTGATTTCTCTCTGGGGGTGTACAAAATTCTCGTCCGCGCATTCTCGTCCGCAAATCTGTTGACAAAGTTTTAAAGTCGACTTACAGTATGTACGATACGTATACAGCATATACGCCATTTTACATTCATTTGTTATGCAACACGTCTCCTATACGAGGGTCAGTCAAAAAGTAATGATAATACTGTTGTAATTCCTAAAATATATGGTGCATCGAAGTGAAACTGGTTTCATTTGAAAAATAGTCTTTTCTTCTTTATGTAATAGAATTTTGGTCACTCTAGAATGATATATGTCTGCTTGGTGAAGCTCTAAACACAGTATACCCCCTTCAGCCATGGAAAATTCAAAAATCGAAGCTCGCATCAATGCAAAGTTTCTAGTGAAACTTGGCTGGAAGCCAGCCGACATTATCGAGGCCTTCAAGAAGGTCTATGGTGATACTGCGCCATCTGATCCGACGCTTTACCGCTGGATTCAAGCATTTAAGGAAGGCCGAGAATCCGTGGAAGATGCCCAGCGGTCTGGCAGGCCAACGACATCGAGCACAGAGGACAATGTGGCGGCTGTGCAGCAGCTGATTGATCAGGATCGCCGTGTGACTATCGATGAGATAGCTGAGGTAGTGGGTATCTCTCACGGCAGTGCCCACTCGATTGTCACCATCAGCCTTGGTCTGAGCAAGCTGAGTGCCCGCTGGGTACCGCGGCTGTTGCGGCCTGAACACCGGGTTCAGCGCACTGAATGTGCCATCAGCCTGCTGAACCGCCTGGACGCCAACTCCGAAGACTTCTACCAGCGATTGGTGACCGGCGATGAAACGTGGATATATCAGTACGATCCCGAGTCCAAAGTCCAGTCTAAGGAGTGGCTGCCACGTGGTTCAGCGGGTCCCAAGAAGTTCCGTGCCGAGCGGTCAGCAGCGAAGGTCTTGGCTCCTTCAGACTTAAAATTCACTCGGTGTAGTCAGACTTCAGACTCGTAAATAAACAACAAGTCTGACTACACCGACTGCACTGAACCTTGCGGACTTGGCTTGGCTTGGACTTGGCTACAAGACCGTGTTCGGCAACGAGCCGCGACTTCCCCATGACAGCATCGGACCAGCAGACGCTGCCACGGTCGGTGACGTCACGATTCGTCATGTAGAGAGAAATGCAGAAGCGCGTGGGCGGACCCTTGAGCTGATGCGTCGGCGCATCCGTCGGGCGCAGCAAGCCATGCAGCAGTACCATCAGCAGCGTCTGGCGTCTGCCAGCAGCCTCAGCTTCAACGTCGGGGACAAGGTGCTGCTGCGGAGCTTTGTCCGCGACGATCGGAAAGGCGGCAAGCTGAAGACGCCATGATGCGCCAAGGTTTACACGGTCGAACGTGTCCTGAGCAACAACCTGTACGGGCTCGCAGGAAAAAGTACAGCGATCAATGGCCGTCACATGAAGAAATACTACGAATAGGTGATTTACAGTATTTCTAACTGGTGATTTGCAGTATGAGTCAATCAAGATCAAGTCCTGGATTGTTGTTGTCATTTTACTGTAATGCAATCTGCTGTAATCATCTATTATCTAATGTTGTTATTAATTTAAAATTAATAATTCCAAGAAACTTTTATTATTATTAATCGGCACGCACACCTTTAACAAATTCACGATTGTATATAAGTTCTATCTTCTATGCTTATTTAGTGCTTTTTAAAAACTTGGCACACAAACCGGTTTTTAAAGACCGGTTTTCTTATAAAAGGCGGTTTTCAAACCGGTTAACCGGTTCTCAAAAAGGGCCGGTTTTTTGGCATCTCTAGCTGATTGCACTGATCAATCTGATATTGATTATAGTCTTGTAATATGCAAAAGAAAGCAATTTTGAATGACGTCAATTACCGAACATAATTAAAAGGGCGTAATTATAAACAGCAAGTCATGAATAATTTGTGTTTAAGCAACGTGTCATTGCTTAGCAACGTGCCAGTTGTAGTCATGGCTAATTACTAAACGGTATGACTATATAGCTTTGACATCGTGCAGAGCAGCTAAAAATCTATAAATATCGTAAAGTAATAGCATACAGAAGTCGATATGGCGCCTTCAGTACAAGTTTAATTAAGCCTTTCAAAACCAAAGACCAAATCACGTGACCATGCTGTGCTCAATCAGTAAAATCCGGCTGCTCATTCTAGGCGTCTCGATAATGATTGTTGTGCTGGACGGAGCCAGAGCGGAACGCATCATCGGACCGTGCACCTGCAGCCGAGACTGGAAATACGCACCCGTATGCGGCAGCAACGGCAAGACCTACTGGAACCGTTGCTACGCTAGGTGCGCCGGCATTAGAAACTACGAGCCAGGTCAGTGTAGGACCGGATGCGGTTGCAACCGGCGCTACTGGCCTGTGTGCGGCAGCAACGGCAAGAAGTACGCCAACGAGTGCTTGGCAAAGTGCGACGGAGTAAACAGGGTACGGCCCGCCAGCGACTGCAGCTAATTCTGCGATCGCTCATCATAATAGTAGAGCGACTCTTAACTAAACTGACACACTATTTCACTATATTCACCTGCTCAAAAGCAATACTGCTAATTACGAGTACTGAAGTACGAGCTTAGTGTTGTTTAAGTGGTGCGGAGCCAAAAAATATATGCGATGGGCGTGAGCTCTAACTTCCGCAATAAATACTACCGATTTCTCCTCATTCTAGAATCTTTCATTAACTGTAGAACTACAAAGGGGGGAATTTCTCCCCTGACAATTTTTTGCTGCACCCGAACGGTGCAACGCAAGCACACGAAACTCAAGAACACGGGCCAACTTTTTGTTGCGCATCTTCTGAAACAAGAATCTAGTCGCCAGCTCTTCAGACCATTGAGATATTCAATGTTTGTGGCGGAAGGTCAGTTTCTACTCATAAGCGCCAGTGTATTTCATACACCCCCATACAAGAAATCAGCACTGCGCTTCAGTGCGGCCTTGCCAGGCCTTCAAAATTGATCAGCATGTCACCCGAATGTGCCTGCATCACCTCCGACTTCGGTGGTCACCTGCCTTTATCGAGACGGACTGCTGGACCTTCAAGGGCTACAACAGGTGGAAATAGGCCACTATGGACACCCTGACGCGAATTTTTCCAATTTCACTGATCAAGCCTAAACACTAGACGCAGCTCAACCACAGGACACCGTCGTCTAGTCTTCGCATTCAGGCGCCGCCAAAAACATTTCAGGGGGGAATTCCCCCCTTGGTATAAGAGGCTTGGTAATCCTACTGTTAACTCCTCCCCATTCTCAATTACTCACTTTCAATTCTGAATTTTGAAATGAATCCGATTCTGATACGAAATAATATGTTGGGAGTCAATCAGCATAGAGGCGAGACAGCCTCACATGAAAGTAGAGGCATGCAACTGCTGTTTGGTATTTTTATTTCTCAAACAAATAATTTTTCGTCTTTTTTATGGATAAGGATACAATCTAAAAGTATACTACTATAGTAGTATTGCTTAGTTTAGCTAGCCATTTGGGATAAGAACCATGAAATCATGTCTGAAAACTGAGTAGCACAGACATTATTGCGGGTCTAGATAGGCACTACTTTATTAATAATATTAAATCTAAAGTTTGTTGAATTTTAAATTAAAAAATTTAAACTAACAACAACATTGCTGTTCCATGCACTGTAGACTCAAAGGACTATTTCTGAATAAAATTCAAACACTGACAAAAGCGACACCAAAAGAAGGAGGATATAAAAAACAATTTTTGGATTATAAGACCCCTACAGCTTGATAGGTTAATTTTAAGATTATATTGGACAGTTTGGCATTAGTTTAGACAATTTGGGATTAGATTAGACAGTTTGGGAGTACATTAGACAGTTTGGGATTAGATTAGACAATTGGGGGTTATATTAGACAATTTGGGGTTAGATTAGACAATTTGGGATTAGATAGACTTTTTAGGATTAGAATAGATAGGTTTATTGTAACCAAAGATCAAATAAATGATTTCCATAAAAAATTTCTGAGGAATTCAAATTAAATATTTGAAAAATCTGAGTCTGTTGAAATTGGAAACAGGGGACAGCAGGAGTTTCCATGGATGAAAGGTAGGAAGATTTGTTATAGGTGACAGTTGAGTAAGTGCATATGATTAACACTAAGTTGGAGTACCATTAGGCCTGTTAAACAACAGAATCAAAATCACAAACAATAGGTTCTACAGCTTAGCGGAGACATTAGAGGTTGCAGCGGCGGCTGCGGCGGCTGCGGCAGTCAGAAACTGGGCTTCAGGCGCGGCGGGTGTCGGCAGTGGACCGAGAAGCAGACGGCGCTGAAACTCCTGCACGCTGACAATGTGCACCGCCTGCGGCTGTGTTTGATTTGGCGAGGCCAAGATGGGATTCTGTGTCAGGACTCAAGTTTCGCACTAAAACAATACCCAATTCTTCCCCTCAAATTCCATAATCAACTTCCCTAATATCCATCTGTCCCCTACCTAATCTCCCTCCGTCTCTAACCCTTATTTTCGTCCCTACCCTCTGTCCTCTACCCTAATCTGTCTTCTACCCTAATCTCTGTCTTCTACCCTAATCTCTGTCCTCTATCCTAATCTCTGTCCTCTACCCTAATCTGTCTTCTACCCTAATCTGTCCTCTACCCTAATCTGTCCTCTACCCTAATCTCTGTCCTCTACCCTAATCTCTGTCCTCTACCCTAATCTCTGTCCTCTACCCTAATCTCTGTCCTCTACCCTAATCTCTGTCCTCAACCCTAATCTGTCCTCTACCCTAATCTCTGACCTCAACCCTAATCTACATTCCCTACCATAATCTCCCCTATCGCCTAGCTAATCTCCCTAGTCTCTATCCGTGACAGACGTGAAAAAGTTTTATGAAAGCGGTAATTCTCACCGAAAATGAATCATAATCCTCATCTTTAATGCCGCCGTGGGTCTCCTTAGAAACCACGTGCAGTGAAAGACGGCGTCTCTGTGGTGAGTCCTTCGATAGCCAGGTCTACACGTGATATATTGGATGAGTTTGCTAGAGACTGACAAAATAAAATGTTAAATTTAACAGAACGCAAAGCTTACATTAAAGTGATTCAGCAAATCGTCCTTGGTGATGCTGGTAGTCAGGCAATCGGACATTTTCTCCTTGCGATCGAAGCACAATGTGCCCCGGTGAATCTCTTCGAAGTAGAGCTGGTTCCTAATGATCAACTTCTTGGGCTTCTCGCTAATCACTGAGTCTAGCGCGGCCACGTGCGCTTGAAATGTCTCATCGGACAACGACTGGATGTCGTTGGCGATCGAGTCGATGAAGGCGTCGATGCGTTCTTCCAGGTACACGGGGTGCCTGATTAAATGGCAGGGTAAAGCAGCTGATGGATTAGAGAGTAGTGGATAACAGCTGATGGATTAGTGCATAACAGCTGATGGATTAGTGGATAACAGCTGATGGATTAGTGGATAACAGCTGATGGATTAGTGGATAACAGCTGATGGATTAGTGGATAAGAGATGACAGATTTGTGGAAAATATGAGATTATGGATTAGCGAAAAACAACTGATGGATAGGGGATAACAGCTGATGGATAGGGGATAACAGCTGATGTCAAATAGGGGATAACAGCTGATGGATAGGGGATAACAGCTGATGTCAGATAGGGGATAACAGCTGATGGATAGGGGATAACAGCTGATGTCAGATAGGGGATAACAGCTGATGGATAGGGGATAACAGCTGATGTCAGATAGGGGATAACAGCTGATGGATAGGGGATAACAGCTGATGTCAGATAGGGGATAACAGCTGATGTCAGATAGGGGATAACAGCTGATGGATAGGGGATAACAGCTGATGTCAGTTAGGGGATAACAGCTGATGGATAGGGGATAACAGCTGATGTCAGATAGGGGATAACAGCTGATGGATAGGGGATAACAGCTGATGTCAGATAGGGGATAACAGCTGATGGATAGGGGATAACAGCTGATGTCAGATAGGGGATAACAGCTGATGGATAGGGGATAACAGCTGATGTCAGTTAGGGGATAACAGCTGATGGATAGGGGATAACAGCTGATGTCAGTTAGGGGATAACAGCTGATGTCAGGTAGGAGATAACAGCTGATGGCTCTCACCTGTCCGACTGCACGCAGAACAGTACACCGTCAGTATTGATGCCAGGCGAGTTCCTAACGCCAACCATATAGCCAAGCTGCTGCTTAGTGCGCAGGGAATCAAAAAATGTCTCCTGCACTACTTGAACTAGTAGACGAGATAAGACGCGAGTTCGAATCTTGGCCGGCAGTCCGCCATTGGAGTCGGGTTCAATTTGAAAGTAGATAGCGCAGGCGGAGTCTTTGTGATGCGAGTGCAGGCTGCGATACAAGTGATGCGTGCCAGCCGGCAGTAGGTAGTCCCGCGATTTGGCGATCTCGGCCCGCGGCACCGGAGTGGCGGAGAGAGCCAACAGGACGGCGTCGGCCACGGCTTCAGCCTCTTGAGCAGTGGCATTGCCGTAGACAAGAGTCTCAGTGTATAGTCGCGATTGCATCTGGCGGCTAAACTGTTGCACCTTCTCTAGGGTCACGTCTGTCAGGATAGTTGAGAAATTGGCGAGATTTCAGGTGAGATTAACCGGTTATATTGACGCAATCTCCAGAGAGATTATCCGATTAGATTGTCCCGAACTCAGGTGAGAATATCCAATTATATCACACTATCTTAGGGAGATTATCATGCAAGATTGTTACAATTATCAATTGAGACTATCGGATCAGATTGCTACTAGTCTGGGTGAGATTTTCTGCCAAGGTTTCCATAACGGATCAAACTTATTATCCTATGCTCACTCACCGGCCAAAGCCTCCAGTTGCACCTCCGGAGTCCAGACTGGGGTCTTGCAGATTAGGCTCAGGTTAAAATTGCAGTGCTGGCTCGGCTGCTCCAACTTGAAATTCTTCAGAGTGCGTTCCATCTGATGGGGCCAATAATTAGAACTTATCGTTTTTGAGTTGGTGAGTAGGGATGACAGCTCTTATTAAATTGGGATATCAGCTGATGGATTGGGGATAACAGCTGATGGATTGGGGATAACAGCTGATGGATTGGGGAAAATAGCTGATGGATTGGGGATAACAGCTGATGGATTGGGGATAACAGCTGATGGATTGGGGAAAATAGCTGATGGATTGGGGATAACAGCTGATGGATTGGGGAAAATAGCTGATGGATTGGGGAAAATAGCTGATGGATTGGGGAAAATAGCTGATGGATTGGGGATAATAGCTGATGGATTGGGGATAACAGCTGATGGATTGGGGATAAAAGCTGATGGATTGGGGAAAATAGCTGATGGATTGGGGAAAATAGCTGATGGATTGGGGATAACAGCTGATGGATTGAGGATAACAGCTGATGGATTGGGGATAACAGCTGATGGATTGGGGATAACAGCTGATGGATTGGGGATAACAGCTGATGGATTAAGTGATAACAGCTGATGGATTGGGGATAACAGCTGATGGATTAAGTGATAACAGCTGATGGATTAAGTGATAACAGCTGATGGATTGGGGATAACAGCTGATGGATTGAGGATAACAGCTGATGGATTGGGGATAACAGCTGATGGATTAAGTGATAACAGCTGATGGATTAAATGATAACAGCTGATGGATTGGGGACAACAGCTGATGGATTGGGGATAACAGCTGATGGATTAAGAGATTACAGCTGATGGATTGGGGATAACAGCTGATGGATTAAGCGATAACAGCTGATGGATTGGGCCACTACGAACAGCACATTGGGCCATAGTTACTCACGTGATCGTACAAGCTGGCAAATCGAACGGGATCAAAATCAGGCTTAGCCATTCGCTTCAGCACACTGTCCAACAGTACAGGCAGTTTGTCATTGTAGCCCGAGCAATGCAATATGGCGCCATTGTCAGTTGAATCGACGCGATAATTCAAGCCGGCCAATTCCGCATCGTAGGTCAACGCATTTAGAGCGTCGGCTAGCAATTGAAAATAGAGCGACGAGCAGACAGAGGCGTAGGAGTCTGTGGCTGCGCAGGGCGACACCAGGTCGACAGTGTAGCAAGCCTTGGGCATGTTATAATCGGTATCTAGGCGGTGCCACAGCCTACCCCGTCTATCAGTTCGAACTATTCTGGGCCCGGTGGATGCGGAATCTGACGAATCCGACTGCGGCTGCTTTAACGAAAAGTCCGTCGGAATGAACGGATTCGGGCTGGGCAGTCGCAGCTCAACGTCGGGTCGCTCACCGTCCGGCCACACAGGTGACACCGAGTCACCATCGACGCCTCGGCAGGCTGACAGAAGCTCGGGTGAGAATTTTTGAACGCCATACTGGACACCGTAGTGAGTCTCCGTCTGGTCGCACTTGTCCGCCACTGCCTGTGGGATTTCCGTTTTAGGGAACTATTGACTGAACTCAGCATTCTCAACCTTTGATGACTGAACTAAGCATTCTCAACCTTGATGACTGAACTCAGCATTCTCAACCTTGATGACTGAACTAAGCATTCTCAACCTTGATGACTGAACTCAGCATTCTCAACCTTGATGACTGAACTCAGCATTCTCAACCTTTGATGACTGAACTCAGCATTCTCAACCTTTGATGACTGAACTCAGCATTCTCAACCTTGATGACTGAACTCAACATTCTCAACCTTGATGACTGAACTCAACATTCTCAACCTTGATGACTGAACTCAGCATTCTCAACCTTGATGACTGAACTCAACATTCTCAACCTTGATGACTGAACTCAACATTCTCAACCTTGATGACTGAACTCAACATTCTCAACCTTGATGACTGAACTCAACATTCTCAACCTTGATGACTGAACTCAACATTCTCAACCTTGATGACTGAACTCAACATTCTCAACCTTGATGACTGAACTCAGCATTCTCAACCTTGATGACTGAACTCAGCATTCTCAACCTTGATGACTGAACTCAACATTCTCAACCTTGATGAAATTCTTTGATGACTGTCAAGAATGTCAATCTCAACTACTGAACAGTAAAAAAATATCGAACTTGTGACTGAACTGTCAAATACAAACGACAAGACAAACCAAACCAAATAACCAATATAATATAACTAAACAAAATGTAATCATTACCTGACTGCCAATGTAGACTTTGCATCGATCTGGCGTTAAGCATTTCAATAGCTCGGTAATCCTATCTGGCATGTACTCAGTGAGTACAACCCTAGCAGACAGAGCATCCTTCTGAGGATAATATAGCATTTTAACTGACAGGCGCTGTGTCAGATCAATTGGCTGAGACTTGTCTCGAAATCTGAAGGCCATGTATTCTAGATCGCGTTCCTCATTGTAGATCCATTGCTGAGGTCCTGCCCGCTTCAACATGTCAATGTAGCGAAATACGGTGGCAATGACAGCGTCCTCACATTTGGCGCCTTCCTCTGTGAGATCCAGAGACACCTTGAAAATGTCGTAGCCAAGTGCCCCACCAGTGCAGCCAGCTGACAGAGCATTGCTCCAGCCGCGACGCTTTAGATAGGCCAATATACTGCCGGGAGCTTCGTGACCAATCAGATGGCTGATATACCGCTCCGGGGCGCCTTTATAGTGCTGCCGCAGGTCAGGCATCGGGAACACCAACTGCAGGGTGCGAATGTCCTTTACAGTAGCAGCGTACACCTGAGCATTTAAGCGTTGAGGTAAGAGTAGAAAAGATAAATACGGCTGCGTTTGCTGATCTTCTTTCTTTCTTCTTACCTATCTTTCATGATGTAGCTGTGTCCTTATCTACACCCTGTAAAAAATTCGGCTGCTTCTTCGGCTGTTTTTTGTGCAAAATAGGAGTGGAATCTACCAAAATCCCCCTATCTCGCAAGAGTTAAAGAAACCGCCCAGGAAGCAGCCGATGTAACCGTAAATTGTGCGGAAACCGCCGAAGAATCACCCGAACCAGTGGCCCATGGGACAACCAGAGAATTATTTACGGGCGATTCCTCGGCGGTTTCTGAGCATGGAATCTTCCGAACTGGAGGATTCTTTGGGTGATTCCATTTCACCACCAAGAACCAACGAGAAAACGCCCAGTTGAGTAGATTCTAAGCATGGAATCATCCGATTGGTATGTTTCCAGCGTTCGGCTGTTTCTTTTTCTGGAAACACCGCAGATTCCAACTGGAATCACCCAAAGAAACATCCCTATTTTTTAGCGGGCATCTATCTCCTTATCTACCTGTCTCTCCTTATCTAGCTACCCCTGTCTCTCCGTCTCTCATTTTTATCGACCTGTATTTCCTTATCTATCGGTCTCTCCGTATCTGTCTGACTCTCTTCTACCAGTATTTTCTTATCTACCTGTGTCTCATTATCACCCTTCTCTCCTTATCTACCCGTCTTTCCGTCTCTCATTTCTATCTACCTGTATCTTTAATACAAGTAATAAACAATGCACCATCTGACCTTCACTCCGCACTCGCTTCCATCGTAGGGATGCTTTTCCCATCGACGCTCCGGAAGCTGCTTGTCGGGTACGCTGGCGAAAGCGTCCACAACCATGTCCTGAAGTTCGTCCAAAGATTCACTGCCCAGCACGGCTAGAGACAATCGATTAGCGGAATATTCGTTGGCGTGAAATTGCAGCAGCTGCTGACGCAGCTCGGTCGCGGCAGACGGGTCAGGCAGGAGAGTAGCCAGACTGCCAGTGAAGAAGTGATCGCCATAGTCGTGCTCAGGATTAGCCAGAGTGTGCTCAAGTTGTTGTATGCGCCAAATATCCTGCGGTATGTTCTTGGAATGCTCGGAGTGGACCGCCTTGGAGGATGAATGTGAGTTGGGAAACAACATTCAACAGTAGGAAGAGCTCGTTATCTTTCCCCCTATTTCACGATAGCTCCCAAACCGAATGACCGATTTTCGTGAAAGTCCACCATCTGAATCGAGATTTTACGCCCTATATGATGACATAACTTGATGACAATTTTGCGATTCTGGAAGTTGTCTCATAGGATAGAGCAGAGAACTTTAGCCCGTGTTCTGGACTTTCATGGCGATTAATTTACCTGAACCTCCCGCTCAGTGGCAGACTCGGTAAATAGCGGACAGAGAAAGAACTGACTAAATCTGTCCAATGCTTCAGCCAGATGCTTCGGCGCAATATCAAAGTAATAACAGGTGTGATCATCTGCAGTGTAGGCATTGTGCATTCCACCGTGCTCGTTGATAAAATTAGCGTAGCTGTCCTCAACCGGATACTTCTCGGTGCCAAGGAATAGCATGTGCTCACAGAAATGGGCCAGGCCTGATACAAAAGTACGCAGCAGTTTGATTGGATACAGATACTTTAGTTGCAAGATAATTCACTATTCAATATTCAACCATTTCATCATCAGCTTACCCTGCCAGGCTTTCGGCTCGTTCATGCTGCCAGCCAGAACACACAGAGAAGCAGCTGATCTGTCAGCTTCCGCGTCACTAACTAGCATAACGCGAATGCCATTGTTAAGCACTAGAGCGCGATAATTGTGTTTGTCCTCCGGCGACTTAAACACATCTTCACTGACAAGTTTAACTGCTGAATTGTTGGAAGCACTGCCATCAGCCATGACCCTGTTAAGAGTAGCACTTCTATTAGAACAAGGGCGATATAAAGCTTTGAATGAGTGGCTTAGTACTGCAGTTAGCTGGGTTGGCCTTAGCAGAAGGTGGACAGTTGATTGATAGAGTCTCAGATTCTGCAATGTTTGACAATGATTACATTTTCCTGGTTTTGCAAACTCAAACTTCTTAAAATTAATTTTACAAACTGCTAGTTAACATACTAATATATCTGTAGCACTACATGTGACAAAGATATATTATTAAGTTGTATGTAAAAAGTGTAACTTTATTAAATAAGGTTAAGCACTGCTTTCTACAAAATAAACTAAGAAATAAAAGGTTTCAGACCAATTTAATGACATTATGGGTAATACAGGGGAAAATTCTAAATAAGTAAATATGTAAATACTATGTTTAGACCATAGTTTGGAACACTCTGTATGTACCCTAGAAAAAGTGACCCACTTTTTGTGTACACTGATGTAATCCAAATATAAATAGTATAATGTCTTACTCTAGAAAGCTTTAAATCTCTACACTAATCTAATCTCATCGATAGCCCCACTACAAAGTTCTTGTCCCACATTTCTAG
Organism: Macrostomum hystrix; assembly: GCA_950097015.1. NCBI lineage: Eukaryota > Metazoa > Platyhelminthes > Macrostomidae > Macrostomum > Macrostomum hystrix. Next base: position 26,326,748 of record CATNEN010000038.1, read on the forward strand.
CTTACCATTATATTTTTTCACTGTAATTTAAAACGCATTTGTTGATGTAAACTGTAAACGCGAAGAAGGCAGAGCGTCTAAAACAGAGCACTGAAATTTCTCTGAATTGTGAAAAAATTCAATTCAGGTGAGAGATGCTAGTCACCAACAGCCCCTTAGAAAATCATTTTTAATGCAAATGTGTACACTAAAAATCTTATGTGCACCCCAGAAATTTGTTAAGTACATTCTTTCTTCCAGACTATAGTGTTAAGCAAGGTTACTTACCCATAGCTGGTCTAATTATTCACTTAACTTATATAAATTGTGCTATATAGGCCCCATATATCAAGAAACTAGTTGCATGACTGCTTACTATTACTAGCTAGTAATAAATAAACAAATAAAATAAAATAAAATAAAACAAATAAAACAAATAAAACAAATAAAACAAATAAAATAATAGAAAAACAAAATTGTAGGACTAGGACCTTAATCTTTCTATAAAGCTACATTAAATAATTTATTCAAACAAACGTGTATTTTTCTTGTTTTATGAAAGCAAAATATTAAATACTAAAATTCAGGGAAACAAAAATATAGAGGGAAAAAAGTTCTTAAAGAAATCTAAAAAATGATTTAGGATAATTTCCCACATGTCCCCTACTAATGTTTAGCTAGCTTACATATTTCTATAAGTAAAGATAATATGAAACTAAGCATCTAGATCTAATGGCACATGACTAAGACTGCCCCATACTAGGGCCTAAGGCCACCATTGATTGGATTGGCTCTATGGATGAGTTCAGTATATATAATTTTCTCTACTTGTTTATGATTTAGAGGATATTTAATCTGGTATTTTAAAGTAAAATAATACAATAAATGGCTTCATTCCTATTATTTTATAGGGCCTATTATAGCATTTATCCTATACATCCATAGATCAAATAAAATAGGGCAAAAGGCTTTAGTTTAGATTCTGGCCTAATAATAATAGACAAACTTGAGTCTTCACAATTCAAATTAAAAAAAGGAGCAATTCTACCAAATTTGCTAACCCTGGGCACATACACATAGATCTACTATATGTGGGCCCACACCACACTCTTATATGTATGTTAGGGGCCTAGTCAACATCTGCCCTGATTAGGGCCTACTTGACTGCAATGTCAAACCTCTCTTTGTCCTAGACTTTTACCAACCAATGAAACCTCTACCTATCAGTTATCACAATAATAGTAGGCCCAGACCATTAGAATATCCCACACCACCTAGCCTAGCCCCAGCTATGGCAGTCTTGTCTTGGTCCTATACCTATGATTATTGCAGATTATGCTTGGATTATCCTGTAAGTCTAATTTTATTTAAATGGCTAGATAGGCCCAATCAAATAGGGCCTAGGCCTAGCTAACAATTAAAAATATGAATATGATGATACCAAACAAATATCATACTTCATAGCCTAGGCCAGTCAATATTAAGATTAGGTCTAGGTCTCAATTGTTCAATAGTTTCAAAAGGGCAAAACTTATTATTTATGTAAAATTAGGCCGATACAGTCATACATGCGCAACACCCGGCCGAACCGGCCGGGTGAAACGAGGGCCAAGCAAGGTAAGTCGCAAAAACCAATTGACCAAGCGCAAAAAAATCAAAGGGGGGACCAAGGGACAAAAAAGGAAGGCGTGAAGAAAAGGAAAAAGGGGAGAGAAAAAGAGAGCAAATGAGAGCAAACTAAGTCGTAAATAGAGCAATGAAATGAACTAAGTCGCAAATGAGAGCAAAAACTAAGTCGCACGGCCGGCTAAGATTTGGGAGGTTGCGCATGTATGTATAGTTAACAAAAACTTTTATCACTAGGCCTACTTCAATTTTTTTTACTTTAAAGTTGTAGATTAGAAGTTAAGGTTAGTTTTTCTATATTATGTCATGATCTCTTCCAAATAGTATTTAAGAATACTTTTTGACAAGACATATAGTACCTACCCACTATAATATAATATATTGTAATATAGGCCCTATAATTTAAACGAATAGTATTAATAGTATTAACTAGTACTAGTATAATAAATATAAACTAAATAGTCATAATTTACGAGCTATTAATTGTTTAGGAGCAGAGTATTTAGTATTTAGTATTATTTACTAGCAAGTTTTGCCCCACTTCGGGGAGCACTACTGGTCAGACAAAAAAATATTGTGCAATGCAGAAGGACAAAACACACCTGAAAGCAAACAAAAACGAAAACATATTTCGTCAGTAATAATTTCCCTGATTGCGAATATACGTGATTGCGAATCAAAGAGAATTTGAATTCTCACTAAATACAAAAATATTCAGTCTGAGCTTGAATACATTCTGAGACATCCGGTCTGTACACCAAGAGCCCCATTGGGCCTGGGGCAAAATTACACAAGTAGCTGTAAGCTATGATTTAGATTACATGCATAAGCACATACAATTTAGGCACTTGAAAATCAAAGTAAAAATGTCAAATCATTACATATTCCCTAATATTTTATTTCTCAAAATGTGACATGACATGTACCCATTTGTCAAGGACCTAGACTTGGTGGTGTTCCTTGCAAGGACCACTAGAAGAAGAAGGACGGGACACTTCGTTTCTTAGAAAATTTATTAAAGGCTGATTTTTACGGAAAAATACACTAGTGAGATAGGAACTTTTCACTTTTTTCAACTTAAATCGTTGATAACTTTTTATTGGAAGCAGATACAAAGCTCTTCTTTTGATATAACTTACAAAATATGTTGCTTCGACGAATTTTGTAAAGTTTTTTTCATGAATAATTGATCTTCATATTATTTTAGTTACTATATCATGCTGCAATCATAGTATGAAGCTAACCAGTGACTAACTTGAATTTTACAATCTCTGTTTAATCGAATGCATCTATTTATTAGCAATATATGGTTAAAAAATAGCTGGTTATAGTTGTATGCCCAACTCACTGCTTCTTTATTTTAGTTTTATACTTTCTATATAAAATAAATTTAAATATATAGAGCTACCTATATTACATATAGACCTACTAGCTATGCCTAGACCTAGTTATATGTTTATCAATAATCAAGACAGTATCTATCTTGTTAAGAATTGACAGTTTTTATACTTAATGAAATGTATGAATCTAAGCAAATGATAATTTTAAACCAAGCTTGTTCTCTCTTGTTTTTAGACTTTTGCTTATTTTAGCTATATTGACATTATCTTATTTAGTATTTATTACAGTATTTATTAAACAATGATAGTTATTTGCTCTGATTTTATCAAGACGTTCTTATTTTTTCTATTTTTTTTATGTAAACAGTTGCATTGTTAACTGAAGGGTTTTTTAATTTGTAGTGAAATTGTTTATTTCCTATTTGTATTATTTTTTCTTTGGATTCGGGGTTTGCACATGGCTAGCTAGTATGTCATGAACTCATCCAATATTAAATTTTAGCCATCTATTTGCCTATCTACTATAATTTTACATTTCTTCTTTTTTAACAAGTATAGTATTTTTATGGCTAATATTAGCTTGACTTGGTTGTTTTGATGAATTTGATTTTCTTTAAATTAATCACTTATTTCCAATTGAAATTAACAGTCCAGAAGTTGTAAGTAGGCCTATTGTATTTTTTGTCTATTGGGGCAAAATTATTGCCTATAAATATAAGTAATAGCACTTCCACAGTCTATGCTTGTAAGCTTTAAATTTTCAACATTGAAACATTTAATTAATAAAGATAAAACAAGAAGTGTTACTTGTTCCTTATCACATTTTAGCTATAATAAAGTTTTGCTTGCACTGACACTAGTACTCAGAGCTTTTGCAATTATTGTTATGCCTATTGAGATCTTCAAGGTTGATATGGCCCAGGTAAGCTACTGGCTCTCATTCAGTGGTAGACTAATTCTGCTATGTATTAGTGTGTAATGTTAGAATATTTTTGGTAATATTATTTTTTGTATTTACTATAGTAAGAAATTGTAAAATGTTCTTGCTATTGTGGCTCTAGTATGTGTTTTTTACTTTTTGTGCCATTCCAGGGAAAGTCCATGCCTTTCTGCTTTGTGCCAACACCACTGCCCCAGTTCTACCTACCTGTGGTGGAGCCCCAGCCGGTCAGAGAACAACCTGGTGGAGCTTCTGGGCTACCTATTTGAGAGCCTAGCCTGGAGCCTAAGGACCTTGTTCATGTTTACTGCATTTTCAACCAAGTGCTGTAGTCACCAGCTAGACAACCCCATCCAGTCAGTCTAATCACCATGTGATTGATGCCCCTTGCAAGGTAGTAAGCTTCTGACTGTCCTCATGGACATACAAAGACATTATGTAGAGAAAGATATATTACTTCATGTCTATATAATTTAAGATTATATAGATATTATTTTTGTGTCTCAATTGTGAAAATTGCCTTGAATTTGAAGAATCATTTGTTATAAAGAATAATTTAAATCCATTTATACTACTTCAGTTGATTTCGAGATTTCTTTTACATTTTTCTGATTATTGTGTATTGAAATGAGTTTCTTTTCTCAATAGTGCATGTGCCATGAGATGTCAAATGGAGAACAATAAATGGAAGTAGTTGCAGCTTTTTATATCTTTGTATATGAGCTCATAGTATACATGTTTTACTTATGACTTCAAGTCATGAAAATGTGTTTAAGTAGTGCTGACCTTTCATTTTTCATCGTCTTTTATTGTCAAGATGCCTATGAAGTGTTGTGTGCCACAATAACAACAACGACAACAAAATACACTGTCAGGTAAAAAAGCAGGGTCACAGTGCATGCTTCAGAGCCTGGGTGCGAACAAACACCGCATTGCCGGCAGTGTCTGGGGCACCAGCATAGGCCAGCAGGCAGTCAACAAAACCTGTTCTGCTCAGGTCGCAGGTAGGGATCCAACATGCGACCACAGTAGCAGCATTTGGTTGAACAACTTTGCAGCACAGGATTGCAGGCAGATGCCTCGATACTTGTATAGCTGTGAAGTGCCCAGCTTCTTTGATATGGCAATGATGTTCGTCATGGTCCACTCAGTTCATCACACAGGCAACCTCACTGGCCACACAGTGAATATGCAGCACCTTGATGGACACCTTGTTTGGACAGTGGACACAGCACTTTGCTGCCTGGCTTCTTATAGGCAAACATCACGACTTCAGCCATGGTGAATGGTGCAATGTTAAAACTGTCCTTTGACCGCAACTGAGTCTCTGGTGGCAGTGTCAGGATGTTGGGCAGTGGTGGCAGCGCATTGACTATGGCAGCAAAGAACTCGCGTAGCTTGTTACTGTGCTCATCCACAGTGCCGTCTGCCAGATTCAGTTGGATGCGCCACTTTTGCCCTGTCAGAGCATTAATGGCAGACCAGGCCACATGCCATCTGGAATCATGCACCACAATTAAAAAGTAATTGTGACATAAAGGATAAAAGGACCACAGTTTTTTCCTTTTCTAAACAGAAGTTTAGAAACTGAGTTTCAGGCATGGCACAAAGCTTTACCAATTTCAATAAAGGTAAATAAATCCTTGTTAATAAAAGAATTACATGAATTCAGGGGTGTTATTAAGCTTTTTTTATTGGGTGGTGCCAATAGGGATTTAGGGGTGCACACAAATGGGAATTGGAGGGCTCTGTGATGGGATTTAAAAAAAGCCAAATTTTTAAGAAAAAACCCCTCAGGCCCTAGCCAATTATGCCATTGTTTTCATTAAATAATAGAAAAAAAAATAGGAACATCTTGATAAAATCAGAGCAAATAACTATCATTGTTTAATAAATACTGGAAAAACTAGCTAGGCCTAATGTAAAGATAATGTCAATATAGCTAAAATAAGCAAAAGTCTAAAAACAAGAGAGAACAAGCTTGGTTTAAAATTATCATTTGCTTAGATTCATACATTTCATTAAGTATAAAAACTGTCAATTCTTAACAAGATAGATACTGTCTTGATTATTGATAAACATATAACTAGGTCTAGGCATAGCTAGTAGGTATATATGTAATATTGTAATATAATAATATAAATATGTAATAATATAGGTAGCTATATATTTAAATTTATTTTATATAGAAAGTATAAAACTAAAATAAAGAAGCAGTGAGTTGGGCATAGAATTATAAGCAACTATTTTTTAATCATATATTGCTAAAAAATAGATGCATCCGATTAAACAGAGATTCTAAAATTCAAGTTTGTCACTAGTTAGCTTCATGCTATAATTGCTGCATGATATAGTAATTAAAATGATATGAAGATCAATTATTCATGAAAAAATCTTCATAAAATTCGTCTAAGCAACATATTTTGTAAGTTATATCAAAAGAAGAGCTTTGTATCTGCTTCCAAAAAAAAGTTATCAACGTTTTAAAGTGAAAAAAGTGAAAAGTTCCTATCTCGCTAGTGTATTTTTCCGTAAAAATCAGCCTTTAATAAATTTTCTAAGAAACGAAGTGTCCCGTCCTTCTTCTTCTAGTGGTCCTTGGTTCCTTGACTGTTTCTAAGATTTTCAAAACTATCGCTCAAAATTAACAACTTTAACAAAACCAACACAAAAAGTGCTACTTTTTGCGGTACACTTACAATCTGTTTACTTTGTATATACCTTAAATCGTCAAGAATATCTGTCGAGAAACATATGCATTCTCATCATACCTCTGAGGATATTTTTTAAATTCAATTACCTTATATTTAAAAGTCAATTATGCATTCTACCTGTAAGTAAACATATGAAGCGCAAATATCGCTCTTTACAAGCTACATTCATATTTTTGCATAAAAGTACTCGTAGCATTTTCTTACCAAAATTTCTGTCTGTTTTTCCACGGGACCAAGCAGTCAGAAAAAACTCAAGGACAACTTAAAAGAACACTTAAAAAACAAAAGTTCTTAAGTTGTCCTTGAAAAAACGATGACACGCATTGGAATTTGGTATATTTTTGCCTCGAGTTACGACCTACAGGTGAGCTAGTATCCCTGAAATAACGAGCACTACCCATATTAGGAGTTGCTGATTATATTATCCAAATTCAGGGCGAACCACTCGGCAGTTGTCTGAATAAAAATCCTTATTTTTGTGATATAAATACAATTGAGGGAGGAAAGCGCCAAAAAAGTTTATCTATTGTTTAGCATTTAGTCGCATAAAAACAGTCGAATAATAGTAAAAAAAAACTTAAAAAATTCAGAACACGACACATTAACTTTGTTATTCCCCAAGCTAAGGATAGAAAGGCCAGTAAGTACAATTCTGTATGAATTACGTGAGCGGTTGCTCAAACTCCGAGATATTTCTCAGCTCTGAGAACTGGCTCCAACCCAGAGCAACTGCTCACTTTATTAATACGGCCTATTGAGTGTTTTTTAAAAGGGCTGGGGGCCAGACGGTGAGGCTATCGATCAGGGTTGTGTCTGGTCTAGCAAATGTAGGTCACCAGAGCAGCCAGAACGCTCGCGCCGCACTTTGGGCACTGCTGGCATGTGTCGACGCAGTGCTGACAGAGTGCGAGATGGGCGCAGGGTAGCAGCGTGCGACTCAGTGTTCTGCTGCGGCACTGCTTGCATTTGTCGTCCGACTCTGGGTGTTGCAGCTGATGCTGCTGCTGCTTAAACCTCACCGTCTCGGAATCACTCATGGCATTAGAAGTTGCACCTGCATGTTGAGACAGACAAAATTATTATTTCTTAGCCATTCGAAATCTTATTATTCATGAATAATTGATCCTTATTTTATTTTCGTATATTGATCTCGTGACAAACTCAATTTTAGAGTCACTATCTGTTTAAGTATATTACGAGAACTACGCATGTTTTCACTAAAAGGTGGATTTTGTCTGATTGGTTGCAATTGTGCGATCATGATAAATGTACGAAAATAAAATGTCGATCAATTATTCTTTGTAGGCAAGAAGTGCATTAAAAGTACGCTCGTGACAGCATTGGATCTGCTTCCAAAAATATTATTAACTTTTTTATGTAAAAAGGCGAAAGTTCCTATCTCTCTAGTGCATTTTTCCGGGAAAATCATCCTTTAATATAATTTCCAAGAAACGAAGTGTCCTGTCCTTCCTCTTCTTGTGATCCTTACTCTAAAACCTGTTCAATTAGTTTTATGAAACCTTTCAACCTGAAAAACCGAAACGCTGGTGTGTGCTAACCAGTTGGAGCATTCTGAAGGCTGTCTGTCATCCGCTCCGATCTGGCTTCCATCTGAACCCTGAGCTCCTCCTGCGACAGAGATTCGGCGCTGGCTGGCAGAATTTGGCTGACAACTCTAGCCAATACGGGCAACAGATTTTGGTCTGAAATGTCCTCCAGCCAGTGCCAGGCTGATATTATATCACCTGGTCGAAGCCGAACGAGCTCGATGTCATCTCTGAGACATTCTGTCAGAGCCTTCACTGAGGCCAGGCCGAGCAGCTCCTTGGGACAGCCGAATTGCCAGGCCACACCAGCCACCTGAGCCGCATCCGGGCTAGTGAGCAGCTTGACAATCTTGGCTCGCTGCCGTTTCAGCTGGCTGTTAACAGCCTGACTTAGTACAGCTGTAAACAGGCAGTTTGCAGCGTGTGGCACCTTTTGGTTTGCCTCTGCTTTGACACCGCAGGAGCAGCAGCAATCAAACCAGCGACCGGAGGAACTAAACCGGAAAATGCCCTCCTTGGCCGCAGGCGGCGCCGCTGAAGTCTGCAGACGAGCTTCGAAACACAGTTGGTTCGGATGACAAGCGTTAACCACCAGCTGAATGAGACAGACTGCAGTAGAGCGAAAATAAAAAAGTTAATTTAATTTGGGTTAGTATTTAAAGGCACAATTAACTGCAAAAACGATCTCTCTCATTAGTGTACATTATGTACATTAGTCTCTCCAATTCTCTCTCCGAAAGTCAGAAGCAGAGGCGACAGGAAAGCAAGGGTCTGAAGCTGAGCGTGTCTAAATTGAATGTGCTTTGCCTCAGAACTAGAATTTTACCATAGACAAATCGCTCTCAATGAGGAAGTGTTTAAATTGAATATCCACTGTCTAAATCGAATATCTGCTGTTTAAATTGAAGTCAGCTTTGTCTAATTTGAACGTCCAACTGAAGGTATAAAAATAGAGTGTCGAAAATGAATGTCAAGTTGTCTAAATTGCAGCGCAGATTTGTTGAAATTGAACGGGAAAATGTGTAATTTCCCAATCGATCATAGTGTTTCGACGATAGACTACGCATTAAAAGCGTGCATTAAGGTTTAAGTACACTGTTTTCTGGTTTAAGAAACGCTTCAAATCGATTAAATATTATTAATTTTTGCATGTCGCCCGAAAACATATCGGCAATACAGCCGAGAATAAAATAGTGTCGCTACATTACTCTCAAGCGTCATACAACTCACAAAATGTGTCTGTAGCCGGCAGTTTCACATCGGTTATATCATTTCCCGTTATGAGCTTAGTAAGATATGTCAAATCGGAGCTCATATTCGGCAGTTCCTTATCATGCAAATTGTTTCGAACTGTATAACCGATTTTCAATTATCAAAACCAGCCACGTACAAGGGTAAGATAGAAGCTGTAAGCAGAATCATTTTTGTTGCACAATTTCAGTATATCATTTGCTTCAATTGGTCGATCTTCCTTCGCTTCCTCCTCGGTAAGTTGGTGCTTACAGAGTCACTGAAAATCGTTTACGTGTGCTTTGTTATCAATAATATTGTATAACGTTCAGGTCTAAGTATCATCTACCTTGGTAAAAGTCAGACAGAATATTACAATTCTGTATGTTCTGGTAATAAAAACAAATACAATAATGATTTTACAATGACTCATGGGAGATTACTCATTGTAAACGAATAAAACAAATAAAATCTCGACTTACATTAGCGTTGCTACTCCGGATGTTTCAATAAAACTTGACTTCATTTGTGTATTGCTATCATTCTGTTCAAAAATTTTTGAAAGTGTTTGAAATATGCCTAATATGCGCGCAAAACTGTTCTTATGCTTTGAATTTTCGCCTGTCGCTTTAATATGTACTTTAACAGCGTTTAATTCTGGGTAATTCTGAAGTCTGCAGACGAGCTTCGAAACTATTTGTCACTTTAACTGCTTTAGACGAAGAAGTGACGTTTCAGCTATTCAATGATGCAAAATCTGATTTTAAAGATGTATTCTGTCGTCTAAAAAGGAGCAACAAACGTAATACCTGGACTAAAATGAGCAGAAAATATATTCGGTGCCTTTAGGTGCCGTATTAAACGCCTGATAATACGCAATTGCTATTTCTGTCCTGAATGATACTTTTCATTGCCTGAAGCATTTTAGGCACATTGTGTATTTTCGTAACTCTTATTAATAAATATACTAGACTTGCACCTCATATGTTGTTAAATAAAATGAGGTTTAACTAATGGTGTTGATTCGAACGGGCTAGAAAAGTGAATAACACACAATGGCCTTGCCTCGGGCCTCTAGCTATATTATTTTGTATGATATGCAAAGAGGGAAAGGGGGGCCGACCAAGAGTAGAGACGAAAGATGGTATGAAAACCCTGGGCGGTGTACATTGGGGTTAACAGACAATAACGTGCGCAGAGGGAGAGAAAACAAGGTGGGTGCAGTGCTAGACTGGAGGGGTCAGAGTGGAAAGGCACACGGGGAAAAATCGATAATAGATAGAAGGGGCGGGTTTAACAATAACGATTTCCGCGACGCTTAAATTGTGCTCAGAACAGCCTTAATTCACTCCTACCATCTAGCAGAGATGACACAGTCCGCTAATTTCTTTGAATATCTCTGCACACTGCATATCATTTGAAAGAATGCACGTGCAGAGCTCATTTTGAGCATTACTGTCTATGTCATCCAGTCTAGAACTGGTTTATGTCACTTTTTGCAGGCCATTACTTTTTACGTATTATGGGTTATTGAAACGCGCTGACATTCTCTTATACCCTCAACTGGAGTGGACCGACCCAGTGTTCGCAAACTGGCCATACAGTTCAAACCAGCGGTCTCTCGCTATAGACTCGATCTCCCGGCCCCCGAACAATGAATCTGACAAGCCGATTTTAACCCGTCTAAAATGCGTGTCAAAAAAGCACACAGACCATTGATAAATGGTTTGGACACTAGCTGAAACAAAATACGAGCTCTTAATGCCAGGATTTTACATAGACAGCGTGCAATAATGCTCCAGTCAGCGTTTGTTGACATAAATACAATTCTCCAAACGTCAGCGTGCAGATAATGGAACTTTGTCTATGGCCTGAAGCCTTATAATGCTTTTACCGGTTGGTAAAATACTTTAAATGATAATTAAAAGAAACAAATATAAGCGTCCAAATTTTGTCAGCTTCTGGCTCATGGCGGATTGGCGCAGTTTGTGCCATAGACATGCCATTATCGCAGAGTGATCGTTTATACCATAATACGTTGCTGAAGCCTTATAATGTGATAGAAGCACGGCTTTCTCATGCAGTAACGCCTTAGGACACGAGTGCGCGAAGCGCTATCTGTCCATTCATATTTGGAGAGAGAAATTGCCTAGCAACGCAAGAAGAGACTAATGCCTATGCTGAAAGCTACCCATTTTAACTACAGCAGTGCCTTAATTCCTATTTCTTGCTGTAGCTAGAAAATAGAAGGCAGGAAATCGTGTTATAGGTGTCCTATATGGAAGTATCAGAGCTAGGCGATTTGCAGTTTCGGAAAAAATATTTTCTGTTTTAAACGCTTGAGCGCTGCCGAATTAAATAAATAAGTTGTGAGTTTCAATTCCAATCGAGTCTAAAGTCTTTCTTTTTGTTTTAAAACTTGTCACAATCAAACAAAATGGACAGCGCATGTAGTAACTGATGAAACTTTTGATTTACAAGTGAATGTACAACATGTGTAAATACTCGTATGTATTGATGATATGTACAAAAAGAAAATAATAAATACCGGAAACGTGATTAGAAGCTGTTTATAGTGACTGAGCATGATAGAAGTAATAATAAAAAAAATCAATCAATTAATCAATTAATAAATTACACCTGTCCCAATTGAGCCAGATGTGGAGCCGACAGCACAGCCGCAGCTATTGCGCGGCGCATCTGAAGGCTGCGTACGGCTGTACAGTCCACTTTCAATTACTCCAGCTAATGCTGGTACCCATTTTACAGCTGGGTGAACTGAAGCAATGTATAGAGTTAAGTGCCTTACTTAAGAACACAAATTGCAACAGAAGTTAGGAATCGAACCCCCGACCTTCAAGTCGTGAGTCCGACGCTCTAAGCGCTTGGCTACAACCCCGTAGCCTAGAAGTACATCGGCAAAAGTTAGGGATAGCCCAGTTTACTGTACAAAGCTACTCAAATAGCTGATGAGAAAGGGTACACAGAGCCTGCTATAGAGCCTGTGGCAGTCTCGAATCAGCTGTTGAAAATTGAGCACAGCTTCTTGCTGGACGACATTCAAATAGGTGCCCAGTAATTTAGCGGCTAGGCTGAGCAATGCAGCTGGCTCTCCGTCAGGAAGGAGGTCGGACTGAGCAGCTCTCGATAGCTCGTCTACCAGATTCTTGATGCAGTCTTTCGCTTTGGCCATTGCTTCGGTGTTTGGGCCAGTTTTTAGTCGGTAACGCAACTGCTGGAAGCTGCAATTGGGACTGTGACGGAAACCCAACCGACTTGATGGCTTGCTGGCAAAGCCGCAGAAGGCGCAGGACATCTTACTCAGCTGCTGATCGTAAAAGTAGCCATCAGCTGCCAGATCTTCAGCACTGGCTGGACGTCTGGTTTGCCGCCGACCATCGCTGACCAGCTTCTGTGACTTCAGCCGGTCCTTGTAGCAGAGACCGTTGGCGTTCTTCGGAAGTAGAATGATGGTGATCAGGAGGACTGGAAGTGAGGTACAGAAGCCAAACTTTTAACAGTAGAAAGACTTATGGAATCCTTATGGAAAGATTTTCGCAAAAGTCCACCATCTGGAATACCATTTTTTCGCCCTATACTATGAAATAACTTTCAAAGCCGTTCGAGTTAGTAACGCCGAGATTTTCGTCGATTCTTTAACGTTGGCAAACAAACATGTACCATATTGGTTCAATAAAAAATAAATAAATATAATTAACAGTAACAGCCGCCATGCAGGGTAAAATTTTATGAACTGTTAGTTTTAGCCTATATTGGTAACCACCTGACACCCCGACTAGAATCGTTGAATATCTCGAGCATGTTCTGCATTTTAATGGCGCTCAGTTGAAAATTTTGTTCGATGCTGAAAAAGCGAAAACGTGGATATTTAAAATGCCCCCATGATATTTTTACTTTTAACCACGCCTGACAAACAGGGGTAGCATTCTAACAAAATGCTCACTTTGAGCTACTCACCGATCACGTGGTGATCCGATTCGTCCGAGCGTAGCCACGGCGGCAGAAGCTGTCGATCACCTGGGCCAAAAGGACTAATCACTGCGTCCGCTGTCAAATCTTTCAGGCTATAATTCGGGAGGGTTTGAAATTATTGACAGATTGGGTTCGATACGCAGCTTCTTATCGTGTGCATCGGCTCTAGACTTTCTCCTCGTCAGGTAGTGTACACTCTCAATGTGGCATTTGGGGTTTGCCTTGAACAATAGAAAGACCGCGTATTTCAAATACCCACAATTTTCTTTCTTCTGTATCTCCTAAAATATTCATCCAATCGCCATGGAAATCCAAAACACAGGCTAAAATTGTCCCCTCTATTAGATGAAGCAACTTCCAGAATCACGAAAAATCGGCATCGTAGAGATATTCAACGATTCGGGGCGTCTGGAGGCGAAAACCACAAATATAGGCATAACTTTTCTGCTCAAAGGGCGTACTGTTAAGTTAAGGGTGTAAATTACACGTCAAGCCCCTAAGCCTACTCGCCCGCGGCTGCGTCCCAATGAAGGTGGCCTTGCTAGGCCATCTGCCAGCATAACTCACTCTTTCTTTGTGCATTCACTGCTGTGCTGATCAGTATTGATTCGGCCGCTCTCGGCGAGCTGCTCGTGAACCATCTCGATAGAGTCTGCTGGTCCAGGCTTGTTAGATGCTGAAGAGTTTTTGTTTATTAAGTCTATATATTATATATTTTTAGTGTTGCACAGCTAAGGCGTTTAACAAGGTACCATGCCTCTGTTTTACGGAAATCACGTGCTAAACAATATGGAATGAAATTAACGCCTTTTAACGGCATCTCGTTTCAGAAGGAACTATCCACTCCATTTACTCAAGTACAAAAATACTCACAAGCAGACATAAAAATTTCACACTCGTTCAAGATCAGTAAATGCCTGTCTTCACAATATACCTGTAAACATTGCTGCTGCGTATACTATTTAATGTTTTTTTGGAAGCATTGTGTCGCGTCTAGGTAAAAAGGTATTTCGATTGCAGAAATTAGGTTTCCTTATATTTATAGTACGTTTGCCAGCCGACTACTTGTATGTCTAGTAGTATGAACCAACGATCTCGTCGTCGGCTGGTGAACTCTTGCCGCAGTCCAAGTCGTGAGCAGGTGTAGGTCAAGGACTACTAGACTAAAACGACGTATTCCATTGGTCTTTGGTGTAGGTCGGGACCTGGGTGTCTCGGGCACTCGGGGGTCGCGAAGGTCGGGGGCTCGATTCCCAACTCCACTAGGACATTTTGTGGAGTTTACAAACAACAGCAGCAACAAACAACAACAAAATACGGTGTCAGGTGGAAAAAAGCAGCTGAGCCTGGGCCCGAGCAAAGGCCGCACCGCCGGCAGTGTCCGAGGCGCCAGCATCGGCCAGCAGGCAGTGGACGAAATGCCGAGTTCGGGCCTGGCCGCGCCGGTAGGGTGCCTGCAGCGTTAGCAGCTATGATGAAAGCGCTAGCAAAGCAGCGGTGCGTCCTGGCGCATCTTTGAGAGCGCGGTAGTAGCGCCGCGTTGGCCGCTTTGGCGGACGGTAGAGCGGATCGCGTAGCTCGAGGTCGCAGATGAGAAGCCGATGATCGGATCGCAGAGCCAGCGGCGTGATGGTGCGGCAGTTGACAGCGCGGCGGCGGTCATGGTAGCGCAGAAGCACGTGGTCGATGAGTACTAGCCTCCGTGTAGCGAACCGGGGCGCGTTCCGCCGCCTCCGTTTGCAGCCGACGAAAGTCGGGAGCCTGCTTGGTGGCTTGCAGAAGCGGGTGTTGGCCGACACCATATCCTGCCTCTCCAGGAAGTCCTCCAGTGCCTGGGTGTTGCCGTTCTCGCAGAGCGTCACAAACAGCGACCGCTCGGATCTACGCGGAACTGCGTTTAGATCTCAGAGTACGACCACCGTGTCGCGCTGCGCAGTCTCCTCCACGCGCGCAGAGAGCTGCTCGAAGAAGTCTTGAGCCTCATCTGGGCGGGTGGCAGTGGCGCGTACACGCAGAACAGGCGAACGTTCCGGCCGCGAAGCCGGACGTCTACCCGAAGCATCGGGGGGGGGGCAAGGAAGAGCAGCGATAGCTCTGCTGCAGTCTCGGGCCGATCAGTGCTCCAACTCCTCCGCGGCCTCGTTGATCCGCTGAGGTATACCAGAGTGTCCAACCGGAGCCCAGGTCCTCACAGTGAAGTTCAGGCTCGCTCTGATAAACACCTCCTGAAGTGCGATGACATCACAGCTAAGGTCGAGCGCTAGCTTCGCCAGCAACCCTCTCCACCAGGCGGCCTTGAGAGTGCGGCAGTTCAGCGTCTCGACTCGGAGTGTGCCCTGGGTACAGCTGGGGCTCGGTAGTGTTGAGCCTCATGGTCTCCGCCTGGAAGACCCAGATGGACTCGCATGGTAGCAGCTCGGCGCGCGGCGCCACGTTGCCGGCCTCGCCGGTTTCGCTCGCGTCGGCGTTCAACTCGCCGGTGCGCGTTCCGCTGCCCCCCGCTTTGTCCTGCCGCTGTTGGCCGCCGCAGCAGTGAAGCGCGGCTCACCGTTTGCAAAGACAGTCCTTGACGCTGCATTGCTTTTGTTATTCCTGCAATTATTATTATTAACAATAAACACCGAAGCTGTCTGATGGTGATCAGTTTTCTTAATTAGTGAAATTGTATATATAATAAGCAAAGGCTGACTACAATTTTAGTGGCATAACATCTGAATTTGTCTTTAAAAGCGAATAACTATAACCGCTACGGTTGGTGTGAGTTTACGGACACAGTTTTACATAGTTTCTTTTACACAAGCGTATATAGAAAGCAAAAGTAAACGTAGATGCAAACAAATTTCCGTAAAACGCATACCAGTCTACTATATTTCAACCAAACAGCCGTGATACTAAAACAACATTAAGAGGCTAGGCGATGTTATTAAAAGGCACTGAAAATGAAAGACATTGCAAGGTATTTTTGTGTGCAGTAAATTTTTGTACAGTCATGCTGCTTAGTATAAATGCAACAAAACTTGCTGAGTCATCTTGCTTATACTCGCCTTCAGATATAGACTCCTGCATGATGTTTTTATATAACCCCGCTTGACATTCAAGTGTTATTCTTTTTAAAGTCAATTTATTAGTCCTCCTGATATTCAGGGCATCAGTCCTCCTGATATTCAGGGCATCAGTCCTCCTGATATTCAGGGCATCAGTCCTCCTGATATTCAGGGCATCAGTCCTCCTGATATTCAGGGCATCAGTCCTCCTGATATTCAGTACATCAGTCCTCCTGATATTCAGGGCATCAGTCCGCCTGTTAATACCCCACAGTTTTGGGTCACATATCTAGTCGTATAGCATAGATATAGCATTTAGTATTTTAGTTTTATTAATTAATCTTATGCACAATAATTGTAGAAATCCTAGTTGTAAACAAAAATAAATGCGAATTGAGTCTAGTATTTGTACACTAGACTCAATTGTATTGAAGCAGACAGGCGGACAATAGACACGCGCCTGTATATATAAGCAGTACTATATCTAATTCTCAATCTCCTGGTACAATAAACAAGCAGAAAGCGACATAAGACGGATACTATTCTCATTCTACTCTCTTCGCAATGGGACAGCAGAACAACAAAAGCAGTTTTGAGTCGGTCGATGTTTTTGTAATTACTGAAAACTGTTTGTCGATTTCCTGCTCAACCTCGCAACTGATTCGTCGAGTTTCCAAGAAGCTGCGACATTGCTACGGAGCTAAGAAATGCCAATACCGATTGACTGCGAAGACACTCAAAAAGCTGACTGTCACAGACACCTGTGACTGTCTGTTTCTGTGCTGCAGCGTTATAGACACTGCTCAATGCGAACTGCTCAGCAAACTGCTGATTAAGAATCCCACATGCCAGATAATCTGGTTCACACCAGACATAGACGATTCGGCATCGAAAAGTCAGCACCTGCTTGAGCCTCGGTGGCATTGGAAGTCTGGTGATAACAGCTACCTGGCGGAGAGCATTGCACACCTAGTTTACCTGAGACTGGCGTGTGAGTTACTCTGCTAGACAGGGAGTTAATTGGTTAGACAGAGTGTTAATCTGTCAGACAGGATGTTAGGGCGTTAATCCTTTAGACTAGGTGTTTATCCTTTAGACTGGGTGTTAATTCTTTAGACTGGGTGTTTATCCGCTAGACTGGATGTTAATCCTTTAGACAGGGTGTTAATCCGTTAACTGTGTGTTAATCCGTTAGACTGGGTGTTAATCTGCTAGACTGGATGTTAATCCGCTAGACTAAGTGTAAATCCTTTAGTCAGGGTGTTAATCCGCTAGACTGGGTGTTCATCCGCTAAACTGGGTGTTAATCCGCTCGACTGGATGTTAATCCGCTAGACTGGGTGCAAATCTGTTAGACGGAGTGTTAATCTGTTAGACGGAGTGTTAATCTGTTAGACGGAGTGATAATCGGTTAGACAGCGTGTTAGTGTGTTAGACAGTTTGCTAGCCTGTTAGAACTGGGTGCTAATCTGATTGGTTGGTTGATTGATCTGATTGGATGTTAATGTTTCAATTAATAAATAATAATATTTCGCTCGATCGCTGCAGTTCAATTACTGACCGGAGAGATGGAGGTCGCGCAGTTTTCCGCTCGGCGAAGCAGCTCAAAGTCCCAGTCGTCATCGAAATCCTTTGTCTGCAACTTGGCCTCGTCAATGCAAAGTTAAATTGACCGAACATGATTTTAGATGGTGTTTAATAATGCGAAACACTTTCATACACTTCTCCTTTTACTCGTTAAAGTAGTGGTAACATATTGATCAAATAATGTTTGATTCCTATTTTACAATAATATGTGCATGAGCTCAAACAAGTAACAACAGTACATTAATGCTCTATTAAATCCCTATAGGAAATGTTTTGAAATGTTATTTTGTCGATTGGTACTAACAGACAGACAGACACACAAGACAGGCTACAGCCACACAAGACAGGCTACAGACACACAAGACAGGCTACAGACACACAACACAGGCTACAGACACTCAAGACAGGCTACAGCCACACAAGACAGGCTACAGCTACACAAGACAGGCTACAGACACACAAGACAGGCTACAGACACGCAAGACAGGCTACAGACACGCAAGACAGGCTACAGACACGCAAGACAGGCAGACAGGCAGACAGACATTTGGGCTGGACAGAAAATCTTTCTTGCAAAACATGTTGCCTCAAAAAAAATTTAGAAAGCTTCAGTTTTTTTATAATCGATCTCTATTTTATTTTCGTTTATTTATCAAACAGCACAATAGCCAGTCAATAGCTATCTCGTGACTAACTCAATTTTACAGTAACTTTCTAATAAAGTATAAGTGTAAAACGATATCAATGTAGATTTTTATTGAAGCTAAATTGGCTAATTTTAGGTCTGATTGGTTGCTATCGTGATTCGTGATAAATAACCGAAAATGAAAGGAAGATCAATTATTCATAAATAAAGCTTTCTAAGATTCGTTAAAGCAACGTGTTTTGCAAGATATATTGAAAGAACAGCATTGTATCTGCTTCCAATAAAAAGTTCTCTACATTTTAATGTGAAAAACGTGAAAAGTTCTTATCTCGCTAGTGAGTTTTCCTGGAAAGTCAGCCTTTATTAAAATTTCCAAGAAACGAAGTGTTCCGTCCATCTTCTTCTAGTGGCCCTTGAACTAGCGTCACATTTGAGCTCATTATTAAGATTGGTTCTAGCGCACTTTCAATCCAAAGCTTCAAGCACACCCGTTGTTATGCTAAGCGCTAAACTGAATGGCTAATTGAATGAGACAACTTAAAATGGGCAAGCTATGCATTGAAGCAGCCAGCTAAAGCTGACGACATCGTTAATCTACGCCCGTATACGTTGCCCTCAAATCTTAATGCATAACCAAGTGGAGCTCTCGGACATACAAAAGTGGTCTAGGGCCAGCCGTCTTTTTAATTACTGGCACTTATCTCACGTCGACAATGGTTCCAACACTATAAACATCGCTTGTGAGAATTTAATTAAAATACTCAGAGCCCACCTCGTGCTTGGGAATAGTACAGAACTTAAAATTAGACTCAAGGTTATTACGTTTGAGTTGAAAGAAGAAAGGACGTAGTAAATAAATTCATCTCCAATGCAACATACGAGTAGTGTTCGGATGAGCACAATTTTCTATTTGTCTTCCGGCTTCTAAAAAGCAAAATATTTTATAATAGAGACTGACAACATTGCACGCAACAAAGCTGGGAAATCCGCGAAAGCGTGCTTACTTTTCCATTTTCGTAAAATGTACTTCCTCATCTAAATCGAATCGATTATGACATGCTACTATTATCTACTTATAGTAGTGCGCTACACTGGAAATGTTAAATAATAGAACAATTGAACTGCTGTGTACGACAAAGCGGGAATGGACCAGAATAGAAAACTGAACAACTAAAGACAATGAACAAGAAAACGTGTTTGAAAAAAACAGAGCTACTCTAGATAGGCCTACCTGTGTTTAGGGGGTGATTTACAAAGCGAGAAAAATAAACAAAATAACAATACAGAGAAAGTGAGTCCTTCAACCACGCAGCTAATAGAAATATATAACTTAACGAGGAAACAATAGCTAATTGATTGACGCAAGCAGTCCGTTCTAACAATTAACGTAGAGCTATAAAACGTAGAAAATATTGGGTGCCGTTTATAAGCTATAATAAGTTATGATAAAACTGATATGCTCAAAATATTATCACCGATTAGTCATAAAGAAAAAAAACTACTCGTAATATTTAAACTTTAATAAGGCGTCTTTCGCCAAGCTAGTGCGCGTATGGAAGCCTACTAATTATACTACTGATAAGCATCTCTAACGAACTTTTTATCAATCTAGAATATTGAAACAAAAAGAGTGACTAAAATAAGTAAATATTGCTGGCGTAACATGTCAGACCACAACAAGGAAAGCTGATACATATGTTTCACATTAAAAAAACATTCAGATTAAATAGGAAACCAAAACAGTGTCATGTATTACTCGCGGTATACTACTAAATAGTTAGCAGACGTCAGTAGCATGAACGTAGACTTTTTCTGACATTTTGCGACAAAACAAAGACTCAACCAATAAACCGTCTCTTTGCCAATTGCTAAAAAAACTAAAAAACTAAAAGGAGCAACAAAACCATCTTTGATGTTTCGACTCAGACAAAACAAAATAGTATTTTTTTAAAAAGCAGCTCTTGAAAAAGCGAAAAGCAAACAAAGGGATAATAGCTTTGCGCTTAAACCAAGCGATATTAAAGAGCGAAAGCTGTTTAAAAAATTGTTATAAACAGAGATTATGGCTACTTGTTTGACTATACTTTAAATGGACTTAGTTTTCTACTGTGTTTTATTAAAACGCTTTGCATGCAACGTTTTATGAAAGCAAAACGTTGCTTTTTTAGAACTCTCTGGGGCAACCCTTTTTTCGACCGAATCACGTGACTTATTGCAGCCAATAGAAAGTGCATTGCTTGTTGATGTTTAAAAAGGACTGTCTAAAAGTAGCATCAGCTGTATCGAACGAGTTTAGTCCGATTTCATACTATTTGTTTAAAGCTGATTGAAATAGTGAAAACCGAAAATGCTAAAAGGTGATTGCACTTTAAATATTTAAAAAGTTACTCTGTTTAAAAGACAAATGACGACTAAAGCGAAAAACGAGAGAAATGGTGCCAAAAACTTTCGTTAGGTTTTTGGACCCGTGTTCAGAACGCAGAAGCAACTCAGAAGCAACTAAAGGCGTAAGAACATATTTTATGATAACACAGTTATTATGTGTCACCTTTTGGTTAAAAATGCTATTAAAGTTAATTAGCGGGCTTCATTCAGCTGACAGCCTAGCAATAGGCCAAGGGAGTGAGGTGGTTGTATCTCTAGCCAATAGAAATAAAAGAGAAGCAGAAGCAATACAGCCAATCAGCGCTTATGACTAAGAGGTTGATGACTAAATATTTAGTTTAAAAAAGAAAAAAAGTAAACAGTCCATTTTCCTAGGCGAACTAAAAAATTGACAAGGTTACAACAGTTTCTAACATATATTTTTTGTATAGCAGTCTTTATTAGATAAGCTAGGGCATCCATTAAACGGCTACTTTTTTCGACCAATAGTGAAGAATCTACTCTTTTTTCCAGTACCGCCGCTGACTTCGGCTCCGCCAGACGGCCCGGCCAAAACCGATGCGGATGCCGAAGCGCCCGACGCCGACGCGCCCGAAGTGGCAACAGCGGCGGGCATTGTGGCAGCCCTGGCGGCTGTTGTGGGTGTAGCACCTGCGGCTGCGTTGATTCGAGTCACCCAGTCGGTCATTTCAGCGTCGCCGGAGCGCAGAGCCTATTGTCAGTTGTAACATGTTCTTATTAGCCACATTTACGCATTTTTTAATAAAGCAACTAGTGACTTGTAACTGTGTCTTTCAGAGTAGTCGCACTTATTTGGATCGTTCCTTTGGTCTCCCCTAATTCTTCTATAATGTGATTTTGTGTATAGCATGACACCGTTGCTATTTTTAGCACTGGATGTATAATATTAGCTCACATGCCTGTTTTCGATGAGTCAGAATCTATTTTTAGAACTCACGTGATCCTCCCTAGAATGTTACTTTCTTCGTATCTATAGCTGACAAGGACCTCGCTGGCTGCACATCGAAGACCTCTAAAGCTCTTCGAATGCAGCGCAAATTGCAAACCTAAATTGCTATAAGCTGTGAAGCCAAAAACCCACCTGAAACAGGTACTCAGCACCGTTGCCAAGCTTCAAGCGGAACACGTGCGCCCGTTTGGCGTAGTCGACAGCCGGAGCGCTGCTGGCGCCCTCCAAATCCAGCGCCGGCTCGTGCCGGAAGGTGTCCTGAGGTCGTTCACGACTATGCCGCTCGTCCTTGTAGAAGCGCAGCCGGCCGGACTCCAGCACCGTCCAGACCTGCTGCCAGGAGCGGCTGTGCGCCTTGCGACCGCCCTGCTCCCATTCGTGCTTCCTGCCAGTTGATTTCAGTGTTTAAATTATTAATTCTTGGAGCTTTGGCAATAATATTATAAATAATGATTGCAGGAGGGCTGCGGGAAAATGGCACATCATTTGGTGACACTAGACCCGCAGCTAGCGAGGAGGCAATTCTGCCCACTTCGCTGACTCCTGAGCAGTGAGCACACACGCACACAGATACCGTACGCAGGTACACGCTCACACAGGTGTGTACATCTGCCATCTGACTTTCTCATCGTCAGGCAGTGTACACTCTCACTGTGCCTCCAAGGTTGGCTCTCAAGGGTGTAAATTGAAAGACAAGCCCCCAAGCCTTTTCTCTGAGGCTGCGCCCCCAAGTAATTGTGGCCTTGCCGCGGAATCGAGCTCAGGGACCTTGGTGCGAGAGGCAAACGCTCTGCCCCCAACCCCCTGGAGTTTTGGCAAAGTAAAGTGACAAAAAGAGCATCAACAAACCTAGCCAGCATTCCTTCCATCTTTGCAGCCGTTATCATAGGCTGCGGCTGCTGCTGCTGCTGCTGCTGCTGTTGCGCTGCTTTAGAAGCTTCGCCGGTGGCACCTGCCGACTCTTTACCAGCCTTCATTTCTTGCTGAGACGTCTGAGCTGGCTGCTGCTGCTGCTGCTGCTCCTGCTGCTTTCTCACCGGGGTGACTTTTGGCGTCGGCGGAGCCTGCGGCACAGCGGCCGTCACGGCGGCTGAGCGCCTTTCGGCGCGCTTAGCATCGGCGGCTTAAAAATAAAAATATGCCACGAATTGCGCGGTGCCTCTGAAGGCCGCGTAAGGCTGTTCAGTCCATGGACTGGGGGACGCCATACATACCCTCAATTACCCCAGCTAATGCCCATTTAACAATTTACTCATTCAACAAGCTGGGTGAACTGAAGCAATCCAGAGTTAAGTGTCTTGCTAAAGGACACAGATTATTCCAATGGAGTCGGGAATCGAACCCTCGACCATCAAATCGTGAGTCTGACGCTCTAACCACTAGGCTACAGCCCCCTGTTTTGTCTAATAATAGATAATGCACATGTACGATTCTAGCTGCAAGGACATTGAATTTCCATATGATACTGGTAGTCAATTGTTCATAATCATCCTATGATATCCTATTATGTAATAGATACGGACAAATCAAAATTACCAGCTGAAGCGGCGGCTGCACCGCCTCCTCGCGTCTCCAACTCTGTCAGCTTCTGCAACGCGGCGAATCTTTCCTCCTGTGAGGCGGCGGCCTTTTCAAACGCCTCGTGCTGCCTGATTAGTGCCAGAGTCTCTTCTAGGCTGTCGCCAAGTTCGTGACTGCTCAGATGCGGCTCCTGAGCCAGAAGCCAGGCTTCGGCTACGGCGGCGTCTCGAGCGAATTGGTACACCTAGAACAAGACATGTACAGGCTAAAGATATTACTAACATTTAATGTGGT
Organism: Macrostomum hystrix; assembly: GCA_950097015.1. Taxonomy (NCBI): domain Eukaryota; kingdom Metazoa; phylum Platyhelminthes; family Macrostomidae; genus Macrostomum; species Macrostomum hystrix. The sequence continues at coordinate 26,350,564 of CATNEN010000038.1, forward strand.
AGCCAAGTATCTGTGAACCTTGTGTTCACTATTCGGAAAATGTTTCTGAATTTACACTTCTTTTCTGATTCAGTCCAAACCCCTAAGCCCTTCCTTCCCTCTGAATGTACACTTCTTATCTGATTCAGTCCAAACCCTTAAGCCCTTCCTTCCCTCTGAATGTACACTTCTTATCTGATTCAGTCCAAACCCCTAAGCCCTTCCTTCCCTCTGAATGTACACTTCTTATCTGATTCAGTCCAAACCCCTAAGCCCTTCCTTCCCTCTGAATGTACACTTCTTATCTGATTCAGTCCAAACCCTTAAGCCCTTCCTTCCCTCTGAATGTACACTTCTTATCTGATTCAGTCCAAACCCCTAAGCCCTTCCTTCCCTCTGAATGTACACTTCTTATCTGATTCAGTCCAAACCCCTAAGCCCTTCCTTCCCTCTGAATGTACACTTCTTATCTGATTCAGTCCAAACCCCTAAGCCCTTCCTTCCCTCTGAATGTACACTTCTTATCTGATTCAGTCCAAACCCCTAAGCCCTTCCTTCCCTCTGAATGTACACTTCTTATCTGATTCAGTCCAAACCCTTAAGCCCTTCCTTCCCTCTGAATGTACACTTCTTATCTGATTCAGTCCAAACCCCTAAGCCCTTCCTTCCCTCTGAATGTACACTTCTTATCTGATTCAGTCCAAACCCCTAAGCCCTTCCTTCCCTCTGAATGTACACTTCTTATCTGATTCAGTCCAAACCCCTAAGCCCTTCCTTCCCTCTGAATGTACACTTCTTATCTGATTCAGTCCAAACCCCTAAGCCCTTCCTTCCCTCTGAATGTACACTTCTTATCTGATTCAGTCCAAACCCCTTAGCCTTCCCTTCCCTCCGAATGTACATTGCTTCTCTGATTCACTCCTAACCCGTAGTTTTTCCTTCTCTCTGAATCTACACTTCTTATCTGATTCAGTCCTTACCCCTTAGCCTTCCTTTCCCTATGAATGTACTCGTTCATTGCTTCACAGATTCACGACAACCCCTTGCCGTTTCATTAGTTCTGAATGTACATTGCTTCTCTGATTCACTACAAATCCGTCGAATTTCAATTATCAAAAATTCTACGCTAAGAATTCGCACCTCGAGCATGAGCTGCAGCTGATCCCACTTCGTGTCCCAGGCGTCGGTAACATCGAATCGTTTCCCAGCTAGCTCTGCTAGTTTCTCCTGCACTACAATGAGCCTGGGATGACGCCGCATCACTAGCGATCTGCCCAGATTGGCTGCAATAGTGAAATTTTCGTCCCTGGCGTCCATCTCGGCTTTGAGATTCTTGTGCGAATTCATCAGCAGTTCAACTCCGGACACATCTCTCGGCCTCTCCTGGGCGGCCATCTCGGCCTCGATTGCGTCCATCCACATGAGCAGCTCGCGGACCATATTAAGGAAGCGGTGAAACTCCGCATTGTCCGCTAGCTCAGTCTTGCGTCTCTGGCAGTGCAGAGTCAACCGATTCCAGGCGTCGATGACCTGATCGCGACGCTCCCGTATGAGCTTCTCGTTGTCGCCGCTGTAGGCCGGCAGAAGATCTTCGGCGTCGCGCTCGACGCCGTGAACTGCGGCCTCCAGAGTGCGCAGGTCGTGCTCAAACGCGGCGTGCTTGCGAGCGTATGAGTCGGATGATTTCGCGTCCTTGCCTGCGAAATAGGAAGCATGTTAAATAGTAAGGCTATAGATCTCATTGCTCCTCCACTTAAAATAGACGAACAATCAAAGCTTCTGAAATCACTATTTGTGAACAACAGGGGTCGGCAGACTTATTGGCTAGCGGGCCAAAGAGGCAACCTAAAAGACAACAGCGGGCCGCGTTGACTGTAAAAATATGAACATAGGGGAGAGATGAGACACGGAAGAGATGAGACAGGGGATCGATAAGAAACGGAAGAGATGAGACAGGGGAGGGATGAGACACGGGAGAGATGAGACACGGGAGAGATGAGACACGGGAGAGATGAGACACGGGAGAGATGAGACAGGGAGAGATGAGACATGGAGAGATGAGATAGGGAGAGATAAGACACGGGATAGATGAGAACGAGGAGAGAAAATACGGAAAAGATGAAACAAGCGTCGGAAGGCGTCGGAAGGGGCAACGGGCCGGATTTGGGAGCTTCGATGGCCGCATCTGCCCCGCGGGCTGGAGTTTGCGAACCCTGGAGTACAATATCTCAGGCTGCTTAGCAACTGATAAAATCACACTCACCCACATCCTCTGGTATGGTCAGCTCCTTCTCTTCGATCCTATCAAGTACGTCGCGACAATCGGTGAGGAATCGATGGAAAGCGTGGGCCGCAGTCAATAGCTGAGTGCGGGTGTCGATCAGCTCTAGCAGGTCGGACCAGGCTTCGTTGACACGATCCTTCCACTCGGCGATGTCCGCCGAGTTGCGATGACCCTGCGAGACGATTATAGCTATGTAAGCTGGATAGTATTCAATCGCTTAAATTGACAGTCTACAATCATTCACTCCATCTCCACTCTCTAACCCTAGCAGCCAAGTGTACATTCATTCCTTCTCCACTCTCTAGCCCCAGCAGCCAAGTGTACATTCATTCCTTCTCCACTCTCTAGCCCCAGCAGCCAAGTGTACATTAATTCATTCCTTCTCCACTCTCTAGCCGCAGCAGCCAAGTGTACATTAATTCATTCCTTCTCCACTCTCTAGCCCCAGCAGCCAAGTGTACATTCATTCCTTCTCTACTCTCTAGCCCCAGCAGCCAAGTGTACATTCATTCCTTCTCCACTCTCTAGCCCCAGCAGCCAAGTGTACATTCATTCCTTCTCCACTCTCTAGCCCCAGCAGCCAAGTGTACATTCATTCCTTCTCCACTCTCTAGCCCCAGCAGCCAAGTGTACATTCATTCCTTCTCTACTCTCTAGCCCCAGCAGCCAAGTGTACATTCATTCCTTCTCCACTCTCTAGCCCCAGCAGCCAAGTGTACATTCATTCCTTCTCCACTCTCTAGCCCCAGCAGCCAAGTGTACATTCATTCCTTCTCTACTCTCTAGCCGCAGCGGAAAAAGTGTACATTCATTCTAAATGGACACAGCCACTTTAGTCACTGACCTGATCGATGAGGCTGTCAACAAACTGATTAGCCGCTGCCACGCGCTCCGTGCCAATAGCTTCGGTCTCCTTGGCAAACTCGCGAAATCTTTCTCGCAGAAGGACGCAGTGCTCGTAATCCTTGCCCAGCTCATTACTCTGGGCTACTAGAGTTCTTTCATAGATCCACGATTCCAAGTCGAGAATTTCCCGCTGCAACTGGTAGAGTTTCAACTGCTCCTGAAGCCAAGCCCGCTTCTCCGAGCATAACTCTTTCAGGGTAGAGTAGAGCCGGTCAAGGCGGTTCTGAGCTTGAGCAACTCGCTCAGACTCCGGGTGCTCGGCTTCGATGAGGGCCCGAGCTCGAGCCCCCAGTCGTCGGATGGTCTCTGCGTAGGCTTCGACGCCGCGATCCACCTGTAAAAAAGAATAATTTTGGGTATCTTAAAATGTGGTTTGTGTTAGATAAGTTTGTGTTTATAAAATTTGATATTTATATGTTTATGTTTCTACTATAAGTAGCGAAAAGCAAAAATTATATTAAAGCCTAGTGATGTCTAGTGACTAGGAAAAGGATGACTAAACAAAATTTGTGACCAAGAATAGTACTTGAGACCGTGACAGTGAACGCAAAGAATTAGGTGACTAGGTGAATTCAAAGAGTGGCAAGGTGAGCTCGAAGAGTGACCAGGTGTGATCTCATAGATTGACCAATACCAGTTGACCACAGATAGCTGACTCACCTGCTCATGCTTCTTCATGGCATTGTTAGCAGCCTGCTCATCCCTAGCCCGGGTCTCCTCGGGCATGAGGTAGAGCTCCTGTTCGCCCATCCAGGTCTCGGCCTCCCTGGCGTCCTCTAGCCACTGCTGGGCCAACTCGCTGCTCTCTAGACGGGCCCGGCGCTCATCCATGGCCTGGGTGAGCTGACGCCAGCGGTCCTGCAGCTCGCCAATGCCAGCCTGGTACTGCTCAGCCTGAGGCACGCCCTGGCCAATCAGGTCGTTGGCGTTGGAGACAGTGTCTCGCACCCTAGGCCGGTGATTCTCGACTTCGTTGGTGAGCACTTTGTGACGCCGGAGCATTTGCGTCACCGATAGTAGCGAGTTGCCAGTCTGGGATGTGAATTGATGCTTGTGATTTCGGTAAACATTTTAGTGAAAAATAAAAGTGATAGAGCAAAAATGTTTCATTTAACTTTTTGTTCTAGGAGTGAACTCAGGAGTGACTCTAGGAGTGAACTCAGGAGTGACTCTAGTAGTGAACTCAGGAGTGACTCTAGGAGTGAACACAAGAGTGACTCTAAGAGTGAACATAGGAGTGACTCTAGGAGTGAACCCAGGAGTGACTCTATGAGTAAACTCAGGAGTGACTATAGGAGTGAACACAAGAGTGACTCTAAGAGTGAACATAGGAGTGACTCTAGGAGTGAACCCAGGAGTGACTCTATGAGTAAACTCAGGAGTGACTCTAGGAGTGAACACAAGAGTGACTCTAAGAGTGAACATAGGAGTGACTCTAGGAGTGAACCCAGGAGTGACTCCATGAGTAAACTCAGGAGTGACTCTAGGAGTGAACACAAGAGTGACTCTAAGAGTGAACATAGGAGTGACTCTAGGAGTGAACCCAGGAGTGACTCTAGTAGTGAACTCAGGAGTGACTCTAGGAGTGAACACAAGAGTGACTCTAAGAGTGAACATAGGAGTGACTCTAGGAGTGAACCCAGGAGTGACTCTATGAGTAAACTCAGGAGTGACTCTAGGAGTGAACACAAGAGTGACTCTAAGAGTGAACATAGGAGTGACTCTAGGAGTGAACCCAGGAGTGACTCTATGAGTAAACTCAGGAGTGACTCTAGGAGTGAACACAAGAGTGACTCTAAGAGTGAACATAGGAGTGACTCTAGGAGTGAACTCAAGAGTGACTCTAGGAGTGAACTCAGGAGTGATTATAGGAGTGAAATTTAGAGTGACTATAGAAGTGAACTCAGGATTGACTCTAAGAGTCATGAGTGATATTTAGCTAAGCTAAGAAAGGCTCTAAAAGTGATTCCCAGAATTGGAAATTTATGGTTTGGAAATTTATGCATTGTGCTACTAAATGTCCAATATCCGTTTCTCTTTGCTCATGTATACTCACAGGGTCAGCGAAATGTCACGGAAAGTGTTACATTTTAATTTTTTATAACAGATGTAAAAAGTCTCAAAATATTCGGGAAAAAAATTCCCAGAATTCCATCCCAGACATCTTGCTATAGCCTCACCTCCTGTGAGGAAGCCAAAGCCAGCTTCTCCTCGGCCCACATCTTCTCGTCCTCGATGTCGCGAAACAGCTGCTGAATCCGCTTCCGACGCACCAATTCGTCCTTCTTCTTGGACAGCGGATCGCGCAGTTTAACAAAAGTCTGCTGAAGCGACAGGTGAGTCTTCTCAAACACCTCCTCCTTATCCGGATGCTGTTCTTTCAGCTTCTCCTTGTGCTCGCTCATGTCCTCCAGCTGCTTCTCTCGCTCTTCCATCTCCTTCTCCTGATCCTCAATGCTGCGCAGCCAGATGTCCACATCGGTGAGGGTCACAACCTCCTCTTCGTCTACAACCATCTGGGTCATGAGCTTCTCCATCCAGACGTTCACATCCTGAGCCGTATTATTGAAGATGGTCTCCCGGTTGGCTTCTAGTAGTTTCTCGCTCTTCTGCTTGACCGACTCTTCTAGATCGGCCCACTTGGCGGCCAGCTGATCAATCTGGGGCTGCACAATGGGCTGGTAGCTGGGCCGCTCAGCCAGCAGCTGATCAGCGGCGCGTCGTACAGCCTCGAGTCGGTCTTTGTTGGCCTCGATCTCGCGTTCGAAAGCTTTGTGCCGATTATATCGGCTGGTGATGTTCTTGGCGTCACGGTAGCTCTCATCCTCGGCTACTAGGCGCCTGTCCTCGATCCACTCGGCCAGGTCGTCAATTTCCTGGCGCAGGTGCTGCAGAGCCAGCTGGCCGCGCAGATGATTTAGACGCTCCTGAGCTCGCGCCAGGTTGGCCTCACGGCGGGTGCGGATGGACTCCACCTGCGGTTTAATAATAATAATAATTGCATCATTTGGTGACACTAGACCCGCAGCCAGCGAGAAAACAAATCTGCCCATTCCGCTGACTCCTGAACACACGCACACAGATACCGCACGCAGGCACACGCTCACACAGGTGTGTACATTTGCCCTGACTTTCTCATAGTCAGGCAGTGTACACTTTTACAGTGCCTTGGAGGTTGGCCCTCAAGGACGTAAATTGCACGAAAAGCCTCCACAGCCATTACTCCGTGGCTGCGCCTCAAATAAATGTGGCCTCGACGCAAAATCGAGCTCAGGGACCTTGGTGCAAGAAGCAAACGCATTAACCGCTCTGGCGGTTAACTCGCCCCACCTACGGTTTGAGAAAATTTATAGATTTTCTCAGAAAAAGTAATCACGATATAACCGAATTAAAAAAATGACTAACCTTCTGCAGAATCTTATCCTTGGCAAAGTGGTCCTCCTCAGCTAGAAGATTCCTTCCGCTGTCGTCAACCATGGCCAGTTTCTCCTCGTTAGCCCGCATCGAGGTGATAAAATTCTCGCACTGCTTGACTAGCGCCTCAGCCTGCTCAACTGAGGTTGGCGCATCGGCTTTGCTCAGGAAGTTCTCCTGAGAGTTGAGCACCAGGTCGCATTGGACTGAATCGCGGAGGAATACCTGCAGGCTGAGACTCTGCGACAGGTGCGTGTGCTTCATCTGCCACATGTCGTGGAGGGCCTGCCAATCCTCGGACAGGGCATTCAGTCGCTGGCTGAGGAACATGTACTGAGCGTCAGTCTGGCCCTCCGTCACTCGCCTGCCGTAGCTCATTAAGCTAGCGAACTCTTCGTTATAGCCTTCAATCTCCTGCTTGAGACTCTGGTGCTGAACTAGCAGTTTCTCAGCTTCGCTAACATCTTTGGCTATGTCCTCTGTGGCCACTTTGGTTTGCATGTTGCTCAGCCACACCTGCAATTGTTGGGGATTCGGATAGAACATTTGCCTGTTAGTAAGAGGACGTACCTCGCTCTACTTATTTAAAGTGCAGTTTGGACATTTCGATTTAGCATTTTTGGTGATAATTACAGTCTAATATGACTATTCACCTGGAAGTGATCTAGATCCTGCAGAAACTTCTGCAATTCAGACGACTCTTCAAGTCGCTCCTTCCGCTCCATCCGCATATCGTTGAGCTCGGACCAGAGCGCTCGGAGCTCGTCACGACTCTCCATCAGAACCTGGGCCTCCTCCGGCTTTACTCGCTGCAGTTTATCGCACTGCTCGTCCAGGTGCTGCAGCCGGGCCTCGATGGCGGCCATGTCCGAGTTCAGATTCTGCAGCCGGCGCTGCAGCTGCATGATGCCGCCAAGGTCGTTGCCCAATTCGTCCGTGGACTCAACCAGCTGACATTTCTCTCTGATCCAGTTGGAGGTCTCGCGGCACTCAATCTTGTACGTATTGTATTCGTAGGCATTGTTGATCTTGGCTTTGCGCTGTTCAACCAAATCGGCCAACTCGTTCCATTCGGCGTTCAGCTGGTCCTGACGCTCGCGAACCTCCTCGGCGCTGGGGTGCTCAACGCGGAGCAGCCGATTAGCCAAAGTGTCGGCCTCGGCTACGCGATCAGCGTTGCTCTGCATCTCGAGTTCGAATCCGTCGAATCGATGCTTGACCACCTGGAAATTATGGATATTTTGAAGGTAAGAAAACCACAAAAAAAGAAAAATAGCTACCATTGTTGCTAATCTTGCCTTGAACGCCTTGCTCATGTGTTAGAGTCGCAAATTGTATAAAGAACTCGAAAAGCCTCATTAATTTTTGCAAGATCGCTCACCTCCAGCTCTTCGATCTCCTCCGAAGGCACCATGGAGACCAGTAGGCGCCGCTTCTCTCTGATCCAGGCCTCAATCTGGTCGGCCTCGTTGAACAACCGATGCATTGCCAGGGCGTCGGCCAGCTGCTGACGCCGCCGTTCCGCCTGTCGAAGCAGCTCGGCGTAGCGAGAGTCGATGGTTTCCAGACGCTGCTTGGTTGACGCCAGCTCACGGTCGGCTGGATTCAAAGCTTCCGCCTGACGATGCAGACTGGCGATTTCTTCGGCGTAGTTGGCAATCTCCTGGCTGGCGTCAAGATTCTTGCGTTGCAACGACTGCACCGTGGCCTCGTTATAGCCGCAGTCCTGGTCCTCGCACAGTCGGTGCATTTCAGTTAGCCAAGCTTCAGCCTCGTCGCAATCGCCTGTTACGCATTTCATGGAATAGGAAGTTCCGCAAATGGATATTCTGGCACATAAACACCCGCAATTCAAGCTTTTGTTACAATTCAAGTTTTCTGTTACAGGCGTAATTGAAAACGAGACAGCAAAAACCTTTCCATTCGTAAATCATAGGGGATTTGGACGGCTAGTTTGATTGACACAAAGGTGGAAACCTGTCCAATATTTCCCAACACTACGAGCATTGTCTTAAAGAATTGAATGTACTATCATTACCTAGGAATTGTTGATAATCCACAGCCTCCAGTAGGCGACTCTTGCGCGCCGCCGCCCGGTCAACCAGGCTGTCCCAGAGACTGCTGATGCGCTCCAGACGGTCGGACAGGCGATCGCTGCCTGGTCCAGCATCAGCGACCAGATTTTCGCCACGTGCCAGCTGCGCCTGGAGCAGGCCGCGCCTAGCCGAGATCTCGTCCTCGGTGGCGCGATGCTTACCAAGCAGTCGCTGGGCAGATGGTATGTCATGGCCCAGATCCGGACTGGACATAAGCTGCTCCTTCTCGCGAATCCATTGCTCCTCGTCTTCGAGCTCCCAGACGAGGCGCCAGACCTGCCGGCTGGAGGTCAGGCCGTCGTGTCGGCGGGCAGCCCGGAGGCGCAGCTGCTCGTAGGCCTCGCGCAGGATGCTGGCTCGCTCTTCAACTTCGCCCGGCTCCGTTGGACGATAGTCGCCAACTTCGGCTGGAAACTCGCCGTCGATGAAGGCCTTGAGGGATGGTGTTGAGTAACACTCATTCAACTACAGGCTTTTTATGATGGAGGTACTTAACTAGTTTGGGAAATGACAAGCGCACAAACCTGAGCAGAGGCGCACACGGAGTCCACCCTGTCACCCAGTACCAGCACGTCACTCTCCAGCAGCGAATGCTTCTCCAGCAGGTCGTCAACGCCCATCAGGTGCCGGCCAAAGTCTTCAGACTTCAGCCGGCCATCTAGCTCTTCGATCCAGTCCAACACGTAGAGTATCTCCTGGTAGATCTTGTGCACCTGCAGTGTCAGGTCCAGCCTCATGCGTCTGGCCCTGAGCAGATCCAGCAGCTGTTCCCACAGGTTGAGAACATTGTCCTTTCTGGCCAGAACGGCCTCCGTGTCGTGATAGTTCTCAACCTGCAGCTCGGCGGCCACTCGCACTACGGCGCTGACTCGCTCCTCGTAGGCAAAGATGTCAGTCTCGATAGCTTCGTGCTTCTTGGTGGCGGCTTCCACTGCTGGTAGGTCGTGACCGAAATTGTCCTGAGCCACTAAGCGTTGATTCTCAGACAGCCAGGTCTCACGCATGCCTGCTTTGCGTTGAAATCTTTGAGCCAACTGCTCGAGTTTCTCCTGCCTAATCAGTTCGTCTCTGAGAGCGATCTCTCTGGCGTGCTCGGCTCGCTCCAGCCTCTCCCAGGCCTTGTTGATCTCGGAGATCATCTTCTCCTCCTGGGGAAAATACGGCCTCTGATTGTTAGCCCGCATCTTCTGCTGAATGGTGAACAGTTGAATCTCCAGGTTGCCTTTCTCGGTGAACTTTGGCGGCTTCTCCACTGTGCGATAGCTGGCAAAGGCCTGCAGTTGGGCCTGAATGCCAGGGACCGAGTTGGCCAGCTGGCGATCATTCAACAGCTCGACTGTCTGCTCGATCCAGGCTAGCAAGTCCGAGGTAAGCTTCTCGTACTGGTCGATTAGGGCGTCAGACTCTTGAGCTTCGTTGAGCACCTTTTTGAGTCGCTTAGCCTGCACAGTTTCATCCTTCAGCTTGGAGAAGTAGTGATAGTAGGTGACAACGTAGGTCATTATAGAGCGCTCGTCCGGCTGATCGACGCACACGTCTTCTGGGTCGAGGAGGCGAGCCAGGCCGAGGCGATCGTCGGCGACTCGGAAAGCGTTCTCCAGATTGGCCATCGGCTGCGACTTCGACAGGGCATTGTAGTCGATGAGGTCTGGCCTGGAGTGACGGCGGAAGGGAAGCTTGTGTTGTATGGATTGGCAGTCTAAGACCCGCGGCCCAGGTACAGCTAGTATATATGCTCCTAAATCTGGACACCTAGCGAGAGAGGATCTTTGAGTATCTACTCTCGCCAGTCTCATCTCTACCATGTCTCGCCAGGCTCGTGTCTCGCCAGGCTCATCTCTCTACAGTCTCACCTCTTTCTACTCTTATGTCACTACGTTTTATCTCTCTCCAGTCTTATCTCTCTCCAGTCTCATCTCTCTTGTCTTATCTCTCTTTTCTTATCTCTCTCTTGTCTTATCTCTCTTGTCTCATCTTTCTCTTGTCTCATCTCTCTCCAGTCTCATCTCTCTCTTGTCTCATCTCTTTTCTTTCTCATCTCTCTCCAGTCTCATCTTTCTCTAGTCTCATATCTCTTCTGAAGTTTTGTTTAGTGCACTGTTTGAGATATGCTACTGCTAGAGTTGCATATACAAAAAGCCTTCAAAACTATTTCTAGAACGACAATTAGCAGTTCTGCCATTATGCCATTGTTTTTTAAAATGCAGCAATTTAAGCTGGAAAAGTTAGCTTCCGACTCATTAAAAATAATTGACGGATTAGAAATGCATCATATGACACTCAGTCAAAGCATCTGGCTACATTGAAAACAGACTGCATGGACTATTAAATGCCTGTCTAGACTCAAGCTACATTTGAGCAAGCCTCCCGGGCTCTCTAAATTGTAAAAGTACAAAGCTGACTGGCGTCAGTCAACAATGAGCAGCTCATTCCGCAAATTTGGGGGGTAATGAAAATAATAAAGAAAGAAAAAAACTAAGAAAATTGGCAGCCCTGGGTGAGGATTTGAGAGTGAGTAGGAAGGGTGTGAGCCAAAGCCGATTGACAATGACTTGAGTACATGCATGCGTGTGAGCGGTGAGAGTAGGCAAGCTTTCAAGAGCATTAGTCAGGCATATTTAGGCACAGTTTGGGAGCGTGTATTGCTGTATTTGTATTTCCCAAATGCTACTAGTAGAATGGCAAATGGCTCACGTCCAGACACCAAAACTTGACTAGAAACTGAGAATTGTTTTAGTTCTGAGACTCTGAGGTTGGTAAAGAAAACTTGAGTAAGCAATTGGGTAAATCTAAAGTGACACGAATAAATATCTTAATACTTAAAAGAAAAACTTCAAATGATAATTTTTTTTATAAACTAAAGTCAAATAAAAATCCCGAAAAAATCAAAGATAAGTGAAAGAGACCTAAAAGAGTCCGCCAGAAATCTCATTAAACGATCTAAATGATTATTTTTTTAGCTGCAGTAATTCTTCCTAAATCGAATAGGTTTACAAAGTATCGTCTAAAGGACTCAGTCGGGATAGTAGTCTAGAGCATCTACCCCAACCTCGCAAATTTAGTCCTACCAGTAATGAGATTGGGAAAGCAGCATAGGAAGATTGCCGGTACAGAGAAATAGAAACAAAATAGAATGACAGACCAAGGAGACCAAGGTTGATCATTCAACCGAGAACTCGCGCATGTATAATACTAAAAATAATAATAATAATAGTAGTGGAAGCCGTCATCGAACTGACAAGGGATCTAAACTGACCGAAGTGAGTGAAGTGATTAAATTACCCATTGCTAGCTCCTTAGACTGCCCATATATATGCATATATAGGATGTAGAACCAATCAGATCTCATCGTCCATGTATATTGGTGTCTCCACTATACCTTCCTATCTAATCTGGGCAATAAAATCTCATCTGAGGAGGAAAGCGACTCCGGGATCGGAATGGGGGCTGAAAAATATAGGAAATTTCTCGAGGCATAGGAGAAACCGAGGGAAAATGAAAGCCGGGATCGACAAGGAGAAAATGGAAGGAAATGATTGAGTGGAGGTAAAAGCGGAGGTTGGAGACTTACTTAGACTAACTTATTAAAGTATTTACAGATATTCTTTAACCTAAACTATTTCAGCGAATGATTTCAAGGTCACGTACTCAATCAACTGTAAGAAGCAACTCAATTACTGAAGGAGTGGAGTAGAGAAGGCGCTAATCCACTGAAGGACTGGAGTAGAGAAGGCGCTAATCCACTGAAGGACTGGAGTAGAGAAGGCGCTAATCCACTGAAGGACTGGAGTAGAGAAGGCGCTAATCCACTGAAGGACTGGAGTAGAGAAGGCGCTAATCCACTGAAGGACTGGAGTAGAGAAGGCACTAATCCACTGAAGGACTGGAGTAGAGAAGGCGCTAATCCACTGAAGGACTGGAGAAGAGAAGGCGCTAATCCACTGAAGGACTGGAGTAGAGAAGGCGCTAATCCACTGAAGGACTGGAGTAGAGAAGGCGCTAATCCACTGAAGGACTGGAGTAGAGAAGGCGCTAATCCACTGAAGGACTGGAGTAGAGAAGGCGCTAATCCACTGAAGGACTGGAGTAGAGAAGGCGCTAATCCACTGAAGGACTGGAGTAGAGAAGGCGCTAATCCACTGAAGGACTGGAGTAGAGAAGGCGCTAATCCACTGAAGGACTGGAGTAGAGAAGGCGCTAATCCACTGAAGGACTGGAGTAGAGAAGGCGCTAATCCACTGAAGGACTGGAGTAGAGAAGGCGCTAATCCACTGAAGGACTGGAGTAGAGAAGGCGCTAATCCACTGAAGGACTGGAGTAGAGAAGGCACTAATCCACTGAAGGACTGGAGTAGAGAAAGCGCTAATCCACTGAAGGACTGGAGAAGAGAAGGCGCTAATCCACTGAAGGACTGGAGTAGAGAAGGCGCTAATCCACTGAAGGACTGGAGTAGAGAAGGCGCTAATCCACTGAAGGACTGGAGTAGAGAAGGCGCTAATCCACTGAAGGACTGGAGTAGAGAAGGCGCTAATCCACTGAAGGACTGGAGTAGAGAAGGCGCTAATCCACTGAAGGACTGGAGTAGAGAAGGCGCTAATCCACTGAAGGACTGGAGTAGAGAAGGCACTAATCCACTGAAGGACTGGAGTAGAGAAGGCGCTAATCCACTGAAGGACTGGAGTAGAGAAGGCGCTAATCCACTGAAGGACTGGAGTAGAGAAGGCGCTAATCCACTGAAGGACTGGAGTAGAGAAGGCGCTAATCCACTGAAGGACTGGAGTAGAGAAGGCGCTAATCCACTGAAGGACTGGAGTAGAGAAGGCGCTAATCCACTGAAGGACTGGAGTAGAGAAGGCGCTAATCCACTGAAGGACTGGAGTAGAGAAGGCGCTAATCCACTGAAGGACTGGAGTAGAGAAGGCGCTAATCCACTGAAGGACTGGAGTAGAGAAGGCGCTAATCCACTGAAGGACTGGAGTAGAGAAGGCACTAATCCACTGAAGGACTGGAGTAGAGAAAGCGCTAATCCACTGAAGGACTGGAGAAGAGAAGGCGCTAATCCACTGAAGGACTGGAGTAGAGAAGGCGCTAATCCACTGAAGGACTGGAGTAGAGAAGGCGCTAATCCACTGAAGGACTGGAGTAGAGAAGGCACTAATCCACTGAAGGACTGGAGTAGAGAAGGCGCTAATCCACTGAAGGACTGGAGTAGAGAAGGCGCTAATCCACTGAAGGACTGGAGTAGAGAAGGCGCTAATCCACTGAAGGACTGGAGTAGAGAAGGCGCTAATCCACTGAAGGACTGGAGTAGAGAAGGCGCTAATCCACTGAAGGACTGGAGTAGAGAAGGCGCTAATCCACTGAAGGACTGGAGTAGAGAAGGCGCTAATCCACTGAAGGACTGGAGTAGAGAAGGCGCTAATCCACTGAAGGACTGGAGTAGAGAAGGCGCTAATCCACTGAAGGACTGGAGTAGAGAAGGCGCTAATCCACTGAAGGACTGGAGTAGAGAAGGCACTAATCCACTGAAGGACTGGAGTAGAGAAAGCGCTAATCCACTGAAGGACTGGAGAAGAGAAGGCGCTAATCCACTGAAGGACTGGAGTAGAGAAGGCGCTAATCCACTGAAGGACTGGAGTAGAGAAGGCGCTAATCCACTGAAGGACTGGAGTAGAGAAGGCGCTAATCCACTGAAGGACTGGAGTAGAGAAGGCGCTAATCCACCAATGGACAGAAGTGCTTTAGAGAATGCGCTAATCCACTGAAGCATCATACAAGCTAAGGCAAATTAAAAAAGAATAGAGCTAAAAAAATGAACAATGTACCTTCATGTCTAGAATATTTAGTGTGCCCCGAGTATGCATAGCTGCTACATATTTAACTGAAGCGGTATTGGAGTCATAAAGGCAGTACTGTGCAGTTTAAGTATTTTATTAATCATTACTGCAGCTCTTTTCAATGGCCCATTTTTTGCGCAATGGCAAATCTCCTTGCCTTAGTAATCACAAACTAAGAAGGTTGGTAGATGCTCGTATATTATTTCAGTAAAGGATAGTCAAATACTAAGCAAACTGATCAGACGAAACTAAAATTCACATTAGTCAATTGAATGACAGAGAAATCAAACTGTTAGACAGGGAAAATCAAACTGTTAGACAAGAAAACCACCCTGTTAGACAGGAAAATCACCCTGTTAGACAGGAAAATCAAACTGTTAGACAGGGAAATCAAACTGTTAGACAGGGAAAATCAAACTGTTAGACAGGGAAATCAAATTGTTAGACAGGGAAATCAAACTGTTAGACAGGGAAATCAATATGCTAGACAGGGAAATCAAACTGTTAGACAGGAAAATCAAACTGTTAGACAGGGAAATCAAACTGTTAGACAGGGAAAATCAAACTGTTAGACAGGGAAATCAAACTGTTAGACAGGGAAATCAAACTGTTAGACAGGGAAAATCAAACTGTTAGACAGGGAAATGAAACTGTTAGACAGGGAAATCAATATGCTAGACAGGGAAATCAAACTGTTAGACAGGGAAATCAAATTGTTAGACAGGGAAATCAATATGCTAGACATGGAAATCAAACTGTTAGACAGGAAAATCAACCTGTTTGACGGGGAAATCAACCTGTTAGACAGGGAAATCAAACTGTTAGACAGGGAATATTAACATTTTAGACAGGGAAGATCAACATTTTATTTTCTGTGTTTTCGAGATTGAGATTGACAAAAATATAATAAAACGTTTGCCAGAAAACTGCGAGAATTTTTTCAATATGCGTGAAATTTTTCTAAACCCGTTGGCTAAATATTCAGAAGATTCTTCAATCGAAAATTTTACACTGGCCACGGTTAAAGTTTTTGTAGTACCGATCAAAGCGACAGGAACTAGAGCTAAGGATAGGGAGAATTTGGGATTTGGGAGGATCTAAAAATTGGGATAGACAGAATTTTCACTCACTAAACTATAAGAATCGCCGCTCTATACTATATGCGGAGCCCGATGTACTCAAACTGAGGTCCTTCTGTCTGTCTCGCTGTCTCCCCCTGAGCAGGGATCGAGACACACGTTTGAGGGAATAAGTGCAATCTCTCTCGCTATAGTCACTTCTGGCTGTTCCCTCACGTCTTCCGTCTCTCTCTCTCTCGCGCTTCCTACTCCAGTCGCCGTAAAACGAAACCCGACTCAACAATATTCTATACTAATCCCCCTGCCGAATAATCCCCTAGTTCAGAAAAGGAAATCTGGCAAAAAACTGGAACGATGTTATAGCGCCAAGAGGGAATTTATATTGTTTTGATTCAATGAGAACTATATAGTTAGGGCATGGCGAAGAGAATGATGCAAAATACAGGAGAGCATATAGGGTGGATAAAAGTGCACAGAGGTTGCTATGGCAGCGCTTTGGGATCGTTCGGTCTGGCCAAATCTTTTAGTTGGATGGCTCAAGTGATGATTTTTCCCCCTAACTTTTCTCTCCCTTACCCAATCTGCGAATGTACGTGACATCGATGCGAGGAATGGGGAGAGAATGAAATTCTAGACTAGGAGTCGGCAACCCCCCTGTTTTAAAAAATATTTAGAAGTTTCAGAAAGCTCTTTGATCTGCCTTCTTGCAGCCTACTCTCACATGCTTCTCATCTCTCTCATCTCACCACTACCTCTGTCTCATCTCTCTCCTGTTTCATGTCTTCTATGTCTCATCTCTCCCACGCCACGGTAGCGATATATATCCCGTATCTCACCTCTCCGGTCTCCTCTCCCGTGTCTCATCTCTCCCGTGTCTCATCTCTCACGTGTCTCATCTCTCACGTGTCTCATCTCTCACGTGTCTCATCTCTCACGTGTCTCATCTCTCACGTGTCTCATCTCTCACGTGTCTCATCTCTCACGTGTCTCATCTCTCACGTGTCTCATCTCTCCAGCGTCTCATCTCTCACGTGTCTCATCGCTACCGTGTCTCATTCTCTCCAGTCTTATCTTCCCGTGTATATCTATCCCGTGTCTCATATCTGTCATGAAATCGTCTTATCTCCGTTTCATCTCAATAGCTATGACTTGATGTAGTCTTTTTCAAGGTGTTATAATGTTGCTTAGATTAATTTGAGCTCGGCGATAAAAAATATATTACCGAGCTTCATCTGTTTCGCTATCTGGAGTGATTGAATCACTAAGTGGAATAATAAAGGATATCTTACTTATTTGTGAGTTAAACGTTAAACTATTTGTAAATAATACATTTCGTCAGATAATTATAACCATGGTTGAAGCGGGGCATATACAAAATAGCTAGCTCTAACCTCAATTAATATTGGTCTATTTTCAACCAGCACCTTTTATGAAGTACGCAATCCTTCCCTCCCAAAATATTTGGCGCTAATCGATACTTTCAGAGAGAGGAAAAAACATTAGGCGAACTAAAAAATCAATGAATCCCAGGGCAAAGCTTAACTTTTTGACAGTGAACTGGGCGTACAGTAGATAAGTGATCTCACACGAGTGAGTTGGCGCAAGCATTTAACTGGCTAGTTAACTCAACACAAGGACCAATTCCACCTAATATTTTTGAGCTAGCCCGTATTTTTTGATTGCGAAAAATACAACAGAAACGTTGGCTGTATATATATATATATAATTCAATATTTAAAAGCGACTCGTAAAAAATCAATAGAAAGGCTAGACAGACAGATTGACAGCCAAACAGGCAGATAAGCAGACTCAACCGTAAACAGTCTATTAGTCAGGCAGAACAGACCGACAGGCACACTGAGAGATAGACAGACAGACAGGTAGCCAGCCAGCGAGGAGGCAATTCTTCCCTTTTCGCTGATTCCTGAGCACACACGCAGATACTGTACGCAGGCACAGGCTCACACAGGTTTTCCCATTGTCAGGCAGTGTACAGTATCTCTGTGCCTTGGAGGCTGGCCCTTCAAAATCATCCAAAGCCTTCACTCCGTGGCTGCGCCAAAAATAAATGTGGCCTCGCTGCGGAATCGAGCTCAGGAACCTTGACGTGAGAGGCAGACGCGTTGGACCGCTCTGCCACTGATCCCCCAACAGGTAGGCAAGAAGGCAGACACAGACAGGCAGACATGCTCACCTGTGCTTATGAATGATGGCATTGAAGGCCAGGCCGTCGCGCCAGCTATTAGTGAAATTGCGGACGTTCACATTGGCGTAGCCAGCGGTTTTCATTTGGCACCAGAGCAGCAGGGCGTCCTTGGCCATTCGGGTGTCGCCAGTGCTCACACCCAGGGGCGGAGTTGAGTAGGCCAGACCAGTTGAGGGCGGCGCAGCGGACATGTACGGAGCAGCCGTGCTGGCAACGCTGAAGTCGCGCCTATCTAACACAACATCCTGAATCTGGAATCGCAGGATGATAGTCCAGATTAAGCCGAGTGTAAGCCTGGAACTGCCGTCCACAATGTCGTGAGCGCCCATGTTCTCCAGGTGAACGCACTGCTCGTTGAGGTAGGCGAGAGCTTTGTCCACATTCTCAAGGCAGTGGATTCGCATTCGACCGCGAGTTGGCCTGGGCAGTTGGTCGCCAGTGATGAGTTCAAGTAGGCGCAGGAGTAGCCGACCGTCTCGCAGGTCCAAATAGAGCTCGTCAACTCGCAGCGACTCTCTGGCTAGGTGAGAATTCACCCACTTAGTGAAGGTCTTCTTCTGCACAGCTTCTCGCTCGTCGGCGAGTGCCTTAATACGAGACCGTTCAAAGAGTTTAGCAGTCGAATTGCCGGACTCAAAGTCGGACAGGTCGCCATTGTCGGTGTGACTGTTGTTGGGGACATCCGGTTCCCAGTGGATGGCCCGGTGATTTGTTTCCAGCTCCACCATGCTCTGAGTGGCGCTTTGACTTTCAGCTGTCGAGCTTTGTCTATGCACAGATGGCTTGCTTGCTAGAGATCTTATTTATAAATGTTTTATGCCTATCTAGAGTCTGATAAGCTTTGAAATTTATGTGCAAAAAGGCTTGTCTGAAAGGATAAAATAGGATTTCAATTCTGAATAAAATTACAATACGATTTTTATGCTCAGTTAGTCTCATAAACTCGTTTTATATTTTATAAACAACTAGCCAACTTTTTTTTAACACAAAAAATCGTGCTACATTAATTTTATCTTAATGTTTACAATTACATAATATATTGTATAAAGTGAGGTTTCAATTATTTGCAAAAAAATAATGAAAATTAATTTTTATAATGTACAAAAGTATATGTTACTGTCTTTAAACCACTTTAATCCATTCACATAATAACTTTTATTTAAATTTATACATAAGATATTTGAGTAACCAAAGGAAACATATGGCATAGGTACAATTCAGGTAGGAAAAATGGAGGGCTTTATCCTGTTTTTGGACAAGGCAACACACAGCCAATGCATTGTAGGTATGTAGCTAGTGTAGGTATGAAGCTGTACAAAAATGTTGTTTGTATTATTAAAAAAACTATATAATATTAATAATTTTTTTTATTATAACTATAATAATAACAAATATTATTATTATTACTAAAAGAAAACACATTTCAACTTTCATAGGGTATATTACAAAAAAACGAAAATTTAAATGTATTTGAAAGTCTAGGTCATAATAAAAAATATTCTTATTAAAAATAAAAAATAATAAACAAACTGTTTTCTGAACCTTAATGATTTGCACAATTAAGAATTAGATAGACATAAATCATACATCCAAACATACATAATACATACATAAATGCATAGAGGCTGGCTAAATTTGTGTTTCTATCAAGCCAAAAGGTTTCTACTTTTCAAACAGCCAGTTAAAAGAAAAATTATGCAAGATAATTAATACAGCTTGTTGAAATTATCACAAACAGTTTACCAGAAAATAACTGTCGACATCTATTATGGTTTATTAATTTTTATTTAAATATCTATATATATAATAAACATTTAATATTTGAGTACGATTAATTTTTTACTACTTTACTTTGGATTGTCTTGATTTAATCTGTCTCAATCAGGTCATTTTTTGTAGTACCAAAGTTACATAGAACTTAAATGTAAAAAATTATATAGTATTTAAAGTAAAACAACAATAGTTGGCAAAGCATTTTTGTTCTAGTTTATTAGTACAAAACTTTTTAATTTCTATGACTTTTTTAACCCAACAGATTTAAAACCAAACAGTTATCGCCACGCAGAGCAAAATAACTGTACACTGCCGATTAATTCAAGATCGCAACTTTCCGATTTGTCGCATTCTAGTGACACATATCCCTTTATCTAAAATAAACTAATAAATTTACTTATAATACAAAAAGGTAATAATTACTTTTTTCTAAGCATTTTCTTTAAAATAATAGGTTTCTTTTGTTACTCTATGAATTTCCACACCGTTATTCAGAATGAAACTCGCAGAAATAAACGGAATAGGAAGGGAAGGTTACAGATTAGAGAACTCACTGATAAGTGATTCAGATAACTTTTTATCAATCATAATATTTTAGCGCAATTTAGATTAAATAGTAGAAAACACCAATACCTATCGAATAAACTTTTCAAAAAGCAAAAATAATTTTTATTTCTGCGTTAAAACTTTTAGATGGAATACTAGAACATAAATTTGTTGTCTTCCGTCCCTTCAACAGTTGATAGTAAAGCGGGGCTTCTGGTGCAAAACATTTAAGTTTTATAGGTCATAATATATATAAGCACTTTATTATTCCCAGCCACATTAAAAAAGGGAGCTCGAAGCCTTTTTTAAATCAACATTAATAATTTTTTCCGTATCAAGCACAAACTTGAAAATATGCTTTAAAGCATATAATCCGGATTTCTCGTATTAACTATAAATAATAAAATGTATGCCCAGAACCCCCGACTTCTTAGCTCTGATAAACTTTCATTCGTCACAAGTTTCAGAGTCCATAGTACCATGAATATAAGTTATCAATATTCTCAACATATACACCCGTTCAATTAATAATTGTTATTGCGAGCTCTCGATATCTTCACCGTTAAAATTAACAATAATTCCATCTTCAGTTTCAAAGGTCAGCTCAATCTCATATATATTTTGTTACTTAATACAACACGTTTCATATGATATGGCTTCTCCACAAGTCATTTGCGAGCAAATTAGAAAAAAAATAGTAATATTTGTTCGCTCCTTAAAATATACCATTCGTTTTAAAACCAAACCGTCTGTATATATAATTTACAAAAGCAAGTACATGCAGTGTGAGAAGAAATGTGCTGCTGTAATACAGAAAGCGTCAAGGACCACTAGAAGAAGAAGGACGCGTGGCGCTTTGTTTCTAGGAATATTTATTAGAGGCAGTTTTTTGACGAAAAATATGCACTAGCTCGAGATAAGAATTCTTGGCATTTGTTTTTTCACATTAAAATGTCGATAATTTTTTATTTATAAATAACTCGTTTTTATAAACTTTCCAAGAAATGAAGTTTCCAGTCGCGACGCCAACTACTTAGTGGCTCGTACTATTAAACTTGTCCCCGTGGTGTTTCTCGTCTGGGAAATATATGTACGTAATATCGTGCCACTGCTAACTCATTTTGCCGGCTCATGCCCTGGATTGGGTTTATTAGTGTCATTCAAATTGTATTTCAAGCTAGTTTGAACGGACCGCAATATTTATCCTAGAATTGTCCACCCTTCGGTAAGGTGAGGAAGTTTTTCTAGTACTCCATGGCGTCAGGCCTACTTTATTATTTATAATTTAGTTTAAAAAACATTTGTTTAAACATGAAAGAAAATAAAATACAAAACTCTACTGCAGTGGCAAAGGATAATTTTTATGAAAAAACGGAGCCACAATTCAAGACGACTCGCCGAACTATAAGTAAAGAACCAAAAGTGGCAGTTGAAAAATGTCTATCAAATCTTTTTTTCCGCCTTTTAAATTTATGAGGCCATACTTTTATAAGCCGAACCAGTCGTATCAAGGAGATCTTTTATTATTCCAAACGATTCTGGATATAAGTATGCCAATCACAGTCGTAGACATTGCATCACGATAGAACGAAGCCAGGCCATTTAAAACAAAGAAGTCAGAAGTTGTAGCAGCAGCAGCTCTCGAAGACATTGATAACAAATCGCCTCGTAATTAATAACCCGGAAATATTAATGACAGATCCAGGAAAATGATTCACGTATAAACTCTATACGGGAAAAGAGAATATCTGTGGAAACTGCGAAATCTTCTGGACCTAGGGCAAAAGGCTCACTATATAAGAACATAATATAGTATGTCGCATTTATAAGGGGGATAAGTTTCTTCCGTTTGTATTGAAATGTAAGTACAAAACTGGCTTGCGAAAATCTTTAGAATACAAAGTGCATTAAAAAACATCGTACAATAATATTCTTAGATCGCTAATCAGAGAGATGAATAAAGATTGTATTTTGAATGAAATTTATCATTAATCTAAAAGTAGAGCATTAATCTAAAAGTAGATTAATGCTTTTTAATCTACTTTTAGATAATTAATCTAAAAGTAGACCTATAATTAATCTAAATTAGCGCCTGTAATAAAATATTTAATTATCAATAGACATTTGAAACAGAGACCAGTCATACTGTTATTTTATCAAAAAGGTAATATGTATTCATACAAAAAATCAACAAAACGAATGTAATTAGATTTTTTCGTTTTTGGAAACGCAACGTCGCAGACTTTTAAGTGCTCTTTTCTTGCTGACTTTCTTCCACGCTTTTGGCAACTCGTTCACTGATCGCTTGTATTGAATTGCAAGGTCATCGACGAACCGAGCACAGAACCACATCCAGAACTTGGAGCTTTTGTTGCTGGCATCAGGTTTGATGTCCCAGTCGGGAAAATACCTCTTGTACTTCTTGTACCGATGGTACACAGAATTATCGTTGCCACAAGAAGCGCACGAAGGAGTCTGCACATTGTACGCTCTACAGAACAAGTGGTTGAACTTCATCCCTTCTGCACTGACCGAATAATTACAACTCCAAAAGCATAACTCTTTCGTTTCTCGAAGATCGACTCCAACGACCGCCTGCGGTCGGTGCTGCAGACAAGTGTGAGGTGTTTTCTCCTTTTCATAATGAGTAGCGTCGTCTTTGCAGCACGGCTCCCTACAGAATGGGCACAGGGCCGAGCAACCCCAGAGACTACTGAGTACCAGCCGACTAAGAGCCTCTCCTGGCGAAGTGTCTATTTCGTGAGTGTCAAGAGACTGCTTGTAGCTCTGTTCCAATTTCACAATTGCCTGTTGAAGAGCTGGACGAAAGAAATCGATGAATTCATTAAGTTTCACAGTCTCTTCCACCCGGATCTCGGCTGTAAAAACGGTCTCTAAATCTTGCGGACGAACTGCCAGTTCGCATTCAACATTTTTGCAAAAACATGCAATCCAAGATTTCAGAGTGCCAGAATGCTCACTGCATGCCTTCTCATCAGCCCTGGTAACTGCATCGCGCATGGGACCGATCAGCTCTGCTGTGATCACAGAAGCTAGTCTGGTATCGTCGCTACCTGCTGCTTTACTGGTCAAAAACTGCGGTATGAATTTATCCAGCCATCTCAGAGCTGCTGATCTAGAATTGTTAACGTACAAAATCAATTCTTCGAACTTTTCTTCGTCAGCAAAGTCATTCAGCATTCTAACAATTAAATGAGACTTTCCACAGCCAATCTCTTGAATAATTATGGACATCACCTTTCCTTTTAACTGCTGATTGACAGCCTTCCGAATGACCGTGATCAGGTGATCCTTAACGTAATCAGCAGCAATTTTAACTGTACTCTGTCTTTGAACCATGTTCGAGAATGAATTTCGAATCTGTTCCTTGATCAGAAGAGTCTTGGCCTTGATGCTGCAGCTTTCACGAAACCGATTGTCAAAGGCTACAAAGTGTGGGTATGCGTATCGTAGTGCTATAACTACCAGTTTTATCTCGAAGACTGCAGTGATGCTGGCCCCTTCGTAGTAGATCAATGCAGTTGACAAACCGGTTGCTACTACTTTATGAACTCGACCAGCATCTGCTTCTTCGAACCATCGGTTAGATGTGGCAATAGCAGCAACCTCAGTTTTGACCTGCTGCAAAATCTTGTTGCTAATGGCAGTAAGCTCTTCGGTCGCATTCTTATTAGTGATCCCAACAGATTTCTCATGTGAGTTATGTAAATCGTCATGAGAACTCTCTCTGGACACTTGAAAAAGTGAAGTTTCGTCGTTTCCAAACAAAAGCTGTTCAGTTAGGTGACTGGCTACTGGGAAGATCTGCAGAATCCTCATCAAGAAAGGAAAGATCCTCATGCTTTAATAGGCAGCTTTTGTCAATGGTACTAACGAAAGGGGCGTCGTCAGAAAAGAACATTTTGAAATACTTAGCAACGGCAGTTCCATCCATCGGATAGCAATCCTTGAGAAAGTTTTCGACTTTAGTTCGCACAGAGTCGCGGTGGTCTGTCTCTTCCAGTGGCAAATCATCCAAAAAAATCGTCCAGAAAGCTTCAAACTTCTCGTTTAGCTCGTCTGCAGGACAGCCGACTGGCAGTTGCTCTGCAGCCTTCTTGGCCTCTATCAATACGTTTCTCTCCCACTGGCTCGGCATAGACTTCTGCTGGCTCTCAAGCAACTGCAGGTTGCACAGCTCCTTAATCTTCTGACTTGTATCAGAACCAAGAGTTTGTATGTGCTCAGACAGAGAGCTGGTCTTTCCTGCCTTCCACTGAATTGTCTGCTCACGGTAAGGATTGTCTTTGAAAAATTTTAGCAGCCGCTCATTTCCAGAATCGTAACAATCGTGCAGATGCTGATTTAAGTCTGACGTCAGACTTGCACACACACGTGTTACCTCGTCCTTGCAACTGCACTTCTTCACCATAATTAACGCATTTTTCGTCAGCCAACTGTTCAGCTTCGCCTCACATTGACGCTTGATTTCAAAGAAATCAGACTCCATGAGGCGGTAAGCCTTTATTTCAACGGTGTTTCGAAAGCTGAACACAAAGTCTTCAGACATTATGGCTGTCCATAGATCCTTGATCCTGAGAGAGAAGTCATCAAACCCACAGAAGCTCTTGTGCTCCGCATCTAAGCTGTACAGAATGTGACTTCTGATTTCTCGGACTTTGACTGAGTATCCAGGGTTCACTGGTGCCATAGGGGGATCACCGAGCCAATAATCGGACATGTAGAAAATGTCCTTGCCACTGTCAAAGGAGATAATGTCAGAGAAACTTTGGACGCTCGTGAGCTTCTCTTCGTCGGCAGCTTCTCTGGTCATGCTGTCCAGGTCCTGTTGAATTCTAAAGTTGGCATCCTTCATTCTCTCTTTAGCGCCCACCGCAGACACATTCTGATGAATGAAGATGCACTTTCGTCGCAAATCTCGCATGCCGTTTGCCATCTTCATCTTAATGAACGCGTGAACCACAATCTGCAGGATGTCTTTCATTTCAGCCGTGTTCTCGCCTTTCAGGTTGATCACCGTAACATCGCCCAGACCAACAACTAGTGATGCCAGCTCGTTGTCATGGTGGTGCTTGTCGAGTCCCAGCTCAGGTGCTCTGAGTCCCTCCGTGTCGATCACGGCCACAAAGTCGAACGGCCTTCCGGGCTCGACGGGAACCAGCTGAAGAAAGGCTCCTCGGGTGCAGCGACCAGCGCTCACTGCGAACTTCAAGCCGAACATTGTGTTGAGCAGAGTGGACTTGCCCGAGCTCTGCAAGCCGAGCACAGAGACCGCGAAGATCTTTTTTGGTCCCACAATCTGCTGGCAGTGGCTGAGCACTGAGGTCACCCATGTCAGTGGGATGTTGCTCGCGTCTCCGTCAAGGATCTCCAGGGGGATTCCCATGAGCAGCAGGCGGGCAAAAACTTCTGGCATTGAAGTTGAATTCTGTAAAGTCTTCTTAACCGATATCATTGGTTTTGATTCGTCTTGAAGCGCATGCTCTTTCTGAAATGAACTCGTGGCTTCAAAGTACTGAGCGACTTCTCGGAAAACATTTTCCAATCCAATGGACACGTCAAGAATTTTTCTTTCTATTTCCCCAATTGATTTCGATAGACTTTGGATTATTTGAGCGGATTCTTTGTGTTCTTTTGAACTGTTCAGTTTTGACAAATTTTGAAACTCGTTCCGAAGCTTGTTTCGCTCCTTGTGAAGCTCTGGCAAGTTGCGTCTAGACATCTGGTCGAGCAATAATTTTTCCCACTGCAGAAGCAGCTTTGTGGGCAAGCCTTGGTCTGCCTTGAAACGGCCAAATCGTATGTTTTTCATAAAGTCCCTTAGAAATGGGCTCAAAGTTTTACAGCAATCTAATTGCGCTAGTCTCTTTTCAGCTTTCATCGATTGGATGTTTTCCAGCTCTGTTTTGTCAGTTTTGGATGAGTTCTCTTGCTTGTGCAGCTGACTGATCTGCATCCAAATTCCTTGTAGCGGCAGATGCTCAGCTTTGAACGTATGTATGTCTGACTTTGTTACGTGAGACACAACTTTAATTCCTGCGTCTTTTGATTCCGATAGCAGAAGATCCTGCTCATCCATATGCATTCCCGACACTAATTCTTCTCGCTTTTCACCTAGAGTTTCATCCAGAATGGCGCCGAGTTTGTTAGATACAACGCTAAGGATTTGGTACTCATTCTTTGCGCTGTTTGGAGTAAAAGTCAGAACTATGTCTACCTTCCCTTTTAGCGATTCAAAGTTAGCGCTTTTATTAACTTTTCGGTGCTCTTTGTTGTAGATAATGAGGATGGTTTTCTTATGACAGGCTTGCAGTTTATCGATGACTTGCCGGTCATCGGGACTTTGTAGTTTGCTGATGTCCACCAGCAGGACGACAATATCAAAGATGTCAACTATCGCTTTAAACTGATCGCGGTGTTCCATAAGGTCTCCGCGCAGGTTTCCTACTAAGAAAGGCTTTCTAAAGGTGAGGTTGTCCGCAGACTGGCTTTCCGGTGGCAGGAAGACAGAACCCTCGACCAGACCGTTTGTGATCTCGCGCCTCAAATCTCCACCGTTGCAGTCTCGGTGGAAATAGGTGTCCAGACTGTTCCTAGATAGAAGACTATTTAGCAGCTTCGATTTAGACGCGCCGATTTCCCCTATTCTAGCGAAACAGACAGCCGGGAACGGATGATCAGACACCAAACTCGTTTCTACAAGTTCGCCCAGGCTATCTTGGTATTCGACAACAATGTCTCTGAGGCTCCACTGGCTCAAAGTGAGGCGACCCTGACAGCTTGTATAGATGAGCGGAAACGCCAGTTTGCAGGCGAACAAGGCTTTGCACAGGATCTGCTGCAACTCTGGGTCGCAGCACAGAAAGCACGCTTGCAGTACGTCCATGGGATGCGGACTGCTCGATTCAGTGTCTTCCTTGTTGCAGAAAGGATCCTCATCAGCGTCACTTGCGTCAGTCCTGCACGATTTGTCTCTTGCCGTTCTGTCGAAGCCAATAATGCCTTTGAGCACAACCCATGGAAGCTTATCAAGTGCTAGGTTTGACTGGTTTTTATTTTCGCTACTTTCACTACTCGATACTCGTCCGATATCTGAAAATGAAATCTTGTTTGGCCAAAATTTCTCGAGTTGTAGCGCAGTGATGATTTCTGGAGTCGCTCTTCTGGCCTCTGCCCCGATTGAGTGAGCATTTTGCTGTTTAGAGCAACACTGATTCTGCCTTGTTGTTGCGCCGCCTTCCGTAGTTTTGGCAGAAAACTTGTTTTCAATAATTAGCAAATGTGGCCCAGCTGATTTTGCTCCGTCTGCATCCTCCTGCTTTGGGGAGTTTTTCGGGAAAAAGTTCATTTGTGAAAATGCGAAGACTATATTGTACGTGGAATAATAAATAATCTTAATAGAGTTAGACTGAGTTAGACTGAAGTAGATCTAAAAGATCTAAAGATCTGAGGCTGCCTCTTGCTGGTCGACAAGTCAAGGACCACTAGGAGTAGTGGTCCTTGCGGCAAGTAACTGAATTTAGCAAGTGTGCAGCAATTGGAAATCTAATTATCTCAGACAGTTTCACTGCTCGAAAGCAAAGATTCCCCCAAAGGCCCTATGGTCAGTACTGGGTCGCTGTGAGAGAAACGATTCAGACTACTGACAACAGTAGAAAAGCAAAGACTTGGCTGCAAAACTCTCGCATAACACAAAAAATTATCGCCATAAAAAATGTCAAGGTTACAAAAGAGACTTCTATGCACACTAAGAGTGATGGGAGAGGACTGCGTGTAGCAATGGCTGACTGACGAAGGTAAACAAGCCAGAAACCGGTCTCGGTCTGCCAGCGCGAGTTTCGTTCCTCACTTTTAGTGTGTTACAAACCATGGGGGTTAAGCCCAATCGCTTGCAAATCAGTTGAATTAAACAGTTTCAGTTAAACTGAAAAGACTCAGTTTAGAGTCCCTCTTGGCCATAGACCATAGACTAATTAGAGACAGCCTCACCTCAGCAGCCTCGTCGCCCTCCATGATTTCGCGGCTGAAAGACAGGTTTGTCTCAAAACACTGAGCGCTCGAAGCAGTTGTGATTGCAGCGGCTTAAAGTCTGCAACTGCACAAAAATGTATTTACATTGTGTAAGATCTTACCATTTTATTACAGATAATGTTCATATTAAGATAGCTTTAGACAGTTTGAGACATGCTGCTATGGAATAAATGCAAAACATCAAAACTTCAACCAGCACAATTGTCGGAAATGCTTCCTCCAGAATTATTTCTCGTCGTTTCTTTCGACTCTCCTCTTTCCTCTCATGCTTACCGATTATAGTTAATCAGTACGTTTCACTGCACTTTAATTGTTCGCCTTCTATCGTCCTTTTGGCCCATAGGCTACGCATCCTGCCCGCCCCCTTGTTAACTCAATCGTTGTCTGTTTTAATTCCTTGCTCGGTACAGTTCCCCTTTAGTTGCTTCTAGTGCGCACTAAGCCAACTAATTCTTTCGTTCCAAATGCTTTTCGCTTCTTAACGTTTAAATACAAGCAAGGAAATTTTGTCCCAAGTGACAACAATAAACAATGAGTAAATAAACAGCGGCCCCAGTGCGTGACAACGATAGTTATTTGCTCGCGCCTACCAGCGCTCGCAAAACAATCGTTGTCACGCACTGGGGCCGCTGTTTCTTTTCATTGTATCGCTATTAGACGATCAAATCGTATGAACTGTCTGTGGCATAGAAAAGTGCAGAGACGCTCGTAGCAGGGGGGTGTGAAGAAAACTTGAAGAAAACTTTGATGTCTATGGTAGAGTGTATTCATACCTCTTCTCATCTAGGTTCAATGCCGAATGGCAAACAAACAATGAATTGTAACGCATAAAAACTACAAATAATGATCGTCAAATAGTGATACAATGTACAATTAAATGGCGAAAGACTATATAAATTAGTTCCAAAAGTATCCCATGGCTTTGCGTAAAATGACCTGAGATGTCGCAGATTCATTAAAGTTAAATTCAAAGGCGAAGTGGTACTTCATTAGGCTAATGAAAAAGCGGTTCATGGTTCATATTAACAGACTCACTAACGCTGGTGACTCTGCAGTCGAGCATGCAGTAATACAAATTTGTCCGAAAAACTCGACGCGAATGTGCAATGCAGGCTAACAGCGGTCATTCCACTTGATGATTGGTCATTATACTCGCACTAATGGCGCTTTAAATACGAGCCAGTCTGAAGCTGGTCTCTATGCAAAGTGTCTCGAGCACGCGCTGTACTCGTGGCTACCGCGGTATGGTCGAACTATTACTTTGTATTCACTTTCTGGGTCTGCTCTTCTTTCAAAGCAGAACGCATCTTTTGTTAAGAATGGGCTAAAGACATGGATGAATAATATAACTGGATCGCCAGAAGCTCGATTTTTTTGGTCCTAGCCATAGACAAGCACCAGCATCACAAGAAGCTCAGAATGCCGTACTTTCACACATAGACAAATTGCCGCTGCAGAAGCTGCAAACCTTTATTTATAAGTATACTTAGTAGGATAAGTGAAACTATTGCAAATGTGAAGGCAAGCAAAGAAGAAAACGAATATGTAAGGGAATTAATACAAAACAGACACGAAAGCAGGCAAGTAAGCAAACAAGCACGTAGACAGACAGCAAACAAACAAACAATAAAAGGCGAAAACAAACAGCCAAATGAGTTGCAAGCAAACCGCGCAAGACAAAGGAGAGTCAAGTAAAGACAATAAATTCAAGGCGTCACCCGCACAATGCTAATTTGAAGTCACTGACCCATGAAAATAATTTTTTTTGTTAGCATCTGACGCACAGTTGTTGTGTTCACAGCGTTAAGCCTCCGAAGTACATGCCGCAACCGAATGCAAAGATATTTCTTAGAAATCGCCTGCACTAGAAAATATTGATGGTTTTCTTCGGGTGCTCTATTGCTGCAAACGTGAGCGAAGAGTGACAACTCGATACCCTGTTGGATGCAGATTGGAAGTAGACGATCGAGTATGTCTAGAGACAGTTCGTCAGTTCTGACTCCTTTCACAGCCGACTCGCAAATGTTCGCCAGTCGGCAAAGTGATGCTGATGGTCGAAAAAGACGACCGCGATCTTTGAGAGTAGTAAGCAGGTTGGTGTGCATCTCGCAATGAAGAGATGCCTTGCAGTTTTCGCAAGACAGTCTGTTTGTAAGCCATCTGCCAATGAATCCAGCGATGTAGCAGCCGACATTCTGGCTAATGAGGCTGAGTGCTAATTGCGGTGGATCCTCGATTTCATCTTGTACACTGGCAGAAGCAGAGGTGGAGAGTCCAGGCGGAGGTGAAATCTGTGTCGAGAGGGACCAGTGCCCGACAGATCCAGTCCTGTGCGCCAAAATCGCCCGATAAGCGTACCTGAACTGCTGAACGTTCGGATTGCGATCTGGTTGCGAACCGATTTGGAAATAAGGACTAGACGGCAGCTCAGCTCCAAGTTTCCTGTACGTCGCAAGGTTCGCAGAGCAACCGTCCGACACGAGCGCGCGTACAACGACGCCCTCATCGTTCATTGCGCTAATAGTACGCGTCAAAAGCTCCACTTGTTGAACCGGGGATGTTGCAGCGGCCAAAATGTAGGCAACTGGCACTTTCCACGGGCGCTGAAGATGGCAGGCCATGACAACGATTGCCTCAGAAGCAAGTTTGTGACCTAAATTTTCATGGATCCCTGAGTCACAATAGCCGACCACTCTTCCTTCGCTAGCTTCCCAACACAACTCCTTTCGAAGATGCATGCCATCAATGACTAGAGTCCAGTCGTTGCAAGCGACGCCATCGAAGATCTGTTTCGATAGGGCTCCAACCTTCTTGACTCCAGCAATGGAAATGCCAGGCCTGCCATCCACTGCTCCAATCCAAGACCGCAAGGTTGACGGCGAAGGGAGGTGCATGAATTTTCTCAACTCTCGATATGCTTTTGGAGAGCAGAAGTTGATCCTCTCGGCGAAGTCTTTGACGTGGTTATTGAAACCACCTGCGGTATTTCGTGGTTGTAAAGAAAACAGCTTGAGACCTTCAGAAGTCAACATTTGCTTTACATGTTTTAAGGTCGCTTCGGTACTTTTCCATTTTGCAACGCGTGGACCAAAAGTCTTAATCGTGCGCTTCTTGTGCTTCAGCCGCATCAACAGGCGCTGTCGGGTGTTTGGTGGTGGGTCGACTGATGTGCGTGTGGTTGCCGCGCTGCAACTGACAGGCATCGGCATCTCAAACTCACAGTCTCCAGTAGCTTCGTTTGCATAAGAGTTTGGATCGTGGAAGTCAGTGAGCTCTTGCGGTTCAAGCTTAGTCCACTCAAGCTTCGGAACTGCGCCAGTCATCAGTCGCTTGCTCCTCCCATGAGCCTGCATGTCTCGCTGCTCGAAGTGCAGCTCACAAAGGAACTTACGAGCTCCGAATTTGAAATGTGGCTTTGCTTGCACATTGCTGTTCCACTGCGCTAGTCGATACGGATCACCGATTGGATAAGAAAAAAGGGTGACAGGTTTCGTGCCTTGTCCACTTTTGGATAGGCATCCGATTGCAGCACAAATTCTGACGTCCTTATTCATCTCGCGAAGCCATCTTTTGCCGCCCTGCATATATTGCGAGCATGTGCTTGGACATAAAATGGAATATTTCATAAATAAAGGTTTCTGCAGCGGCAATTTGTCTATGTGTGAAAGTACGGCATTCTGAGCTTCTTGTGATGCTGGTGCTTGTCTATGGCTAGGACCAAAAAAATCGAGCTTCTGGCGATCCAGTTATATTATTCATCCATGGCTAAAGAGCGGTATTGTATGTCACGCCGTTGAATCTTTTGTGGCCGCGGCTTACGCTCGTATAGTTATTTTGACATTAAATTATTTGGATTGTATAGCGTCTGCGTGTACATATCTGCCTGAGTGGTCACTAATGCGACTTATTATAAATATTATCGAGATTTAAGTTTTGTGGCAGCCTTCAAAGATTGTCAAGTTTTTTTTCTAATTTTATCGCTACAATTTATACTTTTAATGATTTCTGCGATGCCTTCTTTAATTAATTCTCGCTAATTAATTTGCTTTAAATAGATTTCGATTTGCTTAAATCGTTCCTGTTAGCATTCATGCAGGCAAACTACCAAGAGAAATTTAATTAAATTAAAAAAATCAAACTTTTCAGTTTGAATTCAGAAATTCAAACCCCCTTAGTATATCATTAACGGGCGGCAAAATAGTTGGCAGTCCTGTTGCGAGTAAACGAGAACTTATAAGCTTCTGACAAATGACGAACTTCTTTATTTTTTATCAACAAAAGCTGTTCTAGTTCATTGTGACAATAAAATAAATTTCTTATATTTAGTGATTAAAAAGTAAGTTTAAGAGACCCTTTGCGAATGATGCGGGTTCAACAAAAGACTGCGATCAGAGTAAAGACTGCAGAGCGAGAAAAACTAACAGAGAGAGACAGGCTCTGATGACAGAGACAGTAGCTTGCGATGCCGAAAAAATGCTGCTCACTCAGTTTGTTAATAGAAAAAGGCCAATTCATGGGACTGCTACAAAATGAAGTTTAGTTCGGGCGCTTACTGAGCAAAGTCTACTCTCATCAAGCTTTATTCTCCGAAAATGAGCGGTCACTCGTTGTTTAAATGCGGAAAACGTTTTCGTATCGTATGAGATTGCCCATGCAGACATCAGCCACTGTCTTACAGATAAGAAAATAAACACTAAAGAAATGAATGACTGAAAAATGCAAAACTTAAATGTTTTGTTAAAAGTGCTTCAATCTGGTTTGTACCACAATTGGTGAGACAAACGTGAAAGTACAATACGATAGTAGTTTAGATGTAGATGAGATCGACTGGATAGAAAAAATATGAGAGATTTTTTCCGACTGTGTGAATCGTGGTTTGGTTAATAACTTCTCTGTTTTGCACGCATTAGTAAAAGAGATAATACACAGTCAGTGAGTCCATTTCTAACTGAGTCAGTCAGGAATCAGAATCAGGCTCGCTGTCTGCGGGTTTAGTGTCACTAAATGGTGTGCCATAGTCTCTAGTCTAGCTGCAACAAATTATTCAAAAAAGGGAGATTTTGCCATTTAAAATGGACATCATGCAGGACGCAATATTGCTTGTTGAATCATCAGCGTGCAATAATGCCTTCTTCTGTCTATGACGGAGCCGCAATGGCATGGCTATAGTCAATATGATAATATTATTGAGGCATGGGGCTTGTGAGAGAGTTATACTCGTAGTTATAGTTATATAACTAGTTATACTACATTGGTCCTAGACGTTAACAACACTCTAAAGTTAGTGTCATCATACATTTCCCACAGCTCTTCCCTTACTTTTAACAAGAATTAGAAGCCCTTTTGGTACATGCAGCTGTGCACATAAGTGATCATGATACTTGGTGGTATTATACGTAATTGAGATTGAAAATGTGATTCAGTAAGACTTCGGTTCTCGTAATAGCAAGCAAAGTAAAAAAAGTTTACTGCTAAAGAGGGCAACCATTAAAATAAAAAAAATATTGTAAAATGCTTTGACTACTAAACTACACAGAGAAAAGTTTCGTAACTTACATATGCAATACGGTATTTTTTGTAAATGTGTATTATTATATTATACATTATTATATATTATACGTTCACTTAAGGTAAATATACAATTGCATGTTTTACAAGAAACAAGAATAGGCATAGCCGTTATTTCTTTTTAGGTCTACTTATTATTAAGTAAATCGTCTTTATATAAAGTCTACATAACTATTAGTCTGTTGTAAAACTAAATATTTTTTTCATTTATTAATATTAATTCTATAGGATATATATGATTACACTAGGCCCTACACTTATAAGGTTATATATGTCACTAATAACCTGAAATATGTAATAAATGTAAGAAGTAACTATTATTTGTAACGAAACTACAATCCCGAATATCTAAAGGATAAGTCGCTATAATCCATCAACTCTAAAAATACTGAAAAATTTCAATGGGTTGAAATTCTTCTTAAAATATTTTTTCTCTAATTGGATTAGGCCCTAATTTATAATAATAATATATGAGAGGTGTTCCAAAAGTATTTTCCCTTTTGAACATAGCTTCTGCTATGCTGTTCCAATTTTATTGAAGTTTTTGTAACTTGGCAACTTAACTATCAGTTCAGATTTTTTGTTAAAAAAAATCTTTGTAACCTTGTGTTTCAAACAAACAGCAGATTATTTCAAACAATATACATGACAATAGAGTTACATAGATTAAACAAGTTAGGGTTGATATTGCAATCAGCAAAATACAAATGAAACAATGCTTGCTGTGATCATTTTCTGCCAAAAGATTGATCACTTATCATTCATCACTGTCAAGAGTAGCAGAAGCTTTCTCCACAAAGCCATTGCAAGATAGATGCATTTGTGCTATTAGTAGTGAAAGGCATCATCAATGGCACCAGTGAAGGCACATCTCATGCAATAGGCAGCAGCAAACCTCCCATTCTAGGTCATGTTGACAAGTAAACATACAGCCTCTTAGGAGTCTCTTAGATATAAAAACTGGTGATTTCTTAGTTTCCCGCGTTAAATTATTTTTTTTTGCTTTTTCCATCGGGAGCTGACTGTCCTCTTTGACACGTACCTACAAGAGTACATGTGGCGCCGCCAGTTTCTGCATAAGCAGTTTGGCAACATCATGTTCTGGATTGCGCACTACTACCCCGCTGTCTGACATCCCTGACATCCCATCTATGGCCCCTGGACTTTTATATATGGACTTGGACTTCTTATTGCTTAATTGCTTATTGCTTGGACTTACAAAATAATTTAACGCGGGAAACTAAGAAATCACCTAAAAACTTAGTATACAGTGGTTGGTGGATCATCTGTGCAATCAGCTGTGATGTAGGCCTTGGTTCAAGGAATGCCTTGATGCAAGGGGCCAGTTCTTTGTTGAACATATTCATTGGGTAACCAGAGCAAAGTAGATTACCAAGTTCCACCTGACCAGCCTTGAAACAGGCAAGCCAGTTTCACACACTGCAAATACTGAGAGCAATGACATGGTTCTGATGAGTAGCCACTGGTGCTTCACCTTCATCATACATGCGCAACCTCCCAAATCTTAGCCGGTGGTGTGACTTAGTTTTTGCTCTATTTACGACTTAGTTTGCTCTCATTTGCTCTCTTTTTCTCTTCCCTTTTTCCTTTTCTTCACGCCTTCCTTTTTTGTCCCTTGGTCCCCCCTTTGATTTTTTTGCGCTTGGTCGATTGGTTTTTGCAACTTACCTTGCTTCGACCTCGTTTCACCTGGCCGGTTCGGCCGGGTTGGCCAGGTGTTGCACATGTATGACCTTCATGAAACTTGGTGGCAGTCTAGTGATTCTGTAGCTGACTTGCTACAAATGTCGCTGTTAAATTTAAGAGTCGGCAAAAGCTTGAGCTTGTTTATTTAGTTTTGTCGTGGGGTTACATTTAAGTCTTAACCGGGCAACTGTACCTATCGATAACAAGGGTCATAGACAAATTAGCGGTAAGGGGGGAAATAAAAGTACCATTTGAATCTTTAAATATTAAGAGTTAAAAGAAAGAAGTGAATTTGCTGCTACAAGATACTCCCCCCACCCAAAACGGAGTTTATGCAAAGGTTTTGATTGTTGTTATGAAACAGTTAGAAAACGATTTTCAGTTAGGTTAATAATGGCTCAGTTGCGTAAAACAGTTTAACAGATGGTTCTGTAGAAAAGCAAACGTGGGAAGCGGTTTTAGCAAGTATGTTTGCTGCCGGTGGGTTTTCCGGTGTTACAGTAGTTGCTGGTGCTTTGCTAATTGGTACCGGTGCTGGGAGTGTAGCTGGTTTCACTCGATCGATAGACACTACAGAAGGCTTCCCGTTGATTTCCAATGTAAATGTCGTTTCGTGTCTCTCCAACACTGCATAGGGTCCCTGGTAGGGTGCTTCTAGGGGATGTCGAACTCGATCTAGTCGCAACCAGACGTGGGTGCATGCAGCCAAGTCTGCTGGCAGATGAATTCTTACCTCGCGCGTTCGTGGTTGGCGATACGGAAAAAAAAGTTGGCGCAGTCTTGTGGAAAGTTCCTTGACAGAGGAGGTGTCGGCAACTACAGGTGGGACTAACGGTTGTTCACCGGTAACGATAGAGAATGGCGATGCACCTGTCTTGTCTGCAAAAATGCGCATTCCGAGAAGCACGATGGGTAGCTGCTGCAGCCAGTTCTTGCCACGTGCTTTCAGCCCGGACTTTAATGTTCGGTGGGTTCGCTCGACGATGCCATTTGCCCTCGGATTGTAGGCTAAAGTGCGGATGTGATGGATTCCGAGCAGTGTCGCCAGGTTTCGCATGAGCTCCGCGCGGAACTGCGCGCCTTGATCGGTCACCAGCGTCAATGGTGGGCCAAACCGAGAAATCCAGGATTCTAGGAAGGCGCACGCGACTGAAGTGGCGGTGATGTCAATGAGAGGGGCAGCTTCAATCCAACGTGAATATGCATCGACCATTGTGAGCAAGTAGCGAGGTCTGGGACTAACGTCGGTCGACTCTGGGGGTGGCAGTGGTCCGACTAAATCGATATGGACCATCGTGAAGTGTTGAGAGGGTGCTGGAAGCTGTTGCAACGGGCGTTGGACGTGACGACCTGTCTTGCACTGCTGGCACTGTTGACATTCGGCTACCCACCTTTGGATGTCGTTAGCCATACCTAGCCAGAAAAAACGATAGACGATGAGTCGTTGCGTGGCTTTGCGGCCAGGATGTGCGAATGCATGCAGTGAGTCAAAAACAGCGCATCGGAGAGTCCTAGGGATGACGGGACGTGGGTTTGTCTGCGAGATTTCGCATCGCAGTGGGCAGTCCTTGATTCCAATGTCGAAGTTGCTGAAACGGCCTGTCTGGGGTTCATCCTCCGGGTTTTCCTTCTGTGCTCGTGCAACGGCTGGCAGGTCCACACATTGAGGAAGGTCAGACAGCAGTCGAATTGTGGTTGGTGGTGGGTTCTGGGATGGGTAAACCGGTCGTGATAGCGTGTCGGCTACGATGTTGTCCTTGCCGGAAATGTGGATGATGTCGCTCACAAACTCCGTGATGACGGATAGCTGGCGTTGTTGTCGATCGGAAAACCGTTCTTTCTTATTTCTAAACGCTCCGCTGATGGGCTTGTGGTCGCAGAACACGGTGGTTTGTTGGCCTTGGATCATGTATTTCCATGTCTTGACCACAGCAAAAATAGCCAACAGTTCCCGATCAAAAGTGCTGTAAGCTGCTTCCGTGTCAGAGAGCTTGCGAGAGTAGAATGCCAATGGAGAAGATTGCTCGGCTACCACCTGATGCAATGCTGCGCCGATGGCAGTGGCGCTGGCGTCGGTTGTGATTGTGAATGTGGCATTGGCTTGAGGAAAAGTCAGGGTGACTGCGTTTGCCAGACTGTCCTGGAGTTCTTTCCAAGCCTCGTCGTGTCGCTTCGTCCAATTGAATGGTGCCGTGACGAGTTGTCGTAGCGGGGTGGCGATCTCAGCATAATTAGGAATGCACCGCTGATAAAAACCGAACATGCCAAGGTAGCGCCGTAGTGATTGCATGTCAGTGGGAGCCTCGAGTTTCCGCAGTGCTTCGACTCGGTCGGAAGCGGTCGGATGCCGTCAGCAGTGACGAAGTACCCAAGAAACTCCACTGAATCGCGAAAGAAATGGCACTTTTCAGAGTTGACGCCCAAGCCTTTGTCGCTTAGACGTCGCAGCACCTCTTCGATGTGCGCTTGATGTTCTTCGCGTGACTGGCTGTGTACCAAGATGTCGTCAATGTAAGATGTTACGAACGGGAGGTCGCTAAAGACGGAATCTACGTATCGCTGGAATGTGCTGGCGGCGTTTCTCAGGCCGAATGGCATGCGAATGTATTCGAAAGAACCAAATGGCGTGCAAATCGCTGTTTTCTCAACATCTTCGTCTGCAATCGGGATGAAGTGGTAGGCCTTAACCAGGTCAAGGGTGCTGAACACTTTCGCTCCATGTAGACGATGGTGAAAATGATTGATGTTCGGAATAGGGTAACGGTCTGGTTTGGTTGCCGCGTTCAGTGCTCGATAATCTCCACATGGTCGCCAGGAGCCGTCCCTCTTCTTCACCA
This sequence comes from Macrostomum hystrix, assembly GCA_950097015.1. Lineage (NCBI taxonomy): Eukaryota > Metazoa > Platyhelminthes > Macrostomidae > Macrostomum > Macrostomum hystrix. Next base: position 26,388,848 of record CATNEN010000038.1, read on the forward strand.
TGTGAAGTGGGGAGGCCCAGGGACTGGCCGAGGGGCGAACGATACCGAAGCGGAGGAGCTTGTCGAATTCCAACTTTGCGATTTCGTACTTCGCTGGGGATAATGGGCGAGGTCGACAGAATACAGGTTCACCTGTCGTCTCGATGCGGTGTCGCACAGATGTGGCGGGTGGCGCGGTGTAGTCCGGTGCCTCCAGTAATCGCGGGAAATTTTTGAGTGGTGTGGTCGGTTCCAGTTGAGTTGTGGCGTTGATTTTGGGAAGTTGCACACTCGATGGACTGAGGTTGGCGTAAAGAGATGTCGCTGGGTCTTGTATGCGTCATGTGTTCAGATCGATGAGGAACCCAAACTTGAGGAAGAAGTCGGCTCCGAGAATTGGCGCAGTGTCGGTAACGATAAATGATGCAGGGTAGGGTCTACGGAGACCAGGAATTGTAAGAGTGACGCAGCATTGGCCGAAAGTCGGGATTTCTCGACCATCGATGCTACAGAGTTTCACATGTGTGGTTGTCAACAGATTTTGAGGCGCGAATTTTAGTGGGAGCAGCGATTGCTCAGCACTGGTGTCAACTATAAAGGAAACGGGTGAACGGAGAATTTGACACAACAGTAATAACGTGTTGGCCTGGGAGGGGTCGCGGCTCGGCTGAGGCACGTGACCCACTAGTTTGACGCCGCTGTCGGCGTTGGGCTGCTTGAGCGGGATTGAGTCGGAGTAGGTTGGCGGCTGGCGAGTGTTATCGTCGGCTTCGGTCCAGGCCACTGACACCACGGTCGGCAGGTGCGAGCTTCCGCGGCGTAGTACAGGTGACTGTTGCAGATTTTAGGGCGGCAGAGAGAATTTCAGTTGGCTTGAAAATCATCGCGTCTAGCTTCTCGAAACGGACTTTTCTTGTTTCCTGCGGACAACTGGCCGGGTGCGATGGTCCGGTTGATTGGGGCGAACGGCGTTGTGCTGGCTGACACGGCCAGCATGCTGTCAGCGATTTTAGAGAAAGCATCCAGCGGCGCGTCTTCGTGTCTGACTAATGCGGAACGGATGTGGGTCGGGAGTGCCGACAGGAGCCAAGACTTGACGATGCTATCATCGACTTGCAGACCGACTTCGCCAAACTTGCGCTTGATGTCGTTAACCAGATGCGATGGACGGCGGTCGCCGAGTTCAACTGCAGCCAGTGCCTCTTCGATGCGCTGGTGCCGGTTTACGCGTAACGATTCGAGCACCGCCGACTTAAGTGACGCATAGTCTCCCGTATCCAGATCGATTGAGCAAGCCACGTCTTCGGGTAGAGCGGCCAGTGTGTGGTGGAACTTGGTTGTCGGATTGACGATGCCGGCTAACGTGAACTGGGATTCTAACTGACGGAACCATATTTCTGGGGACTTGCGATAGAATGCGGGCGGTTTGACTGCGTGCTGTGTGATTTGTCGCTCGGGCATTTGAGGCGTTTCATCGGGTTGCCGCTGTTGACGCTGGGCTTCTGCTGTGCCTGGTTCGTGTCTCCTGGTTTTTGGCATGATGAAACGCTCTGCTACCAATTTTGTAGCTGACTTGCTACAAATGTCGCTGTTAAATTTAAGAGTCGGCAAAAGCTTGAGCTTGTTTATTTAGTTTTGTCGCGGGGTTACATTTAAGTCTTAACCGGGCAACTGTACCTATCGATAACAAGGGTCATAGACAAATTAGCGGTAAGGGGGGAAATAAAAGTACCATTTGAATATTTAAATATTAAGAGTTAAAAGAAAGAAGTGAATTTGCTGCTACAATTCTTCTATAGTGTGCAGATTGCTACTCTCTGGTACCTAGCAGCCCAATCAGTATCCATAGTGATTTTCATGATGATAGGGCAATTAAATTGATGATGATCTTTCTAGACTGATGGTGCAACTTTGTGGTAAAATAATCATTTATTGTTTGACAATCTTTTGCTAAACAATGACTCACTTTTGACTTCTCTGTTGCAGTGGGGCATAAAAAAATAATAGCAACACTTTGTCACTTTGTGTAAGTCTCTAAAAAGGTGTCTCTAGAAAAAATATACCTTAGCAGAAATGTATATAATAGATTTTAACAATGCTCAAATAAAAAATTGAGTTTGAGTACATATTTTTATGGTCATAAACCACAATAAAAGTGGAGCAGTATAGCAAGAGCTATGTTCATAAGGAAAATACTTTTGGAATATGCATTGTAAATAGTGATGTAAAAATAGCTCTAGTAAGCACATGGTAACTTGGGCAACGACATTCATTATTTTAACCAGTACTTAACAGTTTTTATAACTTTTATAGCCTAGTGGTAAGGGCATCAGACTCACGACTTGAAGGTTGGGGGTTTGATTCCCGTCTCCACTTAAACAATTTGTGTCCTTTAGCAAGACACTTAACTCTGCATTGCTTCAGTTCACCCAGCTGTTAAATGGGTACCAGCATTAGCTGGGATAATTGAAGGTGGGTGTGGCGTCCCCCCAGTCCATGGACTGAACAGCTGTATGCAGCCTTCAGATGCGCCGCGCAATAGTTGCGGCTGTGCTGTCGGCTGCACATCTGACCCGATTAGGGCAGATGTAATCAATTATTATTATTATTATTATTATTATTATAACTTAAATACAATAAATTTGTATCAAAGTTTGTTTTGTCCAAAAAATAATTTACACTAGCTATTTTCTCATTAGGTAGTTCAATTTTCAATTATGTTCAAATATTCAATTTTGATATTATGAAATAAAGTCATAGTTAAAGAATAAAAATGTAGCTGAACATCAACATCAGCTATGAGTATTAAAAGTATTTGATACAATCCATTATATATTTTTTCTTTAGAATGATGTAAGGGTAATGGATAGATTTGACTTTGATGTAATGTCTAGCAAAAATGGTTGCCATGATTACATACCTAGCATACATGCGCAACACCTGGCCGACCCAGCCGAACCGGCCGGGTGAAACGAGGGCCAAGCTAGGTAAGTCGCAAAAACCAATCGACCAAGCACAAAAAATCAAAGGGAGGACCAAGGGACAAAAAAGGAAGGCTTGAAGAAAAGGAAAAAGGGGAGAGAAAAAGAGAGCAAACTAAGTTGTAAATAGAGCAAAAACTAAGTTGCACGGCCGGCTAAGATTTGGGAGGTTGCACATGTATGATACCTGGTCAAAATTTGCTATGTTATTTGTCAATGTTTAGTAAATAGACTAAACAGAAGACTAGACTAGACTAAACTGAAGAATTATAAATTCCTAGGCTATTGTCTGTACTCATGACCCAACTATAATGTCTATAAAGCCTTACAGTAAAAATATTTTGCTTGAACAGCAAAATGGTTTAGGTCTAGTTGGACTTGATACAATTTTTAAAACAAAACAGACATTCAAAGTATGCATTGCTTGTAATTAAGATTTTTTAAAGTACTTTGTACTTGCAAAAAATGAATTCATCATGAATATTTCTTCCTAATCATTGTGCCATTAATTTAAGTTTCATACTAATTTAGCTATATATTTGCTCTGCAATCATTTAAGTTCTTAAATATGTAATATTTTTATTAATTATGGGCAAACTGGTCTAACAAGTTGAAAATCTAAAGCATATGAGTAATCAGCAGTAGATGTGTGACTTTTGGTATTGCAGATATTTAGCATTATAATGAACATTATATCTTTCCTTTTAGCTGACATATTTTAGATAATCAACATAGCTGATAATGATGATAATGTATACAATTGTGTGCTATGATGCGAAAAGTTTTTTGCAAAAAATGTAAAGCCTGTTAAAAATGTCTTGACCCTTGAAACTAGAATATATATGGAATTATTTCTGCCTTTCTTCTCCAAAATTAGATTGTTCATAAAATTTCACATTGTTTTTTTGAATCAGTGGAAATTTTTAGTAAACTTGAATTTAAACTAAACTTAAAGCACTAGCTTAGGTACTTTAAAGCCTTATAAGTTATAAGTGCACACACTTGCACAGATGTATGCAATGATCGCAAAACCACTATGCCATCATTGTCATTGGTGTCAGCTCTTCTCTAGGCCTCTTCTCCTGTTCATTTTCGTCAATGTCTAGCAGACTCTGAGCTCTCTCCCTGTTGACTGTCTCAATAGCCCATTGCTTCTCGCGACCCCGCACCAGACCCTCTGAGCCAGGCACAGTCTCTGGCAATGGCAGGCCTTTAGTCTCGGGTAGGATCAGCAGCGAGATGGCGCTCAGAATGCTGATTGTGCCAAAGATTAGGCCCGGTATGTAGATGGCAATGTCAGAAAGAGTGTTGATAACTGGCGCTACTATGTTGCCTAGCATGGCTAGGGTGGCTGCTAGGAATAGGCCATTGTTGCGCACGGAAGTTGGGAACACTTCGGCTGCCCAGACGTCGGCTATGCAGCAGCCAGTTGTAAGAAGGCACTTGCCTGTATAGCGGGTAGGGCAGAATGGAAAGAGATACAATCGGAAAATTAATTTCTAGAGCAAGATTCAATCGACTCTTGGGCATAACTGAATCAGTGCTGGCCGCAATCATCTAAAAAACACAGAGTCGTATTTAACATTCACTAATGAACTGCAAGAATTATATTGCACATAGATCTACTTCTTCAAAAAAACTGATGAGTTGCTACTAGGGAACTGAAACGGTTAGAAAATTGACTTACCAACCATAGCAACTGCAGCCTTGACAATGCTATAGACTCCACCCGTTGGCACAATCGGCACAGCAATCAGACAGAAGCCGCTGAGCACAGTGATGATTACAGTGGTGTACTTTCTACCGTAACGATCGCTCAAAATCCATCCTAGAAACGAGCTTGGTATTTCTACAGCCCCATTGAGCATAACGTTGAGCACAATGTTGGTGGTGATGAAAGTTGTATCGGTTGACAAGCCGAAATAACACATTGCGAACATGGCCAAATTGAAGAAGATGACAATAGATTTCATTCGCATCATCGGATACGTCACCAGATCCAAAATATTGCCAGTTGGTTCTTCGTCAACATCTGCAACCTGTCGTTTCAGAAATTAGATTCTGAATTAGTACTCGTTATTAGTACTCTCGTTATACTAATTTTGTAAGTTGTGTGCCAATTATATTGAAGCCAGATATCATTTGAGCGAGTCTAATGAATTTAAGACAGAAAACTCACCTTGACTTTAGACACCTTGTGCTCCCACTTGACACCATTCCATTTAGCGATACGCTTAAGAACGTCAACCGCTTCATCAACGCGACCTTTGAGCACTAGCCATCTCGGTGATTCGGGCACAACTAAGAAAATCACAAAGTAGTTTAGGCAGAATATCACCGAGAACAGCTGGATCTTGTGCCACTCTTTGAACATGTACACGACTAGGCCACTGAACATGTAGCCTAGGCACCAGAATAGCCAGTACAAATTCCCAAGCACTGCTCTGTGCTTCTCTTCGGTCATCTCCTCCAGAATCAGTAGGCCTTGATAGTAGACAGCGCCTGGGAGGCCTTCAAGAAATAAATGTACTTTTAAATGTTTTGTGGATTTATTAGTGGATACATTTCAGCTTCTTTTTCTATGAGTGAAGTCTAATTACGCTGTAACTAAGCATGTATCAAATCTCATATTAATAGTGTGAACGTGTTGTTCGTATCAAGCATATTATTAGTTCGTACGGCCATCGAAATCAAAAACAAAATTGCGATATCAGACTATTCCAACATCTAACACGAAGATGCCACGAAGAAGACACAGAAATATGCTGTCACACTTAAACTTACCCTTCAAAAATCTAGCGAAAATCTGTGTCTCAATTGTTGGCATAAACGATGGCAACACAGTAGTGACAAAGTCCACGAGGCCGCACACGATTAAAACTTTCTTGCGGCCAATTTTATCGCCCAATGTGCCAAAAAGCATGCCCAGTGCGCAGCCTAGAAAGAAGATAGACATCATGCCGGTAGCGTAGTGCTTACGATCGCAGACTAAATCGTACTCTTCTATCATCGATTTGGTGATGATTTCGCCTGGCTCATAGTCGAACTTGGTACATGTCTCGTTTATAAGAAGGCTGTTGTTGCCAATGTCTTTATCTCCTAGCCTAGTTATGCTGCAATGCTCTCCGTAGTCTTGTTCAACGTAGTCGCTGCTATTCTGCTGCGCACACCGAAATCTTGGTTCGTGCAGAGTTAGTACCATCAGCTCTAGATCTAGTACGGCTTTGAAGCAGGTGAATGACAATGCTAGGAACATTACCTTTTGTACGCGACCGAAGCCGCCAATCTCTTTTAACACACTTTCGTATTCCATGCGTCAGTTCGTCGTCAACTAATTTTAATCCTGATCAGTTAAACCTGCAGTAAGCAGGCTATTGGTCTTATATATTGTCCAGGGTCTCGACAATTCGGCGATTGCTATTCTAGACTAGTTTATTATCTGGCTTTTGAGTGGCTGTCAGGAAAAGCCACTCGCTCCAGTTTTTCTAGCTAGTAAGTTCTGCTTTTTTATTTGTCCAACAGTTTGGATTCGTGCGAAAGACACCTTCTGGATTCTCCCTGCCGCGATAAAAGTTAGATCTGTTCAGAAAAGATAACTGCTCACTGTTTCACTAGTCTCAATCTGACATACAATTTGTCGATTGTATAACAATCTTTAGTAGCCAATAATAGTTTTAGAGGCTGTTGTGTCCGTTAAGGGCACGCTTAACTAGCACTGTGAAAAACTCCATAGCTGAACACAATTCGCTTGTATAGAGATTTTTTATATCTTCAGAGTTCAAGTATCTAATTTGCCGGCAAAAAAAGTGCGCTTCGTTTTCTTCGCGGAGCACTGCTCTAGCTGAGGTTTTATTAACACTCGCTTGTAGCACCTTATCAAATTCGTGCTCATCAAGTTTGAATTGTATTGTAGTATTTTCCATTTTCAGTACAAAACGAAATAACTGTACTATTCTGTCCGGAGTAGTTTTTCGCGGGAATTTCCTGGAATTTTACTGGACCTCTGCTAATTCAGATTTTTAGTTCGTCAAAGTGTCGTACAACTATTTATCTTTTGTGGTGCTTTACCTTTCTTTGAGAAAAACAACAGCTGCTTGACGAGCGTGACCAGTGACCGTAATACTAGCTAGTTTTAGAGTTGCAGCGAATATATTATAAGCGGTTTAATATCATGCTGTAAAATATTCTGATTTGTTTTTTAAAGCAGTGAATTCTGATTAGTTTAGTTGATTGACAGTTTAACTCCGTATCAGAGTTGTTGCTTATTTATGCGTGTGAAAACAAATTAAATTATACAAAAGTAGCCCTAGGTCTTGTCATTTTGATCAGGATAAAATGGTTGTGAAGCTAGGGCAATCAAACAATGTAAACTAAGCCTTATGTTAAATTGCTAATTCGATTATTGTTTTAAGTCGTAAATAATTCACGCCAAGTTCAATTATAAGATATTGGAGGATATTTACAGCCGGTGTTCTAAATTTGAATAACTAAAGACCACATTCTCATTGTTTTTTTTCAGCCACATTTCCAGCATCGACATGTCCAACACGCAGTCATCGTCTAGACTGAATGCATAGCATAGCCTATATTTAGTTTTAAAAGCATTACAAAGTAAAAAAAATAAATCATGTGCCTACCCCAGTGGCGTAGATGGATTCGGCCATTGGTATTTACCCTCTACATTGGCCTGGTATTGGCTGCGCTACCGCTGTGCATTATCGAATTGAATAGGAAAGGCTCGCCACCTTTAGTACAGGCCTGGTTCATTGCCGGCCTGTTTGTCATGGTCACACTGCCCGTGTCACTGTGGGCCATCTTGGCGCACCTCATCAATTACACTAATCCCAACCTACAGCGGTATATCATTCGCATCCTGTGGATGGTGCCAATCTATTCCTTGAATGCCTGGTTCGCTCTGCGCTTCCCGCAGCAGTCAATCTACTTGGACACTATGCGAGAATGCTACGAAGCTTATGTTATACACAATTTCATGATGTACCTGCTGTGCTACCTGCGGTCCAGCTATCCGGATTTGGAATTCATGCTGGAGCAGCGAGACCCGGTCAGGCATTTGTTCCCTATCTGCTGCCTACCAGCATGGCCTATGGGACGGTAAAGACTACATTTGTTTGAAGGCTACCAGATATCCTACCAGATCCTCGGCTTGCAGACACCACCCTACCAGATCCTCAGCTTGCAGACACCACCCTACCAGATCCTAAGCTTGCAGACACCACCCTACCAGATCCTAAGCTTGCAGACACCACCCTACCAGATCCTCAGATTCAGACATAACCCTACCAGATCCTCAGCTTGCATATACCACCCTACCAGATCCTCAGCTTGCATATACCACCCTACCAGATCCTCAGCTTGCAAACACCACCCTACCAGATCCTCAGCTTGCATATACCACCCTACCAGATCCTCAGCTTGCAAACACCACCCTACCAGATCCTTAGCTTGCAGACACCACCCTACCAGATCCTCAGCTGGTATATACCACCCTAACAGATCCTCAGCTTGCAAACACCACCCTACCAGATCCTAAGCTTGCATATACCACCCTACCATATCCTTAGCTTGCAGACACCACCCTACCAGATCCTCAGCTGGTATATACCACCCTACTAGATCCTCAGCTTGCATATACCACCCTACCAGATCCTCGGCTTGCAGACACCACCCTACCAGATCCTCAGCTTGCATATACCACCCTAACAGATCCTCAGCTTGCATATACCACCCTACCAGATCCTCAGCTTGCAAACACCACCCTACCAGATCCTCAGCTTGCATATACCACCCTAAAAGATCCTCAGCTTGCAAACACCACCCTACCAGATCCTAAGCTTGCAGACACCACCCTACCAGATCCTCAGAGTCAGACATAACCCTACCAGATCCTCAGCTTGCATATACCACCCTACCAGATCCTCAGCTGGTATATACCACCCTACCAGATCCTCAGCTGGTATATACCACCCTACCAGATCCTCAGCCTTAATTGAAGAAAAATTATGTTATCCGTTCGCAGTTGCTCTCAATCAAACATGAATTTTATAGGCCCTTCCTAGATCGTTGCAAGCACGGAGTGTTGCAGTACTCAGTCATACGGCCTTTAACTACCGTAGTTACTCTGTAAGTAATCATTTAAATCGCAGATTCATATTAATTAGTTGATAATAATTTTACACCTGCGTGCGCCATAATCGCTTTACTTTTCTAGTGTCTGCGAGCTTCTAGGAGTCTACGGCGAGGGCGATTTTCTTAAGTTCAACTCAGCTTTTCCTTATATCCTATTTGTCAACAATTTGTCCCAAGTGGTATGTGTTAATAACTATTGTTTTTTACTTGAAGTTTTTGCTTTGTTGCTAACACAAGTATAAAAAATAATTAAATAAAAATAGTTGATATTGTCTCAAATAGTTGAGACTCGACCTCCTAAATCTCCCACACTTATAGTTTCCGCATTATCTCAAAGTCTCCCACACTTATAGTTTCCTCATTATCCCAAAATCTCCCACACTTATAGTTTCTTCATTATCCCAAAATCTGCCACACTTCTAGTTTCCTCATTATCCCAAAATCTGCCACACTTATAGTTTCCTCATTATCCCAAAATCTGCCACACTTATAGTTTCCTCATTATCCCAAAATCTGCCACACTTATAGTTTCCTCATTATCCCAAAATCTCCCACACTTTTAGTTTCCTCATTATCCCAGAGATCTCCCACACTTATAGTTTCCTCATTATCCCAAAATCTCCCAAACTTATAGTTTCCTCATTATCCCAAAATCTCCCAAACTTATAGTTTTCTCATTACCCCAAAATCTGCCACACTTCTAGTTTCCTCATTATCCCAAAATCTGCCACACTTCTAGTTTCCTCATTATCCCAAAATCTGCCACACTTCTAGTTTCCTCATTATCCCAAAATCTGCCACACTTATAGTTTCCTCATTATCCCAAAATCTGCCACACTTATAGTTTCCTCATTATCCCAAAATCTCCCAAACTTATAGTTTCCTCATTATCCCAGAGATCTCCCACACTTATAGTTTCCTCATTATCCCAAAATCTCCCAAACTTATAGTTTCCTCATTATCCCAAAATCTCCCAAACTTATAGTTTTCTCATTACCCCAAAATCTCCCAAACTTATAGTTTCCTCATTATCCCAGAGATCTCCCAAACTTATAGTTTCCTCATTATCCCAAAATCTCCCAAACTTATAGTTTCCTCATTATCCCAGAGATCTCCCAAACTTATAGTTTCCTCATTATCCCAAAATCTCCCAAGCTTATAGTTTCCTCATTATCCCAGAGATCTCCCACACTTATAGTTTCCTCATTATCCCAAAATCTCCCACACTTATAGTTTCCTCATTACCCCAAAATCTCCCACACTTATAGTTTCCTCATTATCCTAAAATGACCAAACTTATAGTTTCCTCATTACCCCAAAATCTCCCACCCTTTTCCCACACCTTCCAGTGGGCCATGTACTGCCTAATCCTATTCTACAAGTGCTGCAGACGCGAACTGACCCCAATGCAACCTGTGGCCAAATTTCTGTGCGTCAAATTTGTCGTGTTCCTATCATTCTGGCAGTCAATTGCCATTGCTGTGTTGGCTTCGACTGGTGTCATCAGTCGGGTGGAAGCCTGGAAGCTAGAAGATCCCAAGTCTGTAGCCCGCGGCCTCCAAGACTTCGCCATCTGTCTGGAAATGTTCCTTGCCGCACTGGCGCACTATTTTTCATTTTCTCACAAACCGTTTGCGGACTCCGATGCGACTAGTCAGAATTGTTGTCGCTCATTTCTCAGCATGTGGGACGTGTCAGATGTTGGTCAGGACTTTGTTGAACACATTAGCCACGTATCTAACAGTGTGCGATCTACTTTGCCTAGTAGGCGCAGCGCTGGCACTCTCGTCAATTCCGGATCGGAACGTCGGCCACTATTGGACATGATCGGCGAAGATTGTCCACCGGGCGAAGATTCGAATGTCACGGTTGATCCGTGCGTGGAGGCCGCGGAGGATTATCCCGATGCCAATAGTCAGGACAATAGGAATCGGATTGTAAAAACATAAAGTTTCATTTGTGACTGTTGGTTTTTTTTTAATTCTTGGGCGCGATTCTGGTAGATTCTTAGGGGTAAGAATTTAGTAGATACTTAAGGTGAGATTTTGATAGATTCTTAGGGGTGAGACTTAGATTCTTAATTGAGATTTTTAATAGATTCTTAATAGATTCTCAGGGGTGAGATTTAGATAGATTCTTAGGGGTAATATTTTTCATAGATTCTTAGTGTGAGATTTTTATCGATTCTTAGGGTAAGATTTGGATAGATTCTTAGGGTGAGATTTTGATAGATTCTTAGGGTGAGATTTTGATAGATTCTTAGGGTGAGACTTTAGTATATTCTTAAGGTGAGATTTTTATAGACTCATAATAGAGAATTTAGTAGATTCTCACCTATGGTGAGATTTTTATACATTTTTAGGATGAGATTTTGATAAATTCCTTGGTTGAGATTTTGATGGATTCTTAGGTTGAGATTTTGATAGGTTCTTAGGGTGAGATTTTGATCGGTTCTTAGGGGTGAGATTTTCATAGATTCTTAGAGGTGAGATTTGATAGATTCTTGATAATTTGCGGGTGAGACTTAGATTCTTAGGGTAAGATTTTGATCGATTCTTAGGGGTGGTACTTATACTCTTAGGTGAGAATTTTAAAGATTCTTAGGATGAGATTTTGATAGATTCTTAGGGGTGAGATTTGATAGATTATTTAGGGCTGAGATTTTGTTTTGTAAATTCTTTACAAATTCAATTCTGGCAAGCGTCTACTCAAGTGTAATTGCAATTGCATGCTTGTTTAATATTCCTCACTTCCATTTCAGTTCCAGTTATTCTCTTATGTTTATATATGCAAATATAAACAATTTGTAGTGCTGTTTTAGTGATTATATGGATCGGTGGTTTCTGTATTCTTACAATCAGTGAATCATGTGTGTTAGAGAATCTCAATCAGTCAGCCAATCAGTGTTTCAAAATTATGCTGCGTTTTTAATGGCCAAATTTTTATAAATATTTTCTATTTTTCTGTTTTGTTTTAGTTTTTTAAAGTTTTCAGAATATCCGCTTTGGAAAGTCGGGTATGCAGGGCGAGTGATCAGAAATCTAGAGTGGGTAGTAGAAAAAGTAGAGTAGATAAATCGAAAAAGTAGAGTGGGTAGTCGGAAAAGCAGAGTGGTTTGTCGGAATAGTAGAGTGGTTTGTCGGAATAGTAGAGTGGTTTGTCGGAATAGTAGAATGGTTTGTCGGAATAGTAGAGTGGGTAGTCGGAAAAGTAGAGTGGGTAGTCGGATAAGTAGAGTGGGCAGTCGGGAAAGTAGAGTGGGTAGTAGGAAAAGTAGAGTAGTTAAATCGAAAAAGTAGAGTGCGTAGTCGGAAAAGCAGAGTATTTTGTCGGGAAGGTAGAGTGGGTAGTCGGAAAAGTAGAGTGGGTAGTAGGAAAAGTAGAGTGGGTAGTCGGAAAAGTAGAGTGGGTAGTAGGAAAAGTAGAGTGAATAGTAGTAAAAGTAGAGTAGTTAAATCGAAAAAGTAGAGTGGGTAGTCGGAAAAGTAGAGTGGGTAGTCGGAAAAGTAGAGTGGGTAGTAGGAAAAGTAGAGTAGCTAAATCTAAAAAGTAGAGTGGGTAGTCGGAAAAGTAGAGTGGGTAGTCGGAATAGTAGAGTGGGTAGTCGGCAAAGTAGAGTTGGTAGTCGGTTGTGTACCCAGCAAGGCTGCTTGTTTTTTCTTTTAAACGCAGTCATTTTTTAACTTCGAGCTACTGAAAATTAATAGTTGATTCTATTATCATTTTGCAGCTTATTAATTGCTCTATTCTTTACCTTGTTGTCTTCCTGTAGCCATGTCATTCCAATTGTCACAAGTACTGAATAACGTAATGAAACACTTCTATTTCGCTATAATATGTAATTTTATCTATGTGCAGGTGTATTATTACTAACGTGTAAATAAAATACATTACGAGAATACAACTGAGTTTTGCTATTCACAAAAGCCTATTTGAAAACTACGCACAATTATAAATAAATATATTTTCTTTTGATGTCAATATTCTAGTTGCCATTGTCCTTCAACTCTGGATTTGAATTGCTTTTTTAGTTCTTTTATTTCTACACCCGCTTTGCCTACCCTTTAACTATCTACTTAGTCCACCATTTAGATCACTTAGTCCAACTTTTTAGACTACTAGTTAATCTAATTTTTTAACTTTTTATTCCGCTTTTTAGACTACTTATTTATCTACATTTTGAACTACTTAATCTACCTTTCTAACTACTTAATAATCTACATTTTGAACTACTTAATCTACCTTTCTAACTACTTAATCTACCTTTCTAACTACTTAATCTACCTTTCTAACTACTTAATCTACCTTTCTAACTACTTAATCTACCTTTCTAACTACTTAATCTACCTTTCTAGACTACTTAATCTACCTTTCTAACTACTTAATCTACCTTTCTAACTACTTAATCTACCTTTCTAACTACTTAATCTACCTTTCTAACTACTTAATCTACCTTTCTAACTACTTAATCTACCTTTCTAGACTACTAATTAATCTACCTTTCTAAACTACTAATTAATCTACCTTTCTAAACTACTAATTAATCTACCTTTCTAAACTACTAATTAATCTACCTTTCTAAACGACTAATTAATCTACCTTTCTAACTACTTAATCTACCTTTCTAACTACTTAATCTACCTTTCTAGACTACTAATTAATCTACCTTTCTAAACTACTAATTAATCTACCTTTCTAAACTACTAATTAATCTACCTTTCTAAACTACTAATTAATCTACCTTTCTAAACGACTAATTAATCTACCTTTCTAACTACTTAATCTACCTTTCTAACTACTTAATCTACCTTTCTAGACTACTAATTAATCTACCTTTCCAAACGACTAATTAATCTACCTTTCTAACTACTTTGTCTACATTTCCAAATGCCATAAAGTGGTCTACCATATAGACCACTTTATTTACCTTTCTATATAGATTTCATCTACTTAGTCTACCTGCTTAATATCGCATTGATATATTATGACGTTGAAAGTTAAATTATGGTACTATTGAATCTGAATTGAATATTTTACTGACTTCCTCTTCAAATAAACATTACAGATAATTATAAGTAATAAAAAAGTAAAGAATCAATCAGCAGAATGCTAATCTCCAAGCCAGAGGACGAACTCAACAACGACAACAGCAGCTACGATGGATCATTCAACAATCTGCCTAGAGCGGCATTGTCGTCTTATCGGCAGCAGCAGCAGCAGCAGCAGAGTGAGAACCAACAGTCGGATAGTATGAGAAATCTTCTAATAGTTGAGTCGGCTGGTAGATCGACTATGTTTCTGATTGAAGCCGTCATCACCAGCATAGTAGCCGCTTGCCTGCTGATACTATCCATGGCTGTCATCATTGTACTGCCGCTAATGTACTCGGATGCTGACGAACGCTATCCAATCAGCATCGACCTGCACAATTGCGGCGCCTACGGCCTTTGGCTGCCGTTTCTAGCCGTCGCTTGGGGCACACTGATGCTTAAAGCCTTCAAGACTGGCGTTATTCGATATGTGAGTTTATCTCGGGGTGAGATTTTGATATCCTCATTCTCAAAGGGAGAGATTTTGATATCCTCATTCTCAAAGGGAGAGATTTTGATATCCTCATTCTCAAAGGGTGAGATTTTGATATCCTCATTCTCAAATGGTGAGATTTTGATATCCTCATTCTCAAAGGGTGAGAATTTGATATCCTCATTCTCAAATGGTGAGATTTTGATATCCTCATTCTCAAATGGTGAGATTTTGATATAATCGTACTCTTAAGGTGAGATTTTGATATCCTCATTCTCAAAGGGTGAGATTTTGATATAATCGTTCTCTTAAGGTGAGATTTTGATATCCTCATTCTCAAAGGGTGGGATTTTGATATCCTCATTCTCAAATGGTGAGATTTTGATATAATCGTTCTCTTAAGGTGAGATTTTGATATAATCGTACTCTTAAGGTGAGATTTTGATATCCTCATTCTCAAATGGTGAGATTTTAATATAATCGTTCTCTTAAGGTGAGATATCCTCATTCTCAAAGGGTGAGATTTTGATATCCTCATTCTCAAAGGATGAGATTTTGTTATCCCTATTCTCAAAAGGTGAGATTTTGATCTCCTGATTCTATATGAAATGATATTTTGATATTCTCATTTACTTTGTGTAAGATACTCTCATAGTTGAGTCGGCCGGTACTATCCACAGTGAGATTAAGATTTAGAGTCGGTTGAGAATTTAATGCACTCATTCTCTCAGAGTGAGATTTTGATGACTTTATTATTATTGTCACATTCTTTCTCTTATTATTTCTCGTTGTTGAAAACTGCAGCTGTCCTTCTTTATTTGCCATCGGTCTTGGAAAAAACGAATTGTCCTTGGTTTCGTTGGGCAGGACTTGAAGGTAGGTCTTAATGAGTTCATACTGACCGCCATAGATTCTCGCTTGCTTTGGGTTGAAACCTTTGGCCTTGACTGGATTGGCACTCTGGTTCTTGGTTCTGAGGTTAGGTAGCTCGTAATACTTCTTGCCGTCGCCGTCTTCTTTTTCTACGAGTATGTCTCTCTGACGAAGGTGTTGGAGCTCCCTTGACCGCGCTCTCCCAAGACATACAATAAAGTGTAAATCACTTCATCCTGTAGTCGTTCTCCAGTCGAGCGATCAAAGTAACTGGACAACTTGGTTAGATCGGTGCGCTCTATCGGTTCGTAACGCTTCACGCTCCCGCCTTTAGAATGAAAATCCCGCACCTTAACTCGAAGCATGCGATTGGCAGTAGCAAAGTTAGGATCATCGACGATGTTGAGTTCACGCTTGATAATGAAGTGAAAAAATCGCTGGATGCCGGCCCGAATGCAGACCAAGCTAGATGGCGAGTACGACTCTCCATTCGGTTTAGAAAGCCGAAAGTAGTAGAACCGCAGGTGCTCGTTGAGGCTACTGGGCTCCATTGTTTTGAGACTTTCAACAGGATGACCCAAGTCACTCATGTAGCTGGCAAACGCTTTGCCATAAAGGAAAATTTGCTCCTTGGTCGATCTTGGTAGAGAATCCACCTCGGCCTTGTCCATGACATCAGTAGCAACAGAAGCTCCATCCTCTTCACATTCCGGCAGATCGACACCAAGCAGTTCATCGTCAGATCGTGAATGATCGGTAATGAAGTTAATAAAGTCCTCCAGCTGATTGTCATCTCGGTGATTGTTACTGCTCAGCTCCGCAATGAATGAAAAACTGAGAAGTCTTCGCTGTAACTTCGAACATTTAAGACCAAAGTTTCTGACGAATTACCATAGACGGTATCTAAATTTAGTCATGCATTATCAACCGTTTGATAATGAAAGATTATTAAACGCCTATTTTGTGTAGAAATCATGAGACAATAATATTGTGTCTATGGTTTTAGGCTTTGATAATGCTCAGATGACACTCGTGGCTTCGCCACTCGTGACTTTGAGCATTATCAAAGCCTAAAACCATAGACACAACTAACCATTGTCTATCAAACATTTTGTTTAACAGTTCTTGTTTATAGCAGTCTTCGATAGTCACCCAGCTTTTGTTTAGCACATTACATAATTTCCACTCTAAAAAAACAACTTTCAGTTCAACATGTTCTACTGCACGTGCGCACTCACCACTCTCTGCTGCGGCTGCGTGGTCGTCTTGCGCTGCTTCTACTATGCCAAAGCCTGGTACCTGCCGCTTATCAGCCAGCCTAACTTGGT
This sequence comes from Macrostomum hystrix, assembly GCA_950097015.1. Classification (NCBI taxonomy): domain Eukaryota; kingdom Metazoa; phylum Platyhelminthes; family Macrostomidae; genus Macrostomum; species Macrostomum hystrix. Next base: position 26,405,679 of record CATNEN010000038.1, read on the forward strand.
GAGGCTGTCTGTCTGTCCTGTCTGTCTGCCTGTCTGTCTGTCTGTCCTGTCTGTCTGTCTGTCTGCCTATCTGTCTGTCTGTCTGTCTGTCTGTCTGTCTGTCTGTCTGTCTGTCTGCCTGTCTGCCTGTCTGTCTGCCTCTCTGTCTGTCTGTCTGTCTGTCTGTCTGTCTGTCTGTCTGTCTGTCTGTCTGTCGGTCTGTCTGCCTGTCTGTCTGTCTGCCTGTCTGTCTATCTGTCTGCCTGCCTGTCTGTCTGTCTGCCTGTCTGTCTGCCTGTCTGTCTGTCTGTCTGTCGGTCTGTCTGCCTGTCTGTCTGTCTGTCTAACCAATCCACCCCAATATTGCAGAACTCGAAGCGCCAGTTCGCCATTCAAATCGCCTGCGACAGCCTGTGCTCTGTGCTGCTGCTGGAAGGCTGCGCTCTCCTAGTTGTCTATGCCCGACTGTTCCATCGGCACTGCTGGCTGGCGGACACCCGGCAGAGGCAGGCGAGCAGAAACCTGACCGTTTGAAAATGAGAACATGCACGTGATTCTCATTTCATGACGGCAATTAATTTTTTTTTCAAATTTTTTTGTTTTTTGTTTCTTTAATAGAACGATCTTCAATGGGAACTTAAGAAGTACCAGAGGTGAGATTTTGATACTTCTTAAGGTGAGAGTTTGATACTTTTAGGGGTGAGATTTTGATCCTTCTAGGGGTGGGATTTTGATCCTTCTAGGAGTGGGATTTTGATACTTCTAGGGGTGGGATTTTGATCCTTCTAGGGGTGGGATTTTGATACTTCTAGGGCCGAGATTTTGATCCTTTTAGGGGTGGGATTTTGATACTTCTAGGGCCGAGATTTTGATCCTTTTAGGGGTGGGATTTTGATACTTCTAGGGCCAAGATTTTGATCCTTCTAGGGGTGGGATTTTTGATACTTCTAGGGGTGGGATTTTTGATACTTCTAGGGCCGAGATTTTGATCTTTCTAGGGGTGGGATTTTGATCCTTCTAGGGGTGAGATTTTGATCCTTCTAGGGGTGAGATTTTGATCCTTCTAGGGTGAGATTTTGATCCTTCTAGGGGTGAGATTTTGATACTTCTAGGGGTGAGATTTTGATCCTTCTAGGGGTGAGATTTTGATCCTTCTAGGGGTGGGATTTTGATCCTTCTAGGGGTGAGATTTTGATACTTCTAGGGGTGAGATTTTGATACTTCTAGGGCCGAGATTTTGATCTTTCTAGGGGTGGGATTTTGATCCTTCTAGGGGTGAGATTTTGATCCTTATAGGGGTGAGATTTTGATACTTCTAGGGCCGAGATTTTGATCTTTCTAGGGGTGAGATTTTGATACTTCTAGGGGTGAGATTTTGATCCTTCTAGGGTGAGATTTTGATCCTTCTAGGGTGAGATTTTGATACTTCTAGGGGTGGGATTTTGATACTTCTAGGGTTGGGATTTTGATCCTTCTAGGGGTGGAATTTTGATCTTTCTAGGGGTGGGATTTTGATCCTTCTAGGGGTGAGATTTTGATACTTCTAGGGGTGAGATTTTGATACTTCTAGGGCCGAGATTTTGATCTTTCTAGGGGTGGGATTTTGATCCTTCTAGGGGTGAGATTTTGATCCTTATAGGGGTGAGATTTTGATACTTCTAGGGCCGAGATTTTGATCTTTCTAGGGGTGAGATTTTGATACTTCTAGGGGTGAGATTTTGATCCTTCTAGGGTGAGATTTTGATCCTTCTAGTGGTGAGATTTTGATCCTTCTAGGGGTGGGATTTTGATACTTCCAGGGGTGGGATTTTGATACTTCCAGGGGTGAGATTTTGATACTTCCAGGGGTGGGATTTTGATACTTCTTAAGGTTCGATTTTGATTCTTATAGAGGTGAGATTTTTGACTATTTTATGTTAGAATCTTAGACACCTTGAGGTGAGATTTTTAGAGTCGTGGATGTGAGATTTTGAGATGTGAAAAAGATGTGATATTTTCAGATTTATTCGCTGCTAATTTTTTTGTCATTCGCAAATTTCAGATTTTTTCCTAAATGTATCCTATTGTAAACATTTTGAATTATATACATTTTCGTGCATACAAGTCGCGTATAATTTTCTGTCAGACACTTTTTTATCCTGGGTTGTGTTTGAATACATTAGACTCGCTGTGTGAGTGTTTATTTTGAGTTTTTTTATTAGCTACTGGGCTAGCTTCATTTTTATCATAAATTGTGCCACTTGTTTTGCTTTTTGCAATTTACCCAAACGCATATTTATATCCGCATTACTCTACTTACTGTCCAAATTGCAGTAGTATGTCAAAAATAATTTCGGTTTGGTCGGAGTAGTGATTTGTTTATAATGATTTTTTGCATTTTTGAGTCTGTCTTTTTTTTCTCAGGCAAATTTTGCTGTGGAATCTGTTTGTGAATATAATTTTTTTATTACTGATCTTCCATTCAATGAAGCTTAATTACTTTAATATATGATTAATTATTGCCAAACTGTGCCATGCAGACTATTAATTTTCGTTTAACTACCTTCGTCTCCACTGATTGTGATTATAAATAACTAATGTACTGCTTCAATAGTTTATATTTGCACAAAAATAGTGATATTTGATAATGATATTTTATTACACTATCTTTCATATTTTATCTTTATCCGAATCTACACTTTTTTTATGTAGGTAGGATAATTTATGGGATCTATGAGGATTATGGTGAAATATGAGATAGTTAATAGGATCATTGAAGATTATAGTGGAATGTGTGGGATAATTGATGGGTCAATGAGGATTATAGTGGAATGTGTGGGATAATTGATGGGATCATTGAAGATTATAGTGGAATGTGTGGGATAATTGATGGGATCAATGAGGATTTTAGTGGAATGTGTGGGATAATTGATGGGATCAATGTGGGTTATAGTGGAATGTGTGGGATAATTGATGGGATCTATGAGGATTATAGTGGAATGTGTGGGATAATTGATGGGATCAATGAGGATTATAGTGGAATGTGTGGGATAATCGATGGGATCTATGAGGATTATAGTGGAATGTGTGGGATAATTGATAGGATCTATGAGGATTATAGTGGAATGTGTAGGATAATTGATGGGATCAATGAGGATTATAGTGGAATGTGTGGGATAATTGATGGGATCAATGTGGGTTATAGTGGAATGTGTGGGATAATTGATGGGATCAATGAGGATTATAGTGGAATGTGTGGGATAATTGATGGGATCTATGAGGATTATAGTAGAATGTGTAGGATAATTGATGGGATCAATGAGGATTATAGTGGAATGTGTGGGATAATTGATAGGATCTATGAGGATTATAGTGGAATGTGTAGGATAATTGATGGGATCAATGAGGATTATAGTGGAATGTGTGGGATAATTGATGGGATCAATGAGGATTATAGTGGAATGTGTAGGATAATTGATGGGATCAATGAGGATTATAGTGGAATGTATAGGATAATTGATGGGATCAATGAGGATTATAGTGGAATGTGTAGGATAATTGATGGGATCAATGAGGAATATAGTGGAATGTGTAGGATAATTGATGGGATCAATGAGGATTATAGTGGAATGTGTAGGATAATTGATGGTATCTATGAGGATTATAGTGGAATGTGTAGGATAATTGATGGGATCAATGAGGATTATAGTGGAATGTGTGGGATAATTGATGGGATCAATGAGGGTTATAGTGGAATGTGTGGGATAATTGATGGGATCTATGAGCATTATAGTGGAATGTGTGGGATAATTGATGGGATCAATGTGGGTTATAGTGGAATGTGTGGGATAATTGATGGGATCTATGAGGATTATAGTGGAATGTGTGTGATAATTGATGGGATCTATGAGGGTTATAGTGGAATGTGTGGGATAATTGATGGGATCTATGAGGATTATAGTGGAATGTGTGGGATAATTGATGGGATCAATGTGGGTTATAGTGGAATGTGTGGGATAATTGATGGGATCTATGAGGATTATAGTGGAATGTGTGGGATAATTGATGGGATCAATGAGGATTATAGTGGAATGTGTGGGATAATTGATGGGATCTATGAGGATTATAGTGGAATGTGTAGGATAATTTATGGGATCTATGAGGATTATAGTGGAATGTATAGGATAATTGATGGGATCTATGAGGATTATAGTGGAATGTGTGGGATAATTGATGGGATCAATGTGGGTTATAGTGGAATGTGTGGGATAATTGATGGGATCAATGAGGATTTTAGTGGAATGTGTGGGATAATTGATGGGATCAATGGGGATTATAGTGGAATGTGTGGGATAATTGATGGGATCAGTGGGGATTTCAGTGGATCCATGTGGGATAATTCTGATTCAGAATTTTCAAATCCCAACCATCAGCAATATTTCCCCCGCCCAGTTCCAGTATCCGGGCATGTCCAGTCCATCCAGCGGAGATGCCAGCTCCAGCGATGAAGATGGTCGATCACCTCGACGCCAGCAGCAGCCGTCGACTTTGCCCGACATGGAGGCGATGTCGGCCCGTCTAGCCAAGTACTGCCAGCGAGTTCTCGCCTGCCTGCCATCTCACTGCAGCGGCTACGACCAGAATAGGCTGGTGTTCGCCTGGTTCGCCATCTCCACCATGGACTTGCTTGACCGAACCCAGGAGCTCGACAGGTTCGGCGGCCTCACGTCTTTACTCATGCTGCTAATCTCACTCCAACCTGAATCTCACCTGAATCTCACCTGAATCTCTTCTGAATCTCACCTGAATCCCATCTGAATCTCATCTGTATCTCATCTGTATCTCACCTGAATCCCATCTAAACCTCACCTGAATCCCATCTAAACCTCACCTGAATCTTTCCTGAATCTCACCTGAATCTTACTTGAATCTTACCTAAAACTTACTTGAATCTTACCTGAATATCATCTAAATCTTACCACTTTCTCATCTTTTAAATTTGTCTTAATCTCAAATTTTCTTTTCACCTCAAATTCGCTTGCTAATCTTATCTAAATCGCCCCTTTTTATTTCACCTTAATCTCAATTGAATCGCATCTAAAATCTCATCTAAATCTCACCTGAATCTTACCTGAATCCCATCTGAATCTCAACTGAATCTCAACTGAATCTCAACTGAATCTCACCTGAATCTCACCTGAATCTCATCTGAATCCCATCTGAATCTCACCTGAATCTCACCTGAATCTCACCAACTCAGGCAGGCCATCATTGACTGGGTCTACAGTCAGCAGATACTGCCCGGCCCCGGTAGAACCACTGAGCGATGCGGCTTCCGCGGAGCGCCTCTCATTGGCTGCCCCTCGGATCCGACAGTCGACTGTTCGCAGCCGCTGCCCTACGACAGCAGCCACCTGACTATGGTCTTTGCCGGCCTGGGCATCCTGCTCATGCTGGGCGATGATCTCAAACAAGTCAATAGGGAGGCCGTCCTAGACGGTGTGGCTTCTTTGCAGACGGCTAACGGCTGTTTCACCGCCGGACACTTTGCACCGGAGAGCGACCTGCGCTTCGTCTTCTCAGCCTGCGTTAGCTGCTACTATCTCAATGATTTTAGCCGCATTGATGTGGACAGAGCGGTGAGTAATGCTGGATTAGCTTTATCCCATTCTGCCTTGTGTTATCCCATTCTGTCTAGTCTTTATCCCACTCTGTTAGTTTTATCCCATCTGTCTAGTTTTAATCCCGTTCTGTCTAGTCTTTATCCCATCCTGTTAGTTTTATCCCATCTGTCTAGTTTTAATCCCGTTCTGTCTAGTCTTTATCCCATTCTGTCTAGTCTTTATCCCATTCTGTTAGTTTTATCCCATCTGTCTAGTTTTAATCCCGTTCTGTCTAGTCTTTATCCCATTCTGTCTAGTCTTTATCCCATTCTGTTAGTTTTATCCCATCTGTCTAGTTTTAATCCCGTTCTGTCTAGTCTTTATCCCATTCTGTCTAGTCTTTATCCCATTCTGTCTAGTCTTTATCCCATTCTGTCTAGTTTTAATCCCATTCTGTCTAGTATTTATCCCATTCTGTCTAGTTTTAATCCCATTCTGTCTAGTCTTTATCCCATTCTGTCTAGTTTTAATCCCATTCTGTCTAGTCTTTATCCCATTCTGTCTAGTTTTAATCCTATTCTGTCTAGTATTTATCCCATTCTGTCTAGTTTTATCCCATTCTGTCTAGTTTTATCCCACTCTGATTAGTTTTATCCCATCTGTCTAGTTTTAATCCCGGTCTGTCTTGTCTATATCCCATTTTTTCTAGTGCTTATCCCACTCTGTTAGTTGTATCCCATTCTGTCTTTTAATTTCCTGTGGGAGTTTGAGTCGTTTAGTGATTCGAATCTCAACCAAAACCGAGACAATATTTTGTCGTATTTTATATCTTAGATATTCTGGTGTTATTTAAAAGTACTTTTTGCGTAACGAACTCTTTAAAAATCTGCCTGTCATTCTCTTAGGTAGGTGTGATCTACTAGGCGAGCTGTGAATTCTCTTATCTATTTCTGTGCGATGACTCACGCAGACTCACTCTTAATTCGTCAGCCGATTTTGTTACTTGTTCGCATTCGTCTACTATGAGTAGAAATGAAAGAAAATTATTTTCCTGTTGAATTACTGTGGCAGGTGGCCTTTCTGCTGGCCTGCCAAACCTACGAGGGCGGCTTCGGCCAGCGGCCTGGCTCCGAGGCCCACGGCGGCTCCACCTTCTGCGCTGTGGCCTCCTTGAAGCTCATGGGCCGTCTTGATGTCGCCCTGCCAGCCAATGGTGCGTTGGGTTGTGTTCTCACTCAATCCTTGAATTCATCCCAATCCCTCAGTATTTATCCCATCTAAAATTTTCCCAATCCCTTAGTATTTATCCCATCTGAAATTTTCCACTTCCTCCGTATTTATCCCATCTAGAATGTTTAAAAAATTCTTCCGTATTTATCATATCTAGAATTTTCCCAATTCTTCCGTATTTACCCATCTAGAATTTTCCCAATTCTTCCGTATTTACCCATCTAGAATTTTCCCAATTCTTCCGTATTTACCCATCTAGAATTTATCTTAAGTCCGCTGTATTTATCCCATCTTTAATCTTCCTAATCCGTCTGTAAGTATCCCAGTTTTTTTAATCCGTCTGTTATTATCCCATTTTAAGTTTTCCCCAATCCCTCCGTATTTATCCCGTCTCCATCTCCGCAGGCAGTCGGCGGTGCCGCCTAATCAGATGGCTCTGCTGGCGCCAATGCCGGGGCTTCCACGGCCGGCCCTACAAAGACGATGACTCGTGCTACACATTCTGGGTCGGCGCCACCCTGGCCTCGCTGGGCCTTGCCGAACTGATCAACCGGCCGGCCCTGCTAGGCTTCGTTGGCGAATGCTTCAACAGCCTGGAGGGCGGCTTCTCCAAGTATCCGGGCGATTCGGCGGATCCTTTGCACACCTACCTGGCCCTGGCTGGCCTGGCCGCGCTCCGATTGGACGACCGAAGCGGCTGTTCTGGACTCGAACCGATCCGACCCGAGGCCAACATCACGGAGCGAGCTCACCTGCACATGCTGGGACTGCACCGGACTGCTGCTGCTGCTGCTACTAGTCAATCACAGAAAGCTGTTAAATAGAAAATTTTGACTTTACTTTGCTACAACTCTCAAAAAATAGTCTGCCTCACGTACTTAACGGAATGAATCGGGCGAAAATTGCTTAATTTTCGAAACATATCGGGTAGCTACTAAAAAACGAAGGTTTTTTTAACTCTGATATCAAACTTATTTTTCGATACATATCGGGTGCATCTAACTTACATGTACCCGATTAGCTATTAAAGCAACGTGTTTTTTAGTTTAGATATCGGATTACTTTTTCTTCGATACATATCGGGTACATCTAACTATTAGCAACTAAAATACTCGTTTCTTTAGGTTTGATACCAAATTACTTTTTTCGACACATATCGGATACATCGATCTGATAAGAATTGGCTACTTAAATAAATGGGGTTTTGTAGTTTTGATATGGAATGATTCATTATTTCGATACATATCGTATTCCGTGTTAATCCGATAAAAAAACAAAGATGACCCTCTAATTGTTATTAGAAATTAAAAAATTGCCAATAGAATACAAAGCGCATTACCACTTGTCTCGTGGCTATCTTTCCAATCATTTAAGTACTCAAGAGTGGAAAGTGCATGATTTTAAGTCTATTTTATGGTCTTATTAACTTCATGCTTTGTTTGCTTCCCTGCAGTTAGAATGCTTCTCATTTTTCTGTTACTGCTAATTGGTACCAAAATCTATCGATATTAAATGCGCATCTGCGTTTTGCAAGACTTTAATAACAACTTTACCTTTCACCAATAAAGTTTTACGAGCTGTCCTGTCTTGCACGTAGAAAAAATTAAATTCGTTCTGCAAAATGTTCCCTTTCTGAGCTTACCAACGCTTGAAAACTTACCGGAATTATTAAATTCAGTTTTTTTGTTTTAACTTCTCAAATGGGCACAGTGGGTGTGAAAAAGTGAGGAGAGGGAAGGGACTCGGAGATAAAGAGGAGAGAATTGGGAGATGAAGAGGGGAGAGAATTGGGAGACGGAGAGGGGAGAGAATTGGGAGATGAAGAGTGGGAGAGAATTGGGAGACGGAGAGTGAAATGAAGAGGGGAGAGAATTGGTAGATTAAGAGGGGAGAGAATTGGGAGACGGAGAGGGGAGAAAATTGGGAGACGGAGAGGGGAGAGAATTAGGAGACGGAGAGGGGAGAGAATTAGGAGACGGAGAGGGGAGAGAATTAGGAGATGGAGAGGGGAGAGAATTGGGAGATGGAGAGGGGAGAGAATTAGGAGATGGAGAGGGGAGAGAATTGGGAGACGGAGAGGGGAGAGAATTAGGAGATGGAGAGGGGAGAGAATTGGGAGACGGAGAGGGGAGAGAATTAGGAGATGGAGAGGGGAGAGAATTAGGAGATGGAGAGGGGAGAGAATTAGGAGATGGAGAGGGGAGAGAATTGGGAGATGGAGAGGGGAGAGAATTAGGAGATGGAGAGGGGAGAGAATTAGGAGATGGAGAGGGGAGAGAATTAGGAGATGGAAAGGGGAGAGAATTGGGAGACGGAGAGGGGAGAGAATTAGGAGATGGAGAGGGGAGAGAATTAGGAGACGGAGAGGGAAGAGAATTGGGAGATGGAGAGGGGAGAGAATTAGGACATGGAGAGGGGAGAGAATTAGGAGATGGAGAGGGGAGAGAATTGGGAGACGGAGAGGGAAGAGAATTGGGAGATGGAGAGGGGAGAGAATTAGGAGATGGAGAGGGGAGAGAATTGGGAGACGGAGAGGGAAGAGAATTGGGAGATGGAGAGGGGAGAGAATTAGGAGATGGAGAGGGGAGAGAATTGGGAGATGGAGAGGGGAGAGAATTGGGAGACGGAGAGGGGAGAGAATTGGGAGACGGAGAGGGGAGAGAATTGGGAGACGGAGAGGGAAGAGAATTGGGAGATGGAGAGGGGAGAGAATTAGGAGATGGAGAGGGGAGAGAATTGGGAGACGGAGAGGGAAGAGAATTGGGTGATGGAGAGGGGAGAGAATTGGGAGATGGAGAGGGGAGAGAATTGGGAGATGGAGAGGGGAGAGAATTGGGAGACGGAGAGGGGAGAGAATTGGGAGACGGAGAGGGGAGAGAATTGGGAGACGGTGAGGGGAGAGAATTGGGAGATTAAGAGGGGAGAGAATTGGGAGACGGTGAGGGGAGAGAATTGGGAGACGGAGAGGGGAGAGAATTAGGAGATGGAGAGGGGAGAGAATTAGGAGATGGAGAGGGGAGAGAATTAGGAGATGGAGAGGGGAGAGAATTAGGAGATGGAGAGGGGAGAGAATTAGGAGATGGAGAGGGGAGAGAATTGGGAGACGGAGAGGGGAGAGAATTGGGAGACGGAGAGGGAAGAGAATTAGGAGATGGAGAGGGGAGAGAACTGGGAGACGGAGAGGGGAGAGAATTGGGAGACGGAGAGGGGAGAGAACTGGGAGACGGGATGGGGAGAGGTTCGGGAGACGGAGAATGTAGGGACAGTCAGAGTCGCAGGGTAATTAATAAAACTAATTAGATGATAGTCCAAATAATTTTGAGTGTGAAATTACATTCGCTTAGTTTTCTGCTCGTCTATAGTCGCTGAGTTTCTATCTATTTATTCTGTCTAATAAATACTGGCTTTTTAAGTTTCTGTCAAGAGGAAAGTTTGGGCAGCCACAAAGCGTAGAACAAAATAAAGTTATTAGCGATAGCATCAGCAAGGTGTATAGAATTATGGCCTTCTCTAACGTGTGTTCTATCTAAATATCTAAGCCAGCAGATTTTGGTTGCCTAGCCGTTTCTGCCTGTGGCCCTGATTGCGCAACCATTCAAGCATGACCAGCATGCTGTCACCTTGCAGGCCTGGTCGGACCCATTGGTTTCAGCGGTGACGTAACACAGGAAAGCAACGTTTGGAACAAAGTGTTGAATTTCGACTATAGGGTCCGGTTGTTGTTGAAGAAACTAAAAATAATTGGTCCAGTGTTGACTAATTAGATCATTCTTGCTTTGTGAGCCAAATGCATTCAGAAGAAATAGCTTTTGTGTGTGAACTTGAGTCCATTAGTCAGCTTCACGTTGGTTGGAGCACAAAGACGTTACGTGATAGGTATTGACTTTAGTAAGTGAGACGGCTATCCATTTAAAATGGTTATATTGAGTATAAATGGACAGTGATTGGAGATTGGTGGATTAAAAAGGATTGGATATAAATGGACAGTGATTGGAGATTGGTGGATTAGAAAGGATTGGATATAAATGGACAGTGATTGGAGATTGGTGGATTAGAAAGGATTGGATATAGATGGACAGGGATTGGAGATTGGTGGATTAGAAAGGATTGGATATAGATGGACAGTGATTGGAGATTGGTGGATTAGAAAGTATTGGATATAGATGGACAGGGATTGGAGATTGGTGGATTAGAAAGGATTGGATATAGATGGACAGTGATTGGAGATAGGTGAATTAGAAAGGATTGGATGGTCATTGACAGGAATTGGAAATTGATGGTCAGGTATTGGAAATAGATGGCCAGGTATTGGAAATAGATGTAAAGTATCATTGACCACCACTGGAGTGTTTGCCCATAAACATTGGTCAGAAAGCAGAAGAAACAAAGACAATATTTTGCCGACTATCATGTTTACCATGATTACAAACCATGTTTACAACGGCCCCAGGTGTCCCTATGCCTTTACCTTGGCTTGCCCCTAACACTGTCCTTAGCTAGCTCTTTGTGGCCCATCAGTCACCTCATCGGGTCTCGTCTGCCGCGTCTCCCGGACGTTTTTATATTGATCGATCGATATTTTGTTGAATTGAATACATAACCCCCATTCTAGGGCCCTTTCATATTATCTAAGCCAAGTCTAGCCTATATTAGACAATAATAATAGGGATGGTTCCCGCTGGCTTTAGTTTAAGGCTAGACAGCCCGGGGTTGCGTAAAAATGTTCAAGTTGCGTAATAATAGGCTTTTGTGCGTGCCGAATGAGTGAGTGCGGAGGACACCCTCCGGCCCTGTCCTCGGGGGTAGGGTATAGTAGGGTCAGCACTGCCGGATCACGTGGTTTCGGCTGTGGCCTGGCTTGCGATTACGTAATCGCTCACGCACACAGCAAAACACCGCCAAGAAGGCTTTCAATTCAATTCAAAACCGGGCCTAGCTAGGGAGAGGGAATGCAGAAGATTCTCCACTCGCCCTCTCGCCTGCAACCCCTCTCCTCCCTGTTCCATCTCATCCCTATTCCCCCCTATACCGAAGCCTTACTTATTATAATACGCAACGAACCTCGTCCAATTTCATCCCGAGGGTCCGAACCCAGGGTTCGCAGTGGACGAGAGGCACGGCGGAGGTTGGGATGGTCGCGCTGTGGCGTAAGACGGGCAACGTAGGTCTAATATAATGGAGACTAGATTTTGGGCTAGTGAGTCAGTCGCTGTCTACAACTAAGCCTGAGAATTATAAATAGTTAATAACTAAATAAAGCATTACTTCTGTTGCAAAAGCCAATAGCGTTATGGCTGATCCCACGTGAACTAAATAATTAGTATTTGTTCTTGAAGGCATGAATCTCGGGGACGAAGCAGCTGCTGAGTCCGGTCGAGATCTGATTGGCATCATCCTGCCGATTGATAACGCCGAGACAATGGACCTGATCTGTAGTCTGGAGCAAGAAATCTTCTGCTCAACTGCCGGTGACGAAGACTTCGACGCCAGAGCTGCAGCCGCGAGCTTTGTTGTCTCGCCTGAGTCGTCGGAGGGTGATCCGGACATTGTCATTCAGCAACAACAGCAGCAGCAGCAGTACAGGGCTACAACCATCACTCTGTTAAAAGTAGAGCCAAACCAGATGATCAAGGAGGAAAGTGACACAGTAACTGCAATTAAAAACAGCGACGATAATGTTTGCAATAATAACAATAATAACAATGACGAGAACACAGCCGATATGGACTTGACACCGCCGAGAGTCTACAAGCCGTGCGTGGTCTGCGGCGACAAGAGCTCCGGCTATCACTACGGTGTCAGCTCGTGCGAGGGCTGCAAGGTGAGCTGCTAGAATGCCTGTCATTGGATGAGACGTGTAATGACCAATCTGTCAGCGTTGCTTGAAAGGTAATGACCGATCTGTCAGCGTTGCTTGAAAGGTAATGACCGATCTGTCAGCGTTGCTTGAAAGGTAATGACCGATCTGTCAGCGTTGCTTGAAATGTAATGACCGATCTGTCAGCGTTGCTTGAAAGGTAATGACCGATCTGTCTGTGTAGCTTGAAGGGGTAATGACCGATCTGTCTCTGTAGCTTGAAGGGGTAATGACCGATCTGCCTGTGTAGCTTGAAGGGGTAATGACCGATCTGTGTGTGTAGCTTGAAGGGGTAATGACCGATCTGCCTGTGTAGCTTGAAAGGTAATGACCGATCTGTGTGTGTAGCTTGAAGGGGTAATGACCGATCTGTCAGCGTAGCTTGAAAGGTAATGACCGATCTGTGTGTGTAGCTTGAAGGGGTAATGACCGATCTGTCAGTGTAGCTTGAAGGGGTAATGACCGATCTGTCAGTGTAGCTTGAAGGGGTAATGACCGATCTGTCAGCGTAGCTTGAAGGGGTAATGACCGATCTGTCAGTGTAGCTTGAAGGGGTAATGACCGATCTGTCAGCGTAGCTTGAAAGGTAATGACCGATCTGTGTGTGTAGCTTGAAGGGGTAATGACCGATCTGCCTGTGTAGCTTGAAAGGTAATGACCGATCTGTGTGTGTAGCTTGAAGGGGTAATGACCGATCTGTCAGCGTAGCTTGAAAGGTAATGACCGATCTGTGTGTGTAGCTTGAAGGGGTAATGACCGATCTGTCAGTGTAGCTTGAAGGGGTAATGACCGATCTGTCTGTGTAGCTTGAAGGGGTAATGACCGATCTGTCTGTGTAGCTTGAAGGGGTAATGACCGATCTGTGTGTGTAGCTTGAAGGGGTAATGACCGATCTGTCTGTGTAGCTTGAAGGGGTAATGACCAATCTGTCTGTGTAGCTTGAAGGGGTAATGACCGATCTGTCAGTGTAGCTTGAAGGGGTAATGACCGATCTGTCTGTGTAGCTTGAAGGGGTAATGACCGATCTGTCTGTGTAGCTTGAAGGGGTAATGACCGATCTGTCTGTGTAGCTTGAAGGGGTAATGACCGATCTGTCTGTGTAGCTTGAAGGGGTAATGACCGATCTGTCTGTGTAGCTTGAAGGGGTAATGACCGATCTGTCTGTGTAGCTTGAAGGGGTAATGACCGATCTGTCTGTGTAGCTTGAAGGGGTAATGACCGATCTGTCTGTGTAGCTTGAAGGGGTAATGACCGATCTGTCTGTGTAGCTTGAAGGGGTAATGACCGATCTGTCTGTGTAGCTTGAAGGGGTAATGACCGATCTGTCTGTGTAGCTTGAAGGGGTAATGACCGATCTGTCTGTGTAGCTTGAAGGGGTAATGACCGATCTGTCTGTGTAGCTTGAAGGGGTAATGACCGATCTGTCTGTGTAGCTGCAAGGGGTAATGACCGATCTGTCTGTGTAGCTTGAAGGGGTAATGACCGATCTGTCTGTGTAGCTGCAAGGGGTAATGACCGATCGGTCTGTGTAGCTGCAAGGGGTGATGACTAATCTTTAATCATGGCTTGATATTTTAACAACAGATCTTTCAAAATAGCTTAAAGGCGTCCTGAAACAATGCAAATAATGGCTTTAGCTAGTAGGACAAGCCGCTGATAAAGCATGGAACGCCATCATACGTCTGTCCTGCAGGGCTTTTTTCGTCGCAGCATTCAGAAGAGCCTTGTGTACACCTGCCAGAAGTCTGAGAGCTGCGAGATCACCCGACAGACGCGCAATCGCTGCCAGTCATGCAGGCTGAAGAAGTGCTTGGCCGGTGGAATGTCGCGGGAGGCTGTGCGCACCGACGCTAGTTCCGTTGCCAAGGCGACAATGCCGGCTATTCAGCAGCAGCAGCAGCAGCAGCAGGAGCAGACTAAGCTTCTATCGGAGTCTGACAGCAATCTACTAGACTCTTTAAGTAGGGCTTACTCGGAGCTTTTGGACCGGAGAAAATTGAACAGTTGGAAGTCCGAAGACAAGACAAGCGACGAGCAGAGCGCAACAGCTGCGGAGTCCGTGAAGACCACATTGACGGACGACCTGTTCTCAGTGCGTCAGAAATACGTTTAAAAAATTGCCTTTTTACTTTTTTCCAGCCTGACATACGCTTAGAACGCTACTAAAAGTAGTGTCAAAGACTTTGCAGATATTTAAAATTTAGGCTACTTCTCCGCTAATACTGCTAATTATTAAGCAGTTTCTCTCACTCCCCTACAGTCTGTAGTAGGCTGTTTCTCTCACTCCCTACAGTCTGTAGTAGGCTGTTTCTCTCACTCCCTACAGTCTGTAGTAGGCTGTTTCTCTCACTCCCTACAGTCTGTAGTAGGCTGTTTCTCTCACTCCCTACAGTCTGTAGTAGGCTGTTTCTCTCACTCCCTACAGTCTGTAGTAGGCTGTTTCTCTCACTCCCTACAGTCTGTAGTAGGCTGTTTCTCTCACTCCCTACAGTCTGTAGTAGGCTGTTTCTCAGTCTGTCATATCTCGCAGCAAATCTTTCACATCCGCCCCAAACTATGCCAGGTGGCGTCAGTGCAGCGGGTCATTGCCTTCGCGCGAGTCCTGCCAGAATTCTCCAGCCTATTACCTGAGGATCAGAGAACACTTCTCAAGTGCGCTATGCACGAAGTTCTAGTCCTTCAACTGGCGAGCTGCTACGACGCCTCTGAAGACCAATTTAAGTTATCCGATGGCCGTGGAGGCATTGGCGCCGCAGGCATGGAAGCGCTGGGATTTCGGCACATTCTGCACAATCTGGCACAGATTGGCCGACGGCTGGCTAGGCACCGCCTGGAGTGCGCTGAGCTGGCACTGCTGGCAGGAGTGGCCATCTTCGCTGACGGTGAGTGCTGCTGCCTGTGTGTGTCTGCCTGTGTGTGTCTGCCTGTCTGTGTCTGCCTGTCTGTGTCTGCCTGTCTGTGTCTGCCTGTCTGTGTCTGCCTGTCTGTGTCTGCCTGTCTGTGTCTGCCTGTTTGTGTCTGCCTGTCTGTGTCTGCCTGTCTGTGTCTGCCTGTCTGTGTCTGCCTGTCTGTGTCTGCCTGTCTGTGTCTGCCTGTCTGTGTCTGCCTGTCTGTGTCTGCCTGTCTGTGTCTGCCTGTCTGTGTCTGCCTGTCTGTGTCTGCCTGTCTGTGTCTGCCTGTCTGTGTCTGCCTGTCTGTGTCTGCCTGTCTGTGTCTGCCTGTCTGTGTCTGCCTGTCTGTGTCTGCCTGTCTGTGTCTGCCTGTCTGTGTCTGCCTGTCTGTGTCTGCCTGTCTGTGTCTGCCTGTCTGTGTCTGCCTGTCTGTGTCTGCCTGTCTGTTCCTGCCTGTCTGTGTCTGCCTGTCTGTGTCTGCCTGTCTGTGTCTGCCTGTCTCTGTTTGTCGGATATACCAGTCACTGTCCGTCAGGCAAAATTTCGGTCTTGTGATTGTGTTATGTATTTCAAAGGTTCCATTTATTTTGACCCCGACTGACGCCGAAATCCTAGACCACATGGAGCTGAAGCAGCCAGAGCGAGTGTCCCAGTGCCAGCAGAGGATACTGGGCCTGCTGTTCCGCTACCTGAGGGCGACGCATCCCAATAACCGAATTAGACTCCCTCACATCATCTCAACTGTGGTGCAGCTCAGAGAGGTGTCAGTTAAAGGTGAGCTGGCTTGATTAGACTCATCTGCGGGAGATTCTAGAGGAGAGGGAAAATGTCGGGAGGGAGGGAAAGAGTCAGGGGGAGAGGGAAAGAGTCAGGGGGAGAGGAAGGGAGTCGCGGAGAGAGTCGGGGAGAGAGGAAGAGAGTCAGGGGTAAGGGAGAGAGGAAGAGAGTCAGGGGAAAGGGAGAGAGGAAGAGAGTCAGGGGAAAGGGAGAGAGGAAGAGAGTCAGGGGAAAGGGAGAGAGGAAGAGAGTCAGGGGAAAGGGAGAGAGGAAGAGAGTCAGGGGAAAGGGAGAGAGGAAGAGAGTCAGGGGAAAGGGAGAGAGGAAGAGAGTCAGGGGAAAGGGAGAGAGGAAGAGAGTCAGGGGAAAGGGAGAGAGGAAGAGAGTCAGGGGAAAGGGAGAGAGGAAGAGAGTCAGGGGAAAGGGAGAGAGGAAGAAAGTCAGGGAGAGAGGAAGAAAGTCAGGGAGAGAGGAAGAGGGTCAGGGAGAGAGGAAGAGAGTCAGGGGAAGTGGAAGAGAGTAAGAGGCAGAGAAAGAGAGTCAGTGGAGAGGCAACCGTGCAGCATGAAGTACAAGTTTCATCTTCCTGAACAACCTCAGGTTCCGGCAATGTTCTCCAGTTAAAGATGCAACATCAGGGTGGCGAGGTGCCGCCCCTGGTCGCCGAGATCATGGACCGAGAGGACGTGATTTCGTATCCATGAGTCCGGATTGAGTTTTTTAGTGTCGTCGCATCACGGTTTTAATTCAACTGTTAGTTTTTGTACAGCGATCTGTATGTTATTTTTTCTGATTATTTTGCAGTGTTTTTACGTGTCCATTGCTGAACGCGCAGTATTATACCATAAACGGGAGTCACAGGAACTGATTTCGATTTGAACATTTTTCATTATGAATTCGATCCCTTGCTTCCATTTTCATGATTTTTGCTCAACTTTATCCGACCTCAAAATGTACTTTTCAGTACATTGTACATAACCGATTGCTTAAGGTTATCATTCAGGGAACTTGTTTATAGACGCTAATTGCTTATTTTGAATTCTGCGTGCTATTATTTTCTTATATCTAGTTTCATTTCACAATGGGCTTGTGTTCATCGAGATGCACACTCTTCGCTCCTCCACATTGAGTGCTTGAACAAAAATGTAAAATTTGTGTTGTTCGTGAGAAAGGCATGTCGTTTTTGACGACATTTTTGTAATAAATCTGTGTTTTTGAATGTATTGAATTTTAATTTATGTTGCTTGTTTCTTATTTTGTAGAGAAAAATACAAATTTCATTGTCATTAAATTTTTGTTTAAATATCTTGCGGTGTTGTACATTTTATGTGAATTATTATATTATTTCTTTTACTCAAGGTCATTAATCATTTGACTCCAATTAAAATGTCAGGTGACGCATTATTTACGCTTAGAACTCGTAATTTTGTATTAAGTGGCAGTTAAATATAGAAGTGGCATATTTTAGCAAACGATTTACTTTCCAAGAAATGCATTAACTGATTTCGTTCAGCTAATTGGTTAAGGATTTTTACTGCATCGAACTTATTTTTAACAAATTTTTAACGAATTTTTCGTACTCATCAAACGTTGAGACTGATTCCTCTAACCAGTTTTTTCTTTTTTTGCGAGACAAAATGCGATTCATAATAGCATTTGATGCAAAACTTACCGGTCAAATATCATATGTTTATTTTACATGTTGCTTTAAAATCATTGTTTTTTTGTCAAATAAGTTTATTTGTTTTATTTTTGTTTTCAGTTTTCCTAATAACTTTGATAAGCACGAACCTTGTGGCTCAAGTAAAAATTAATCGAAATACAATCGTTTTTTTAATAATACTCGTTTGACGATAAAGACCAAAGCTGTTGTCCTAGTTTTTTCTTAGGAATTAAAGAAAATTAAAGAAAATTATTTTGCTTGCATTGTATTCGACTAGAAAATTATTAAAAGATTTAATAATTTAATAATTGGGTGTCAAGAAGGCTGTGTGAATTTGAATTGAGGAAGGCAGTGAGGGGTCAGGAAGGAAGTGAGGTGTCAGGAAGGCAGTGGGGTGTCAGGAAGTCAGTGAGGTGTCAGGAAGGCAGTGGGGTGTCAGGAAGGCAGTGAGTTTTCGGAAGGCAGTGAGGTGTCAGCAAGTCAGTGAGGTTTCAGTAATGTGTCAGAAGCCCAGTACTTCTAATTTTGTCCTATTCTCCCTTTCCGTTATTCAGAAATTTTTCACGCATTCCCAAAAATAACGATTACAGCAAATCGCAGCATTCCGATTGATTGAGGTGCAATGAGAGGCCTTTTGTCATATAGATTTTTTTCACGCCAGAAACCGCTTTTATTTGCTATTCTAAAATCCGAGAAAAACTGACGCTAAGCCTGGGAGAGCGGCTCCATTGTTTGGGCTTTTTTATCTAGCAGAGTTTTTAAGTGTTGCCAACCATTTCTCTCGAAGCGTTTTAGTCGCTGAAGAGGTTCAAATCTTCCGCAGGCGGGCAGTCTGGTATTTGGCGCTCTTGTTGCTTTCACAAGCAGCTGGCGCAGTCTCATTGTGCCGCTCCCAGTGATGGTTGCTGTGCGCGCTTGCCAAACCTGCAGAGGGATTGACAATTGCAACAATGAAATCAGGCAGGCAATGCAGTCCTCTTTTATCCGCATTTGGAAATCAAATTTTCTTCATCCACCAAATACTGTATGCGATGTGGAGTGAGGCTTTGGCTCGACGAAGCGCGATAGCCAGAGCCGATGCATTCAGTAAAATACTTCGAACAGGAGCAGCTGAGCTCTGGAGGCATGCTCAGCTGACCTCAGACAAAAGAACAATACGATGTAAGTCCCACCCACGCCAATGTGAGGTTGAATATTTTTGGGAATTCTCAAAAACTCCTTTCGGTTTTTTTTCGAGGCAATGCAATGGGACATTTGGGAATTAGGAATGCTGCGATGGGACAAAACATTTCTTGCAGCCTGTCAGCCTGTGAGCCTGATGAAGGAGAGAAGTTTTGGCGCACTATTGGCAGCAAAATTTCTGCTCTTTTTAAGACTCTTTTGGAGCGAAGAATTTGCTTTTGTTCCTCTATACTGTTCTCACATGCCGGAGCCAATTATTGAGTCATTGTTTCAAATTCTGCTGCTCTCACGCTAATATCTATATACCACTCTGTCTCCCTGTCTACCCATCTATCTACCATTCTGTCTCCCTGTCTACCCATCTATCTACCATTTTGTCTCCCTGTCTACCCATCTATCTACCATTCTGTCTCCCTGTCTACCCATCTATCTACCATTCTGTTTCCTTGTCTACCAATCTATCTACCATTCTGTCTCCCTGTCTACGCATCTATCTACCATTCTGTCTTCCAGTCTCAAACACATATCTTCCTACCATTCTGTCTTTCTGTGTACCCATCTATCTACCATTCTATCTTCCTATCTACCCATCTATCTACCAATATATCTGTCTAACCATCTATCTACCAATATATCTTTCTGTCTAACCATCTATCTACCAATATATCTTTCTGTCTAACCATCTATCTACCAATATATCTTTCTGTCTAACCATCTATCTACCAATATATCTTTCTGTCTAACCATCTATCTACCAATATATCTTTCTGTCTAACCATCTATCTACCAATATATCTTTCTGTCTAACCATCTATCTACCAATATATCTTTCTGTCTAACCATCTATCTACCAATATATCTTTCTGTCTAACCATCTATCTACCAATATATCTTTCTGTCTAACCATCTATCTACCAATATATCTTTCTGTCTAACCATCTATCTACCATTCTGTCAACCTGTCTACCCAACTATCTACCATTCTGTCAACCTGTCTACCCAACTATCTACCATTCTGTCAACCTGTCCACCCATCTATCTACCATTCTGTCTCCCTGTCCACCCATCTATCTACCATTCTGTCCCCCTGTCCACCCATCTATCTACCATTCTGTCTCCCTGTCTACCCATCTATGTACTATTTTATCATCCCGTCTATAATTTTTCTACGTTTTTGTAACCGATGATATGCAAATTAAATTACACGAGGAACTATCTGTATCTATCAGGTACCTATCAATATACGTGTTGATAGATAAGCTAAGAAATAACACTATAAATTAAAAGCGAAGTAATTTAGACAAAACCCAGACTCGAACCTCTGCCTGCCCAGCAGTTTCAGGTAAGTCTCTAAGCGGTCCATATAGTCCTCGAATTGTTTGGTAGATCGAAATTTCGGTGGCGACACGGAGAACTGTCGCTTCGACATCAGCACCGGACGCAGCCTACTCGAGTCGACATCGTTGGGATTAGCGATGACGTCATCGAACTGATCAGCCTCATCTACCGTTGCCATGCCAACTGTAGAGGCTACAGCTAACACAGCCAGTAACAGAGGAATCAGAACTAGGCGACCCGTCATATTAGTTTGAGCACAAAAAACTAACGATTTATTATAAAGCTTTGAAAGCAACGATTTTTTGTTTGAAATCTATCAGCAAGTCCTTTGCCTGGGCTTGGTCGCAAGCATTCTTGTATCTGACGATTGACACGACAGCATTAGCAGTATGGTGTCATTGGCTGCATTTTCTTGAGTTTCCTGTGAAGGCTTGCTATTGGCTGGAGCAAAGAAGGCAGACAATATGTGTCTACCATGAGATCAGATCAGATCAGCGAAAGTGAATAGAAAATTCGGGAATATAAAACTGGTGTCACGCCAATGCATACAGTTAGTTTGGCTTCTTGGATGTACTACTAGACGAAAGATGGACGGCGAATTTGGTTAAAAAAGTGTATCAATTCGCTAGTTAGGAATTCAAAGCACGGCTGTGGAACTGATAGTGTTTCTCAACTAACGTATCTAGACAAAAAAACTTTTTTGCTCTAAGAACTAAGAACATGCGATTTCTGAAAATAGGAATTTAGGTGGAACATCTTACAATACGGAGCGAATTGTTACTAGTTATATTTTATAATTAAAACTAAAGAATGTGCCAGGGAGGCAGTGAGGTGTCACAAGTCAGTCAGTGAGTTGTCAGGAAGGCAGTGAGGTGTCAGGAAGGCAGTGAGTTGTCAGGAAGGCAGTGAGGTGTCAGGAAGGCAGTGAGGTGTCAGGGAGGCAGTGAGGTGTCAGGAAGGCAGTGAGGTGTCAGGAAGACAGTGAGGTGTCAGGAAGGCAGTGAGGTGTCAGGAAGGCAGTGAGTTGTCAGGAAGGCAGTGAGGTGTCAGGAAGGCAGTGAGGTGTCAGGGAGGCAGTGAGGTGTCAGGAAGGCAGTGAGGTGTCAGGAAGACAGTGAGGTGTCAGGAAGGCAGTGAGGTGTCAGGAAGGCAGTGAGTTGTCAGGAAGGCAGTGAGGTGTCAGGAAGGCAGTGAGGTGTCAGGGAGGCAGTGAGGTGTCAGGAAGGCAGTGAGGTGTCAGGAAGACAGTGAGGTGTCAGAAGTCAGTTAGGTGTCAGGGAGGCAGTGAGGTGTCAGGAGTCAGTGAGGTGTCAGGGAGGCAGTGAGGTGTCAGTGAGGTGTCAGGAAGGCAGTGAGATGTCAGGAAGGCAGTGAGGTGTCAGGAAGTCAGTGAGGTGTCAGGAAGGCAGTGAGGTGTCAGGAAGGCAGTGAGGTGTCAGGGAGGCAGTGAGGTGTCAGGGAGGCAGTGAGGTGTCAGGAAGGCAGTGAGGTGTCAGGCAGTCAGTGAGGTGTCAGGCAGTCAGTGAGGTGTCAGGAAGGCAGTGAGGTGTCAGGAAAGCAGTGAGGTGTCAGGAAGGCAGTGAGGTGTCAGGAAGGCAGTGAGGTGTCAGGAAAGCAGTGAGGTGTCAGGAAGGCAGTGAGGTGTCAGGCAGTCAGTGAGGTGTCAGGAAGGCAGTGAGGTGTCAGGGACGCAGTGAGGTGTCAGGGAGGCAGTGAGGTGTCAGGAAGGCAGTGAGGTGTCAGGAAGGCAGTGAGGTGTCAGGCAGTCAGTGAGGTGTCAGGAAGGCAGTGAGGTGTCAGGCAGTCAGTGAGGTGTCAGGAAGGCAGTGAGGTGTCAGGGACGCAGTGAGGTGTCAGGGAGGCAGTGAGGTGTCAGGAAGGCAGTGAGGTGTCAGGAAGGCAGTGAGGTGTCAGGCAGTCAGTGAGGTGTCAGGAAGGCAGTGAGGTGTCAGGGACGCAGTGAGATGTCAGGGAGGCAGTGAGGTGTCAGGAAGGCAGTGAGGTGTCAGGGACGCAGTGAGGTGTCAGGGAGGCAGTGAGGTGTCAGGAAGGCAGTGAGGTGTCAGGAAGGCAGTGAGGTGTCAGGGACGCAGTGAGATGTCAGGGAGGCAGTGAGGTGTCAGGGAGGCAGTGAGGTGTCAGGAAGGCAGTGAGGTGTCAGGAAGGCAGTGAGGTGTCAGGCAGTCAGTGAGGTGTCAGGAAGGCAGTGAGGTGTCAGGGACGCAGTGAGATGTCAGGGAGGCAGTGAGGTGTCAGGGAGGCAGTGAGGTGTCAGGAAGGCAGTGAGGTGTCAGGAAGGCAGTGAGGTGTCAGGAAGGCAGTGAGGTGTCAGGCAGTCAGTGGGGTTTTTAGAATAGTCTAAAGCTTAATGTAGTTAAGAATCGCCTACTTTGAGTAGCGAGAAAAGGCTGTTAGTAAAGAAAGCATTGTGATATAAGACAAGAGTTATGCAACTATTGTTGTGCTTTGATTAATTTTATAAACTTATCGGTTTTACTTTAAATTGTCGTTGTTTAAGCTGAATAAAGCACACAAAAAGTTAAATTTTAGGCAATCGAAATATAATATGTAATATATCCGAGTGGGAAAAAAGATTTGTTAAGTATAAAACTGCAAGTCGCAATACAGAAAAAAGTTACTGCTTTAAAAAAATACCACCAAACCGATGCGAATAAAAAACGTCAAAATTGCGAAAATTGCGCTTTCAAAAGCTAAAATTATGTTCATTTAGGGAAATTGAATACTTTTCTAAGCACTCACAAATACACCGTTAATTACACATTTACAGAAGACAACAGAAAAATTAATATAACAAAAATAGCTGAACTTCCAGAACCGCTTTGACTATTTACAAAGACAGATTTTCGTTGCTGGGTTGTTCCTGTGCCCAGAAACTACCGACTGCTGCGAGTGAAGAGAGATGGAAGAGGGAAGTTGGAGATGGAGAGAGCAGGTGGAGAGAGAGCAGGTGGAGAGAGAGCAGGTGGAGAGATAGCAGGTGGAGAGAGAGCAGGTGGAGAGAGAGCAGGTGGAGAGAGAGCAGGTGGAGAGATAGCAGGTGGAGAGAGAGCAGGTGGAGAGAGAGCAGGTGGAGAGAGAGCAGGTGGAGAGAGCAGGTGGAGAGAGCAGGTGGAAAGAGAGCAGGTGGAGAGAGAGCAGGTGGAGAGAGCAGGTGGAGAGAGCAGGTGGAGAGAGCAGGTGGAGAGAGAGCAGGTGGAGAGAGAGCAGGTGGAGAGAGCAGGTGGAGAGAGCAGGTGGAGAGAGCAGGTGGAGAGAGCAGGTGGAGAGAGCAGGTGGAGAGAGCAGGTGGAGAGAGCGGGTGGAGAGAGCGGGTGGAGAGAGAGCGGGTGGAGAGAGAGCAGGTAGAGAGAGCAGGTGGAGAGAGCAGGTGGAGAGAGCAGGTGGAGAGAGCGGGTGGAGAGAGAGCGGGTGGAGAGAGAGCAGGTGGAGAGAGCAGGTGGAGAGAGCAGGTGGAGAGAGCAGGTGGAGAGAGCAGGTGGAGAGAGCAGGTGGAGAGAGCAGGTGGAGAGAGCGGGTGGAGAGAGAGCGGGTGGAGAGAGAGCAGGTGGAGAGAGCAGGTGGAGAGAGCAGGTGGAGAGAGCAGGTGGAGAGAGCAGGTGGAGAGAGCAGGTGGAGAGAGAGAGCAGACGGAGAGAGAGCAGATAAGAGCGGGAGGTGCAGAATAAAGTAAAAAAAACTGGAAATTTAAAGAAGATCAGCATAAAATATGTTGTCAAATTAATTTACTGGACACAATTCCTCAGTTAGGCAAGAATGAAAAAACACAATGTAGTATAGTATGAGAATGAGAAACACACGAATTGTAGTTATAATTTTTCGATTATAAAGTCTTACATAGCTACGAGCGTACGTGTGAATAAAAACAGATGAATGATGCTAGATTTGAAAGGCAAAAGCATCTTAAATTAAGTGCAATATTTAAGGATGCGAGGACGCACATTAGCTACTTTAAGCAATGACAGCAGCAACCGATAATATTGAAAATGTACAAAACTTTTTGAAATATCTAAAAAGTACTACTTTAAGTACTGTTCTAAAGACTTCAATTTTTAATTGCAAAATGAAAATTCTGGATTGGGATCTCAGAATCCGGAGACTGAAACCTTAAGATTCGGGATAGGGATCTGAAAATTCGGAAGCTGAATCCTTAAGATTCGAGATTGGGATCTGAAAATTCGGAGAGTGAATCCTGAAGATTCGGGATTGGGATCCGAAAATTGGGGACTTGATCCCAGGATTGCAGATTGGGATTAGAAAACTCAATGTCGCATCATTCTAGTTCATTGCCATCAAACTGCTGGCTCAGAGCTGGATCTCATGTCGGCAGACAGTAAAGGGAGACTTTCAGCCCTAGAAAGCTGCTGCTCTAGCTCCCTGAGTTGCTGCGACTGCAGCTGCTGCTGTTGCTCCAACGAGCGAAGGAGCTGGCAAGTTTCAACACTTCTGCCGTTGATGTTGACAATGTTGCTATCGCCATGTCCTAATGACAAGTGCTGCATGGACGAAGTGTCCGGCCCGACAACGAAAGCGGATCTCGGTTGAAGCATTGTGCAGCCGGGCTTCAGACTGTGCACCTTCTGCTGCTGTTTAATCTGCTTCTGCTGATCTTTTAGGGCCAATTTCTGCTGCTGCTGCTGCGGCTTCGTTAGCGCCTTCAGGGCCTCTTTGCGTTCGGCATTGGCTCTGGCTTTAGCTTTGGCACCGCTGGACAGCTGGAACACGTCCAAATGGTGCACCAGGTCTTTGCCCTGCCGCTGCAGTCGCTTCAACAGCGCCCGAGTGAGGTGGGCCTCCGTCTCCTCCGTGGTGCCAAACGAATCGTGGGCGTGCACGCCGTCGAAGTCGAAGGTGCGAAAGAAGTCGGCCAACTGCTGCTCGTCAGCCTCGCCATTGTCGGTGAGACCCTGCGGAAACAGCGAGTCCTCGGCACCGCCAAGCTTCACCGACACTTTCAGGTTGGAGTTCAGGATCTCAGATAGGGGCAGGTCTTCCCGGTCCTTGCCCAAAGGATTCATCAGGCACATGCCGATCTTGAACCAGCCTGAAATAAGAAGAGTACAACAGTCAGGGTCAGGCGAATCTGATCTACCCTTTCCTGCGTCTCTCATCTACCCTTCCCTGCGTCTCTCATCTACCCTTCCCTGCGTCTCTCATCTACCCTTCCCTGCGTCTCTCATCTACCCTTCCCTGCGTCTCTCATCTACCCTTCCCTGCGTCTCTTATCTACATTTCCCTGCGTCTCTCATCTACCCTTCCCTGCGTCTCTTATCTACCTTACCCTGCGTCTCTTATCTACCTTTCCCTGCGTCTCTCATCTACCCTTCCCTGCGTCTCTCATCTACCCTTCCCTGCGTCTCTTATCTACATTTCCCTGCGTCTGTTATCTACCTTTCCCTGCGTCTCTTATCTACATTTCCCTGCGTCTCTTATCTACCTTTCCCTGCGTCTCTTATCTACCCTTCCCTGCGTCTATTATCTACCCTTCCTAAGGTGTCTTGTCTAGAACTTCTTTATGTCTTATCCCTTCTTAAATGTTTGTATTTGTCAAATAAACAAACTCACCTAGGTAGAATATAAATTCCAGCGATCCCAAAATGGGAATATAGGCCAGCACCTCCAGACCAAATGGTCGATCAAAAGTCGAGCTTTCTGAGGCCACTCTGAAGATGGTGTCATTTCCAGCCAGGCCAACGTTTGACAGCACCCTCGATGTTTGATCAGCGCCACCGTTCATATCGGACTCAATGAGCTGGGTAGAGAGCAGAGACGCGAACAAAAATATGTAAACAGCCGTGACGGCCACCTGGGTGTAGACCAGCGGTATGTTGAACTCGCTGTAGGTCCACAAAACGCCGAGGTCGTTGCGAAAGTTCTGCGCGATGGTCACCATCCAGAGGAACTGGCGCTCGTCAGCGATGCACCCTGGAAGTGACAAGGATAAACCATGACAAAACTGGCTTCCCTTCATCTCTGACGGCTTCCCTTCATCACTGACGGCTTCCCTTCATCTCTGATGGCTTCCCTTCATCACTGATGGCTTCCCTTCATCTCTGATGGCTTCCCTTCATCTCTGACGGCTTCCCTTCATCACTGACGGCTTCCCTTGATCTCTGATGGCTTCCCTTCATCACTGACGGCTTCCCTTCATCACTGACGGCTTCCCTTGATCTCTGACGGCTTCCCTTGATCTCTGATGGCCTCCTTTCATCTCTGATGGCTTCCCTTCATCTCTGACTGCTTCCCTTCATCTCTGATGGCTTCCCTTCATCTCTGACGGCTTCCCTTCATCACTGACGGCTTCCCTTCATCACTGACGGCTTCCCTTCATCTCTGATGGCTTCCCTTGATCTCTGATGGCTTCCCTTGATCTCTGACGGCTTCCCTTCATCACTGATGGCTTCCCTTCATCACTGACGGCTTCCCTTCATCACTGACGGCTTCCCTTGATCTCTGACGGCTTCCCTTGATCTCTGATGGCCTCCTTTCATCTCTGATGGCTTCCCTTCATCTCTGACTGCTTCCCTTCATCTCTGATGGCTTCCCTTCATCTCTGACGGCTTCCCTTGATCTCTGATGGCCTCCTTTCATCTCTGACGGCCTCCTTTCATATCTGACGGCTTCCCTTGATCTCTGACGGCTTCCCTTGATCTCTGATGGCCTCCTTTCATATCTGACGGCTTCCCTTCATCTCTGACTGCTTCCCTTCATCTCTGATGGCTTCCCTTCATCTCTGATGGCTTCCCTTCATCTCTGATGGCTTCCCTTCATCTCTGATGGCTTCCTTCATCTCTGACGGCTTCCCTTCACCTCAGCGAGTACCCCTTCACCTCAGCTCCCAACTACTTTGGGAACATACTAAAGCTATACAGCTACTCAAAGCATGGATTTATTTATACACTCGATAGAACTAAATTTAATAAGCCGTGTCTAGATTACCGCATGTTACAAATCCTAACATTTTATTAGGATTTATCATACTTAACTAAGCTTACAAGACTACAGCTAAAGTACATTTGATGGTTTACAATTCGAAAACTGCCAGCTAGCAAGCGATAAGAAATTCGGTTTGCTAATGCTTATGATTTGAATTTAACGAGGTACTGCATGAGAAAATCAGTGCTGTATGTGAGTTTATCGAGTTAAGGCCTTCATTTGTAAGATCCTGTCTGTGTGATTGGAAAATTAACTTATCGCAATTAACATGAAGCTTTAGGTATGCATAAAGTACAAGAGGAAGTAGGGATGTAATAGGGGTTTGTTTTAGAAAGCGAGATAAGCCTAGGGCTTTTTCGATAGGGAGGCTAGAATCATAAAATAAACCGGATATAAAATAGATACAGAACGGAGGGAAACAGGGAAGCAGTAAGGCAGGAAGGAAGGGTCAGGAAAGCAAAGTAGAGATTCAGGGAAGCCGGTAGGAAACGGATAGTGAGGCAGAGAGAGACATGCAGGGGGCAAGGAGACAAGGAGACAGACAGGGAGACAGGCAGGGGGCAGGGAGACAGGCAGGGAGGCAGGGAGACAGGCAGGGAGGCAGGGAGACAGGCAGGGAGGCAGGGAGTCAGGGAGACAGGCAGGGAGGCAGGCAGGGAGGCAGGGAGGCAGGGAGACAGGGAGGCAGGGAGACAGGCAGGGAGGCAGTGAGACAGGCAGGGAGGTCAGGGAGACAGGCAGGGGGGCAGGGCGCCGGTAAAGCAGGCTTCTCACCGATGTTCTTGGCCCGTCGCATGATTCGATTGGCCCAACTAAGCGGCAGCCAGTACTCAGGCGTGTAAGTCCAGTCGGTGTCCTTGGACAATTCGGCCGATCTGGCGAACACTTTCATCTCTTCTTCGGTGATCAAACGGCCAAAGTACTTCTGCACCTTGGCGTCCGAGTTGATTAGTTCGAGTCGCTGCTGCCAGGTTAATTTGAATTCGCGCGTATTTTTCGGCCTCATAAAGCCGAACCGATGCTTGATGTGCAGAGAGATAGTGGCCATCATGAGTATCCAGGCCAGATTGAAATAGCGCAGTACAGTGATGCGCACCTTTCTAGCAATGTCCGATTTGGCTTTGTGACTGCTCTCGATCAGGCCCTGGGCGTAGAAAGCTGGCGCGTGCATCCACGGTATGGCCATGCACATGTTCCACCAGCTGCGGGTGGAGAGTTTTATTTTGTACATACATGTAAGATATTTTTTACAGAAATTACTATCCCAGCTTCCTCCGAAAACCTCATGCTTCCCACTTTGAGCAGCTTACTTCCTCCGAACTCATCTGCTTCCCATCTTAAACAGCCTTCTTCCTCCGAACTCATGATCTGCTTCCCATTTTGAGCAGCTTTATTCCTCCGAACATATCTGCTTCCCACCTTGAGCAGCTTTCTTCTTCCAAACTCATGATCTGCTTCCCATCTTGAGCAGCTTTCTTCCTCCAAACTCATCTGCTTCCCATCTTGAGCAGCTTTCTTCCTCCAAACTCATCTGCTTCCCATCTTGAGCAGCTTTCTTCCTCCGAACTCATCTGCTTCCCTGCGTCCGACGACGTGCATTCTTTCTCTTTCTCTCTCAGTGCACCTGCCCCCAGTCCCCCATTGACGCGTACAATGTACATTGCACACTGCACTTGACTAAACAATAATATATATATCGGCTCTCTGCCCATCGCTGGCTTTAAGCGATTCGTAGCTCGCACACACTCGCCTTGACTTCTAACATAACATGGCGTCGCAAGTCTAAACTTTCTAGCAAGCCAGCATGGATGGATTGAGGCCGCCAGAGCCCATGATTTTTGACACCAATAGGGCAGACAACTGGAGGCAATGGATCAGTGCATTTGATTTCTACATGAAAGCTACGAAGAGGACTGAAGAAAGTGAAGAAGTGAAGATCGCTGTTCTCCTGACCGCGCTGGGATCCGATGGACAGGACGTATTCTCCACGTTTCCTGCAGACCAAGTAGCAACGTAAGCAGCTGTAAAGAGTGCGTTTCAAGAGTACTGCGAGCCTCTGTCGAATGAGACCTTTGAGCGCCACCAGCTTCGAACAAGAGTGCAAGGAGAAGCTGAGGACTTCGACCAATTCTTGACTTCGCCAGCTCATCAAGCGAAGCGATGCAACTACAGCGAGCCAGCGAACAAGGAGACCATCGAGAACAGATCGTCATCGGTGCGAACGACCCAGCTCTGAGGGAGAGGCTTCTCCGCGAGACAAAGCGGACGCTGGACCGCGCCATCCAGATGTGTCGAGCGTCGAAGCGGCAGGCTCGGACCCTGGCCACAGCGCAGATCAGCCGAGCAACGCCTGCACCCGCGCCAGCGTCCGTCGAGGCAGTTCAAGGCCGAACCAGCCGGTCGCAGCCCGCCAGCAATGCCAAGCCGGCTCGCAGCTGCGGCTTCTGCGGACAGCAGCATGAGCGGCGCAAGTGCCCGGCATTCGGTAAGACCTGCAATAACTGTGGTCGCGCAAACCATTTCACGTCCGTGTGCCGCTCAGCTAAGAAGGTCAACGAGCTGGTGGAGAACACTGAGACCGAGTCCGCAGGTGATGGCCCGGCTGCAGCAATCATGACCGTGGAGCAGCCAGGTGCTCGAACCAAGGCGCAAACCGACAGCTCGGCAATGGTGTGCCTGACTGTCACGGACTCTGGAAGAAAGCTGCACTGCTGCAGTTCAAGGTGGACACTGTTGCCGACGTCAACGTGATCCCTCTGAGACTGCTGATCCAGCTCGCCCCGGCAGCATCGATTGAGCCGACATCCTGGACTCTGACAACGTACAACAAGCAGCTACTGGACGTAGTCGGCATCACGTACTTAACTGTGTCTTCGCCCTGCCGGAAGAATGTCCCACTTCAGTTTGTTGTTGTCGGCGAGAACTCCACGCCCATCATCGGCTGGAAGTCAGCGATTGAGGAGCTGCAGCTGGTCAAGAAGCTGTTCTCGTTGCAGCAGAGTCCAAGCAGCATCAGCAAGGTGAGCAAGCAGCAGTTATCGGAACTGAACTCCAGCCAGTTAAAGGCCAGCTTCCCAGAAGTATTCAACGGCGTTGGTTGCATGAAGCAGCCATACACCATTCAACTGTCGGACAACGCAGTGCCTAAAGTGCAGCCTCCTCGCAAGGTGCCATTTGCTGCGTATCAACCTCTGAAGTGCGAGCTGGAGAGACTGGAGAAGGAAGGAACGATCGCGCGAGTCGACAAACCGACGCAGTGGGTCTCCAATGTGGCCATCGTGTGGAAGTAGGACGGCTCTATGCGTCTGTGTCTAGATCCAACCTACCTCAACAGGTTCATCATCAGAGAGTACCACCCGATCCCTACCGCCGAGGAAGTTC
Organism: Macrostomum hystrix; assembly: GCA_950097015.1. Lineage (NCBI taxonomy): Eukaryota > Metazoa > Platyhelminthes > Macrostomidae > Macrostomum > Macrostomum hystrix. The sequence goes on from CATNEN010000038.1 coordinate 26,436,513, forward strand.
GAGCTGCGACTGCTGGAGCCATCCTGTACAGCTCATTTGATGCGAACGAGAGCTTTCACCAACTGAAACTCTAGGAACTTCTTTGACGACATCATCGTGTGTGGAAGAACAGTCGAGGAGCACGACCAAGCTGTGCGAGAGCTCCTGGAGCAGTGCAAGCGCGCCAAGGTGACACTGAACCCACAGAAGATGCGAGTCGGTGTTCAAGAGCTCAACTACCTAGGCGATGTGCTCAGCTCGGAAGGGTTGCGAGCAGATCCAATGAAGGTCAAAGCCATCAAAGAAATGATCCGGCCGAATGATGTTGAAGGTCTCACTTCGAAGAAGGAGCAGCTAAGGCGATTTCTCGGCTGTGTGACGTACCTGGCCAAGTTTTGTCCTCATCTTTCCGCTACTGCAGAGCCGCTTAGACACCTGCTCAAGAAAGACGTCATTTGGAGCTGGACGCATCAGCACGACGAGGCGTACGACTCGATCATCACGGAGCTGAGTTCTAACAGGGTTTTGGCCACATTTGACGTCAGCAAGCCAGTCACCGTGTCTGTGGATGCCAGCAAGAGCGGCATCGGTGCTGTGCTGCTCCAAGAGGACCGTCCGGTTGAGTTCGCTTCATCAGCCATGACTAAAGCTCAGCAGGCATACTCGTACGCGCAGATTGAGAAGGAGCTCCTGGCTATTGTGTACGGCTGCAAGAAATTTCACCGCTACCTCTGGGGCCGCACTGTCAATGTCCAGAGTGACCATAAGCCACTGGAGTCCATCTTAAAGAAGCAGCTCTGTGACACCACGCCGCGCATCCAGCGCTTGCTGCTGCAGCTGCAGCCCTACGACATTCGTGTGAAGTACACGTCAGGAAAGGAGCTGTACGTATGTCGTACGTCGTACGTCGTACGTCGTACGACGTACGTCGCAGACACGCTAAGCTGAGCTCACGGAAAGACGGACAGCTTGACGCTTCTGCTGGAGGAAGCTTTGGACGGACAAGTGCTAGCTGTGGAGCGATGCTTCAGTGGAGACCGCGAGATTCTGACAATGATCAAAAAGGCCACGGCTGCAGACCAGACGACAGGTCATTCAAGCCGGATGGCCCGAGCATCGAAACCGACTACCTGACGATTTGAAAGTATTTTGGGATCTTCGCCATGATCTGACTTTCGTCTCAGGACTCCTGTGCCTGAAGGACCGCATCTACGTGCCAGCCGGCAGCGCCAGAAGCTCGATCCTAAGAATTTTGCATGCTGGACACTCTGGAATCGTCAAGATGGACCTGAAAGCCAAAGATTATTTTTACTGGCCAGAAATGCGCACCTGCATCAAGCGAACTGTCAGCCAGTGTGAGGCCTGCCAGCGGAACATGAAGGCCCAGTCAAAGGAGACTTTGATGACCGTTGAAATGCCCGAGTTTCCGTTCCAAGTCTGCTCGACCGACTTGTTCGAGTTCCGTGGCGCTGCGCACCTGGTGTACGTAGACGCTTACAGCCACTGGATGAGCATCACCCGCCTGCAGTCGAAAACAAGCCTGGCAGTAGTTCAGGTGCTCCAAGACCATTTCCAGAACTTTGGAGTGCCAGAGAAGCTCATCAGTGACAACGGGCCGCAGTTCACCGCAGGAGAGTTCCGCCAGTTCATGACCAGATTTCAAGTGGAGCATCTGCCAAGAATATGATGAAGAAGTGCCAGGAGACTGGACAGAGCCTGGCACTGGCCCTTTTGCACTATCGCAACACGCCGGTCGGCAGCGGCTTCCCCAGCACGGCGGAAATGGCGTTTGGCCGGAAACTGCGGTGCGACCTGCCGACAACGGTGCAAGATCTGCGGCCTCGGGAGACCTACGTGCATGCCAGCATCGAAGCATTCCAGAAGGAGCGGACCCGGGCAGCTCAGCTCTACAACCGCGGTGCGGGCGCACTTCGACGCTTGGAGGTCGGCGAGCCGGTCTGGCTTCAGTGCGATCGTCGGAACTGGGTGGCTGCCGAGGTCGACAGCGAGGTGGACGGCAGCCCGCGGTCGTACTGGCTTCGCACGGAGTCGGGCCACCTGCTCAGGCGCAACCGGCGGTTTATCAGGCCACGTGAGATCGGCGTGCCATTCCATGAAAGCTACCCAGTGGCAGTGGCTGATGAGGATGTCAATCTGTCGGAGGCGGACGACCAGCAGGCACCCGTGCAACCGGCCGTGCAACCCGCGACAGAGCAGCCTGCAGAGCGAGAGCAGCCAGCTGAGCAGCCGGCATCTGTGCAACCGTGCTCAAGCTCGGACGACTCTGGGTTCCGGACCAAGCGAGGTCGGCTTGTCCATCAACCGCAGAGGTACCAGGCCTCGTGGTGAACTTTTGAGTGAAAACTGACTGTTGACTGAATTTAAATTAACTGTTCCATATTGTTCCATATGATCGTAAAATATTTCAATGTTTTTATTTTTCCCCATTCAACTGTTTTCGAGCGACTCCATTCGTGCTACTATATTCGTTCTACTATTTTCGTGCTATTATATTCGTACTTTTCAATGTAAGGAGGTGTTGTGTAATGATCGATGCTGGCTAGCCGACGTGCAGTCTTTCTCTTTCTCTCTCAGTGCACCTGCCCCCCCAGTCCCCCATTGACGCGTACAATCTACATTGCTCACTGCACTTGACTAAACAATAATATATATATCGGCTCTCTGCCCATCGCTGGCTTTAAGTGTTTCGCAGCTCGCACACACTCGCCTGGACTTCTAACATAACAGCTTACTTCCTCCGAACTCATCTGCTTCCCCATTTTGAGCAGCTTTCTTCCCCAGAACTCATGATCTGCTTCCCATCTTGAGCAGCTTTCTTCCTCCGCTGCTTCCCATTTTGAGCAGCTTTCTTCCCCAGAACTCATGATCTGCTTCCCATCTTGAGCAGCTTTCTTCCTCCGCTGCTTCCCATTTTGAGCAGCTTTCTTCCCCAAAATCAGATGCTGTTCCAACCGTACTGCCTAGGCCACCGGTTTAATTGGACAGGAAATTAAAAATATTCACGCAGCGACTCTTCGCTAAGTAATTTTTTGTGTCAGACCAGTCGTATTAATTAATAATTTTTATTTGATAGATCACGAAGTCTTGAAATTCTTAGCAATGAGAATCTTGATCCCAATTCAAATTCCCATCTTATAATTAATAATCCCATAGGCATATCTATGTATCTTCCTTATCTCATCTAAAATAGCTTTATTATCGGAGGTACTGTATCAAGCACTAATAACTCGATCCATAGCGGAATTTTCCACTAGTAAATTTCCACATGCGATAACAAGGCTAAACGTTGGGGAAAACGTAGCCAAATGCAGACGAATTGTAATTTAAACTAGCGGAGGCATTCCATTGCACCAGGCAAACACACTTGCATAGTTCCGGACCTTGGTAATTGGTTACGTGGAAGGTCGGCGGGGAAAGAAAATATGTGTGAAAAGAGAGCCCCCAGTCAAAATAAGCCGCTTTTAGCTACCAATCTAAAAATAGAACATCCGACACTGACAAAAGCGAATGGAAAAACTCCAGTCAGATCAGACGAACTGTTGTGTTTTATGGGAAGCCTTTGCACACTGTAACATTTTTGTTTGCTTGGGAGGCTAAGAAATGAAACGATGGCAATCGAGAGAATTTTTAATGGAAAAAGCGAAACCTACGGCCATAACCGTTGAATATCTCGACGGTCTGAAGGGCTGGCGACTTGATTATTGTTTCAGAAGATGCGCAACAAAATGTTGGTCCGTGTTCTTGAGTATTGTGTGCTTGCGTTGCTCTGTTCGGGTGCAGCACAAATAATTGTCAGGTTGGGGAATCCCCCTTGGTAGTTCTACGAGTACTACTTAAAATTAAAAAACGCCCCCTATTTAGCAAAACAGTTTGCAAAACAGTTCTAAAAATAGCTTAAGCGAAAACAACAACAGCTAAGAATGCCCTACTATGCTCTGCTCTCAATAATGCACCGAAAACGGTGAGGCATGCCGGGAATGAGGCGGTCTAGCTGCTGATGTGAAATTTGTTGCCAATATCCTGCTATCTAACAACCTGCAGCTGGTCCAGTCTTGACAGTGCTTGCTAGCACACCTTGCTAGCACACCATCAGGTCGGGAGGGTTGAGCAACAATGGCAAATTGTCTGACCAGAGTTTTCACCCACCCCGTCTCACCTCCCCCCGGCCTCCGGAGCGATAGCAAGTTCAAACTTATAGATAAAAGACACCAACAGGTGTGGAGATTACACCGTTGGCACTTGATTGCAATCCAACGAGCACTAATTGACCCCTATTTAAAATACAGTGTTCTGAAAATAGGGGAGTTCACGTCATTAACTCACCGGCTCAGCACCGAGGTGACAAAGAAGCCCAGCATAAAAGACAATGGAACCGACGTGCGAACCAGACCGATGCCGCGAACTACCGCCTCGAAGGTGATGCGCCTAGTTGGCGATAGGATCTGGTGATAGACAACCGCCAATAGTACGTAGGCCAGAATGAAGAATAGAAAGTCAACCCATAGTAGCTGCCAGACACTGCCGCTCCAACGGAATAATAGCTTCAAGAAGAACAGCTTCTCCTTTGTGTAGATATTGCTGGCGTAGCTGACCGCCATTTCAAAAATAATGTCTCAAATCAATTAGCAGTTTTTGCAGAATATTAAGCAAGACGATTAATTAAAAACAAAGAAGGCCTAAGGAAGAGAAGGACGACCGAAAGGGAGAATTATATAGATATAGAGGTTTCCCGGGCTCAGGCGAACACGCCTTTTGGCTTTCTACCCCATTGGGTTTTCTCCAAATTGAGTGAGCGGAAAATTACTGTGGGTTCCCCAGCTTTCAAGGTCACACGCCTAAACTTATCTGTTCCGTGTTTAGGCCCCGCCCGCCCCATCATCCGCGGAGTAAAAAAGCCCTCCCCACGTACACTGTACATTTATGAAATGAATGTACATTGGAGCCAAAAACTCCTCTCTGCCTTCCCTGTCCTGCCTTTTCATAAACTATGCGGAAAGAGAGAATTTCCACAAATCCGCGCGAGTTCGACTTCTCACCGAAACTTCGCAATCTTCAAGTTGACAATTCACATAAAACCATGCTAATCTCCGAAGATTAAACATTTTCAGTTTTACCTCTTCAATTGAGCAGAGGGGCCGTTTTTAATATTAAAACAACGTAATGAAAACACAGAAGCAGTACAATGACTTTTTAATCTGTGATACCTTTTCGTAAAAAGAGGTTTCGCTTGTTAGCGAACTCTTTTTATGTTAATTTCCAGGTTAATATAGCGAATCTATTTAAGTGAGATTGAATGTAAGTAATCTCTTACACGCTACTAGTTGAGACTCTACTAGTTAGTGCTTTTTGATAGTAGTATATGTAGCGCCAATAACTGATAAAACTATAGGCACGAACATAAGAAATAAAAACATTGAAACAATAAAAGTTTGTCAATAATATGTTTTGCAAATTATAAAAATCCATCGTGATTGAACCATTAAATAACAAAAATAATAATCAATTTAATACATTACAAAGAGTACCATTAGGGAAAATAAAAAGCAAGTTGATGTTAAACACACAAATATTCAAAATGGAATGAGCGGTGAACAAGAATCATCACTCAACAACAAAAAAAGAATTGATAAATTCACATCAAATAATAGGCAGTAGGTTAAGATTCAACCACAGCGTATACAAATCAATAGAAATAGAATGAATATATAGCTAACTAAAACAACCGTAAACCTATTTGGCAGTTCGTTGATAGTAAGTTTATTCACTAGAAATTCTAGAATCTACACAAGACTGGTCGTAACCTGTGTGGCAGAGATATCAAATATAGAGCTATGCCTAGAATAACGATTGGAAGAAAATTGGGAGAAATTACTGGAGTGAGACTGGGGAGAAGTGGCCGGGGAGAGACTGGGGAGAAGTGGCCGGGGAGAGACTGGGGAGAAGTGGCCGGGGAGAGACTGGGGAGAAGTGGCCGGGGAGAGACTGGGGAGAAGTGGCCGGGGAGAGACTGGGGAGAAGTGGCCGGGGAGAGACTGGGGAGAAGTGGCCGGGGAGAGACTGGGGAGAAGTGGCCGGGGAGAGACTGGGGAGAAGTGGCCGGGGAGAGACTGGGGAGAAGTGGCCGGGGAGAGACTGGGGAGAAGTGGCCGGGGAGAGACTGGGGAGAAGTGGCCGGGGAGAGACTGGGGAGAAGTGGCCGGGGAGAGACTGGGGAGAAGTGGATGGGGAGAGACAGGGGAGAAGTGGATGGGGAGACAAAGGGGAGAAGTGGATTGGGAGAGACTGGGGAGAGGCAGGGGAGAAGTGGATGGGGAGAGACAGGGGAGAAGTGGATGGAGAGACAAAGGGGAGAAGTGGATTGGGAGAGACTGGGGAGAGACAGGGGAGAAGTGGATGGGGAGAGACAGGGGAGAAGTGGATGGGGAGACAAAGGGGAGAAGTGGATTGGGAGAGACTGGGGAGAGGCAGGGGAGAAATTGATGGGGAGACACTGGGGAGAAGTGGGTGGGGAGAGACTGGGGAGAAGTGGATGGGGAGACAAAGGGGAGAAGTGGATTGGGAGAGACTGGGGAGAGACAGGGGAGAAGTGGATGGGGAGAGACTGGGGAGAAGTGGATGGGGAGACAAAGGGGAGAAGTGGATTGGGAGAGACTGGGGAGAGGCAGGGGAGAAATGGATGGGGAGACAAAGGGGTGGGCCAAAAGAATTACTGGCAAAGAATTCTGTGCCAGCAAATTGTCTGTGAAAACACAGTCCGCAGGCAGCTTATAAGCAGTATAGGAAATGTGACTGCAGTAAAATGTGAAGGCAACCTAGGCAGGCTAAAATAGCAACGAGTTAAAAAAGTAGCGAATTAACAACTTAAAAGTTGAATTTGAACATAGCACGCTTCACACTTGTTACTTAGTGCTCAATCTCAGTGCGTTCATTTTCTGGTTAGGAGCGTGGCAAACAAAGCAAGCAAAGTGCTTGGTTGCGAATGGAACTTACAAGATACTCAGTACTTATATGGAAATAAAATTAGTAGAAAAATAGAAGCTAAACTGGGCCACTGGAGTAGAAACTAAAACAGTCGAACAGTTATTGTGGAGCGAATTCGCAACTTGTAAATTGCAAAAATTGTCCTTTGCGAGACGATTTTAATTTTATTTAGAGCGAGACCAATGTTTTTTGGCATTTAAGAACGCGATACTACTTAGCGCAAAAATATTACCTAAGTAAGTAGTATGTACAGCATGGAAAGTCTAAGCTAGCACGGAATGGAATTGAATTAGAAGACTTTGAGAAGAGTGAGAGGAATAATAGAAGGCTTATAGGAAAAGAAAAATGCATTAAATGACAGACAGAAGGTTAGCGCACACTAGAATAACTTTGTGAACCACAGCCGATATGTATCGAAAATTACCAAATTTTCTGATTTGAACTATTGTACAGAAAGAATATGGAACTAAGTGAAGATAAAAGAGACAAAGAGAGACTCAGATTAATAGGGTTAGTAAAAAAGCTGAACAACATAGCGAAAAACACTTTAAGATATACATCTATCTATTTGGATAGTAAAAAAAGTAATTTAATATTGTAAGAAATATTAAATTGGCAACTTATCAAAATACATAGATGACATCTATTAAGTACCTTTCTGAGTCAGACATCCGTTGCGCAATAATCATCGCCTAGAACTTGGCCGTCAACGTTGTTGTTATTGTTTTTGGCAGCGATGGCGTTTGGCCGGTGGCCGAATTCTTGCCGCCTTGCTGGAGGCAGTTGTGGCGAATAGTTGGAAACTGATTGGCTTAACTGCTGCTGCTGGTAATAATTTCGATAACATTGATCATCTCGCGACGCTGTCAAATCTCCGCTTGGAGGCCTGTACCAATGCGGCGAGTTTGTATTACTGCTACTGCTAATGCTACTACTATAAGTAGCAGCGGCGGAACCCGCGGCATGTGCGGACACCGAAACTGGAGAAGCATATTCCAGCACCGTTCTAGGCTGATAGCGAAACGTTTGTTGATGTTGCTGCTGCTGCTGCGCCTGAGAGTGTGACAACAGGTTGCTGGCGGATTGAGAACGACGCGTTGCCATTAGCAACAGATGCTGCTGCTGCTGTTGCTGCAGCTGCAAAAGCTGATTCTGCTGCTGCCTGGCATCAGCGGCCGCAACTGATGCCGATGAAGAAGACGATGTAACCGACAATCTGGCCGCGGATGCTGCCGCCCCTGCCGCTGAAGCGTTTGAAGGCGGCGGACCAACCTGGAAACTAAACTCTTGAAAGCCGGAGTCCAGACTAGACTGGGTGACGCGATGTTGTTGTTGCTGCTGCTGAGGCAGAGCTGGCTGCGGTGCAAAGTGATGAGGCGGATGTTGTTGCTTCTGGGTTCCAAATCTGAAATTTCGGCGTCGAATAAAAATTGAAAACTCAGAAGAGATTAATTTTAACACTTTTTTACTATTTGATCTGATCTTTTACTGGGAATTCCCATTGGATCATTCACTGGGAATAACCATCCGATCCTTCACTGGGAATTCCCATTGGATCCTTCCCTGGGAATTCCCATTAGATCATTCACTGGGAATTCCCATCCGATCCTTTACTGGCATTCCCATCCGATCCTTCACTGGGAATTCCGATTGGATCATTCACTGGGAATTCCCATCCGATCCTTTACTGGGAATTCCCATTGGATCCTTCACTGGGAATTCCGATTGGATCATTCACTGGGAATTCCCATTGGATTATTCACTGGGAATTCCCATCCGATCCTTCCCTGGGAATTCCCATTGGATCATTCACTGGGAATTCCCATCCGATCATTCACTGGGAATTCCCATCCGATCATTCACTGGGAATTCCCATCCGATCCTTTACTGGGAATTCCCATCCGATCCTTCACTGGTAATTCCTAACCGATCCTTCACTGGGAATTCCTAACCGATCCTTCACTGGGAATTCCCATCCGATCCTTCACTGGGAATTCCTAACCGATCCTTCACTGGGAATTCCCATCCGATCCTTCACTGGGAATTCCTAACCGATCCTTCACTGGGAATTCCCATCCGATCCTTCACTGGGAATTCCGATTGGATCATTCACTGGGAATTCCCATCCGATCCTTTACTGGGAATTCCCATCCGATCCTTCACTGGTAATTCCTAACCGATCCTTCACTGGGAATTCCTAACCGATCCTTCACTGGGAATTCCCATCCGATCCTTCACTGGGAATTCCTAACCGATCCTTCACTGGGAATTCCCATCCGATCCTTCACTGGGAATTCCCATTGGATCCTTCACCGGGAATTCCCATTGGATCCTTCACTGGGAATTCCCATTGGATCCTTCACTGGGAATTCCTAACCGATCCTTCACTGGGAATTCCCATCCGATCCTTCACTGGGAATTCCCATCCGATCCTTCACTGGGAATTCCCATCCGATCCTTCACTGGGAATTCCGATTGGATCATTCACTGGGAATTCCCATCCGATCCTTTACTGGGAATTCCCATCCGATCCTTCACTGGTAATTCCTAACCGATCCTTCACTGGGAATTCCTAACCGATCCTTCACTGGGAATTCCCATCCGATCCTTCACTGGGAATTCCTAACCGATCCTTCACTGGGAATTCCCATCCGATCCTTCACTGGGAATTCCCATTGGATCCTTCACCGGGAATTCCCATTGGATCCTTCACTGGGAATTCCCATTGGATCCTTCACTGGGAATTCCTAACCGATCCTTCACTGGGAATTCCCATCCGATCCTTCACTGGGAATTCCCATCCGATCCTTCACTGGGAATTCCTAACCGATCCTTCACACGGAATTATAATTTCAATTACCTAATTACCGAACTACGTAATTGATTAAGCATAGTACTCTTAATAACATCGGTGTAGATCTCCCATCCGTGAATAATATAAGATAGCTATTACTAGTCTACTATTAAAATCTCACTTGGGACTGCAGGCGGAAGCCAGCGAGCGCGCAGAGGAGCCTCGACTGCTGTCGCCAGAGCCAGTAGCTCCGTTGCCTATGGCCTGACCTGGTGCTAGCTGAAAAAGAACATTAGAGGGTACCGAGAAATATAAAAACGCACACAGGAGCTGCGAGTTCATTATGATTGCTTTATAAAAACAAAAAGTAAAAAAATAAATAATACGAGTAGAAAAAAAAACTATTTTTTTGTCTCGCAAAATATACTGGTAGGACGTTTGTAAAACAAGCTGAACAACAATTTAGCTTAATTTATTTGAAATAGTTTAAAGGATGCAGGCGTTAAAACAGTGGGGTGAAGGCTTACCCTGCTATGATAAGACAGTGGGGGTACAGGCTTAACGAGAGGTTGCTGGCAATCTTTGTTTAATTTAACACTTCTTAGTAATGTCTGTATAAAAACGTTTCGATGCAAACAACGTAGGAGTTAAAAATGAAGTCATTGCTAAACACTCGCACTATCTGAACCTGATAGCGCAGAAAATACCTGGATGGAGTTGCGGCCAATACAGTAGATTGAGGATTTCCGCATAACACCTGTTAGGGAAGCTTTTCTGTAGGCCGACCGGACAAATCTGTCCACAGACTTTGACTGGGCAAGGGTTGCGTTTGTTTTATTATTACATTTAATAGTGTAAAAAACAATAGCCGATTTGAGTGCGGAAAATGGATTTTTCGATACATATCGGATTGCAACTTGAAACGTGTTTATGCGGGTTCTAATAAACAGATTAATTATGAATATCAGACGGTAGAAGAAATAAATACTGAAAATAGTTAAAAATGCTTAAAACGCCATACTTACACTTTTAGGAGTAGGAGGAATCACGGTCACACGCTCAGAGGATGTTAAGCTGACAGCGGTTCGAGGACTGCTACTACTGTAGAACAGTGACGAATTGTACTGCGAATCGTTCACAGAGTCCGATGTCGCTGCTGCTGCTGAGGCGGCCTCTTGATAGGAGAGCTTGCCCCGGAGTTGCAGCATTTTGGCGTTAAGGCTTGACAACTATAATTAAATAATTAACCGACTAATTATTTCAGGATTCGAACTCACGACCCTTCTTGTGAAAGTCAGTTTCACTACCGCTTGGGCCACATGTACATCTCAACCTCTGTGAGTACAAATCTGTGATAAAGTGCTAAAACTAGGTTTTTTTAAAACGTAAAGAATAAAAGTACAATTTTACTCACCTTATCCAGCGCCTGCTGATACTCCAAGTGCCGCTGCTTCCTTAATTGTTTCGACTGTTTGGCCTCCTTCGACTCGCGATAAAGACGAGTCTGAGCCTCAACTAGGGCCTTCTGTACAGCTATCTCCTGCTGCAGCTCTTCAAGCTGAAATTTGATAGCAGATTAGAATATCAAGACAATCAGGGTCTATTTTAGAATTGCCTCATATGAGTGTGACAAACCTCCAAGGCCAGGTCTGAGCCGTAGGTTGAAATCGCGTCTCCGCTAAGCTGGCTAGCGCTAGATCTATGCGAATCAACAGCCAATAGGAATTGAGTTGAGACGCACTTCTGATTGGCTGCGGCTGATGTTGCTGCGAGATCATGCGAGTTCGATTGGTCTGATGAGGACAAATGAGCGAGCTGATTGCCCTCCTGACCAGCGGAGGAGGCTGCGCCCTGGGTAAGCGCCTGCAAATGATAAGTAACCAAGCCATTTTGCCGCCCGTTTTTATAACAAGGGGTGATTCCCCCACCTGACAACTATTTGTGCTGCACCCGAACGTAGCAACGCAAGCACACGCTACTCAAGAACACGGACCAAATTTTTCTTCTGAAACTAGAATTAATCCGCCAGCTCTTCAGACCATCGAGATATTCAACGGTTCTGGCCGAAGGTCAGATTTTTCGCGTAAGAGCCAGTGTATTTCAAATACGATTTTAAAGAAAGTAACGATTAAACTAGAAAAGTAACGAATTGAAAGTATAAAGTTTTTCCAAAAGTAACGAAAAATGTCTCAAAAGCTAGTCTCACCCTCTCCTGTGCCGTGAGCCGTTTCAATTCCAACTCTTTAGCGTCTCGCTGCGCCTTCAAATCGGCCAGCAGGGCACGCAGTTCATGATACCTGGCCAATCGTTTCCTATGCTCGCCAGGATCAGCCTGACCGCGGCGCATTGTGAAACATGCGGCCGGATCTAGACGAACAGCCCGATCGACTGACGCAGCCGCCGCTGCCGCAGCCAGAGCAGCCGAAGCAGATGTAGTTGTGATTGTCGACAGCATCAGATCGGAGCTGGAGCTGCGCTGCGAGCCGGGCAAGGAGTGGCATTCGTCAGCCACGGTTGAAGAGGCAACGCCGATTGGCGTGACGCAGTCAGCTGGATGGGCCTGCTGATGCTGATCTCCTCGGTTAACGCTTTGAGAACTCCGGACTAGAAAGAGACAGGTATAAAGACTATTAGACTCTAAATCTAATCAAATCTAAATTAGGAAAATGAAATAGAAAACCGGACGCAACAATAACAAGAAAAATATTTGAAACACATGTGAAAAAAATCAGAAGCAGAAACGTCAGATGAAGTAAACTGGAAGCAGATTAGAAACATCAGATAAAGAAAACCGGAAGCAGATTAGAAACATCAGATAAAGAAAACCGGAAGCAGATTAGAAACATCTGATAAGGAAAACCGGAAGCAGATTAGAAACATCTGATAAAGAAAGCCGGAAGCAGATTAGAAACATTAGATAAAGAAAACCGGAAGCAGATTAGAAACATCAGATAAAGAAAACCGGAAGCAGATTAGAAACATCAGATAAAGAAAACCGGAAGCAGATTAGAAACATCAGATAAAGAAAACCGGAAGCAGATTAGAAACATCAGATAAAGAAAACCGGAAGCAGATTAGAAACATCAGATAAAGAAAACCGGAAGCAGGTAAGAAACATCAGATAAAGAAAACCGGAAGCAGATAAGAAACATCAGATAAAGAAAACCGGAAGCAGATAAGAAACATCAGATAAAGAAAACCGGAAGCAGATTAGAAACATCAGATAAAGAAAACCGGAAGCAGATTAGAAACATCAGATAAAGAAAACCGGAAGCAGATTCGAAACGTCAGATAAAGAAAACCGGAAGCAGATTAGAAACATCAGATAAAGAAAACCGGAAGCAGATTAGAAACATCTGATAAATAAAACCGGAAGCAGATAAGAAACATCAGATAAAGAAAACCGGAAGCAGATTAGAAACATCAGATAAAGAAAACCGGAAGCAGATTAGAAGCATCAGATAAAGAAAACCGGAAGCAGATAAGAAACATCAGATAAAGAAAACCGGAAGCAGATTAGAAACATCAGATAAAGAAAACCGGAAGCAGATTAGAAACATCAGATAAAGAAAACCGGAAGCAGATTAGAAACATCAGATAAAGAAAACCGGAAGCAGATTAGAAACATCAGATAAAGAAAACCGGAAGCAGATTAGAAACATCAGATAAAGAAAACCGGAAGCAGATTAGAAACATCTGATAAATAAAACCGGAAGCAGATTAGAAACATCAGATAAAGAAAACCGGAAGCAGATAAGAAGCATCAGATAAAGAAAACCGGAAGCAGATAAGAAACATCAGATAAAGAAAACCGGAAGCAGATAAGAAGCATCAGATAAAGAAAACCGGAAGCAGATAAGAAACATCAGATAAAGAAAACCGGAAGCAGATTAGAAACATCAGATAAAGAAAACCGGAAGCAGATTAGAAACATTAGATAAAGAAAACCGGAAGCAGATAAGAAACATTAGATAAAGAAAACCAGAAGCAGATAAGAAACATCAGATAAAGAAAACCAGAAGCAGATAAGAAACATCAAATAAAGAAAACCGGAAGCAGATAAGAAACATCAGATAAAGAAAACCGGAAGCAGATTAGAAACATCAGATAAAGAAAACCGGAAGCAGATTAGAAACATCAGATAAAGAAAACCGGAAGCAGATAAGAAACATCTGATAAAGAAAACCGGAAGCAGATTAGAAACATCAGATAAAGAAAACCGGAAGCAGATTAGAAACATCAGATAAAGAAAACCGGAAGCAGATTAGAAACATCAGATAAAGAAAACCGGAAGCAGATTAGAAACATCAGATAAAGAAAACCGGAAGCAGATTAGAAACATCAGATAAAGAAAACCGGAAGCAGATTAGAAACATTAGATAAAGAAAACCGGAAGCAGATAAGAAACATCTGATAAAGAAAACCGGAAGCAGATTAGAAACATCAGATAAAGAAAACCGGAAGCAGATAAGAAACATCAGATAAAGAAAACCGGAAGCAGATTAGAAACATCAGATAAAGAAAACCGGAAGCAGATAAGAAACATCTGATAAAGAAAACCGGAAGCAGATTAGAAACATCAGATAAAGAAAACCGGAAGCAGATTAGAAACATCAGATAAAGAAAACCGGAAGCAGATTAGAAACATCAGATAAAGAAAACCGGAAGCAGATTAGAAACATCTGATAAGGAAAACCGGAAGCAGATTAGAAACATCTGATAAAGAAAACCGGAAGCAGATTAGAAACATCAGATAAAGAAAACCGGAAGCAGATAAGAAACATCTGATAAAGAAAACCGGAAGCAGATAAGAAACATCAGATAAAGAAAACCGGAAGCAGATTAGAAACATCAGATAAAGAAAACCGGAAGCAGATAAGAAACATCAGATAAAGAAAACCGGAAGCAGATTAGAAACATCAGATAAAGAAAACCGGAAGCAGATTAGAAGCATCAGATAAAGAAAACCGGAAGCAGATAAGAAACATCAGATAAAGAAAACCGGAAGCAGATTAGAAACATCTGATAAATAAAACCGGAAGCAGATTAAAAACATCAGATAAAGAAAACCGGAAGCAGATAAGAAGCATCAGATAAAGAAAACCGGAAGCAGATAAGAAACATCAGATAAAGAAAACCGGAAGCAGATAAGAAGCATCAGATAAAGAAAACCGGAAGCAGATAAGAAACATCAGATAAAAAATGATTTAAAGAGAGCAGTATGAGCAGGTGATACTTACACATGGCCGGCCTGCCAAGTCGCTTCAAGTCCCGCAGATTTGCAGGCCCCCTGGCACTGCTTCGCTGCTGCTGCTGCTGCTGCTGCTGCTGCTGCTGCGATAGTCGCCACTCTGACGCAGACGATGCCGACGAGAATAGAGGCGGTCGCTGGTCGAAATTTCCAGTCGGCGCCTCCCTGAAGCTGTTCTCAGCCTCCACGAAGCCTTCGCTGACGATGCGACCGGATGCTGGAACAGTAGCCTGCATGACGGATCGAAACAGCATAATTCTGTATCCTGACCAGCTAATTATATTAGTGAACAATCGGAGTACGCAATTAAAAATCACACTTATACTTGCCGTAGACTGATACAAAAGAATAACTACAGAATCACTCGATAAAAGTGAAATTAGAGTAACAAAAATTAATTAAGGAGCTATTAGGCACTTCAGGCTGAGGCCTAAAGGTTATTGGACAATGATAGAAAAGAAACGACTGAAAATGATCTCAGGTAAAAAAGGTTTTCGCAGTTAGGAGAAGTGTTTGAGTAGTAAGAGAAGCGTTTAAGTCATTAAGAAGCGTTTGAGTAGCTAAAGCAACTTTTGAGTAGCTAAAGAAGCTTTTGAGTAGTAAGAGAATCTTCTTATTCGTTAAAGAAGCGTTTAAGTAGTTAAAGAAGCGTTTGAGTAGTTAAAGAAGCGTTTGAGTAGTTAAAGAAGCGTTTGAGTAGTTAAAGAAGCGTTTGAGTAGCTAAAGAAGCGTTTGAGTAGTTAAAAAAGCGTTTGAGTAGCTAAATAAACTTTTGAGTAGTTAAATAAACTTTTGAGTAGCTAAAGAAGCGTTCGAGTAGTAAGAGAAGCCTTTGAGTAGTTAAAGAAACGATTGAGTAGTTAAAGAAGCGTTTGAGTAGCTAAAGAATCGTCTTATTCGTTAAAGAAGCGTTTGAGTAGTTAAAGAAGCGTTTGAGTAGTTAAAGAAGCGTTTGAGTAGTTAAAGAAGCGTTTGAGTAGTTAAAAAAGCGTTTGAGTAGCTAAATAAACTTTTGAGTAGTTAAATAAACTTTTGAGTAGCTAAAGAAGCGTTCGAGTAGTAAGAGAAGCCTTTGAGTAGTTAAAGAAGCGTTTGAGTAGTTAAAGAAGCGTTTGAGTAGTTAAAGAAGCGTTTGAGTAGTTAAAGAAGCGTTTGAGTAGTTAAAGAAGCGTTTGAGTAGTTAAAGAAGCGTTTGAGTAGTTAAAGAAGCGTTTGAGTAGTTAAAGAAGCGTTTGAGTAGCTAAAGAAGCTTTTGAGTAGTAAGAGAATCTTCTTATTCGTTAAAGAAGCGTTTTAGTAGCTAAAGAATCGTCTTATTCGTTAAAGAAGCTTTTGAGTAGCTAAAGAATCGTCTTATTCGTTAAAGAAGCGTTTTAGTAGCTAAAGAATCGTCTTATTCGTTAAAGAAGCGTTTTAGTAGCTAAAGAATCGTCTTATTCGTTAAAGAAGCTTTTGAGTAGCTAAAGAATCGTCTTATTCGTTAAAGAAGCGTTTTAGTAGCTAAAGAAGCGTTTGAGTAGCTAAAGAATCGTCTTATTCGTTAAAGAAGCGTTTTAGTAGCTAAAGAATCGTCTTATTCGTTAAAGAAGCTTTTGAGTAGCTAAAGAATCGTCTTATTCGTTAAAGAAGCTTTTGAGTAGCTAAAGAATCGTCTTATTCGTTAAAGAAGCGTTTTAGTAGCTAAAGAATCGTCTTATTCGTTAAAGAAGCGTTTAAGTAGTTAAAGAAGCGTTTGAGTAGTTAAAGAAGCGTTTGAGTAGCTAAAGAATCGTCTTATTCGTTAAAGAAGCGTTTTAGTAGCTAAAGAATCGTCTTATTCGTTAAAGAAGCTTTTGAGTAGCTAAAGAATCGTCTTATTCGTTAAAGAAGCGTTTTAGTAGCTAAAGAATCGTCTTATTCGTTAAAGAAGCTTTTGAGTAGCTAAAGAATCGTCTTATTCGTTAAAGAAGCGTTTTAGTAGCTAAAGAATCGTCTTATTCGTTAAAGAAGCGTTTAAGTAGTTAAAGAAGCGTTTGAGTAGTTAAAGAAGCGTTTGAGTAGCTAAAGAATCGTCTTATTCGTTAAAGAAGCGTTTTAGTAGCTAAAGAATCGTCTTATTCGTTAAAGAAGCTTTTGAGTAGCTAAAGAATCGTCTTATTCGTTAAAGAAGCTTTTGAGTAGCTAAAGAATCGTCTTATTCGTTAAAGAAGCGTTTTAGTAGCTAAAGAATCGTCTTATTCGTTAAAGAAGCGTTTAAGTAGTTAAAGAAGCGTTTGAGTAGTTAAAGAAGCGTTTGAGTAGTTAAAGAAGCGTTTAAGTAGTTAAAGAAGCGTTTGAGTAGTTAAAGAAGCGTTTGAGTAGCTAAAGAGGAGTTTGAGTAAGTAGGGAAGCGTTGAGTAATTAATGGACGCTGCACCAATAATTATGAGTACACGGTACAGGCTGTTTTGAAAATTGAGAACAAGTGATAAGGAAAAACTCTTCGTTGTTAAACTGAATTAATTTTTAATGCATAATGCATAACAGTAAACATTAACATTATCTGATAACACAAATTAAATAAAGCATTTTATAAGAAAAGTTAAGTGACACAAAGAGTATAGTAATATCTTCGACGGCCTTTTAAGATACGCAATGTGCAATAGGCCTTCTGGGTATTTAGAGACCCATATGCTACTACTACAAGTAAGTGAATGAGTTGGTGCCATTGTGAGAAACAAAATATATATATTTATAAAGCTTTTAAGGATTTAATTAGTAGAATTTCGGAATTTCTAAAGTCCGATTTTTTTCGACTTACCAAATTTTCTACCGAAGAAAATGCTTTTCGTCTCTGTGAGATAAGTTATTAGAAATGACACGATATACATTTTAGAATTTTATAGCAAAAAACCAGTCTTGATCGATCGTAGATAAATAGTACACACTCGATTAGCAAAGATTGGCGAATCAAGGCAAGTAATTACAACAAGCTTTTAAAAAATGTTTTAATACAATTGCGTATTACAAAAGAATAATTTTACCAAATTTGTCGGACACGTCAGGCCATACTTGTATCACTATCTAATAGGTGTAACCTCGATCTAACCGGTGACATAGCTGATTTTTTTAGAATAAGTTAAGCAGCCTAGTGGTCGTCGAGATATTCAGCGATAAATGAACCTCTATATGGCGTAACATCCCAGTAAAAAAATCGGCTGCTTCTTCGGCGGGTTTTTTGTGCAAAATAGGAGTGGAATCTACTAAAATCCCCCCTATCTCGCAAGAGTTAAAGAAACCACCCAGGAAGCAGCCGATGTAACCGTACATTGTGCGGAAACCGCCGAAGAATCACCCGAAACAGTGGCCCATGGGACAACCAGAGAATTATTTACGGGCGATTCCTCGGCGGTTTCTGAGCATGGAATCTTCCGAACTGGAGGATTCTTTGGGTGATTCCATTTCGCCACCAAGAAGCACCGAGAAAACGCCCAGTTAGGTAGATTCTAAGCATGGAATCATCATCCGATTGGTCTGTTTCCAGCGTTCGGCTGTTTCTTTTTCTGGAAACACCGCAGATTCCAACTGGAATCACCCAAAGAAACATCCCTATTTTTTAGCGGGATATTTGGTTAAAAAATTAACAATATAATCAATACATCTTAGTCAACAATAATAGCCGGTATAGTTAAATTGTGAAGTTTTCTGAGCAGAAAAAACATGTCTCTATTAGTGGTTCTTGCCACAGAAACACCCCGACGAGAATTGTTGAATAAGTAATTTTTTCTTGTAATTACTATATTTTTATTCAAATTGATTAATAAATTAATCAGTAACTATGCTAGCTACATTGCTTAATGGTCTAAAATTCTATTTCGTCTATGGAATCAGTAATCCATAATAACAGCCAGTCTGCTTACCAGAGAATACCTTCTAGAAGAGGAACGAAGGAGCTTGACTGCCTTAGACAACTAGAAAAAAACGAGTTAGTAGTAAATTTTCAAATCTACGTACTCGTTTTTTCTTGATAACAAGACACATGCTTTAGTTCATTGAAGATTACTAGAAGCAAATAAATAATGTGGAATAAATTTGGCATGCAATTCATAAGCAAAAAAACAATAATTATATTTATATTGAAACGTATTACAAGTAATAGTATGCTTGTTAATGAATAGTGCAAAATAATTAACACTCATGCACAATAGTCATTGAAATATATTACGACTGAAGGTAAATCCATAATCAATAACTTTTGTAAATTGCATATATAACATAGCTATTATGAATAGAGAATAGAATATGGATTATTAAAAGTAGTCTGATTGGGTTTTGTACAACTATTTGTCTGTGGACTGGGGAGGCCACTGCTTTCACCAAAATTTCATTTAATCCCATTTGATGCTAGGATCAACATTTTAATCTGATTGAACTGAAACAATTTGGGAATCGAAGTGTCTTTGCTTAATGACAAACATGGTTTCCATTGGATTGAATTGAGATTCGAACTCTCGACCTTTAGAGGTCTAGTCCATAAATTTCAGTTCCCCTGACAATAATACAGATGCTATATTTAGAAGTCCTTGCTCAAAAGAATGCAATACAGAATCGATTTAGGGCAAATAAGAGAAAATAACAGAAGTAGAAGCGCACCCGGGGTAAGTGGCAGAGCGGTTAACGCGTTTGTCTCTCGCGACAACGTCCTTAAGCTAGACTACGCGGCGAGGACACATTCAATTGGGGCGTGGGGCTTGTGGGGCTTTTCGTGCAATTCGCGCCCTTGAGGGCCAACCTCCAAGGCACAGTGATAGTCAGGGCAGATGTACCAACATGTGTGAGCGTGTGCCTGCGTACAGTATCAGTGTGCGTGTGTGCTCAGGAGTCAGCGAAATGAGCAAAATTGCCTGCGGGTCCAGTGTCATTAATTGATGTGCCATTGCCCGCAGCCCTACTGCAACTATTACTATTATTATTAACACCGAACACTGACCTGTTCCATGCTAGTGCGCCGATAATTCGGCCCTCCTACGCCGCCGCCGCCGACGCCGCCAAAAGCGGCAAACGCGGCAGCCGCAGCCGCCGTAGCCACATTGACAGCAGCCGAAGCAGCCGATGAAGCAGCTGCCGAAAAATTGGTTTCCTCCGAAGCGGCCAGCTGGTAATTAAATAGGCCGATTGCAAATTTGTGCTGAGAGACGGCAAAGTTAAATAGATTTTTAGCTGTGGACGGCGACTCCGTCACCAGGGTGAGGGTGGCCGGCGCTTGACCGCTGCGGCAGGGCGACAGCCAGCGGCTCATCGACGGCCTGCGGAGTTGGGGTGGGAGAGACGCGCGCGGACTGTACTTTTATTTTATAATCAACCTGTTATCTAAGTGAGTGATTGGTAGTTTACTGATTTACATTTTTATTAGTTAGGCAGTGAGTGACTCATGAGGGAGTGAGTGACTGAAGGGGAGTGGCTGAAGGGGAGTGAGTGACTGAATGGGAGTGGCTGAAGGGGAGTTGAGTGACTGAATGGGAGTGGCTGAAGGGGAGTGAGTGACTGAAGGGGAGTGAGTGACTGAATGGGAGTGGCTGAAGGGGAGTGAGTGACTGAAGGGGAGTGAGTGACTGAATGGGAGTGGCTGAAGGGGAGTGAGTGACTGAAGGGGAGTGAGTGACTGAAGGGGAGTGGCTGAAGGGGAGTGAGTGACTGAAGGGGAGTGAGTGACTGAAGGGGAGTGAGTGACTGAAGGGGAGTGAGTGACTGAAGGGGAGAGAGTGACTGAAGGGGAGAGAGTGACTGAATGGGAGTGGCTGAAGGGGAGTGAGTGACTGATGGGGAGTGAGTGACTGATGGGGAGTGAGTGACTGAAGGGGAGAGAGTGACTGAATGGGAGTGGCTGAAGGGGAGTGAGTGACTGATGGGGAGTGAGTGACTGATGGAGAGTGAGTGACTGATGGAGAGTGAGTGACTGAAGGTGAGTGAGTGACTGATGGGGAGTGAGTGACTGATGGAGAGTGAGTGACTGAAGGTGAGTGAGTGACTGATGGTTGATAAAGCAAGTTAGTGAGTGGTGCGGGCAGTGAGTGACTGTCATTATTAAGTGATTACGACTTAATTAACTATTAAGTGACCAGTCAGAGGCTAAACACAGCATTTCTTTCTCTGTGGACTGTGGTTGAGTAAAAGTGGCAGCAGGAATCAGAAACATAATATTAAAGGAGTGTTGAAAACTGAGCAGAAAAATCTGGGTTACATATTACTATGCAAATCTACCGAGAGTTATTAGCTACTTGATAAGAGTTTTTTTCGCAAAGCTACTAAGGTAATAATTTTCTCCAGTGAAATAAGATATAAATGGCAACGCACGGGCAATAGTGGAGAAAATTGTGCTTCTAAAAAACCGGCAGACAGTATAAAATGTATTTCGTCGCCACGAAGAAAAAAAAAGAACAGAGAAATGATTAAATAGGTGCAAGATTTCGTGTTGCTATATTTAGAATTTATGTAAAAGCAAAGCGTACAGTGCAGTACAGTCCTAGGAACTGTTTTTGGCCAAAATTTAAAAGCCTGGCCAAAATGTTTAAACGAATTTGTTTCTTAAAAACAGATTTATAATAATGCCATAAAATATTTTATTGGTAACTTTTAACGAAATAAAATATAAAATAAGGCTTAAAAACTAATATATACTCTCATCCAGGTGTTTCTGAAACAGCTCCGGTATAGGGACATTCAAGTAGATAGATGGGCAGAATGAGGTAGACAAATAGGTAGATAGAGTGGCATAATGAGGTAGACACTAGACAGACAGGTAGATAGAGGGCTGAGGTAGACATCTACAGGATGAGGTAGACAAACAGGTAGATAGAGGGTCAGGATGAGGTAGACAGACAGGTAGATAGAGGGCCAGGATGAGGTAGACAAACAGGTAGATAGAGGGCCAGGATGAGGTAGACAAACAGGTAGATAGAGGGCAAGGATGAGGTACACAAACAGGTAGATAGAGGGCCAGGATGAGGTAGACAAACAGGTAGATATAGGGTCAGGATGAGGTAGACAGACAGGTAGATAGAGGGCCAGGATGAGGTAGACAAACAGGTAGATAGAGGGCCAGGATGAGGTAGACAAACAGGTAGATAGAGGGCCAGGATGAGGTGGAAAACTGGTAGATAGAGGGCCAGGATGAGGTGGACAAACAGGTAGATAGAGGGCCAGGATGAGGTAGACAAACAGGTAGATAGAGGGCCAGGATGAGGTGGAAAACTGGTAGATAGAGGGCCAGAATGAGGTAGACAGGCAGGTCAAACTGGCGGTCAATAGGACGATCCTTAGAATCTGAAACGCGGACTCACCTCCTGAGATCGCAGTGAACATCGAAGCACACTCTCTTATCCTTGTGAAAGACATTCTCCAACGCCGACCAATCTAGCGACTCGCGCGGGTGCTGCCTATCTCCATGGTCGAACAGAGCCAAGCCGCGCAGGCTAACGCCCAGCCACCATGGCAAGCCAAACAGATCGTACACGGCGAACATTGCCTGGCCGTAATTTGACTGTTCGGCAACCAGACGCAAATAGGCGTAGATTGCGTCAGTGCGAGTCATGCCGGATAGAACTTTGTAGTAGGCGATTGTTTGCTTCTGGCTGTATGGGTAGAATCGAGTTTTACAGGGTTATTTGAAGCTGTCTGCCCGGATTCGCTGATTGGCTAGCGAATTGAAATGGGCAGAAATGTGGGGTAGGAGTCAAGCGCCAGGGTCGGAGGAGTGAGGTGGGTGTAACATTAGGCGGAATAGGGTGGGTGTAGAACGCTAGAGTTGGAGGAGTGGGGTGGGTGCTAGATAGGTAAAAGAATGGGGTGGGTGTCAAGCGCCAGGGTCGGAGGAGTGAGGTGGGTGTAACATTAGGCGGAATAGGGTGGGTGTAGAACGCTAGAGTTGGAGGAGTGGGGTGGGTGCTAGATAGGGGAAAGAATGGGGTGGGTGTCAAGCGCCAGGGTCGGAGGAGTGAGGTGGGTGTAAAATTAGGCAGAATGGGGTGGGTATAGAACGCTTAGAGTTGGAGGAGTGAGGTGGGTGCTAGATAGAGAAAGAATGAGGTGGTTGTCAAGCCGCAGGGGGTAGTGCAGAAGTGAGTTGGTGGTGGACTAAGAGAGGTAGGGGATACGGTTAGTCCCAGCAATGGAGTGATGTTGATGTCGCACATTGGGTTGAGTGTAGCCGAAGTTCAATCGATAAACATTTGATAGCTCACCAATACTCCAGTGATGGATGCCGCATTAGCAGGCTCACTGGGAACACGGGCAGTTTTTTTAGTCCGCCAAGAGCAGTTTCTTCACTGTAAACAAAGATTGATAACAAAGACTACAAACATTTTGTAGACCACAGTGATAAGTTTTTTAATTTTGAAATTGTAATAGGTTACAATAGACAAAAGATATAAACTTGAAAGTAGGAGGGAGCAAAGTTACTAATCTACTATACTATTCTGGCTCTCTAAGTAAAAGGGAGCAGTTTCAAGTATTTGCTTTCATGGTGTGCACAATAAATTACATGGTTATGATTCTTCATATTGACTAAAGAAAGAAGCAAAATGATTAGTTAGGTAGAGCAGTATAAGTAAGAAAACATAAAATTAATTTAGAAGCACGACCCAGTACTGTGGCGTAAAACACGTAGTTAGATAAGCATGAATAAACTCCTAACAAAGAGCATCCTTGCACAAAAGTACATTATTTTAATAAAAAAAGTTACGCTATTTTTTATCGTTAATATATATAATGATATATATTTCATGCAGGCTAAATATTTATTAACAATGATTTCAGAAAAGTACATCCACACTTTATACCGAATAATGCCACACCCATTTACAAAAATGCATCACAATTTGAGACTATAGTCCACAACTTGAACAAGTGAGTAAAGTAAAGCACTAACAAAAGATTTGATATGTCAGTGGCTAAGGCCACACTGCGGATAAGCAGTAAACTAACGATGCATTTATTTGATAGCGAATAACACCTTAATGATAAAGTCTGATACTAAGCACAACAGAAACACGGAAAAGTGAAAATAAAATAAGTCAGCCTTATAAACAATTTTACCTTTCAAAATCGCCGCGTTCAATTTGCAGCGCCAGTGCAGCTAGATTAAACAGATCCAGATCGCAGCCACAATTGAGTCGGCCAGAGTACACCAACGCCCTGCACTGCCAGTAGAATAACTGTAGTGCAGCCCGATCCTCCACTCTGGAGAAACTAAGAGGATAAAATTTCACTCGAAACAATAGGTCAGGCTCGCGACTCTGACGACAAAGCTCGTGATCTAGCACCCTGGCTCCGCTAGTTAACCAGAATTCTGTAGCCGTTGATGTTGAGGCGTTGCTATGACCGTTTCCACTGTTGGCATGGCAACAACAGAAGCCAAAGTAGCGTCTATCGGAGCCCAGTTCGTAATGAGCGGCTACCACGTCTAACAGTTCGCTGACTAACAGACGAGGCTAAATAATTAATTAGCAAGAAAAGCATATTTTCAGTATTCTATTCAGTAGTAACAATTAATTAATAACACTTCTTACAGCACTAGCTCCATCGGTATGGTACTATAAAACTCAACAAAAGGCCTGTTTTAACATTTGGTCTCTAAAAAAATAAATAAATATGTATACTCACCCGAACATAAATAGATATTTTGTTGCCATCCAAAATATGTATTGAAACATTTTTGCCTTCGAGTTGGCCAAGCATTCTAACATTAGCCAGTTGAGAGGACTTAGAGGACTAAGTAGTAAATGAATTAGAATCAGGAAACTCCAGTTATTTAGTTAGAAGTCCATTTAAACCTTTCAAAAGAGTGATTTTAAGGAACTATCAATAGAACTGTGTAAAGTTCTCTGCATTATAAAGTCCTAAAGGTTATCTGAAAAAATTGGTTAGAATCACAAATATAGTGTGCTTGTAATAAAATGTATATTTCATTTGTACAAAATTTTATTCATATTACCATTTTTTCAAGATGAGTAAAATGGATTGCTATCTAACTATAGTAATTTCACACAACCACATTGCTTAAATCATGGCAATGTGCACAATGCTTGTTAAATAGAAAAACAATATAGAACTACACCTATTATAAGAATCTTAGAGAAGGTGAGACATGGCATCATACATGCGCAACACCCAGCCGACCTGGCCAAACCGGCCGAGTGAAACGAGGGACAAGCAAGGTAAGTTGCAAAAACCAACCAACCAAGCACAAAAAAACCAAAGAGGGGACCAAGGGACAAAAAAGGAAGGCGTGAAGAAGAGGAAAAATGGGAGAGAAAAATAGAGCAAATGAGAGCAAACTAAGTTGTAAATAGAGCAAATGAGAGCAAACTAAGTCATAAATAGAGCAAAAACTAAGTTGCACGGCCGGCTAAGATTTAGGAGGTTGCACATGTATGCATGGCATATAAGTCAATACACAAAATTAATGACAGCTTTGCATATAACTTTTGAATATATAGTCAATTACAAGTAGTTAATTATTAAATATTAAGATAAAGTAAAATGACTTGTACAACTGCAACATACTATGAAATATTAGACATTAGTAATATTATAAGCCAGCTAACTATTAACTTAAAATTATTATAATCCAGCTACAGTAGCAGAATGCTAAGGGGGTGTTCCAAAAGACCTTTCCCATTTGAATATAGCCTTGCAATATTGCTTCAATTTGAGTGTGATTTTTAACTATAAAAAGATGCACTTTAGCACAACAATGTCACAATTTGAGCATTTTTTATCTATGATGTATTTTTGTCTAAGAACATTTTGCCATAGATACCTTGTGATAGACTTACACACAAGTGTTGCTATTAATTTTTGCTGCCCAACTGCAACACGGAAGTAAAAAGTTATTCATTTTTTGTTCCAAAAGATCATCAAACTATCTGAGATTAATCTCATCTTAATCTTGTCAAAAAGTTAGAACTACAAGACAAAAGCTTAACTAAAGTTTAACTGCCCCATTGTCATCAAAATCTCTAATGGATGCTCATAGCACTGAGGCCCAGTGAGAAGCAGCGAGAAACAATTTTCACGCAATGTAAGAATCACCTGACTCCTACCAAGATTCATGAAGCACCAGTGGCTACTCATCATAACCATGCCGTCAACATTCATATTGTGCACAACTGTATCGACTGCTTTGAGGCTGGCCAAGTAGAACTTTGGAGATCTAGCTAGCTCTGGTTGCCCAAAGAACCTATTCAACAAAGAACTGTCCCCTTGTATCAAGGCCCTGCTATAAAAGGATACTTGTATGATAGGCCGCTAGCTTGCTGATTACACAGAAGCTTCACCAAACACTCATATATCTTGGCATCTTGGCAGAGTTATATAGTAACCAATTTTTTAAGTATCTATTCATAGTTCAACATGTAATTTCATGTAGTATATGCTAATATGTGAAATTACTGTTTAATAGACTTTAAAAAGCCATAGCAGGCTGTTTTGATTGTTGGATGTCTGAAGAAGTGTCTTTATTATTATACCATGGAATCCTGTTAATCTTTGCACCCTACCAGCAGTCAAGACTATAGAAAACCCTATCCCATGATTTGTACATGGCATTGAAATTTCTGAAAGGCTGAGTTTACATTCTAGGCAGTCTAAAGTGTCTTCACATATCATATTTATCATTAGCCTTTATTAGGCTCTCTACATCTCTTCATATCAATCTACATATCTGCATTAAGCATGCATATAGCCTTGAAGTTGTTAGGGGAAATTAAAGACATTTTACTGCGCAGTAAAAACTGCTAACTATATGGCATTGTAATGTCAACACATTACCATGCAGTGAAGTTATTGGTTTTACCAGCACTGATTATAAGGATCCTAGACACTTTGTCATCTTACAACTTCGTCATCCACTTGGAAGGTAGGACACTTCGTCATCCAGCCAATCGGCATGCTTTAAAGTTTGGTCAGTTCGTCATCTACTAATAACAAATAAGCAATTAAGTTCGTCATCAATAAAGTGAGAGTGGGGTGGAGGTGCAGAGGTGTGAACACACTTCACATCTTAAAATGCCAAAAAGAGGTGTCAAAACTGATTTCATTATAAGAGTTGAAAGAAAGGTGCCAACACGATGTGAGGAGGTGGGGAGGGGTGGTTCTGTTCTAACTTTGAAAACTTTTGTTTTATAGATGATGAAGTGTCCACAAGTCTTAGTCTCTTCGTCATCCACCCTCTGAGATATTGGACAGATTGTCATCTGGATGACGAAGTTGTAAGATGATGAAGTGTCCAGGTACTGATTATAACATGTTAAAAAACCGCACTGTTTAACAAACCTTATTTCAGTCTTAGACTATACAGTGGACCATGCAGATTTTACTGCATTTGATATAGGCCTACTGTTGATTTGTTAATGAACAGTATATAATATATAACTACTATGAGGCAACATAGTTTTAGGCAAAAAACAAACCAAGTACATAAGGAGAAACACAGCACTAAGACAGGCCTAAATACTTTTTTGATATCTTGCGATGAATCATCATAAGGCCCTTCTATGTAGAACAACATCATCAGGCCCAGGTCCTTTCAGTTTTACATTGTGTTAGAAACAATCTATAGAAGTATTTTGGAGGTAAGTACAAAATAAACACAAAGATGAGTGTTAAAACTTTTAATATTAAGAATGAGAAAAATATGTAGTTGTTTAAAAAAATTAAATCAGAAAGAATGCAATTAAGCTATTTTGTAGCTAGCTGTCATCCAAGGGGAGTTTTGGATTTAGGAATACAATTGATAAATTAAAAAAGATAATCTATTCCAATATACCTTTAGACACACCACTAATACTAGAAAACATTAGACTTACACTCACTAGAATACATACAATATACGTTACGAATATAATATCTGTATTATATTATCTGTGACACACCACAAGACCTAGACCCGATTGGATTATATTTTTTTCTTCAAGTCAATTTTTTCTTTCTTATAAAAGTATGAGGTCACTAAAAGTTTAAACAAAAAATCAATAGACAAATGCTATTTATAGCATGCTCGTTTCTTTTACGACACATTCATGGGGAATATTATTATTTTATATTTTTACGGTGCTATATTATGTCCTTAAAAACTTATGAATATTTAACTTGGTTGTTATGCAAGTAAATAAATTTGGGTGAGTCCAATATCACAATTCAATCGTGGTCGTTCTATGTAAAAGGATCATCTAATTAGACTTTTATCCTTGAAAATAAATCACGCCTTAGATGGATGCGCTTATGGATTTCGCACTAATTGATATCCGGCCAGATTCAGATGTCGAAACAACAGCTGCCTCTTCAACTGCACCTGTTGCGATAGGTTCAATGTCAGGCTCTACCCAAAACGGTCAAAACCAAAACCAGCCATCAACTTCTTCCTCCTCTTCGACGACAACAACTCAGCACGAGGAAATGGCAACTAGTCAGGCTAAACTTGTAGAAGATCTAGCTCAGGTCATTGAGCAGAGCTTGGAAAAGTTTGAGAACAGAATCGCTGGTAGGTTGGCTTCTGAAGTTATTAACAATCAGCAGGCTTACGTACAAGCAACCTCAGCTTCAGTGTCGCCACCAGGTCAAAATTCGACAGAAAATTATCAGTTACAGAACAGAACTGTTTCAGTGCCTTTGCCAGTACACGAGAATGTCTACTGTGATCACTGCAATACAGTCATTGTTGGAATTCGATACAAGTGTGGGTAAGTTAGGCCTACACATAACCTGATTCTATGCTTAATTCTTTGCTAATAATTTCTATGGCCAAGCTAGACCTAATCTTGAATACAGTGAGTTACTGGCAAATAATTTGCTTCTAAAATGAAAACAATTCTTTATTTGGAAGCTTAATTGCTAACTTCCTAGCCTTAGGCCAAAAAAAGTTAGTGGCTCACTATTTTGTTTATTTAGGCTAGACCCTATCTCTTAACTGATGATTTATGATATATATCTTTTGACTTAAGACTTGGGGGGCAATGCTAGATGGGTGTTTGTTGGTTTGTTTCTATTTTTTAGTTGCTTAGTCAGTTTTTTTGCTATTGGAGGATTTTAATGGCTAAATATTCTAAAGCTGTTCAAATATTCTTTTTGCAGCATTAATTACCAAATTTTCTTTTGTTTCTGATTGTGAAATATATATAGCTAACAGGAAATAAGTAATAAATAAGAGCCATTTCTGTTGCAAAGAGTCTATTCTAGATCTATAAGTATAAAAGCTATAAAGACTATACAGTAATTATTCAGTAAATCTTAGTAGCATATATACCAGTCTAGTATTAATTTGTGTAAATGACTTACTATTTATTATTATATAGACCTGTTTTAAAATAAATTATAAATTATTTGACCTTCACATGTACCTCATACAGAATGTGCAAAGACTATGACCTATGTGAGCGCTGCGAGTCACAGAGACCTCACAACCAGCGTAGCCACCTGTTTGTCAAGATCTATGAACCACTGCATGGCCCATTCAACACAAGGCCTCTGCTCGCCCAGGAACTTGGTGCTACCAATTCATTTGCCTGCTTTCTCGGCTCACTTGGTCTACCAACTGGCACTGAAGCCACACTGGAGGTTGTGCGCGAAGATGACTCAGAAGTGGAGGTAAAGCATTCTCTTATTCTATTGCCTATAGTTGACAACATATTCTTTTACATTTTTCGTTATGCTCATTGCATGCTACTTCTTTTCTCACTAAGTAGGATGAAAGGAAAATTGTACAATATTTATGTCAGAGTATAATATCTGTTTCAGATTCGCGAACTAGCCCAAGCCAATGGCTGCCAATTCTATCTAAGCGACAATGGTCGCCGTCTGTGCAAGGATTATCAGGCTATTAATAAAAGTAGTCGAGACTTGCCCGCTGGCGAATACCGTCTTGAGCACGTGTTCAGCACCGGCCTGCACCCGCTGGAGGCTAAAATTCCTCTGCCAAACATTCCAGAGGGTGACGTGCGGATTATTTGCCTCTCCTGGCAGGCGCCTAGCCAGTGCTCTGTCCTGCTACTCGGAGCCGGCATGGATGAGGCCAGCAACGATGAAGACGACGCCGCGGCGGCGATACAGCCAGCGAGACCTCTGCGTCAGGCTACGTCGGTTTATCGACTAAAGAATCGACAAGGTCGCCATATTGGTGAGCCGATCAATGCTTCGCTGGCTTTGCTTCAACTCGCGAGTCCACCGCAGCAGCAGCCGCCGACACGGCCGACACCGCTGCCGACTTCGCTGTCGACCACATCTACGACTACCTCTGTACAAACTGACAACATTCCCAAGCAGGATGATGATGACGATTCGTTTGAAATTATTAGCGACGCGGAGTACGATCTGCCCAGCTGTTTTGTGCTGAATAATGTGCCTCGCGTGCCGCATCAGCTGTTTCCGCCGCCAATTAATGCCGAAGCTGCTGCCGCTGCGGCTGCCGCCAGTGCTTCTGCAGCGACAGTGAGCGAGGCTTGTCTTATCGATGTGGCACCGCCGCCGCCACCACGGCTGGTCAAAAATCTGACAGACCGAGCTTCAATTGTGACGGAAGCTGCTAATTTTACAGCCGATGAAATCGCTGCAAGTGTGTCAGCTGTGCCAGCTATTGATGACAAATCTGAGTCAATTACTGCTTGTACTATTGCGAAGCCAGTTAATGTTGTTACGGAGCCAAAAACCTTCGATAGCTCGTCTAATATAACAGCTGCTGCTTCTCCTAGGACTACAAATTCTGTGGCTGCGTCTGGTAGCGCTTCTGCTATCGCAACTGATTCATCAGCTCAGTCTGTTGCTAAGTGAGTGAAATTTTTCCAGTTGCAGATTCTGTAGAATAGAGATTACAATTCACATATAGTCTGTAGAATAGAGATTACAGTTCACATACAGTCTGTAGAATAGAGATTACAATTCACATACAGTCTGTAGAATAGAGATTACAGTTCACATACAGTCTGTAGAATAGAGATTACAGTTCACATACAGTCTGTAGAATAGAGATTACAGTTCACATACAGTCTGTAGAATAGAGATTACAATTCACATACAGTCTGTAGAATAGAGATTACAGTTCACATACAGTCTGTAGAATAGAGATTACAGTTCACATACAGTCTGTAGAATAGAGATTACAGTTCACATACAGTCTGTAGAATAGAGATTACAGTTCACATACAGTCTGTAGAATAGAGATTACAGTTCACATACAGTCTGTAGAATAGAGTTTACAGTTCACATACAGTCTGTAGAATAGAGATTACAGTTCACATAGAGTCAGTAGAATAGAGATTACAATTCACATACAGTCTGTAGAATAGAGATTACAGTTCACATATAGTCTGTAGAATAGAGATTACAGTTCACATACAGTCTGTGGAATAGAGATTACAGTTCACGTACAGTTTGTAGAATAGAGATTACAGTTCACGTACAGTCTGTAGAATAGAGATTACAGTTCACGTACAGTCTGTAGAATAGAGATTACAGTTCACGTACAGTTTGTAGAATAGAGATTACAATTCACATACAGTTCACGTACAGTCTGTAGAATAGAGATTACAATTCACATACAGTCTGTAGAATAGAGTTTACAGTTCACATACAGTCTGTAGAATAGAGATTACAATTCACATACAGTTCACGTACAGTCTGTAGAATAGAGTTTACAATTCACATAGAGTCTGTAGAATAGAGATTACAATTCACATACAGTCTGTAGAATAGAGATTACAGTTCACATAGAGTCTGTAGAATAGAGATTACAATTCACATAGAGTCTGTAGAATAGAGATTACAGTTCACGTACAGTCTGTAGAATAGAGATTACAGTCTGTAGAATAGAGATTACAGTCTGTAAAATAGAGATTACAGTTCACATAGTCTGTAGAATAGAGATTACAGTTCACGTACAGTCTGTAGAATAGAGTTTACAATTCACATAGAGTCTGTAGAATAGAGATTACAATTCACATACAGTCTGTAGAATAGAGATTACAGTTCACATAGAGTCTGTAGAATAGAGATTACAATTCACATAGAGTCTGTAGAATAGAGATTACAGTTCACGTACAGTCTGTAGAATAGAGATTACAGTCTGTAGAATAGAGATTACAGTCTGTAGAATAGAGATTACAGTTCACATACAGTCTGTAGAATAGAGATTACAGTTCACGTACAGTCTGTAGAATAGAGATTACAGTTCACGTACAGTCTGTAGAATAGAGATTACAGTCTGTAGATGTCTAAAACCAATCAGCATGTTCTCCAGGCTGCTGTCCCAGTCGCAGTCAAATGAG
This sequence comes from Macrostomum hystrix, assembly GCA_950097015.1. Lineage (NCBI taxonomy): Eukaryota > Metazoa > Platyhelminthes > Macrostomidae > Macrostomum > Macrostomum hystrix. The sequence continues at coordinate 26,468,812 of CATNEN010000038.1, forward strand.
GTTCATCCGTCGGCTTTGCTAGCTGCGTCGTACGTGCCCAAAGCTAGCTCTTGGGTGCCGCCGCCGCCTACACCCAGGTTTATGTTTCAGCAGCAGCAGCAGCCGCCGCTCCTACCACCCCAACCGCAGCCTATGAGATCTGCCTATCAGCAGCAACAGCAGCAGTCCTCGTTTGCAGCCAGTCAGCCAATTAGCAGCACTGACATCTGGGGTCCCAGAGGCGAAGAGAGTCAACGCCTTCAACTGCAGAAGCTTCTAGAGATGGGATTCTATCGCAAGGATGTCAATTCAAGGGTGATGCAGGAGTGCAATTGGGATTTCGACGCCGCTTTGAATCGCCTTAGCATAATCTACGAAGAATTTTAAGATTTTAGAATCTGGAGACTTGATTCAAATGAGGATGTGAGTGACGCTTTAAACTAATAGTTATCTCCTAAGTTTCTCTAAACATTATTTTTGTTTAGATTTTGTAGCTACCAAATCTTATGGGTGAGATGTTTTAGTTTCTTAGAATCGGACGGATGAAGTTTTTATTTTATTGGAATCTGACGAATGAGATTTTGAGTTTTCTTAGAAATTAAAGGATAGGATTTAGCATTTTCTTAGAATCTGATTGGTGAGATTTTCGGGTTTTCTTTGAATCATACTGTTGAATTTTTGCAGTTTCTTAGAATCTGACCTATTAGATTTAGAATTTTCTTAGAATCTGATGGATATGTTTTTTAGATTTTCTTAGAATATGACGGATAAGATTTTGGATTTTCATTGAATCTGACCGATTAGATTTTGGATTTTCTTTGAATCTGGCGGATGAGATTTTGAAGTTTTCGGAATCTGGCGGATAAGATGTTGGATTTTTCTTAGAATCTAGCGAATGAGATTTTGGATTTTCATAGAATCTGGCGGATGAGATATTGGATTTTCATAGAATCTGGCGGATGAGATATTGGATTTTCATAGAATCTGGGGGATGAAATTTTGGATGTTCTTAGAATCTCGCGGATGAGATTTTGGTTTCTTTTAGACTCTTGCGGATAAAATTTTGGATTTTCTTAGAAGCTGGTGAATAGGATTTTGGATTTTCTTGGAAGCTAGCGAATAGGATTTTGGATTTTCTTCTTATTTAATCGGTCGTAGCGGTTATTAATTGCGTCATAACTTTTTTATTTTTCGCATCGTTACCTTAAACTTTATCTGCATTCGTTAAACGTTACTTTCAACTTTCAACTTCAATGAAACTTTATTCAGCAATATTTTTTATTCCGATGACTCTCATCGCACATACAGGCACTAAACGCTGTTTTAAATCTGCAGGTCATACTTATTTCACTAAGAGTTAAAATTGGTAAAGTTTGTCTTTTGCATTCGCTTTTTTATTACCGACAGTAGTTTGTCTTAAAAGCGATTCATTTTCGCATTGTTATGCTTTCATGTAAAAAATTTCCTGGATTTTTTGTACACTACTAAACACGGTTTCATTTCAGCTAAAAATAGTGAGTACATTTTCATTTCATTTTGCGTCATTCAATGCTTATGTTTTTATGAGTATCCTTTGTTTGCTTTTTTAACAACACTTAATTACAACTCATGCAAGATTTTTAATCAGCTTGTTATATTTACCTGTAATTAATTTTGTGAAATATCCTAGTAAATATTTCCCGCTAAAAAATAGGGATGTTTCTTTGTGTGATTCCAGTTGGAATCTGCGGTGTTTCCAGAAAAAGAAACAGTCGAACGCTGGAAACAGACCAATCGGATGATTCCATGCTTAGAATCTACCCAACTGGGCGTTTTCTCGGTGCTTCTTGGTGGCGAAATGGAATCACCCAAAGAATCCTCCAGTTCGGAAGATTCCATTCTCAGAAACCGCAGAGGAATCGCCCGTAAATAATTCTCTGGTTGTCCCATGGGCCACTGGTTCGGGTGATTCTTCGGCGGTTTCCGTACAATTTACGGTTACATCGGCTACTTCCTGGGTGGTCTCTTTAACTCTTGCGAGATAGGGGGGATTTTGGTAGATTCCACTCCTATTTGGCACAAAAAACCCGCCGAAGAAGCAGCCGAATTTTTTACAGGGATTTTTGCACTTATTAATTTCAGATAATGAAGGCCGTAGTTACTCATTTATAAACTTTACAGTCAGTCGTATGAATATTTTTCTTCGCAAATTTAACTTTTTTAAGCCCAGTTTTTCTTTTTGATCCTTGTTTGTAAACAAACACAAAAGATCCTTTGGTTTGGAAAATTAATTTATGCCGCCTACACAATTGTGTCTAGCTGAAGACTCTGAATAAATTCAAAGCTTAACTCTACATCGATCTTGCTAGTACCTCTGTGCTATGAAAATGCTAACATTAATTCGGCTAGATGGTTAGGCGTTTAGGGACAGTTAGGAATAATGAACAGATAAAAAATCTGACAATGGAAGCTCCAAAAAGCGAACAGCAGTTTTTTTAATCAAAACGTGATTTTCGCAAATCAGAATTAAGCTGGAATGCCAATGTATTTTTTGTTTGGTTATGGTCGTCATGTAGAATTTGTACATCAGAAGGTGCCAAAAATGGCCAATGAATGGTCCGAGAATTTACGGGAATTCGTAGAATTGATCAATTTAATTTAATCAAAACTGCAACTTAAAAAGCTTATTTACAAATCAGCAATTTTGAAACGGTGCCACGAGGAAGTGTACTTGTAAGCAGTATAGACAGCGTGTGCATGCTATTAATTGATTTATCATAAAAACACGAGTCGACCACTTAAAACAATCGCTGCTTGAGTCGGAAAAGCGGCGCGATACAAAGATTGCCTCAATTAAAAAAAGAACAGCAACTCAAAATGTTGTCTCTAAAAATAATTTTTAAACAAAAAAGCAACACAGTCTAAATTGAAACTTGCGGATTGCACAATTTGGTTCACAAGCTAAAAAACAATACAGTGACATTAGAAGGAGTGCACAATTTAAAGCACAATATTATTATATATAGCAAGTATACTTTAAATATTAATAGCAATTTTTTCGTTGAAAAAATGATACGTTTATAAAGCAACAATGTTGTTATTAACAGCCTGAAAAATTAGTGTGGACACTGGAAATCATTGGCATACTTGTGCGGCTTATAAGAAGCAAAACTAAACTGATTATTAAAACAAATAATAGATATAAATTACAGCCATTTGTTTGTTGGTACCAACTGTAGAAGCCACCGACAAAATTAAAGCAAAACAACAGTTTGTAAATGTTAATTTGAATAACTTTTATCAGAGCAAAAAAGCTAATAAATATATAACACCTGAAAAAAGTTTTTTTACGAATGGGTGGTCAGATAATTGCTTATTTAATTCGGCCAGCTTATACGCTTTCACTCTACTCGTAGTAGGCTAATGCGGAGTCAATCAATTCACTAAATGAGAGAAAATCTAACAAGTAAAAATGAGATAATAAAAAGAGATGTAACAAAGTGTGCTATTCAAACAGCTGCCTTAACTTTAATGTGCAATTCTTTTATCAAAATGATTTAGGAAATTCAACAATAATGTCATCGAAACGAAAATCCAGCTCAATCTCAATTCAATATTAGATAGTTTGCAATACCGATTATAAACGAGAAACATTTTCTAATCCGCCAAGATACGAGTACTAGTGCAACTAAAATTTTTTTTCAAGAAAAAAGTTTTAAAGAAGACTGGCTTATGGCCTGTCACAGAACAGGTACGTAAATAGAAACCTGCTGCCGCATTCTTAGTGTTTTTCTGTCTATTTTTGACACTAGTTAGAAAAAGTTAGAATCTACCAACACCCACTTTGGGTAGCAGTCATTAAGTTTTTATAGACAAAAGTCGTAAAGAAATAAAACCCGTTAACTTTTTCTTGACTTGCCGCAATCAAATAAAAATCTACTTTCAGGGGTCGAATTCAAACGGTGATCAAACTGAAGTTTCTCCTGAGGATTGGGATCCTGAAGTTTCTTCTGAGGATTGGGATCCTGAAGTTTCTCCTGAGGATTGGGATCCTGAAGTTTCTCCTGAGGATTGGGATCCTGAAGTTTCTCCTGAGGATTGGGATCCTGAAGTTTCTCCTGAGGATTGGGATCCTGAAGTTTCTCCTGAGGATTGGGATCCTGAAGTTTCTCCTGAGGATTGGGATCCTGAAGTTTCTCCTGAGGATTGGGATCCTGAAGTTTCTCCTGAGGATTGAGATCTTGAAGTTTCTCCTGAGGATTGGGATCTTGAAGTTTCTCCTGAGGATTGGGATCCTGAAGTTTCTCCTGAGGATTGGGATCTTGAAGTTTCTCCTGAGGATTGGAATCATGAAGTTTCTCCTGAGGATTGGAATCATGAAGTTTCTCCTGAGGATTGAGATCTTGAAGTTTCTCCTGAGGATTGGGATCTTGAAGTTTCTCCTGAGGATTGGGATCTTGAAGTTTCTCCTGAGGATTGGAATCATGAAGTTTCTCCTGAGGATTGGGATCCTGAAGTTTCTCCTGAGGATTGGAATCATGAAGTTTCTCCTGAGGATTGGGATCTTGAAGTTTCTCCTGTATCTGTAATGGAGCATGAATCGAACTCATGACGTCACACATGCTATTTACTATTGGTTTCTCTTAGCTATTGGACTGAGATGCCAATAGTTATAAATTTTAGACAACAGAACTCGAAGTTAAATATGCCATTGCTGATGCTCATAACGGGTATTACCAGCAAAAACCTGGTCAGTGCTAGCCGGGTGCAAACTTGGCTATGTAGGCCTGACACGCTGAGCAGCACTGAAGCGAACTGCTGCCGGCTGCTCCGGAATCGACCGAATATTCTACCGGCTGTTTCTGGCACATGTGGCACCAGACGATGCCGCCGCTGACGCTGCTGCGACCAGCCGAACTGTCAAAATAGTCGTCGTCGTCAGCGTCTGACAGGCAGCCAGTTGGTGTCACCTGGACTTCCGTTACTAATTCGCAGAATGTGACCGACTTTTTACCGCCAGCGAATGGCTGCTGCTGCTGCTGCTGCTGCTGTTGCAAACAAGATTTTCTAACAATGCCAGGAGTTCGAGAAGCTCGCGGAGGCAGATATGAGTCATCGATGATGGACTCGGACAGGTCTGGCTGTGAGAGGGTTCGCTGCATCGGCCGCCACTGCTGCTGCTGCTGCTGCTGCTGCTGCTGCTGCTGAATGCTGGACACTCGCTGTGGCTTTGGCGGAGGCGGTGGTCTGGCGGGCTGCGGCTGCGGCATCGGCTGCGGAGAGCGATCGTCGCTGAGGGTGTCGCATCCGGAATCGTCTGGCAGACTGCCGCCAGCAAGGAATGGAAAGTCAGAAAGCTGCTGCTGCTGCTGAGTGATGGCCTGAGGCGCTGTGGCAGTTAAAGCGCGTTGCAATTGGGCCCGACGCTCGCGACAGCGACTAGCGGATCGGGCGGCTGAGTCACGCGCTTCGGTGCCAACAGATGGCACACGGCTGGCCTGATCAAAGGCCACCTCCGCCTGGGCGCACGAGTACAGCGCCGCGTGGAGATCGTTCCTCTGGCAGGCCGCCTGGCAGGTGACAATTTGGGGGAGAGGAAGTTGTCATATTTCATGCCATGGTTGAATCTGTCGTTGAGGAGGGCGGATGTGTTGTTGAAGGGGCGGATCTGAGATTGAAGGGAGTGGATCTGTCGCTGAAGGGAGCGGATCAGATATTGAAGGGGCAGATCTAATATTGAAGGGGCAGATCTAATATTGAAGGGGCAGATCTAATATTGAAGGGGCAGATCAGATATTGAAGGCAGCGGATCTAATATTAAAGGGGCAGATCTAATATTGAAGGGGCGGATCAGATATTGAAGGGGCAGATCAGATATTGAAGGGGCAGATCTAATATTAAAGGGGCAGATCTACTATTGAAGGGGCGGATCAGATATTGAAGGGGCAGATCAGATATTGAAGTGGCAGATTAGATATTGAAGGGAGCGGATCTAATATTGAAGGGGCGGATCAGATATTGAAGGGGCAGATCAGATATTGAAGGGGCAGATCAGATATTGAAGTGGCAGATTAGATATTGAAGGGAGCGGATCTGATATTAAAGGGGCAGATTAGATATTGGAGGGCCAGATCAGATATTGAAGGGGCAGATCTAATATTAAAGGGGCAGATCTAATATTGAAGGGGCGGATCAGATATTGAAGGGGCAGATCAGATATTGAAGTGGCAGATTAGATATTGAAGGGAGCGGATCTGATATTGAAGGGGCGGATCAGATATTAAAGGGGCAGATCAGATATTGAAGTGGCAGATTAGATATTGAAGGGAGCGGATCTGATATTGAAGGGGCGGATCAGATATTGAAGGGGCAGATCAGATATTGAAGGGGCAGATCAGATATTGAAGGGGCAGATCTGATATTGAAGGGGCAGATCTAATATTAAAGGGGCAGATCTAATTTTGAAGGGGCAGATCAGATATTGAAGTGGCAGATCAGATATTGAAGGGGCAGATCAGATATTAAAGGGGCAGATCTAATTTTGAAGGGGCAGATCAGATATTGAAGGGGCAGATCAGATATTGAAGTGGCAGATTAGATATTGAAGGGGCAGATCAGATATTGAAGGGGCAGATCAGATATTGAAGGGGCAGATCAGATATTGAAGTGGCAGATTAGATATTGAAGGGGCAGATCAGATATTGAAGTGGCAGATTAGATATTGAAGGGGCAGATCAGATATTGAAGGGGCAGATCAGATATTGAAGGGGCAGATCTAATATTAAAGGGGCAGATCAGATATTGAAGGGGCGGATCAGATATTGAAGGGGCGGATCTAATATTGAAGTAGGCGGATCTAATATTGAAGTAGGCGGATCTAATATTGAAGGGGCAGATCAGATATTGAAGGGGCGGATCTAATATTGAAGTAGGCGGATCTAATATTAAAGTAGGCGGATCTGATATTGAAGGGGCAGATCTAATATTGAAGTAGGCGGATCTAATATTGAAGTAGGCGGATCTAATATTGAAGTAGGCGGATCTAATATTGAAGGGGCAGATCAGATATTGAAGGGGCAGATCAGATATTGAAGGGGCGGATCTAATATTGAAGTAGGCGGATCTAATATTGAAGTAGGCGGATCTAATATTGAAGGGGCAGATCAGATATTGAAGGCGGGATCTAATATTGAAGTAGGCGGATCTAATATTGAAGTAGGCGGATCTAATATTGAAGTAGGCGGATCTAATATTGAAGTAGGCGGATCTAATATTGAAGGGGCAGATCAGATATTGAAGGGGCGGATCAGATATTGAAGGGGCGGATCTAATATTGAAGTAGGCGGATCTAATATTGAAGTAGGCGGATCTAATATTGAAGGGGCAGATCAGATATTAAAGGGGCGGATCTAATATTGAAGTAGGCGGATCTAATATTGAAGTAGGCGGATCAGATATTGAAGGGGCGGATCAGATATTGAAGGGGCGGATCTAATATTGAAGTAGGCGGATCTAATATTGAAGTAGGCGGATCTAATATTGAAGTAGGCGGATCAGATATTGAAGGGGCGGATCAGATATTGAAGGGGCGGATCTAATATTGAAGTAGGCGGATCTAATATTGAAGGGGCAGATCAGATATTGAAGGGGCAGATCAGATATTGAAGGGGCAGATCAGATATTGAAGGGGCGGATCTAATATTGAAGTAGGCGGATCTAATATTGAAGTAGGCGGATCTAATATTGAAGTAGGCGGATCTAATATTGAAGGGGCAGATCAGATATTGAAGGGGCAGATCAGATATTGAAGGGGCAGATCAGATATTGAAGGGGCGGATCTAATATTGAAGTAGGCGGATCTAATATTGAAGTAGGCGGATCTAATATTGAAGTGGCAGATCAGATATTGAAGGGGCGGATCAAATATTGAAGTAGGCGGATCTAATATTGAAGTAGGCGGATCAGATATTGAAGAGGCGGATCTAATATTGAAGTGGCAGATCTAATATTGAAGTGGCAGATCAGATATTGAAGGGGCGGATCAAATATTGAAGTAGGCGGATCTAATATTGAAGTAGGCGGATCAGATATTGAAGAGGCGGATCTAATATTGAAGTAGGCGGATCTGATATTGAAGGGGCGGATCAGATATTGAAGAGGCGGATCTAATATTGAAGTAGGCGGATCTGATATTGAAGGGGCAGATCAGATATTGAAGGGGCAGATCTATCGTCAAATGGGCAGATGTGAAGTTGAAAGTTTATGAACTAGACAATTCACCTGACATCGACTCCAGTGCCCGGCGGCAAGTCGGGTTAGGGTCTCGTGATATTCAGCCAGGCTGATTCGCTCAATCCCCGTCAGGGGGTCTCCAGACGGAGGCGGCGGAGGCGGCGGCGGCGGCAGAGTGGCTTCCAGTTGATCAGAGAAGCCTGAATCGCGCTGCCTTCCGCCGGATGAAGAAAATGCCAATGGCTGCTGCTGCTGCTGTTGTTGCTGCTGCTGCTGATTCTGAGCTTTCCGACATTCAATCTGATGCACTCGCTGCAGACGCAGAATGCTTTCCACTTGTCTAGTTGAAATATAACTAGCTGAGCCGCCAAGTCTAGACGCTTGCTGCTGCTGCTGCTGCTGCTGCTGAATAGAGTTCTTTGCGCCTAACGGCAGATTTGACGATGGATGCATCATAGCGCCCGCCAGCTGCTGCTGCTGGTGCTGCTGAACCGTCAGCAGAGGCGGCGGAGGCGGCGGAGGCGGCGGCGGCAGGGACACCAGCTCGGTGCGTTTTGGTGCGCCGGACATGTCCAGTGGCGCGCAGAACTTCGAATCCCGGGCGTACAGCAACAACAGAGGCTGATAACGATTGGCTACGCAACGATCAACAACGTGCGGACACCAGGTTGGGCCCAGAGGCGTAACTCGCGCGTCGTCTAGGCAGGACCAAGCGTTGTTGCTGGCGCGATGGCGTAGAAAAACTGCGTAGTGTCGGCTAGAGTAGCAGACAACAGCTGTTAGATGAAGCACGGAGGCTGGCTCGGTGGGCCCTCCGGAATCCGCTGACCAATCGAATAGCTGGATTAGTACGAAAAGTACACAGTGTTAGATTATTGCATAAAGATATGAGATTGGATATGTACATTGGGTTATGTACATTGGGTTATGTACATTGGGTTATGTACATTGGGTTATGTACATTGGGTTATGTACATTGGGTTATGTACATTGGGTTATGTACATTGAATCGCGTGGCGTGAGGTGGGTAAAACTGGGTTAGAAAGATCGGATCGAAGGATGTACATTGAATGGTGTGGGTAGGAATGGCGTGGGATGGAATGGCGTGGGGTGGGGTGCAGCAAAAAGTAGGTAAAAACAAGAAAAAATGAAACTATATTTCTAAGAAATCACTTAAATGACCAGACGGAAAAAATATTGACTTTTAACACACGCTTTATTGTGAATGATTTTTTTCTAAGAGAGAGCTAAAATACTTTCAACTTTCAATTTTAAATATCTTACCTTTTTAACAAATGTTTTATTTTTTCCTGGTAGATTTCCTCTAAAACTGAGTTAAGAAAAAAAGCCTACTAGCAAAAAAAATAGCCTACTATGACTTAAACTTAACGAAAGAATCGGTCAGGAGTCTATCTACGAGTATATATACTTCGTAAGCTAATTGCACGTGATTGTATATAAACTCACCAGCACAATTTATTTTATCATTGAAACTCGAGGGCCGGGCCTGAGAACCAACTGCTACCAAACCAATTGAAAGCTAATAATTTATTCGTCGAATAAGTTTCACAGGTACGCATTAGCATAGCTGATTGAATAAACAGTTAAAATAGTCGCGCTCGCAGACAAAAACAGTCTCAATTGCTAATAGAGAATTGTCATAATATGTTACAAAAAAATGGTGGCCTAAAGCACAGACGACACAACTTTAATGTTCTCCACTGTACTAAAATGCATTAAAAACATTTTCTAAACCAAAAAATAATCATAGTATATACCATACCGTAAGCCATTAATTTTAACGATTTCTAGCTATGTTTGATAGCAAACTCCTTAGCAACAAAGCTACCGAGCCAATAAATTGTGTGGATCGGCATTTTCCCACGCTCATAAGCCCATAAACTACTAATCTAGTTTTTAAAAAAAACAGAACAAAGACCTTAATTTAGGAATCTTAACAGTGTACATAATTTCTTGCTGTATTTTATGGTACAATACCTGTTTGTCGATGCTGTAAGCCTAAGGGGACGCTTTGTTAGTCCTAGAATTACTAAATATATGCTACTGCCAGAGGGGGTCTGATTTGCTAGTCCTGTATACTAAATAAATGCTAGTCAGGAGTAATGATTTTGTAGTCCTTGTACTACTAAATATATGCTACTGCCAGAGGGGGTTGATTTGCTAGTCCTGTAATACTAAATATATGCTACTGCCATTGTCCATTGTCTTTTTTATCTACGACCAACCTTCACAATCGGATTTAGATTTTTTATTTTCGGCGACTTGCTTAAGTGCACACCTGTACATAAACCTATACATTTCTGTCGCACATTTGCACTAACTCCTTTATTAAATAAATGAATACAAAAAACAAAGAGGATTTAGCTTGCTTAGTACTTCTTAAGAAACTAAGAAATTTTGAACCCAATTTCAGCCTCTCGGCAGAGAACAGGAAGTAAATATTTTTAACGGAGCTACAAAGCCTCTAAAGTGAGTAAGTAGCTTACCGACTGCTCAAACAGACCTTCGCGTAGGTTTCCAGTCCCTTACTCGCCACTTTATTCGGCTTTTCCCAACTACCTTACCTTCCCATATTTTACCTGCCGCCTTTTTTGTAGCCAGGCGGCATGTTCTAAACTAAACAAGTTGCTCGGCTTCACTGAGCAGCTCCGCTTTTTCTATTTTATAGCTTGCCTTGGGGTGACTCAAAGCACACACACATGCGCGCACACACAATATTCTGTAAAAAACTTGGACCTCATTCACGCACAATGACCACACTGCATCTTTTTTTAACCATTAATTTGTACCTAAATTATTCTTCTGAAAAATTCAACAGAAATTAGTTTTTAATTAAAACAACTTCGGTTAATTAATTCAAGATTCCTTTGTAACCAATTATCTTACTGGGCCTTATGCGAACAATAATATATCGAGAGAAACTTTCTATATATTTTCGCTACAGTACACCCATTATTATACGATACACTCACACCAATGCAATCAATACTAAGAGACTACATCTCCGGAGCATTGCATATAACTCATCATCATCAACAGCCATCCCTCTGTCTCACACGCAATTCATTAATATTTCACAGCAAAGAAAAAACTTACGGAGAAATAAATTTACGATATGTTGGAAACGACTAAAAGCTTCCGCTAATGAAATTATCTAAACTACTCAAACATCAGGCTGTGTTATACCAATATGAAATGTATATTTATACTGGAAAACTAATTTCCACCTACTGTTTAGCTAGAATTTCACTCCATGCAGTACGCTTATCAATGGAAAACCTGAACAACTAAACTGAATTGCCACCAAGCTAATTAAAAACTAAAGCAAAACATTTTCCCTACTGAGGCTGCTGCTACAATTTCTGCTTTTTGGCAATAAAGTCTGCTTGAGTCAGAGTCTTCAGTAGCTTTTTAAAAATCATTAAAATTATGTAGGTAATTTAGGGTCATAGGAAAACACACATTCACACACACCTATGGCCGAAACTGCTACAAATAATCATTTTAGACCGATTTAAATGGTTTCCGATAAGTAAGTGTTTAATCCATTTAAGCTAGAAACAGTCATTAGTGAACATTATTTAATGTCTGGTGTTCCTGGGGACATTTCTTTAGTGTCTGGTGTTCCAGGTGGACATTTCTTTAGTGTCTGGTGTTCCTGGGGACATTTCTTTAGTGTCTGGTGTTCCAGGTGGACATTTCTTTAGTGTCTGGTGTCCCAGGTGGACATTTCTTTAGTGTCTGGTGTTCCAGGTGGACATTTCTTTAGTGTCTGGTGTTCCAGGTAGACATTTCTTTAGTGTCTGGTGTTCCAGGTGGACATTTCTTTAGTGTCTGGTGTTCCAGGTGGACATTTCTTTAGTGTCTGGAGTTCCAGGTGGACATTTCTTTAGTGTATGGTGTTCCAGGTGGACATTTATTTAGTGTATGGTGTTCCTGGTGGACATTTCTTTAGTGTATGGTGTTCCAGGTGGACATTTCTTTAGTGTCTGGTGTTCCAGGTGGACATTTCTTTAGTGTATGGTGTTACAGGTGGACATTTCTTTAGTGTATGGTGTTCCTGGTGGACATTTCTTTAGTGTATGGTGTTCCAGGTGGACATTTCTTTAGTGTCTGGTGTTCCAGGTGGACATTTCTTTACTGTCAGGTGTTACTGGTGGATATTTTTGTGTCTGGTGTTCCTGGTGGACATTTCTTTAGTGTCTGGTGTTCCAGGTGGGCATTTCTTTAGTGTCTGGTGTTCCAGGTGGACATTTCTTTAGTGTCTGGTGTTCCAGGTGGACATTTCTTTAGTGTATGGTGTTACAGGTGGACATTTCTTTAGTGTATGGTGTTCCTGGTGGACATTTCTTTAGTGTATGGTGTTCCAGGTGGACATTTCTTTAGTGTCTGGTGTTCCAGGTGGACATTTCTTTACTGTCAGGTGTTACTGGTGGATATTTTTGTGTCTGGTGTTCCTGGTGGACATTTCTTTAGTGTCTGGCAATTCTCGAGGACATTTTCTGTGCTTGGTATTCCTCGTGGACATTTCTTTAGTGTCTGGCAATTCTCGAGGACATTTTCTGTGCCTGGTATTCCTCGTGGACATTTCTTTAGTGTCTGGCAATTCTCGAGGACATTTTCTGTGCCTGGTATTCCTCGTGGACATTTCTTTAGTGTCTGGCAATTCTCGAGGACATTTTCTGTGCCTGGTATTCCTCGTGGACATTTCTTTACTGTCTGGTATCCCCGGTGGACATTTCTTTAGTGTCTGGTGTTCCTGATGGACATTTCTTTAGTTTCTGGCAATTCTCGAGGACATTTCTTTAGTGTCTACTATTCCTCGTGGACATTTATTTATTGTCTGGTATTCCATGTGGACACGTCTTTTGTGTTTTTTCATTATCGAAGGATATAGGGCTATACCTATTAGGGAAAAAACAACTTTAAATACTAATACATCACTTTTTACTGCCTATGTGCTCAAGTAATGCGAACATTACAGCTGTGCTGTGATATTTTAGGCATTCAATTTATTAATTATTATCTTGCCATGTGTAAGAAACGGAGATAGAATAGTATATGAAGAAATTTCTTTCATTATAGCTTTTTTAAAGACCGTGAGAACACACAACTCGCGCTAGCAAGCCAATTCAAGGAGGCCAACGATAAAAGCAGCATAGATAGAATTAGTGTAGATGCGCTCAATGCTAAATATACGAAACTCGACCATTGTATTATTCGCCTGTTGAATGCACACATTTTTCATTCTATATCTATAGCCTAAATACAATATTCGACAATACTAGGCGAGTCTAATAAGAAACTAGACTGCACATGCACATAGAAGTGTGTGCGACAATCCATTCATAAAACTCATTACTGCTTTTCTTAATAACCTAACTATAGACAGACAGATATTTCAAAAACAAGAAAATTGTAGGCTAACGATATGCTATTTTTTTGTTATGAATCAATAATAATCAATATTTCATCTATTAGCATTCTAGATCCCATCTATTAGCAACGTCAACGAGAGAAAGAAACGATTACGAACAGTAAGATATCTACTGCTTTAAATCAATAAAATCAAGGAGGTTGTAGCTTAGTGGTTAGAGAGTCGGACTCACGACTTGAAGGTCGGGGGTTCGATTCCCGACTTCACTGGAACAATTTGTGTCCATTAGCAAGACACCTAACTCCGCATTGCTTCAGTTCACCCAGCTGTAAAATTGGTACCAGCATCAGCTGGGATAATTGAAGGTGGGTGTTGGCGTCCCCCCCCCAGTCCATGGACTGAACAGCCGTACGCAGCCTTCAGATGCGCCGCGCAATAGCTGCGGCTGTGCTGTCGGCCGCACATCTGACCCCATTGGGGCAAGTGTAATACATTTATTTTAATATAGAACAAGCATTTATTCAGCTTAACTAGAGAGATTATGCAAGTGCTAGTATAGTAAGGCACTTTATATAGCTTGAATTTGCAGACAATCCCAGACACCACATGGACAATAATCATACTTCATTAATAACTATATAGTCAATACTAACATTAGTTAACGTTCATACAATGCGCCCAGTGACGTGTCTGTGACTCATTCCACTTCCCAAGCGCCAAAGATACAGAAAGAGAGGGAGAGAGAGAGGAAGGGGGAGGGGGAGGGTTGGCCATCGACCACACGCCAGCGCAATGCTTTGTGCTTCCTTCTTCTTCCCTAAGTTCTAAGCCAAGCCCCCAACCCACCCCGATACACTCCGCACGTTAAATCCTCACTTTGAGGATGGCAATTAAATAGTCATTCTGTTTGTCATCTGTCTGATGACATTCCGTCAATTTTGCACAAATAAACTTAAAGCAGATTTTTTGAGGCCTACATTTGAAGAAAAAATAGATAGATGTAATTTCCAGACACCCTATCTATCCCGGGAAATCCCAATCCCGGGAAGTTCTGATCTAGGGAATTTTTTTTTGCCCCGGGAATCTGGGATCTGGATTGCGGTAAAGACGCTTCGGAATCTAACTTTGGACTCAACAGAAGATTTAATTTTTTTCGTTTAAGCGCAAATAAATAATAAAAATTGATTACACCTGCCCCAATTGTGCCAGATGTGCGGCCGACAGCACAGCCGCAGCTAATGCGGCTGTTCAGTCCATGGACTGAGGGGACGACACACCCACTCTCAATTACCCATTTAACAGCTGGGTGAACTGAAGCAATGCAGAGTTAATTGCCTTCCTAAAAGACACAAATTGTTCCAGCAGAGTCGGGAATCGAACCCCCGACCTTCAAGGCTACTACATGCAGTCCCGCAGTACAGATTTGCTAAATTTCATCAGCTTGTCGACTGCAGGCTAAGACAGTTGTAAAGAGGACAAGAATCTGTGCAAGTGTAGGAGTAGCAAATATACTTAAGATGCGATATTGATAGCTCAGACTTTAGCAAACAAGCCCATGTGTAAAATCAATGCTAATCAATCTCAGCTACTAACCAATAGCGTATAAAAGTACAAATAAGAGTGACAAGCTATTTGTCAGATAGTGGGCAGACTGTTGTAGCTGGAAGCTTGGTGTCCTTAAGCTCCAGTGGGACTGCTGTGCTCAATCCAAGATTTCTAAGAAACTGTCATATATCCTTATCAACTCTCTCTGAAAATACCAGAACTAACTGAAATTTCTGACGAGTGACAAGTTTCAAGTCAAAAAAAGCAAAAAAACCTGGCTAGGCCCTAGTTAAATTTAATTAAGCTAAAAAATAACCTTTTCTAATTTGTTCAGCTCCACTTAAAGACACTTTATCAAGTAAACGTTTCAGTCTTCTGAGAATTTTAACCAATCAACCAATTTAGCAATTGCGTACAATAATAGTATTGAAAAAGCCGAATACAAATAACTTAAAAATAATGAAATGACAGGAGAGTAACACAAGACACAAGATAAATAGTTACTATAACTAGATGCACTTAGAAATAAAAAGGAAAGAAATCCCAGGATTGGAAATCGCAGGATTGGAAATCCCAGGATTGGAAATCCCAGGATTGGAAATCCCAGGATTGAAAATCCCAGGATTGGAAATCCCAGGATTGGAAATCCCAGGATTGGAAATCCCAGGATTGGAAATCCCAGGATTGGAAATTCTAGAATTGGAAATCCCAGGATTGGAAATCCCAGGATTGGAAATCCGAGGATTGGAAATCCGAGGATTGGAAATCCGAGGATTGGAAATCCCAGGATTCAGAATGGTGTTTTTCCTTTCCTTACCTGGGAAAACGTCACAGTCGATCCCACATTCGCCAGCAAGTCGGCCAGATCTGTTCCGCTAGGTCGGTCGGAATCCCAAACAAGGCCTAGACAAAGGAGGTCCGGTCTAGACAGCAGCTTCCTGCGCAGTAAAAGACATCCGCCTCCACCGCCAGCGCTGCCGCATTTCGGACACGGCCTCAGATCCCCAGCGCCGGCGACTTTTCTTAATCCCAAGCCGAACACCTCGGGGCTGGGATTAGCTCGGCCGCTGCCCATGTGACGCAGCTGTGACAGCAGGGCCCCGGCGGAGGCGTAGTGAGTGAGCTGGGTGAAGCGCTGACCAGATTGGACGAAGCCGCATCTGGGACAGGCGCGCTCCTCTTGAATGTCCATGCCGAATCGGCGATGTGTGATGCAATGACCGGCGGTGCACAGCTGGTGCTGCTGGTTAGCGGGCTGTTGGACCAGATGAAAATGTAACCGGCCGAGGATGTGTTCCAGGCACTCTGCACTATCGTCCATTTGGCCAATTTGAAATCTGTCCGAAAATTGGGCGGCTAGAGCGGATCGGAGCACCCCAGCGTCAAGGGTTGGCCGATCGCTGAAGCGCATCTGAGTAAACACCACCTGTGATCGATTCATAATGGATACCAATGTTAACCAATGTAGCACTGATGGCAACCAGTAAATTTGGGACATAGAAACTGTAATTCAAGATTAATTAGATATTAAAACCAATCCCTACAAAAAAGCAAAACCCAACCTTCAGAGCGCAGAAGACGCAGCTGCGATGACCGCTGCATAGATGCGAGTTGAGCTGGGTTAAACTGGCTTGAAACAGTTCCTGATGCCAAAGCAATTGAACTGCACTGTTTAGAAAACAGCTATTACTGCCGGGATCATTTGCTAAGCCTTTGATCTGCTGGCGATGCTGCTGTATGGAGCTGCCATTATTAGCCAGGTTACCAAACTCTGGCGGTGGTTCCAGAATCCCTGTTGCAGAGTCTGTAGCCATTATTTAGCCACTAGATCTTATTGCTGCATGTGTTATTATGTATTTAAAGACAAGACTTTTATGAAGCAACCACAGAATGGATAGCAGAGTCAGCCCATAAGAAGTCAATCTGAACTCCTGCTGATTTGGCCAGAGCTGGTGAATTTCTGAAATTTATATATATTATTTTATAATGATTAGAATACAAAAAATATGCCACATGATTTTTTTCAACTAAGAACAGATATCAACCCCTAATGGAGCAAGTTGGGGTCGATGAAAAAATGAGCTTGATAAAGGGCTAAACATTTAAAACTAAATTTGCTAAAATTATATTAGTATATCACAAAAACTGAATTTCACAATCAAACAAAAATCCAAGTATGTTTTTAGTGCATATACAAAGAGTTTATCTATCTGCTGTGCACTGGCTAATAATAGCTTGGGCATTAGATTTTATTCAGTTATGACATTTAAAGTGATTAAATAAAGTATACAACATTTTTATATAAAAAGGGCAAAAATAGCTATGAGCTATGTATCATGCAACCTTTTAGCATAAAAAACTTTGGGATTCCAGTTCTTTCGTCTGCCGCCAGTTCGTCTGCTCAGTAGACGAAAAAGCAAACAAGTTCGTCTGCTGGCCATTCTATGGCATATACAAGTATAAGCCCTGCCATGTAGTTTGTGTGTGTGTATAGGGGTGTGTTTGTTGCAAGGAACACTGAATTCGAATAGAAGCATCTTCTATAGATGCTATGAAGTCCTTGGTTTTGTTGGCACCAAAACCTCCGGGTTTCATGGAGTGTTGGGGTAGGGCTCACAGGAATCCCCAATTGAGACAAGAGCTGTTCTCACTTACTTCTCTCATTTTCATATTAAAAATTTGTAGCAAATTTGCAGCATTACTTTTAGTAGAAAACGCAAGTTTTTTATTCTATTGTTTTACTAAATTAAAATGCAATAAAATACTTGGTCAGAATAAAAATCGAATCACAGGAATCTCTAGAACTTAATCTGTCTCTTTGTCTAGAACCACTTTCTCTCCCCTTCTCTTTCCCCTTCTACACTCCCTTTCTCTCCCTACCTGTAAAGTGATGACTAAGCAAGTTATTGTAGAGCTCGTCTACTTAGTCCTATTTTTTTCTACGCCAATATCAGTTTTCACTAATGTTTCGTTCTAACTTCGGATTATAACATGCAAAAAGTGAGCATGTACATCGGTTTATAACATGTTAGATGTTGTGTTAATGCCTACTTTAACCTTGAAGTAATCCTAATAGAAAGCCCCTTACTAGCAGTGTAGCAATAAGAAAAATGTCTACTTTTTAACTAGCTAGCTATTAATAATCGGTAATATTAACGATTTATACAGCTCGCTAGGTATATAAATATAATTTCTTGTTATTTCTTTATTTTGCACGCAACATCTAACATGTTATAGATCGATGCAAATGCGTCCTTTTGCATGTTATATCGCGATGTTAGAACGAAACAGCCCTGCAGTTTTAGTCATCCATGAGTGACTCGATATAAACGCACATAAATATATCACTTGAGATCAGATAAATCACCGCTGCAAGCATTCTGTCACATGACAAGCAGCATGGCTAAAAAAGTCAACTGACTAGGATATGAATATGAGTTATTCCTTGCTTTCCGCTGACAAGTTTATTTAGGCATATCACACAAATGTATTCGGCTTTAGAAGTGATGATAGATTTATTACCTGACCATTTAATATTTTAATATTTTCTCAATAGGTGTATTGAGAATCAATTGTCTGGGCGTTGCTGGGGCCTATTGTTTGCGAGTTGAGACTCAATGCTCCGCTTTCTATTGTTCTCTTTTACTACTGGTTTTGTTTACCACATGGAGCTGCCTGTGCAATGGGTCGCTTGCAGCTAGTTGCGTAGACAGGGATTTCAATTTGAGGTAGGACTTCGGGCCGCACATTCGCGGCAATGAGAGTGTATGATTTACGACTAATAATACGGGCACATGTTCATAAAATTAGTCAACTAAGACTTAGACAATAGACAAAGTTTATATACACAACAGAATGGTGATAATTTGCACAATTTGTGAATGACAGTGTATACGTTTAAAATACGAGCTCAAATTTCAAATTGGCATTCACTTGCAATAAATTATGAGTATGTGTCATTAAACAGAGTATAGACAGAGTTTAAACAGTTGCGACTAAAAAATACAACTTGAGCAGCACCACTTAGTCTTTGAAAAGTTCATGTTCTTAAAGCGATAAAAACAAAGCAAAAATATTTAACATCCTCAGTCATTGTGGCATCAGTGAGTAGTTACTCACGAAGTTAGTTACTCAGTGGGCAGCTTAACAAACTTCGCTGTCAGCTCAGCGCAAAACCGGAGAAGGCGCATAATGTCCTCCTCTTGACGAGCACTGCTATCGAATTTCTGCCATGCCGCCTGAATCTTGGCCTCGCGGCATCTGTAGACTAGCCTGACTCGTCTTCCAGGCCCGCCAGTAGCTTGCAGCTGTCGAGACTGCAGAACTGCAAGGGCAGCCTGTTGCAATAGGAGCTCAGCCAAGGCATAGAGATTCAAGTTGCCCTTCCTCGCTCTTCGGTTTAGAGCCATATGCCAGCCCTCCACAGAGTTATTAGTCCGCTCCCTCTTGCCGTGGACAGAGAGTTCTTCCAGGCTCCACACGCTACTCGACAGCCAGGTCACGTCCACATAGCGGCACAGAGAAACCAGCGCCTCTGTATTCGCTTTGTCGGCAAGAGCGCCAAAAGCAGTGTAAATGTGTTCGGCTGGGAGGAAGATGAGGGCCATCAGCTGCTTGCAGAACAGTCGCGTGCCCTTATCCACAGCATACGATGCAGCAAGGCCGAGCTCTTGAACTTTTCGAAAGATGCTCTGTGCGAAGTGAAAAGAGCAGCCCTGCAGCTCAGCCCTCGGGCAGGTATGATGCAGAGCCTCCCACATCGCAGCCTCAAAGTCCAATACAGCTTCAGAAGGAGGAACTCCAGCCAGCTCAATTAGCTTTTGCAGAACTTGCAAGTAGTCGTGCTTTGATTTTCCTGACATGAGCGCGAAGCACAATGGCACTTGCTTGTGCTTCCCATCCTTCTGAAGAAGTCCATGAACTGAAAAGTAGATAATATTTACAATTTCATCCAAATGGAACAAAGCGAAGTGGAGAGAAGAATAGGAGAGAGGGAGACCAGAAGTTTGGTGGTGAATGAGAAAATGGAGTGATAGAGAAATGGGTAGCGGTGGGGGAGAAAAAAAAGGAGAGAGATAGAGGAGGGAGAGATGAGTTAGGGGTGAGGCTGAGAGGGGTAGAGATAATTTCCAAATGACAAAGAAATGACAAAACTCAATGACAAAAAGTAACAAACTTACCAGAATATAGTTGCATGAATGGGCTCTTGACGACATAGAATGTTCCATCGAGAAACCACTGCTTTGTGTTGGCCAGGATTGCAAGCTGCTCGTCTGTTGCGAATATCAGGTGGCGCTTTTGCGTTCTGGCCACAGTCACGTCCGCCTTCAGAAAGTTTGGTGGAAGTGCATCCTCCTGCAACTCGAATCGGAGATCTGTTGGATGCTGCGGCCGACTTCCTGCGCGAAATCGGTTGGCGTTTCTAGCGAGCTGTTCCACAGTCGGGGGGTTGACGCCTAAATCGTCGCGCAGACAATGAGCAATCAAAGCACTTTCGGCTATCGCAGCAGCTGGCTCGAATCGGCATCGCTTTGCCTCGTTTTTTACGTCCCATTGAAGCTCTCTCTTAAGTCCAGCTGCTTTGTCCGCATGGCAGACATGTGGTCGGCTCACATAAAACGAGCCATCTGCTGTCTGCTTCACAGAACCGTTGCATGTCAAAGCTTCGCTGCGGACGATACACTTCCAGTAATTGCAGCCAGCTTTTCCTCCATTGCGTCCGAGAATGTAGCCATGGGAAGACACGAGCAAGTCGCCGCCACGCTTGCTAATTCCAGGCTTCATTTCAAACTGTTCCGGCTCCATCGGTATCTGTACTTCAGCTAAAGGAGCTGGATCAGGAAGAGATCGTCGCCCAGCGGCATCAGTAGCCGTAGCAGCAGCGGCAGCAGCAGCAGCAGACAGCTCGGCGGCAGCATCAGCAGCAGCAGCACCACCAGACTCGGCAGCAGACAGCTCGGCGGCAGTATCAGCAGCAGCAGCACCACCAGACTCGGCAGCAGACAGCTCGGCGGCAGTATCAGCAGCAGCAGCACCACCAGACTCGACAGCAGACAGCTCGGCGGCAGTATCAGCAGCAGCAGCACCACCAGACTCGACAGCAGACAGCTTGGCGGCCGCCTGTTCAAGTTTTTTGTCAGATCGTGATTTTATTAGCAGTCTTATCGATGCAAGGCACAAGCTTTAATTTTCTGTATATTAAGCTGTCTCTAGCTGCACAGTAAGTTGGGATTTGCTTTTCTGAAAATCTTTATTTTCTAATCTGGTTCGTGTACTGCAACTTCAAGTTTATGTAGAAAACATTATAGATATAAATATGTACAGCAAATAATCTCGCTATTATAATTATAATTATAATAAGTGGTTATGGTAGCTTGAACATGACGTGCACATGAATTCTATATTTACATGTGCCATAAAAGTCAATGAGCTACTTACGTTTTTTTCCTCACATCGTGAGCACATCCAGTTGAAGGAAACATTTTTGCTCAATATTTCGCGATACTCAGTCTGGGTCATATTAATGCCACAGATTCGATGCTGCCATTGATCACACGAATCGCACAGCAAGGCCTGCTGTCGCGTGCTGACTATCTTTTGACAGACAAGACAAAAATCTGACATTTCGATTATCCAGGCACGCAAATGTGGTGTGCAATGACAATGAGTTGCATACGCTATATATATGTGGTTCAAAGCGAAAAGATTTTAAATTTGCGCGATATTTTGTCGTTTGATTGATTGTTTTACTGATTTCGGTTGTTCTAAGAATCTAAGTCTCGTTAAACTTGAGTTTCCAGCAGACGAAAAGTTTAACGCAAAATAGTTTGTTCGTCTGCCCAGCAGACGAACTGGCGGCAGACGAAAAGAGTGGCACCCAAAACTTTGTTGCTCTTTGTTACAAATGCTTGAATAAGGCTACTAAAGGAAGTATCAAGATTATAAGAAGCAGAGAAATGCTCTCTTTTAATTACACTAAAAAACATTTTGGCAATCCTTCCATACCCCCCTGTAAATTCATGAATGTAGTTTTTTCGAAAGAAAACGATAATAGAAGTAAGGTGGCACTTTTATATTTTATTAACATGGATAGTAGATTGGGTAGGCATTAATTCATTGTTTTTTGATAGGCGGACTACTAGATATTACTGATACTGATATTGCTCAGTATGAGCCATAGTGAGAATAAACACAAAGACTTGAATTATACAGCAAAAATTACTTTTATAATTATTTTAAATCTATGTTCCAATGCCATATGGGCTGGGCTTTGGATTGCAGATTCTTTAATTCTAAATCGAATGTAAGCTTGTTGTAATTAAATAATGTTTCGTGATAAAGTAGGTAAAAGTCGTATAAAAACTGGCATTAAAGCTCACATTATACGATATAAAAAACAGACCACTACCAAAAAATAAATAAAATAATAATAATGAGATAATTGCATAAACAAAAGCACACAGCAGCTTATTGAAAAATATACGCAGATGAAAGCTTTTAAGTTGGACAAAAATGAATAATGCACAAATACGTGTTTAGTTTTTTTATTCCAGGCTGCTTAATACTTATCATACATAAAAATTGTTTTGCTTGAAGAAAAAAATATTTTTTGTATTTTTTTCGGTGTATATTTTGCTACAATTTGTTTAAATTCTATTTCTCAAGACAAAAGTCCGGCTTTGTAACCTTAAATCTGACCTGTGGTCTAATTGCAGGCAACGGAAATGATTAAAAATGTTTAATGTAAATAGTGAAGTTATTAAAATTAGGGAACACATATTTAGCGTGTTCCCTAGTTTTAAGGTTTCTTATTTAAGCTTTTTGCTACCTGAAAAAGCTGTACGTGAAACTAAAATCATGTTATATATGGTTTAACATTAGTTAAAATCACGATATATAGGTATGTTATCATTAAGTGTTAGCGTCTAAGGTGTTTTCTTCTCGCACCAAGGTCTCTGAGCTCGATTCGTCGACGAGTTCACGCTAATTTGGGGCAAATCCCTGGAGAGAATGCAAAAAAGTAATAATATAATTAATTAAAGGGCTGCGGGCAAAGGCACATATTTGGGTGGCATTCGACCCGCAGCCAGCAAAGTGCAATTCTGCCCATTTTGTTGACTCGATACACACGTGCCTGCACACAGATACTATACCAAAGCACGCACTCACGCCAATGTCTACAGCCCTCCTTATATAATAAACATTTTTATATATGTTATTTTACCTTTACTAATGTGAACTTTAAGTTACGTTTAAATTACAGTGAAAACATAAATTTGAATATTTTTCCAATCACTGATATCGTTTCATCGTACACAGGCTACTTATGAAAGTAATTAAAGCGACGCAAAATGTCGTTCTGACAGAAAATTATGATGAAGTAAAAAAGGACGCCCTTGATGGGTTAATAAAAATAAATTGCGCTCTTAGCGTACTCACAAAATAATTTGTATTTCTTCCGATTGTACAAACGTGACGCGGAAACACCGTTTACAAATACTATTAATCTCGTAAACAAACATAACCATTTTCAAACAGATGAGCTATTGAAAACGTTAAAAATTATCTTATGTTTTGCTGACCGTAGTAACTAACTTGACCATGGATAAAGCCTGAATTAAAAACGAATATACCCAACGCAGTTACTATTTTCAATTCTTATCTAGACAAGCAAAGCGAATAGGCAAAGTACAAAAATGTGAAAAATAACTTTATATCAAATAAAGCGTCATCGTTAGTCAACAGGACAAACAAAACTTTTTTAATAAACTAAAACACATTTTATTATAAAATTTGCGTAAACATTTAAAAGAAACATTTAAAATAACTAATATTTTCAATAGGCAAAGTTAATCTATCTTCCTTAATAAAAAGTCTCAAAAGAAAAAAAAACAGCAGATGTATGAAAAACATACGACTGAAATGAGTGAACCAATTGTGCAGTCAATCAGCAGGTGAAACTGGACACTATCGTAGAAAAAATAGAAAACCCATAGATGCAGATATGATGATTAAAAAAAAAATTTTTTTCCTAATATCTTTAGTGTCAGTGATCCATTAGCTAAAAACTATTTCAGCAAAAATATGATATCCGATATGAAAATAGGCAATATATTCTGCTGACAGTCAAATTTATTTTAATATTTTTTTACGACTCTAAATTATTAAACTGGTTATCATTTTTAACTACGAGTACTTTACGAGTCTCAAAGTTGACTCGTATTATTTTAATTGCAGTTGAAATATTATAGAAAAAGTTATTTTTTGTGCAGATTTTGTGCGAAAAGTAAAAATACATCTACTCATTAAGCATCGTCAGTCTTTTGAAGTAAAACAAAGTAAAAATGTAAAACAACTTATAATTTGATATTTTATAAAACCATTGGAAGAAATGAGATTTTGAAGTTTTAAACATGTAAAAGAACTTTAAAATATAAAACTCTGAACAAAGCAAGGTCAAGAAACTCAGCAGTAGCAATTACTAGAGTAACAAAGATTTATATGAGTAAAATATACAATCCTCAGGACTATAGCTTTGGGATCTACTCAATATTCAGGATCACAGCTTTGGGATCTACAATCTTCAGGATCATAGCTTTGAAATCTATTATACAATCTTCAGGATCACAGCTTTGGGATCTCCAGGATCACAGCTTTGGGATCTACAATCTTCAGGATCTCAGCTTTGGGATCTACAATTTTCAGATTGTAGAACCCAGCTTTGGGATCTACAATCTTCAGGATCACAGCTTTGGGATCTACAATCTTCAGGATCTCAGCTTTGGGATCTACAATTTTCAGATTGTAGAACCCAGCTTTGGGATCTACAATCTTCAGGATCACAGCTTTGGGATCTACAATTTTCAGGATCACAGCTTTGGGATCTACAATTTTCAGGATCACAGCTTTGGGATCTACAATCTTCAGGATCACAGCTTTGGGATCTACAATCTTCAGGATCACAGCTTTGGGATCTACAATCTTTAGGATCACAGCTTTGGGATCTACAATCTTCAGGATCACAGCTTTGGGATCTACACAATCTTCAGGATCACAGCTTTGGGATCTACAATCTTCAGGATCTCAGCTTTGGGATCTTCAGGATCTCAGCTTTGAGATCTACAATCTTCAGGATCTCAGCTTTGGGATCTACAATCTTCAGGATCACAGCTTTGGGATCTACACAATCTTCAGGATCACAGCTTTGGGATCTACAATCTTCAGGATCTCAGCTTTGGGATCTTCAGGATCTCAGCTTTGAGATCTACAATCTTCAGGATCTCAGCTTTGGGATCTACAATCTTCAGGAACCCAGCTTTGGGATCTACCATCTCCAGGATCACAGCTTTGAAATCTACTATCTTCAGGACCACAGCTTTAGACCTAAAGTTCAGTTACAAATGATCCATGGTATTTCAAACAGTAAAAACATAAAGCAGGCACACAGAGACGAGGCGGTCAAGGCTCTCTCTGAGGCAGTGAGCAGTCGCCAACAGATTCGTAGAACAGCACATAGCCCTGCGAACTAACCGCGGCCTCCGGGGTGCTAGCCAGTACTTGCGAATCGTTGCAAGACAACCATTTGGTTCGATCGTAGGCGTGCCTCACAGTGGCCGTGTAGTGCCCGCCGTAGGGTGTGCCCGAGTGCTCGCTGACTGCGTACAATGAGTAGCGAGTGCTCACCGCACTAGCCTGGGCCTGGCAATCTGGGAACGGATTGTGGGCATTTGGGGGCATCAGCACAGTAAAGTCTGAGCAGGGGATTTTCGGATTTTTAACAACCAGGAAAGTCTAAGCTGGGGATTTGGAGATTTTTAACAACCAGGAAAGTCTAAGCTAGGGATTTGGGGATTTTTAACAACCAGGAAAGTCTAAGCTAGGGATTTGGGGATTTTTAACAACCGGGAAAGTCCAAGCTGGGGATTTGGGGATATTTAACAACCAGGAAAGTCTAAGCTGGGGATTTGGGGATTTTTAACAACCAGGAAAGTCTAAGCTGGGGATTTGGGGATTTTTAACAACCAGGAAAGTCTAAGCTGGGGATTTGGGGATTTTTAACAACCAGGAAAGTCTAAGCTGGGGATTTGGGGATTTTTAACAACCAGGAAAGTCTAAGCTGGGGATTTGGGGATTTTTAACAACCAGGAAAGTCTAAGCTTGGGTTTTTGGTTTTTTAACAACCAGGAAAGTCTAAGCTGGGGATTTTGGGATTTTTAACAACCAGGAAAGTCTAAGCTGGGGATTTGGGGATTTTTAACAACCAGGAAAGTCTAAGCTGGGGATTTGGGGATTTTTAACAACCAGGAAAGTCTAAGCTGGGGATTTGGGGATATTTAACAACCAGGAAAGTCTAAGCTGGGGATTTGGGGATTTGTCAACATCCGGAAAACTCTAAGCTGGGAATGGGATGGGATAGATGGAAACATAAAGATTCCAAAGAGATCTGCATGGTAGTGGTATATTCTAGCAGAAAATTTCGAGGACACGAACCGCGATCCACGAATGAGGCCAAGTCTAGATCGATGGGATAATCAACCAGCGTGTTCAGTTTGGTCCTGTATCTTTCGCCGGAGAAGCGAACCAGATGCAGCACCAGGATGCGAGGCAGTCTGCTAAGACTAAAACTTTTCTCGCATCGGCGCCTAACTTTGCACTTTTCACAGGTAGGCTTCTCGTCGCCGTCTAGGGTCTCACGCGAAGTGAACAGTTCCAGACAGTTTCGCAGAGTAGTCGAGCCGCCGTGCTGCAAAAAGTGACATTTTTACTGACATTTCTACTAATATCAGTAGTTCGTGCAGCAGCGAATGATAAAATTGACACTTTAGCTGACGTTTCTACTGTTAGTAGAGTAGTTTGAATCGTTGTAAAAAATTGCTAGAATAGTTTAGGTTTTATTTAAGCAGTACGACAGTTTACTCCTAAAATCAATATATAAATAGGCTTGATTGTTGTCTAAAAACAGCACTGCAAACATATTTTTCTCACCCGCGGTATGGGAAGAGCAAGATCCCAAAATGGATCAAACGTGGTTGACTTGTGCCCGCAATGACTGCACTCCAGAGTTGATTTTAATTGGCCAACAAAGATGTCAACAATGGGACTGTTTTCCACAGACAGATAGCGCTGCCACAGCTTGGCGGACTTATCTGCGTCACTGAAACAATAATGCAACAATGGTTGGAAGTACTGAGTAAAGTAGAAAAAAGTCAAAATAAAGATTGACAAGTAAAGATTAAATACGTCAGTAGGTCTGTTTAGGGAGGGGTGTGTCAAACTGATTGGGAATGTTATAAGTGATAAACTGAAATCCCTGTTTGGGAATGGGATCAGTGATAAGCTGAGAGCCCTGTTTGGGAATGGGATCAGTGATAAGCTGAGAGCCCTGTTTGGGAATGGGATCAGTGATAAACTGAGAGCCCTGTTTGGGAATGGGATCAGTGATAAACTGAGAGCCCTGTTTGGGAATGGGATCAGTGATAAGCTGAGAGCCCTGTTTGGGAATGGGATCAGTGATAAGCTGAGAGCCCAGTTTGGGAATTGGATCAGTGATAAGCTGAGAGCCCTGTTTGGGAATGGGATCAGTGATAAGCTGAGAGCCCTGTTTGGGAATGGGATCAGTGATAAGCTGAGAGCCCTGTTTGGGAATGGGATCAGTGATAAACTGAGAGCCCTGTTTGGGAATGGGATCAGTGATAAACTGAGAGCCCTGTTTGGGAATGGGATCAGTGATAAGCTGAGAGCCCTGTTTGGGAATGGGATCAGTGATAAGCTGAGAGCCCAGTTTGGGAATGGGATCAGTGATAAGCTGAGAGCCCTGTTTGGGAATGGGATCAGTGATAAGCTGAGAGCCCTGTTTGGGATTCGGATCAGTGATAAGCTGAGAGCCCTGTTTGGGAATGGGATCAGTGATAAGCTGAGAGCCCTGTTTGGGAATGGGATCAGTGATAAGCTGAGATCCCTGTTTGGGAATGGGATCAGTGATAAACTGAGAGCCCAGTTTGGCAATGGGAGCAGTTCCAATCCCAGTTTGTAATTTTAATTCCGAAACGCACCTGAGCTTATCCAGCTCCTCATAATTAATGGCAGGCAGTTTAGGCTTCGAGTCTCGCCTATGGATCGGGGCAACTGGCCCAGCAATCCGGTTAGAATCCTCGTGCAGGGCTTCCAGAAGGTAGCGCAGAAATTCTTCAGCGTCCTGCTGTCCGTAGCCGGCGAATCTGGCAGCGTAGCGGCCCATGCTGGCCCGGAGTTCGCTGGGCCGGACACAGCTAGTCAGGGATTCGGTGGACCATAGCTCTCGCATTAGGCGCCTGTGGTATAAGGTTTGAATTTGCTGGAACTGACAGTGAATGACTTATCTTATTTGTAGGGAGCTGACAGTGAATGACTTATCCTATTTGTAGGGAGCTGACGGTGAATGACTTATCCTATTTGTAAGGAACTGACAGTGAATGACTTATCCTATTTGTAGGGGAACTGACAGTGAATGGCTTATCCTATTTGTAGGGAACTGACAGTGAATGACTTATCCTATTTGTAGGGAACTGACAGTGAATGACTCATCTTATTTGTAGGGAGCTGACAGTGAATGACTTATCCTATTTGTAGGGAGCTGACAGTGAATGACTTATCCTATTTGTAGGGAACTGACAGTGAATGACTTATCCTATTTGTAGGGGAACTGACAGTGAATGACTTATCCTATTTGTAGGGAGCTGACAGTGAATGACTTATCCTATTTGTAGGGAACTGACAGTGAATGACTTATCCTATTTGTAGGGAACTGACAGTGAATGACTTATCCTATTTGTAGGGGAACTGACAGTGAATGACTTATCCTATTTGTAGGGAGCTGACAGTGAATGACTTATTCTATTTGTAGGGAACTGACAGTGAATGACTTATCCTATTTGTAGGGGAACTGACAGTGAATGACTTATCCTATTTGTAGGGAACTGACAGTGAATGACTTGTTCAATTTTCAAGGAAATGAACTGAATGACTTATCCTATTTGTAGGGAACTGACAGTGAATGACTTGTTCAATTTTCAAGGAAATGAACTGAATGACTCATCGAATATATTTTGTAGGTAGCTGACTGGGTAGTGACATTTTAACATGTTTGTGAAAATATATCAGCCTTGCTCATTGCTAAAAGTGCAACAAAGTATAATAAAACAAGATATCGCACCTGAACGGCCCTGAAATGCGACCATCCAATGGCAAAGTGGCCTTCCCATTGTCGTCAGCCAAGGCCAACTCTAACAGCGGCCTAGTGTGACTAAGGCACTGCACTATGCTATTCATATAGCAGGTGTTGCCCAAATTGCCTAGGCCGATTCGACCGCGGCGAGAGCGTTGGCTCGAATTGCCGATTGCAGCCGACCGTGTTGACACTTCTACAGTACTAGTAGTATTATTAGTACTATCAACCATAGGCGCGGTAGCCTCAGTGTAAGATGGCGGCGGTGTTTTCAGTTTACAAATCGGCTCGCTATTATTATTGGCTGTTGAAGCAGCAGAATATCTAGACACCGACATTGGTAACTGCCTACGATTCACGTCGCTGACATAACCACGTGTAGCTAAGATACTACTTCTCGTTGTTGGGGTTTCATAGCTACTGCCATAAGTAGTAGCACTATTGTAGCCATTGTTTAGCCGGCTATTGGATAAATTTCCACTGGCCGAGCTTGATAATGGATAATGAGTGATTGGCGATCTGCCAGCACCAGACACTACGGGGTTGGTGAAATGCCGAGAGTAGTTGTGTCGGCCAGTACTGGTGGCATAATGTGTGCTGTCGAACCTAGTTGAACTAAAATTTGAACTCATTTTAGAGACAAGAAATAGATCAGAAAATAGTTTCTTGTTCAGGCAGGCAAGAACTCTTGCAAGTGCTTTTACATCCGTCAGATTGTGGCAATTATTCTGTATCTGCAATATAAGAAATTATATAAATATGTTGTTTCTGTCAAACAGACCTGTTGAATTACTATCTTATTTAACTTAGTTGTTAGGTAAATAAAGCTGATCTTGAAAGCAATTATTAATTCACTCCTTTCAGTGTCATCTTTGAGAAATAAATTTTCTGCCAATAAATATAATATAGTGAGAAAGAAAATGCTAGCTGTACAGTAACCATTGTACTGTACAGATAGCAATAATGAAATTCTTTTTTTCATGCTTCATTAACTGTTTTGAATAGTAGCATCCAAATCAGAATTTAGCTTAAAATTAAAGACAAATTTAGCTACATTTTTAAACTTGCTTCACTTTGAAAAGCCACAGCAATGGGTGCTGAGAATGATTTTAATGTTTGAAATATTGGAATTTTAAGTTAGAAAATAGCTATCTGTTAAATACATTTTTTTCACATCAGAATATATGGATAAAATATGTTTACAACAGCCTTCATGAACAAAACTTCTCACCCATACATGTGCAACCTCCCAAATCTTAGCTGGCTGTGTGACTTAGTTTTTGCTCTATTTATGACTTAGTTTGCTCTCATTTGCTCTATTTTTCTCTCCCATTTCTCTCTTCTTCACGCCTTCCTTTTTTGTCCATTGGTCCCCCTTTGATTTTTTTTGCACTTGGTTGATTGGTTTTTGTGACTTACCTTGCTTGGCCCTTGTTTCACCTGGTTGGTTCGGCCGGGTGTTGCGCATGTATGTTCTCACCACAATCTTGTCTTTTGAAATCACTTTTGAAATGCACAAAATTGTGATCACATAATATCAGACCTAAAGCTACGTACATGCGCAACCTCCCAAACCTTAGCTGGCTGTGCGACTTAGTTTTTGCTCTCATTTGCAACTTAGTTTGTTTCATTGCTCTATTTACGACTTAGTTTGCTCTCATTTGCTCTCTTTTTCTCTCCCCTTTTTCCTTTTCTTCACGCCTTCCTTTTTTGTCCCTTGGTCCCCCCTTTGATTTTTTTGCGCTTGGTTGATTGGTTTTTGCGACTTACCTTGCTTGGCCCTCGTTTCACCCGGCCGGTTTGGCCAGGTTGCTAATAAAGAAATGCTAATAAAGGAAACAAGGCAGGGCAAGCTAACAACTTGGCAAGAATTAAACCAACTTCCTCAAATTTCTTAGTACTTTCCACCTCTTCTTTTCTCTCCTCCTTTGTTTTAGCCATAAAAATAGCCACTAGGCCTAATAAACTGCTACACTAATACACATCATTCAAAACTTGCACAAATCTAAGTATTTACTCATGCTGTCATGGTTGCTAAGAAAGTTGTTAGCTTTAGTAAAGATAATTAACCATGCAAAACTAGGTAGGCCTAGGATTGCCAAATTACTAATTCAACTACCCTATAGGCTCTACCAGTGTTGGGCAAGTTACTTTAAAAAAGTAACTTCCGGTCAAGTAACTTCCGGTTCTAACGAAAGTAACTTCCGGTAGTAGTTCCGGTACCTGCACTCGAAAAAAAAGTAACTTCCGGTTCTTCGGCACCGGTACTTTCTACTTTTGAAAAATCGCGTGTTAAAGAAGGGCTTAATTATGTTTTTATTATTAAAAAAACTAATAATAACATGCCTTTGCAACTGCCAACTTGTCTAGAGTAAAACCAAGTGGAAAATGATTAAATGAAATTATTGAAAACGAAAAATGTATTTCTGAAAACCTATATTTTTATGGTTTTTGCTTCTTTTTCCAGCACTAAGGTTCAATCCTTGCTGTGGCAGTACTTTACCAATTACCACTCAAAAGTTTGGCCTGTGCAACTAAAAAAGCTGAAAAAAAATTAGATTTGCATGTATTTTACACCATAACATTACATTAAGTTTAAATTTGAATAAAGCGTGCGCAAATAGACTAAACGTGATCAGTAAAAAATGAAAATTCGAAAATTGAAAAATCGCGCCTCTGTTTGACGATAATTCACGCCTGCCCTCAGAAATCGCATATTCGCGCCTGAATCACACCACTGAATAACTAACAACACAAGTCTTACAAACTAATGACATAAAGTGACAACTCTAAAAAAGTGCAAAGAGTAGCTCTAGTGGCGCTGCTGCCCTGCTGGTAATTACCTTTATTAATTCAATAACCTTTTAAGCCCTGAAAAAACTACTTTGACATTTAGACAATTTAGCCTAGGTTAACAGCTGAGAAAAAAGTTTGCATGCTTCTTAAAAGGAACCCCCGTAATTTAAACTTGAAAGCTTTAGCACTAGTGTAAAAGCTAGATATAGACAGTCATGTTGTCATGACAAATCACATCAAATGCCTGTTGCCGCGAAGTAGTACAAGGCGGTTTAGTGTCGCGTCGGCAAGAGGTGCTCGCTTTGCTCGAATTAAAAATTTAATTTTTTAAAGAACCAAAAAGTTGTTAAAATTCACCAACTAAATAAAATTAAAAATTTCTCGGCATTTCTTACGACATTATGAACTGATGATATGAAAATTCTTTCAATTTGTATGTTTTCTTTACTTTCTTTCTCTTTTTTTCTCTGCATTTAAAAAAGTGCCGGAAGTACCGGACTTAACAAAAAGTAACTTCCGATACCCTAGTCCGGCACTACAAAAAAAAGAACCGGAAAAAAGTGCCGCTTTAAAAAACAGTAACTTCCGGCACAAAAAGTGCCGGAAGTGCCGGAAGGTTGCCCAACACTGGGCTCTACAATCAGTATAATTGCCTTAAAGCTATGGTGTAAATAAGAAATTTCTTTTTAACATCTACATCTAAATTAACACAAAATACTTGCACTCACACCATTCAATATATGGATAATTCAGGTCTATAATTGTAGTACCTGTCTTTTGAATAAATTGCATACAATTATAAGCTTCTATTTATATTTTGTGACAAGTAGCCCAAATATACTCAATTCTGTCAAAACAAACAAAATGCTGTCCCCTAAGTCGCTAAGAGTTCATACTGACAAATGAGGGAACTAAGGGAGATAATAAAACACATAACAGACATAAAATGTATTTTTCAATTTTGATGAATTAGACATTGAAGTAGGCCTATGCCTAGCTCTCAAGACTGAGAGTAAAGAATGTTCTTAACAAAATTATCATCTTGATACTGGAAAGCATTATAATTTCAACTAGTTTGAAACTGTTCATAAAAATTAAACATCATACACCAAAGAATACCCTGCCAGAAACAAATAAACTAGCTTTGCTAAACTAAATCCATCTGTGATTAGGCATATATATGTATAAATGTATAAATGATAGAATTTCGAAAATGGAATAAAGCAAGAAGCAACTTGACAGCTTCACTTTTACTGCACAGACAGACTCGATAAATTTTTAAGAAGTTGCTTTATAATAGGTGCTACACGTTTTTTAGTTCAGGGTAACGTCGAGTTTTTTATGGATGTGTCGACTTAATTTAATGTAAATAGCCTACTTCTAAAATTAAAGGTGTTTAGCTACGGGTGCATTCAAGTAGCTTAAAATCAAATAAAATGAACTTACTGCAGCTAACAAGTGCAGTTTTGACAGCAGTTTAAGTTCATTCTAAGTTACTTTAAGTTAAGCTACTCGAACGCACCCTAAATTAATTGGATTTCAATAAATGTGTTCATAACACACAAAGGTAGTCACTTCTGTAAAAAGACACACATTAGAAAATATTATGTTAGTACTTATCACTTCTTATACGTTCGCTATTTATAATATTAATAGAAACCTAACTTTCGTCTATAAATTTAGTTTTACTGCAGAAAAAATATACGAAATTATGCATCGAAGTAAAATATAATATAAGGCGCGATTTATCGTGCTAATCAATGTGCGCTTAAAGCTTTACTTGAGGCTGTACGAAAGAATGGGAATTTAAAACCGAATTGTAAAAAAGTTTCCTGTACATTGCAACTGCTGATAAAATAGCTGCAGCGTTTCACTTAAGTTTATCAATATATAATATATATGGCCTTAAATGAAATGTATTTCTTCAATTAAGTTTTAAGTTGAAGTTGAGTGCAGATAAGTTTTCACTTAACTCATCTGTGTAAAAAGGGTCATTCATGAGTTTGATTATAACTGTAGTGTGAGAGTCTTTTTAGCCTAATAGTGATTTGTTAAATAAATCTAGGTTAGCCTTTGTTTTTTATGATATTTTTGAATTTGCATATAGTTTTAAAAGTTTTCTAGTTAGGTTATAGAGTACCAACGTATCATTGTTATTGTAGTGTATGCGCACCCATCAATTCATCATTAAAACTCAGCTTAGCGGTCCGAGCCAGCCAGGCGAGCCTCCTATTTTACCCCTAGAGCGAAGCGGCACATTTGTAAGCGTGTGATTTAACCGTGCATATATTCCTGCTCTTGATTCCCCTGCCCGACCGAAGAAGTTTCGCAGACGAAACTTTTTGTAGTGTCGGCATGTTTATTTTATAATGCGTATATTTCTACTTGAAGTAACATTTTCGCGCACTCAACATTAATGAATTATTGTAACAGGGTTGTTTTTGTACATGCGCGCCAGCCAGGCCTACGCACGCGATCGGCCGGTCACCCTAGCCAAGGCGTTGGACTAACCCCGGTCTGGTGGGCCCAGCCAATAGGAGGACGGCTAGCCAATTTGATGCGACCGACTTAAGCGTGATACCCCGGGCCGGGCCAATCAGCAGTCAGTTCGCTAACCGGCAGGGTCGACCTGGCAGGAGAACAAGCGGCGCGGCCGGCACCCAGGCTTTGATGAGGGTTGGGGCGGGCGCTTGACTATAAAACTGACTATTGCGTTGTCATTTTGATTCATCGTCGTGTGTCCTATACCGTGTGTATCATCGTCGTGTTTCTTTTCGCGTGCATTTTCGTGCGTCTTCGTTGCAATCGTTGTAACGCATCCTAGTAATAGATACCGGGACAGGTAAGCCGGTCCAACTAGTTAGCCAAAGAAAACCCCACACTCAATCCCACGTCAGCTTGCTTGGCTTGCGCTGAGCTCGGTACGTCTGGCCAACTGCTGACGGAGTGTTAGACAGGGATTGGCAAGCACGGAAGTACTCTCCATATCGCCGACAATCATCGGTGGGACGCCGTCAAATTGACATTAGGTGTGGCACGATAGAACTATCGTTGTGCCATAGTGCGGAAGTGCTTGCTGGTCGCCTCGGTTCAGACTAAGGACTTTGGGTTAGGTTGTATTATTTGTCTTGTTTTGTCATAGGGACTATGCTTTTGTATAGGCGTTAATTGTCGCGTTATTTTCGTGAGTTCTTGTTGTGTCCAGAGTATTTTCGAGTAGAGTTCGCGTGTTCTTGTGTTGAGGCTACCGAGATTTTATTAGTAATTTACCAGTGCGGGTTGTGAGCCTAATATTTAATCAAGTACAGTACCTGGCAGGGGACGGAAAGAGCGCTGCCAGGGGAATTAATCATCCATAGCCTTCTCTTGTTGATTAACTAACACTTAATTATCAGCTGTTTAGCTTGGAATCCTGAACCGTCTTGTCTTCGTTATTTTCGAGTCACGGCAATAGAGTCTCTCGCAAAGAGTAGGACACCCGACCTCATTTAGGGATCTCAACGCAAAGAGAGACCTAAGTCAAAATATCACATTTTAATCGGTGCTGGTCGTCTAGAGCATTGTCAGCGAGCGCGGTCTCGATAGGCACCGGGTGGTTCTGTTAAGTACGCGACCTCGACCCCGTCGAGGATCTCGCCGTTTGGCAAAAGAGAGGTTATAGGATTTGTCAGACCCTCGCAGAAATCGCAGACCATTGGTGGCTGATCAATTGCAGAGTAGGCATATTCGAATAGTCGAATTTGTATTAATTTTCCATATTGTGTAAATCACCTAAAAACTTAAATTTAAATAGTAAACGCGGGTTTAAAAGTGAAAGACTTAACAGTAGGACTACCAGCCCTTTTGCCGCCCGTTTTTACACCAAGGGTATAGAATTCCCCTGAACACTTTTGGCAGCGCCTGAATTCTGATTGGTTGACAGACTAGACGATGATGTACTATGGTTGAACTGCGCCTAGAAATTAGGCTTAATAATTAATCAGTAAAATTGGATAAATTCCCATCAACGTGTCCATATATAGTGGCCTAGTTCCCCTTGTTGTAGCGTTTGAAGGTCCAGCCAATCCGACTTGATAAAGGTAGGTGACCACCGAAGACGAAGATGATGCAGGCACATTCGAATGGCATGCTGATCAATTTTGAAGGCCTGGCAAGGCCACACTGAGGCGCAGTGCTAATTTGTGTATATGTTTATATGAAGTACTCGTAGACTAGCTTTTATAGAAAAAATCAGACCTTCGGCCAGAAACACTGAATATCTCGACGGTCTGAAGAGCTGGCGACTTGATTCTTGTTTCAGAAGATGCGCAAAAAAAGTGTTCTTGAGTTTCATGTGCTTTAAATTAGCTTGATCATACAGATATTTGATGACAATATAAAATTAATCAGAGTAAAGTAACAGACTATTATAGTCAGTCTATGAATTGACCAATCAAGCAATTTCGCGAAATTCGCAGTTACTAACAAGAACAGCAAAAACTTCAAACCAAAATAAATGCAAAATTTTATCCATGTAAAACAAAAGAAATCGAAAGATATAGAGTTCCTAATTATAGAATTAGACACTTTTTTACTATATAGTAATTCCCAAATCAAAAGGCAATTTAGTAAGGATCGTTACCTAATTGGTAACTATAGTAACGAGTGACGCGCCCAACACTGATATTACACCAGAATAAGTGACAAACAATACTTCAACTTCTGAATGTTATGAATGCTAGCTGATAGCAATGCGGTCTCGTACAGGCAGGTTTTATTAAAGTGTTTTTTTGCTTAATTTATCTCTACAATCATATGGGGTGGCCAAGTTTTTAAACAGTTGTGACGAATTTCGTAGCGGTTGCTGAACATACTTGAACAACTAATTATAGAAAGAGAAGAGCAGATAAGGATATACTTGCTTTTTAGTTTTTCTAAATCATTCGAGTACAATATTATAAATACTTAAACCGATTTGAAATTCAAACTTGTGTTCAAACTTGTGTAGAATGAGCATATTTCGCAGACTAAGAAAACTTCTCATAGTAGTATTGATTTGCTGTGCATTCTCAGTTTTAGTTGGCTACAGAAACCTATTTGCGTCGGATCAAAGCTGGCTTCGGAAATCTGGAGCTAGATCATGTAAATTACGATAAGCTGTTTTATTTAGGTGCGGGTCCTAAACAAAACATTCAACATCCATTGCTACGTTTTCTTGTACGAATTGAATAAAGCAATAGAGTTAAAACAGGTCATATATAGGCACAATTAATATCTCATAAAATATACGGCAACTCAGCCGCACACCAACGATCCTCACATGCAGATCCTACAGAAGCGATTCAACCATCAAACCTATGGAATGCTCGAATAACAACGGAAGGCAAGAAGGAAGCCACAAATGAAACCACAACAGCAACTGGAGCGGAATCCACAAAGCTACGGAATACGGAAAAGACAAAGCTACGGAATGCGGAAACCACCAAACCACAGAATTCAGAAGCCTCAAAGCTACAGAATGCGGAAACCACAAAGCTACTGAATGCGGAAACCACAAAGCTACTGAATGCGGAAACCACAAAGCTACTGAATGCGGAAACCACAAAGCTACTGAATGCGGAAACCACAAAGCTACTGAATGCGGAAACCACAAAGCTACGGAATGCGGAAACCACAAAGCTACTGAATGCGGAAACCACAAAGCTACGGAATGCGGAAGCCACAAAGCTACTGAATGCGGAAACCACAAAGCTACGGAATGTGGAAACCACAAAGCTACTGAATGCGGAAACCACAAAGCTACGGAATGCGGAAACCACAAAGCTACTGAATGCGGAAACCACAAAGCTACTGAATGCGGAAACCACAAAGCTACTGAATGCGGAAACCACAAAGCTACTGAATGCGGAAACCACAAAGCTACTGAATGCGGAAACCACAAAGCTACTGAATGCGGAAACCACAAAGCTACGGAATGCGGAAACCACAAAGCTACGGAATGCGGAAACCACCAAACCACAGAATTCAGAAGCCTCAAAGCTATGGAATGCGGAAACCACCAAAACAAAGAGTTCAGAAGCCTCAAAGCTACGGAATGCGGAAACCACCAAACCACAGAATTCAGAAGCCTCAAAGCTACGGAGTGCGGAAACCACCAAAACAAAGAGTTCAGAAGCCTCAAAGCTACGGAATGCGGAAACCACCAAACCACCGAATTTACCAACAATAATTTATCCGCCAATCCGACCGATCGATACGGAATTTCTAGACTCGAACTTCGCGAAGCTGAAGGAAATCTTGCATAATCAGAGACGGCTAACCGGTCATTGGAATCGAGTGGACGAACTGATGAAGGCCAGGCGTCCTATCATGAATGCGAGCTCGTGGAGCCTGCGGTCGCCATCCGGGCACGTCTACTCGCACGAGGAGCTGCTGGCGATTGGCAATGGCGACGGTCGGCTGGCAGTGCCCAACGTGGCCCACTTTGTGCTGCCGTTTGGCAACCCGGAGCTGCAGTTTCATCACAGCGTCTGCATCCTCAGCTGCGTGTGGATCATGCGGCCTGCCCTACTGTTCCTGTGGTACTCCAGGCTGCCAACTGGACCGCACTGGCTCCAGCTGCAGCGGAACCTCACCGCTGCCGGACTGTGGAACTCCACCGTGGTGCTCGCCCACCGAAGTGTCCCGTCGGACATCTACGGCCTGCCGGTGTACAAGCTCGAGCACAAGTCAGACCTTATGCGCCTAGAAGCGGTGCTAGCATTCGGCGGCGCCTACTTCGACTTGGACGTCATCACGCTGAAGCCGCTGACGCCGCTGCGCCAATTCAACTTCACCATCGGGCGACAGTCGGCCGACGGACTGTGCAACGGCGTCTTCTTGGGCGCGCCGAACAGCACATTCTTGGCGCTGTGGCACCTGGCCTATCAGGTGTTCGACCACAATAGATGGTCAGCCCTATCAGTGAATCTGCCGCACTACATGTGCTCAGCGACCGCCTTCAAACACCTGTGCCACTTGGAGGAGTACAGCATGGACAAGCCGAGCTGGAATGAGCACCCGGTCATCTACAAACCGGCCCAACGATGGCCGTGGCGAGAGAACAACTATGTGATGCACCTTTGGTACCGTTTTCATCCGGTCCAGTATAATTTGACCACGATTTGCACCGTAGATTCCATGCTAGGCGAAATGTTCCGATTTGTTCTGTTCGGAAATGCCACCCGCTGTTAGTAAATACTATACTATTACATTCCAGCAGCATCAGCTAAAAAACTTCCATGTTACTATAAAACTTGCGCACCAGAAAAGTGGTGCTGTTTTAACAATTTGTTTTAATTTGTTCTGCTTTAATTTATTATTATTAATCTAATCTAGACGTTCGAAAAAACATGGCCTTCTTTGGAACAGCCGAGCAATAGCTGCGTCTGCGTAGTTGTAATTTCTAGCTATCTATATGTCAAATTTGCAGCGATTCACAACCCAATCATAATGCCGCTCAGTTTTGGGTGAAAATGTTTCGACTTTGAACAGATAGTAGCTCAGGCTGCTCATTTTGCAAATTTATTTTGGCACACGAATGTTTGTAGATGTCGGTAAATATAGTAACTGGTCTTATCAGCTGGAAGGACTTGGTAAAATTCCATTGCGGCCTGCGGCTAGTGCAGCGGTGTCGCGATTCTTGCAATCTGGTGTTTTCTTGGAATGAGCTAACTCTTCAAATTATGCCCCAAGCTTTTGAAGGTTTTCACAACTGATCGGGACACACCAATCTATGCGATTTACATCTGAAAGCAGCTCAGTCAAGTTGAGTCCTCAACAGGGACATCGGAGCCGTTTCCTAGCTGCTGTCGGTGATATATCCGAGGTGTTTGTTGGCGAGCTCGGCGTGTTCCGCTGGTCTCTGGTGCTGGCTCCCGAGGTGGATGGGCTCTACGCGCGGCACCACTTCGCTCTAGCTGCGCTCTGCTGGCCGGTTGCCGCGATGGCTAGCTCCTCCATCGTCGGGACACCATGCCATATGCACTACAACATCGATGTAGTGAAACACTTCGGCGAGGCGACTATTTTCTTGCTTCTGGTAGTTAATCTTCGGCAAGATGCACATTAACTTGTGCCTAGCTCTCTGATGCGAGGACTTTTAAGTGGATTTGACGAAAAAACAAAAAAATAAATGTAAATTCGCAATGCGTCTTGTTTTAAAGATCCTAGCTGCACATATAAAAAAATTTAAAAAATTAAAAAGCTTTTTTAATTCAGAGGAGACTATAAAGAGACTATAGACTATATAACAGCTGGAGTATTTTAGTCTCGTACTGGAAAACACAAAATCTAGATATTTGCAGAAGTAAATTACAGCTAGCTAATTGGTACACAGCTAGGATAACGCTACTATAATAAAATGAACAAATTAGCTAAAATGCATTTCAGCACATTAGTTTAAGAGCCATCAGTAGTTTATCTTTACTTTTAGTCTATACGACGCATAGTAATAGTAGCCTAACGACGTTACTTAATTTTGTCTAAATCTGCGTGACTGTGGGCTTGGGCATGCCCCTGTAGTACAGCATGGCGAAATCGTTTCGCCAAGCATAGCATATAGCTTAGCTTGATGGAAAGATTGAATAGCAGTAGCTAGCATTTGGAAGCGCCACGCAATTACTACGGCAATGCCTGGCCACGGTTGGAAGATTGGGTTATGTGACTTTCTTCCGTTATGTGGCGTGACAATGTGTTTGTTGAAGCATCAATTGCATCAAAAGCATGAGCAAGTATCGTAGCAATTTAATAAAAAGCAACAAGATATGTATTTTTTAGTTTTTGCAAAACGATGGTCTTTAATGTTAAAAAAAGTTTATGTTACTTAGTAAAAACGTAGATCAGGTTTGTTTAAAGTTGCATGTCTCTTATCTATTACGAAATAGCTGTTTTCCAAGAAACGATTTAGCAAAATAGAATTATATTATATATATATTTATTAATTTATAAGACAGACTTTATCCAGGACCTCAGCATTACAGCTAATGTTTCAATGATGCGTTACTATTGTATCACAAATAATTAGATAAAGTAAATGCCTAAAATATTTGTCAAGCGTGAATTATTAACTTGTAATTATCCCCGCCTACAATAACTTTTGGCATTCTTTCGTTTTACGATCCCTGGCCATGATAGTTAAAGTGATGATTTGGGCTTTCGTTTTACGATCCCCCCAATAAAATCATCGAGAAATCATTTGGATCGTTTCAGCAGCAGCAATGGCTTAGGCTCGTAGGTCTCCTCGTTCATTCCACTTAATGAAATCGTTGGAAGATTCAGTAACTATGAAAATAGTAGATACTCTATATATTCGGCTTCGTCTTGCGACCCCCAACACATAATTTTGTATGTGCCTAATAGGAGGTGATCGTGAAACAAAAGTGATGGGGTGACAATTCATTGCTCTAAGCAAATACTGCCTTACTTTGTTCCACCATTCAGGTCCCTGATGACAATTCGAGGAACCAGTGCCAAACTGTTCAATCTCTTGCACATTATTGTCATTGATTGACAGCTGGGGTCTGGGGCTGGTGTCTAGCTAGAGTCTAAGGTCAGCATTTACATGTAGCTATGTATTGTAATTTGCTATACCTCCAGGTTTGTTGGTACAAGACTATAGCTTTTGTTTTAAATTAAACATTTAAGCTGACAGTACATGCAATTGATTAGGCATTTCTCACAGCCATGCCCTTAATTTGTAGCATTATAGGCATAACTAGTCATGTCAATAAGTAATAATTTGTTAAGACAGTTATGTATAGTTTAGTATAGTTAAGCATTATACTTTATTTTAATTTATTTTAATTTCTCTATACAAATCTGATTCTTTTTTTATATAGGAAATGTTTTTATTTAGCTATTTTTTTAATTTAAATACTTGTGTCAGTTGTGAAATGATATTTGGTAATAGTCTATAATTGTTTATAATTTATGTGTGAGCTAAGTGTCTGCAGCCATAATTGTACTTGTCAGTACAAAGGACTTAGCTTCTCAAATTGAGGAGTGGTCAATGATTATCAAATCTTAATCAGAAATAATGTATCTTGAAAAAAAATTTCTTAGCTACTTCTAGTACTTTACACTACTCATAAATTAGTTTTTTTGACAAATGAATGGAACTATACCATCCTATTACTTTTTAATAGATAATCTTTTGTTGTGTACAAAGGCTATTAATATTTTTTGTTTGACTTTCTTGAAACTTAAAACTACTATAATATGTCTTT
The DNA here is from genome assembly GCA_950097015.1 of Macrostomum hystrix. Classification (NCBI taxonomy): domain Eukaryota; kingdom Metazoa; phylum Platyhelminthes; family Macrostomidae; genus Macrostomum; species Macrostomum hystrix. The sequence continues at coordinate 26,511,188 of CATNEN010000038.1, forward strand.
CTAAACTGTCTTTATAAACTAAATCTTCCACAGCAAATTGGAAGTATTTCCATGGACAGCGATCAAGAATATCTCACAGCAACTGATGTGCGGCACAGCCAGTGCAATAAAGCATGCTGCGCTTTTGGCAGTGGAATAGGCTTTGGCATTGCCCTGGTCTGTGTGTCAATCACGGTTGCCATAGCATTTCCAATTGTGTTTCACAACCTAATCGCATCCATGCTACCAATTGCCAATGGCAGCATCACGTATGATGCCTGGTCGTCTCCCACAGCTACTACACCAGTGTACATGCAATTCTGGCTATTCAACTTGACTAACGGCGCTGAATTCCTTCGCGGCGACAAGCCGGCCGTAGATCAAATCGGACCATTCACTTATCAGGAGGAGCGTAGGAAGGGAAATATCACAACCTACTCCAACTCTACCATCTCCTATAGGGAGTACAGATCGTTTCATTTTCGCCTGGACATGTCTTGTTGTCCGGAGGAAAGCCAAATGTCCGTAGTCAACTTGGCCTACTTCACAGTTACTAATCTGCTTCGTTACCGGGGCAAGCTGCTTCAGACATTAGCCGAAGATTTATTTAAAGCTACAAAAAATCCGCCGATCATTCAACGGACCGTTAAAGAGATTCTATGGGGCTACGAGGATCCTACATTGAAATTCGGATCGGATTTAGCGAAAATTGTCGGCTTTAAATTGAACCCAAGTGTTGGATTGTTCTATGGCAAAAACGGCTCAGACGATGGGCAGTACTTGATTTTTACTGGTCAGGTGAGTTAACGAAAGTTAAGTTAAGTTAACGAATTTTTTTAATCTGGTTGCTTATTTTTGGACGTTCAATTTGCTTTTTTCAGTATAGAAATCTGTTGTCTATGGTTGAAACAGTCTGTAATTCTTTAATTGTAGCTGACGCTACTTATCAATTGGATCGTTACTTATGCGTGTTAAATTATTCTCTGTTAAGGTTGCCTTTTTATTTCTAATTTAAGAGCTGAAACGAGAGAACAAACCAGTACAGTATTATCTATGGGACAGATAGTACAATAAAATAGCGTTGGGGGAGAATAACTATAGACTTAAACTAAATAATAATAGTTAGTAGAGACAACTGCTAAAAAGTCATTTAACTGTACCCTGAGCAATCGGATTTCATGTAGTCTCTGGTCTAGAACGCCCCGTTGTCTGTGCGCTCGGCTTCGCTTCGGCCAAAATTTAATTCAATTGGGGGAGTTTATATTGAACGTTGTTTCTTCAGTCCTGAATGATATCAGGAAATCCTCATTTTCAACATGCGATGCCACCACCTTATTGTGACGGATGAACTGTGAACTAATTACCTGCGATATCATGCAAGGTCAATTATCTGTGGTACCAACGTACTTTGGTACCACATTTGGTACAGTGCTGCATTATCACTGGCCTTGAAGACAAATGGAGCTTGTCTTTGTAAGAAAATATTCGTGCTATACTGCATTACACTCTGCGAGGTTGGATTATCTAGTCATTTTACAATCGATATGGACTGCTGTCCAGTCTCGACCAATCACAATAGAGGCTTATTTGTATTTTTTACGCATTGGCCCATTAAATTTGTGAAGATAAGTGAGCACGACACTACTCAGGGAACGGTCTACAGACCACAGCTTAACAAAAAAACTCACCACTTTACTTTAAGGTTTATTTTCTACAGAGTTTTTTTTTAGTTTTATCATTATCAACTTGAGCGATGAGCCCTGGTAAGTACAATAACTCCTAGCTAGTATTGAGCATGACAGTTCAGTACCTAGTATTTTCTTCAACTTTTGCTTTAGCTCGAAATCTTCTAGCAGTGCTGCTGCCACTGCTGAGCTCGCTGACTGTCTGCCTGTGCAGGTCCGGAGACACCTGGACTCAGGTGCAGGTGCAGTGCTTGACCAATGCCACCCCAGTCCACAGCACCAGAGCATTCACTGAGCAGCACTGCTCAATGCTGGCCTCTGATGCATTCCCGTCTGGAATTCTGGTTGCCCAGTTCAGAGCGGCCTCTCTCCAGTGTGCTCTCTTCCGCTACCAGTCCGTGTGTCGCCAGCTTCTCTCCGGTGTGAGCAGCGACTGCCGAGTGCTCATCCGATTCCCCATCAGCTATCCGAGCAAGCTCAGCTCGAAGCTCACAAACGTGTGGCTTGGAGACGACATGACCAGATTGGAGAATGTGCTGTGCCAGGCTGACGAAGAGACGAACCGCTTCTATCCGATCGGCGTCAAGTGGACAGAGGACGGCGCCGCGTTCGATGGGAGCAGCTCGTACTTGGCGCTGAACAAGAGCGACATCGCGTTCGGCTCCGGCGTCACCGTGCTGCTGCGGATGAAGAGAACGCCTCAGGTGCAGCCACTTCTTGAGTTTCTGGACTGCTCAGATTTTGAGACCGGACGCTACTTTGATCAGTTCTGGGAGTATAGCACGGCCTCTAAATTTTATGTCTGTGTGAAGACCCTAGCTGGAGTCTCGCCAATAGTCTACCAGACTAACACTGCCCCAATGTCTTCTGGCTCCAACGAATGGATCAACTATGGCTTTACGTCCAACCTGACTGGTAGCGATTGGGGCCTGTTTTTGAACGGCGATTTCTTGCCCACTAGCAACGTCTCGCATCCTGCGGCTTCCGACTACAAACTGCTGCCGCGGAAATGCTTCAGATTTGGCAAGCGGCTCAACCATTCGACAACCATTCAACCATTCCATTAAACTCCATGTTTAATGGAGTTCTGCGAGCCATCGCAATAGCTGACTGGTTCCTGACTGGTAACGAGATACGCGAATTTTTCAATCAGATTCCGTAAACTGAAACTGCATTTGAAGTTCGTCTAAAATCGAATAATCGAAACTTCACGCCGTTGGAAAAGACTGGAACAAAAAAAACGAAAAAAACGTCGAAAGAAACAATATTTTAAAACATTGCTGAGAAAAAATATGCAACGAAAAAAACGACCTGTGTTTGCACGAGGCTTTCACAGCTAACTTGATGCATTATCTATCTTCTGCTTCTACAAAAGTAATGTAATTTGCCTAATGGACTGCGTTCCTGGATTATTGGCGGGTATATTAATCGTATTTAAACATTTTAGATGTATTTTCCTTTCTAGCTTACTATCGATTTGACTGTTGAGCCAAAAATGTCAAATTTGCACAAAAATTATATTGACTCCTTAATGGTGTCTTAATGGTGGTTCCGAGTTAAAGTTGATCGCAAAACTTTGTTTAATTGCAATAGACGAGAAAAATTCGCTGAAATTTTAATAATTCAATAATTTATCTTTGCCTCGGTGCTGACTTCAATCAAATGTATAATTAAACGGTCTTATCTGACAGTCAAATCGTGTTTTTCATTTCAGATGGCTTCTGACTCTTAAAATAATGGTTTTCTTAGAAAAACAATGGATTGAAAATCTTATTTACACCCGAATCTATTTTTATTGTCTCTTAAACGAAGCGTCCAGCTAAAGGAAAAGGGAATTTCATTAAAGTGGTTGCTATGGTATTTGTTATTGGGCAGAAAAATTAGGTCAGCTTTCTGCATGTAGATGCATAACATCCAGTCCTTATCAAAGCTCTTTAAATTTGTTCCAATTTAACAAGAGCATACGACTGTAAATATTTCAGTTTTAAGTATTACTTGCGGTATTTTCACTTCTATCACGCGACAAATCAATTATGCCCCTCTTCTTCCTGTGTATACTGCTTGTATTGCATATGACGTTTGATGCTCTCTGACCTTTAAACTTGTGATAACTGCGATGGATAGTTGCCATCGCCGTCTGCTGTTGTTATAATAGCCATGAATTTGTTATCAATCTGCTTGTTGGAAACACATCTATAGCTCGCACCCCACAATCTGATAACACTGCCAGAACTCCTACCCTTACAGGCCCCAAGCACACAATATCTACCCCACAACCCCCTACCCTACAACCCTCTGCCCCACAACCCCCTACCCTACAACCCTCTGCCGTACAGCCCCCTACCCAACAACCCTCTGCCCCACAACCCCCTACCCAACAACCCTCTGTCCCACAACCCCCTACCCTACAACCCTCTGCCGTACAGCCCCCTACCCTACAACCCTCTGCCGTACAGCCCCCTACCCAACAACCCTCTGCCACAAAATCCCCTACCCTACTACAGCCTGCTGTTTAACAATTTTAGTTCGCGTCACGACCTCGTCTAAAACAAGATGCATAATTTCATATTGAAAAACTCCTAAACCCAATTAACAGTCGGACATCAGCCACCTCGCCCTAGTAGACCGTTGGCAGGGCAACTCGAGCCTATCAACTTGGAGCACAGATTCAGCCAATATGCTAAACGGCACGGATGGTACCATGTTTCCGCCGTTTGTTGATTCATCCAAACGATTGTACATCTATAGCACGGATATTTGTCGGTCGATCTACGTCACCTATGTGGGTCCTAGCACAGTTAGGGGCATTAATCTGAACCGATTTACAGCCCCAGCCGAAGTATTTTACAACTCCACCATCAATCCTGAAAATGCCGGATTCTGTGTTGGCGGTGTCTGCTTGGACTCAGGCGCGCTCAATCTGACAACCTGTCAGCCTGGTGAGTTCTAGTCTTCAGAGCATCTTGACCGGATCTTCGCGACTCTAATTCTAGTCTATTCTTGTCAGGTTCTTCCGCCAGTTGCTGTCATCATGACTAGAATTCTTGTCAGGTTATTTTTGTCCGTAAGTCATTAGGACTCGGATTCTTGTCAGATAATTTCGTCAGTTGTTATCAAGACTGGGATTCTTGTCAGATAATTTCGTCAGTAGTCATGAAGACCCGGATTCTTGTCAGATTATTTCGTCAGTTGTCATTTGGACTCGAATTCTTGTCAGGTTATTTCGTCAGTAGTCATGAAGACCCGGATTCTTGTCAGGTTATTTCGTCAGTTGTCATTTGGACTCGAATTCTTGTCAGATTATTTCGTCGGTTGTTATCAAGACTGGGATTCTTGTCAGATTATTTCGTCGGTTGTTATCAAGACTGGGATTCTTGTCAGATTATTTCGTCGGTTGTTATCAAGACTGGGATTCTTGTCAGATTATTTCGTCGGTTGTTATAAAGACTCGGATTCTTGTCAGATTATTTCGTCAGTAGTCATGAAGACCCAGATTCTTGTCAGATTATTTCGTCAGTAGTCATGAAGACCCGGATTCTTGTCAGATTATTTCGTCAGTTGTCATGAAGACCCAGATTCTTGTCAGATTATTTCGTCAGTAGTCATGAAGACCCGGATTCTTGTCAGATTATTTCGTCAGTTGTCATTTGGACTCGGATTCTTGTCAGATTATTTCGTCAGTAGTCATTAGGACTCGGATTCTTGTCAGATCTTGTCACCCAATCTTTCTAATTGGCAGGTGTGCCAGCCGTGGCCTCTCAGCCGCATTTCTACCAAGCTGCCCAGCACTACATTGACGCTGTGATCGGCATGCGGCCGTCTCCGGACCTCGCCACCGTGCTAGACGTCGAGCCGAATACCGGCCTAGTGATGCAGGCCGCCAAAAAGTTGCAGATCAACTTCGCCCTGACCTCCGGGCCGGGTTTCTCTTCCTCTAGCCGCATAGCGCCTGTGTTCATGCCGCTACTGTGGGTCAACGAATCGGCTACCATTGACCCGAACTCTGCTGAACAGTTTCGCGGCACTGTGCTTCTGGCAATGCGGGCTGCGACCTGGGTGCAGTGGGCCTCGCTGAGTGTTGGCCTGTTACTGTCTCTGGTCTGCCTGGTTGTGTGCGCGTATCGCCGAAGAAGACTGGCTGCTGGTGCTGCTGCTGCTAATCCGGAGATTAACAGCGATGCAGTGCAGTACGAAGGGCTAAATATTTAATTAGCACATTGACATTCACTATATTGATTGTTTCTGATCGCTAGCTGCGTGCTTGCCTATATATTTTGCTCCGAAACCTGTCTTTTTATGAAAATTCATCTTGATCGTTTCATGACTCTAATCTAAATGGGTCCTTATTTTCATTGTTCGCCTCTATTTTATAATATAAAAAATTAGATACAACCGTCACTGCCTGTCTGTCTATTCTCCTTCTCTCTCCCATGTCACTCTCTCACCCTCTCTCTCTCCACGTCTCTCGAAATCTCACTCTGTCACCCTCTCTCTCCCCATCTATCTAAATCTCTCTCTCTCCCCATCTCTCTAAATCTCTCTCTCCCCATCTCTCTAAATCTCTCTCTCTCCCCATCTCTCTAAATCTCTCTCTCTCCCCATCTCTCTAAATCTCTCTCTCTCCCCATCTCTCTAAATCTCTCTCTCTCTCCCCATCTCTCTAAATCTCTCTCTCTCCCCATCTCTCTAAATCTCTCTCTCTCCCCATCTCTCTAAATCTCTCTCTCTCCCCATCTCTCTAAATCTCTCTCTCCCCATCTCTCTAAATCTCTCTCTCTCCCCATCTCTCTAAATCTCTCTCTCCCCATCTCTCTAAATCTCTCTCTCCCAATCTCTCTAAATCTCTCTCTCTCCCCATCTCTCTAAACTCTCTGTCTCCCCATCTCTCTAAACTCTCTGTCTCCCCATCTCTCTAAATCTCTCTCTCGCCATCTCTCTAAACTCTCTGTCTCCCCATCTCTCTAAATCTCCCACTCTATCTCAACCTCGATCTCCCCATCTTTCCGTTAAGCAAAGAATGTTTATTGTTATTTATGCTGTGGTTGAATCATGAGATGTAAGACTGAGAAAGATTTTGCTTAGTATATTTAAGTGTAGCTAGAACGATGGAAGATACTGTACGGGATGTCTATGGGATGAGCGAATGCTGAGAGAAGTACGAACGTAAAATTAAATAAACCATCATAGAAACACTGCGGTGTGGAATTCTATGGGAATCGGAGTGCTAAGTGAGCTGGAGTGCAGAATTGCGGGAACAAACAAATGTACTCGTAGAATAAATCTGGGTGAGCAACTGGAAAATTAAGACATAAATTATAAATGTTATGGAGAGATGTTTATCTCGACACCATCTCTCTCTTAATCTCACTCTCTCACCCTCTCTCTCCCCATCTCTCTAAATCTCCCACTCTATCTCCCAAATCTCCCACAATTGATAGATTATCGATGAGCTACTGAAATAGTATTCACTAGTTAACCCAGTCAGATTTGTAGTGCTAACACTCAATATTCAGATAAACATTTTTTAAAGCAGATTTTTACATTTTTCTCATGAATTTAAATATTTATAATTTGTCTTTCGAAAACTTCAGTTTTTTTAAGAAGTCGATTTTCCTAATTAAAAATTGCTTGTCTATGATTGCGCGCGAGTATTTTCGGTTCGTTTTTAAAAGTTCTTCGCGGGAAAGTGTGATTGTTAAAAGAAAAATAATAAAAAATTGTGACATTTTTTATCCAGTCATTGATTACTGATATTATTAAAAAATAACTTACTTTGCACAACTTGCTCGCTTTCTAAGGAACTCATTTAATTTATTTTGATGTGTTAAACTATATCTAGTAACATTTTTTTTCTATTTAACAGTTAATCTATTCAGCACTATCCTCATCTCCTCTCCCCTCCTCTCCTCTCCTCTCCTCTCCACTCCTCTCCTCTAATCTCCTCTCCTCTCCTCTCCTCTCCTCTCCACTCCTCTCCTCTAATCTCCTCTCCTCTCCTCTCCTCTCCTCTCCTCTACTCTCCTCTCCTCTCCTCTCCTCTGCTCTCCTCTCCTCTCCTCTCCTCTGCTCTCCTCTCCTCTCCTCTCCTCTCCTCTCCTCTGCTCTCCTCTCCTCTCCTCTCCTCTGCTCTCCTCTCCTCTCCTCTCCTCTGCTCTCCTCTCCTCTCCTCTCCTCTCCTCTACTCTCCTCTCCTCTCCTCTCCACTCCTCTCCTCTAATCTCCTCTCCTCTCCTCTCCTCTCCTCTCCTCTCCTCTCCTCTACTCTCCTCTCCTCTCCTCTCCTCTCCTCTCCTCTCCTCTCCACTCCACTCCTCTCCTCTCCCCTCCTCTCCTCTCCTCTCCACTCCTCTCCTCTAATCTCCTCTCCTCTGCTCTCCTCTCCTCTCCTCTCCTCTGCTCTCCTTTTCTCTACTCTCCTCTCTTCTCCTCTCCTCTCCTCTCCTCTCCTCTCTTCTCCTCTCCTCTCCACTCCACTCCTCTCCTCTCCTCTCCTCTCCTCTCCTCTCCTGTCCTCTCCTCTCCACTCCTCTCCTCTACTCTCCTCTCCTCTCCCTCTATAGACTAAAGTTTAGTAGACAACATTCAAGAAATACACTCAGCAACATTGAAAAGTTTCCACCCTCGCGCAAGTTGTATATTTAGAGTTTCAAAACCGGTTTTTGTCGCCAGACTTGTGCCATAGACGATTGATGATTTCGTCAACACGCACTTGGGCCATAGACGCCAGACAAGTCGAAGGAAACATTCACATGTAGCAGTCAGCCTACAGGAGTCTATGATCCACGTTCGCAACCAAACGGAATGGTTCGCCAAATGACCGACCTGGAACGAGCGCGCGCCGTTGGCATGCTGGACGCTGGGGTGTCCATCCGAGCTATTACTCGCCAAATTGGGCGGTCTCGCACAGCAATCCGCAAACTGCAGATCAAGTGCAGAGAAACTGGCAGCGTGGCGCTAGCCACGCGCGGCCGGCGGCTCAATTTGCGCAGTACAACTAGGAGGGCGGACCGGCGATCGCTGCGAATGTCGAAGGGAAGCCCCACATTGCCAGCCACCCTGCTACGGCTGATGTGGGCTGAAAGAAGCAGGCGAGGGGATTTCTGAGCGCCCAAACCATCCGACGACAATAGCGGGAGTTGGGGCTGTGATCCCGTAAGATGCGCAAACGGCCACGCCTGACCCCAACCCATGTGGCCAGCCGGCAACAATGGGAAATGCAAAGGGTCCAGTGGAGGCAGCAGCAGTGGCGGCGAGTGATTTTCGCGGATGAGAGCCGCTTTCGATTGTTCCGTGCCGACGGCCGCATTCGAGTGTGGCGCCAGCCACGCCAGGAGATGCTGCCGCAGCACGTGCAAAACTCAGAGAGCTGCAGCTTCTATTCACGTGTGGGCAGGCATCACAATGCACGCAAAGACGGAGCTTGTGTTCCTGGATGCGACTGTGACTGCCGAGTCGTATTTGCCAATTTTTTTGCCAAGCCAACCTTCTACAGACGCTGCTGCCCTTCATTGATGCTTCATGTGGTGGCGTGGGGAACAGCGTCCTCCAAGACGACAACGCCCCACCGCATCGCGCAGCCGCTGTGGTGCATCTGAAGGACTGACTACTTCGGAATCACTGTCTACCGCGAATCACTGTCTACTGCATGGCAACAGCTACCGCAAGATTTTCTGCGACGCCTGGTTGTGGGTATGCCCGGAGAGTGTGCGCTCTGCTGCACGCACGTGGCTGCTGTACGCGTTACTGACCCTGTTCTGGGCCAGTTGGCACCAGATGCTCGCGTACTTTCTTTGCTGTTCGTTTGCTTCGTTCGAATCCGGATTTTATATCTGTCTATGGCTCAAACCACAAATATCTCCACCTACCAAAACGTTGACCCATCGTGCGCTAGGGTGGAAACTTTTCAATGTTGCTGAGTGTAGCTTGGTCAGCCATTTTTCGTCTTCTGTAGTAAGTCTTCTTGTCCACTGTAGTAAGTGGGGGCTTCGTGATTATTACCCATAGACTAAAGCACATAGTAATGTTTTTTATCTATGCTTGACTCAGCATTCCATTTTGCCTTTCCAAATTTATAAAATCCAATTGCTTTTTTTATTCTCAGTTATTGGGCTCATTCTTTGCCAGGAACGCCTAGTCTATTGTGTCTAGTTTCGTTTGGGCCACAAACGATTGCGTCGACGGAAATTGTGAACTAAGTAAATTTTTGCGCGCCTTTCGGGCATCGAAACAGGAATACAACAGATTGCTTATCTGCGAATAGTCTATGGTCAAGCCGCCTCCCATCTTTGGATATTCCCAACGGGTTATATTTGGATATACCCATTTGCAGATGAGCAACAGGGACAACTAAAACCCTCGGGACGCGAAACGAGCCAATTCATGGCAAAGAATCTGAGGGGCTCGCTTAAAAGTATTGTTCTATGGCTTTTTCAAGTCTTCTCTGCTATCAGGCATTAACGGTTAGATTAAATAGTAAAGCGAGGCAATATCGAGTATTTAATTTAAAGAATAGGAACCAGTGATATAATTACAATGTATTTACAATGTATACCTGCGATATAGTAGAGCGAATTGGGTTGGGTGAGAAGTTGGGTGAGACAAAAATTCGAACAGACAGGTCTCCATCTTTATCTAACGTAAACAAGTAAACGTCTTTGTTCAGAATAGCTGTGTTCAGTGCATGTCGAGATACGACATCCGAATTTTTCACATCAGCTCGAAAACTTTCCCATGCCGGCAAAAAATCAAGCAGCTGAAAAGCGTCCATCTCATCGATGTCGCCGCACCTCGCGTCAGAAAGAACATCGCGCTTTTCGGCCTGTCGGTCCTGGTCTAAAATAAGAGTAAAAATAAAAGTAAGATAATTGTGAGCGGCAAAATCGATTTAGACGCTAAGTGTTGAGCAATCTATAAGTTACGTACCTTGGTTCTGAACAAAACACGAGCTAGGAACTCCATTAAAAACAGAAGGAGGATTAATTGGCCTTTCGGTAGAGTTTTTCTTGACCATTGCAGCATCGCTTGGCCAATGCTTTACGCACACGCCAATGCTGTCAGTCACTCTCTAAAATAATAAATTTTGGGTTTCAAGTTGTTTGGACGAGACTGGCATGCAGAATTGAAGCGGAATTATGCAGCAGTAATGACAGCAAATGATCTGGTTTCTTACCTGTAGAATATTTGGCAGCGCCTTTCTCCATCGCTCTCGCTCCTGTGGATCTCTGGGAAACGCAAATATCCGTGCTCGAACGGCTTCAGAGTTGTAATTTGACGAGCACGGAAATACGCTGCACTTTCTTGGCATTTCATCAAGTGAAAAAAAATTCTTCTCTTGATATAGTTCAGCTTAGCTTCACTGCTGGCCGCAGCTAAAGCAATTTTAATTTGCTTGATAGCAGAGAAGACTCGAAAAAGGCATAGAACAATACTTTTAAGCGAGCCCCTCAGATTTTTTGCCATGAATTGGCTCGTTTCGCGTCCCGAGGGTTTTAGTTGTCCCTGATGAGCAACCTGTATATTCCTGTATCAATGCGTTTGCGAGTATATATTTTATTCAATACAACAAAGCTGAATAAACAGATTGACTCTTGAAGCAGTCATCGGACTTCAGATCCACCTTTCTCTTCACAACAAATTCAAAATACCTCTGGATCCCCGCTCTGATGCACACAAGGGAAACCGGAGAATATTTGGCTCCTTGCTTGGTCTCCAGCGTGAATTAGAAAGATCTCAAATACTCGTTCAGCATTGTCGACTCCATGGTAACCAGATCGGCCGCGCTGCTCTTGTTTCGAACAAACCCCACAAAGCGGCCTCCATGCACGTACATCTGCTCTCGACTCGTACGGGACAAAGCCTACAGGACAGCAGTATCCATTGCGGATACGTCAGTCGAAGGATACGTCAGCCGAAGAATACGTCAGCCGAAGGATACGTCAGCTGAAGAATACGTCAGCCGAAGAATACGTCAGCCGAAGGATACGTCAGCCGAAGAATACGTCAGCCGAAGGATACGTCAGCCGAAGAATACGTCAGCCGAAGGATACGTCAGCCGAAGAATACGTCAGCCGAAGAATACGTCAGCCGAAGGATACGTCAGCCGAAGGATACGTCAGCCGAAGGATACGTCAGCCGAAGGATACGTCAGCCGAAGGATACGTCAGCCGAAGACGTTACACTCACATCGGCCGAATTGCATGGTTTGTTCGGCCTCTTCTTCGCTTGGCAGTGGTGACAGAGCATCATCGTTACCGCATTCAATGAATCATTGAATGCTATCAATCGCAAATTCGACCAATTTATAATTCGTATGAGTGGCATGAATAGAGGTTAGGGCAAACAGAAACACAGGAACATGTATCCTCTGCTGCAGAGTTTCAGCTTATAAGACCACAACATGTTTCGTCCATGGTAATTTCAGACTGTTCCGCTTAACTTTTAGTTCCAGATGTTTAGTATATGGTCATCATTGGATTTGCACCTAATAGGAAATGAAAATTTTCGCTCCAAACGTTTAGTCTATGGCCATCATTTGGCATGCGCCAAGTGGAAAATGCCTGTGACACAAATCCCTAGAATCACTTAGTGAACAATTCCCATCTGGGAAGTTGTGTGCTAGCCGTTTTGAATTGGTTTTTAGACGAAGCTAGACACAATACCACTATCGAGAGGTCACGCTTCACACACAACTGCCATAGCGTCGAGGCCGGTAGGCCGACCTATGCGTGACCTCTTGATAATCATACATTGTAGTACGATAAAAGCGGTCTTTCGCGTCCCTGGGATTTCCCTAGGGTAATCCAAAAAATTGGTTAAACTCAAATTGTCTATGGTCGTTAAGCTATAATATTGAAAACAGAATTGTATTTAGAAGAAGTATAAACAACTAAACAAATTACATTATTTCTAACAAGTAAAACAGGTTATTTTCCGTAAATGTCATGCAAAATATCAATATGTCACTTATGATAAATGTTGAATGTGCAGCCGGTGAATGTACCACTGAAGCCGCCACTAGAACTAGAACTGCAAGTTGACAGATTGGTGGTTGAAGCTGAACTTACTTTATGTTCACATCCAGCCCGACTTAATGCATCCGAAACGCATGCCAGTTGGGACTCCTTCTTCTTAGAGTATCTTATGTACCGCTGGGTTGACACAACCGAACGATGTCCCGTCACATGGCCGATGTCTTCCAGCGAAAAACCGGCGTTGTGCAGCTCCGTCACGACCGTTGCTCTGATGCAATGAGGCGCATACTTTCTAGACAGTCCAGCCTTCTCAGATATTGTCTGCATCATTGATCCCAGCGTATTGTGTCCAACCGGCTGCTTGGCAAAATACCACGAGTCTGCGTTAGGCTTAGCCCTCGGCCGAATGAAGACGATGCTGTTCACGACACCTTCTCTGTTCTTAGCATTCGCGATCCTTTCCATGTAGTCATTGAAGCAGCCCACAGGGCAGTCAGGTAAGCCGGTAGAAACCATCAGCACCTGTTTAGTATTTTTTGCAGCATTTTCCAAGTGTCCTCCATCAGTCTTTGTAGCCATCGGCCGCAACTTGATAGCCTCTCGCCCAGATGCAGTGATGATCTCTTCGAACGACTCAACTGTTAGGCGTCGAAACCACTCTCTCGCACGCAGCCCAAAATGAGTCATCATATTGTAATAGAACTCATGCTGTAACTTTGCTGGTGTGCTCCGATCGAAATACTTTCGAAGCTTAGCTAGATCATCGTCTTCTATGGAGCTGAATCTCTTTACTTCTCCGCCGTTCTCCAGAAACAGTTTAGCAGCAACTTTTAACATATTGTTCGCTTTTTTGAACAGCTGGTCAGATATGATATCCACTCCACGCGTCCGAAGCAGCCAGCGATACAAACCGGCCCGGAAACAGCGCAAAGTAGCAGGTGCATAGTACCCACCGTCAGAGCGCTTGATAGTTCCATACGCAATTCGGATACAGGCCGCCAATCGCTCCTCTGCGCAGGTCTTAATGTCGACTTCAAGTTGAAGGGACTCCATGGTCGAATAAAATTTTTCTAGAGCCCATTTTTCTTGCTGACTCGCACTTGGTGGTTCAGTTTTTTTCTCAACCAAATCAAGATCTTGCATTATAGCCTCGATATCTTCGTTTCGAGGCTCTTTTGCATCTAACAGTTCGGCAAGCGTATTATCATCAATTCTCGCAGCGAATGCAGCCGCGATCTCTTCTATTCTATCTGCGTCCATTTCTAGAGCAAATAGAGCGTTGTCAGCTTCCATGCGTGCGGCTATCTCGTCCTTCGTCAGTCCAACTACGTCTCCGTATTCAATATGTAGCAGACCGCTAGGGTAGGATCTATCTCCTTCCATCAGGTTAAGTGATTTCGATCCAGAAGATCCAGAGTTTAACTCGCTATATTCGGCCATAGACATAAGAAATATAGACATCGGTCTTTAATGGGTGTTTCCCCAGTCAGGCGGTCTTTCGCGTCCTCGGACTGATCCATTTTTAGAGAAATCTTTAAAATAGATGGGGAAACTATTATCGTACTACAATAACCCTATAGCACGGTTTCCTCGGTTTTTAATGTCTATGGCCTCGAGGCGCTTCGCGCCCTCGGCCATGACATTAAAGACCTCGGAAACCATGCTATAGTATTACATTGTTTGATGGGTCTCAAATTGGAAGCAGTTTGAACCATAGACTAAAAGAACTAAACTGTGTATTTTAATGCAACAAAAATAGTCGTAAGTATAAGTTAATTCCGTTTATTTATTTCTATGGTCTGAATTAATGGCAGAGGACTCGTTTCTAACACATACACGCCACCTCTTTCTTTCTTTCTTTCTTCTTTCAATATTTCTAGCTGCCTGTCTCACTAGTGCTTATTAGTCAGTCCCTCCCAGCTGGCCAATCTCATATTTACACAATCATCAATCTAAATCTCGGCGCAGAATTTCACTCAGGCGCTCGAACTAGAGGGAGGCGTGTCTCCTCTGGTTGAAGAGTTTTCGGGGGGGTGTGCGAATGCTACACAATAATGTACATTGACACCCACCCCAGTACAAAACTTACGCTATTAATATGCTCGATGCTTTAATAGAAAGCAAAGTAATTTCTAAAAGCAAAGCCATGAATAGCGACGGAGAAATGAGTAATAATTACAGTAGTACTGATCCTAGAGACGCTGCTGCTGCATCCAAGACAACTCGATGGTGGATTGCAGCAGGCCTGATACTAACTGGAGCTTTGCTGTGCCTAGCAGCTGGGATAGGCCTGCCATACATAGCTGGCTGTGTGCTCTCAGGCAAACTAAAACTGCTGCTGCCAATATCTCCTGAGTCTGTGGCCTACAAATCTTGGGTGTCAAGCGAACTGCGCTTTCAGGTAACCATGCAAATTATTTACTTGGATATTAGGTTAGATGTTTTTACATGGGGTCGGTTCTCAATGGGAGGATTCTTGGGTCGATTCTCGAGGGGATGATTCTTGGGTTGACTCTCAAGGGGAGGATTCTTGGGTCGATTCTCGAGGGGAGGATTCTTGGGTCGATTCTCGAGGGGAGGATTCTTGGGTCGATTCTCGAGGGGAGGATTCTTGGGTTGACTCTCAAGGGGAGGATTCTTGGGTCGATTCTCGAGGGGAGGATTCTTGGGTTGACTCTCAAGGGGAGGATTCTTGGGTCGATTCTCGAGGGGAGGATTCTTGGGTTGACTCTCAAGGGGAGGATTCTTGGGTCGATTCTCGAGGGGAGGATTCTTGGGTTGACTCTCAAGGGGAGGATTCTTGGGTCGATTCTCGAGGGGAGGATTCTTGGGTCGATTGTCGAGGGGAGGATTCTTGGGTCGATTCTCGAGGGGAGGATTCTTGGGCCGATTCTCGAGGGGAGGATTCTTGGGTCGATTCTCGAGGGGAGGATTCTTGGGCCGATTCTCGAGGGGAGGATTCTTGGGTCGATTCTCGAGGGGAGGATTCTTGGGTCGATTCTCGAGGGGAGGATTCTTGGGTCGATTCTCGAGGGGAGGATTCTTGGGTCGATTCTCGAGGGGAGGATTCTTGGGTCGATTCTCGAGGGGAGGATTCTTGGGTTGACTCTCAAGGGGAGGATTCTTGGGTTGACTCTCAAGGGGAGGATTCTTGGGTCGATTCTCGAGGGGAGGATTCTTGGGTTGACTCTCGAGGGGAGGATTCTTGGGTCGATTCTCGAGGGGAGGATTCTTGGGTCGATTCTCGAGGGGAGGATTCTTGGGTTGACTCTCAAGGGGAGGATTCTTGTGTCGATTCTCGAGGGGAGGATTCTTGGGTCGATTCTCGAGGAGAGGATTCTTGGGTCGATTCTCGAGGGGAGGATTCTTGGGTCGAATCTCGAGGGGAGGATTCTTGGGTCGATTGTCGAGGGGAGGATTCTTGGGTCGATTCTCGAGGGGAGGATTCTTGGGCCGATTCTCGAGGGGAGGATTCTTGGGTCGATTCTCGAGGGGAGGATTCTTGGGCCGATTCTCGAGGGGCGGATTCTTGGGCCGATTCTCGAGGGGAGGATTCTTGGGTCGATTCTCGAGGGGAGGATTCTTATTGGGTCGATTCTCAAGGGGAGGATTCTTGGGTCGATTCTCAAGGGGAGGATTCTTGGGTCGATTCTCAAGGGGAGGATTCTTGGGTCGATTCTCGAGAGGAGGATTCTTGGGCCGATTCTCGAGGGGAGGATTCTTGGGCCGATTCTCGAGGGGAGGATTCTTGGGTCGATTCTCGAGGGGAGGATTCTTGGGTCGATTCTCAAAGGGAGGATTCTTGGGTCGATTCTCAAGGGGAGGATTCTTGGGTCGATTCTCAAGGGGAGGATTCTTGGGTCGATTCTCGAGGGGAGGATTCTTGGGTCGATTCTCGAGGGGAGGATTCTTGGGTTCAATATTTGCGGGCTATTCCTGGGTCGATTCCTGGGTACCGATTTTTTGTGAGAAATTATTGGAACGATTATTAAAATTATTTTTAGTACGATTCTGCGACTATTGGGTCGTTTTGTTAGGGCTATTTTTATAAACAAAAATTTAGGACGATAATTTTAGTTAATTTTAAGGGGTTTTCGAAGTGATAAATTATTTTTCTCACAAAATCTTTTTAAAACTTCATTTTTCTGTCTAATAATATCTTATAAAATAAAGTCAAGTCTTGAATTTCACAGGTGTGGCTCTGGAACGTCACCAATTCGTGGGCGGTGCAGAACGAAGGCGCAACGCCTCACCTGGAACAGGTCGGGCCGTTCACATTTGCCGAGAATCGAACCCGCGCCTCAATTGAATTCTTCGACAATAATACAGTTAGCTACGACGATGTGCGCGCATACTACTTCTTAGAGGATGAGTCAGTAGGCGATATGCGTAATTACGTTATTACAAATGTAAATCTGCCTTATCTGACGATAGCACTGAGGCTCAAAGAACAGTCTGTCTTTCTTCGAAATATGGTTCACGACTATTTTTCAAAATCGCGCGCTGGGATTCTATCGAACAGAACTGTACACGAGCTGCTTGTTGGTTACACTGATTCTGCTATAGAACAGGTGAGTTCTATCCGCCTTTGTTATCCCCTCAGTTTGATTGTTTTCCCCTCAGTTTGATTGTTATCCCCTCAGTTTGATTGTTATCCCCTCAGTTTGATTGTTGTCCCATCAGTTTGATTGTTATCCCCTCAGTTTGATTGTTGTCCCATCAGTTTGATTGTTATCCCATCAGTTTGATTGTTATCCCATCAGTTTGATTGTTATCCCATCAGTTTGATTGTTATCCCATCAGTTTGATTGTTATCCAATCAGTTTAATTGTTATCCCATCAGTTTGATTGTTATCCCCTCAGTTTGATTGTTATCCCATCAGTTTGATTGTTATCCAATCAGTTCGATTTTTATCCCATCAGTTTGATTGTTATCCCATCAGTTTGATTGTTATCCCTTCAGTTTGATTGTTATCCCATCAGTTTGATTGTTATCCCATCAGTTTGATTGTTATCCCATCAGTTTGATTGTTATCCCATCAGTTTGATTGTTATCCCCGCAGTTTGATTGTTATCCAATCAGTTCGATTGTTATCCCCTCAGTTCGATTGTTATCCAATCAGTTCGATTGTTATCCCCTCAGTTCGATTGTTATCCCCTCAGTTCGATTGTTATCCCTTCAGTTTGATTGTTATCCCATCAGTTTGATTGTTATCCCCTCAGTTTGATTGTTATCCCCTCAGTTTGATTGTTTTCCCCTCAGTTTGATTGTTATCCCCTCAGTTTGATTGTTATCCCCTCAGTTTGATTGTTGTCCCATCAGTTTGATTGTTATCCCATCAGTTTGATTGTTATCCCCTCAGTTTGATTGTTATCCCATCAGTTTGATTGTTATCCCCTCAGTTTGATTGTTTTCCCCTCAGTTTGATTGTTATCCCCTCAGTTTGATTGTTATCCCCTCAGTTTGATTGTTGTCCCATCAGTTTGATTGTTATCCCCTCAGTTCGATTGTTATCCCTTCAGTTTGATTGTTATCCCCTCAGTTTGATTGTTATCCCCTCAGTTTGATTGTTTTCCCCTCAGTTTGATTGTTATCCCCTCAGTTTGATTGTTATCCCCGCAGTTTGATTGTTATCCCATCAGTTCGATTTTTATCCCATCAGTTTGATTGTTATCCAATCAGTTTGATTGTTATCCCATCAGTTTGATTGTTATCCCATCAGGTTGATTGTTATCCCATCAGTTTGATTGTTATCCCATCAGTTTGATTGTTATCCCCTCAGTTCGATTGTTATCCCATCAGTTTGATTGTTATCCCCTCAGTTTGATTGTTATCCCCTCAGTTTGATTGTTTTCCCCTCAGTTTGATTGTTATCCCCTCAGTTTGATTGTTATCCCCGCAGTTTGATTGTTATCCCATCAGTTCGATTTTTATCCCATCAGTTTGATTGTTATCCAATCAGTTTGATTGTTATCCCATCAGTTTGATTGTTATCCCATCAGGTTGATTGTTATCCCATCAGTTTGATTGTTATCCCATCAGTTTGATTGTTATCCCATCAGGTCGATTGTTATCCCATCAGTTTGATTGTTATCCCATCAGTTTGATTGTTATCCCATCAGTTTGATTGTTATCCCATCAGTTTGATTGTTATCCAATCAGTTTAATTGTTATCCCTTCAGTTTGATTGTTATCCCATCAGTTTGATTGTTATCCAATCAGTTTGATTGTTATCCAATCAGTTTGATTGTTATCCTATCAGTTTGATTGTTATCCCTTCAGTTTGATTGTTATCCAATCAGTTTGATTGTTATCCCCATCAGTTTGATTGTTATCCCATCAGTTTGATTGTTATCCAATCAGTTTGATTGTTATCCCCATCAGTTTGATTGTTATCCCATCAGTTTGATTGTTATCCAATCAGTTTGATTGTTATCCAATCAGTTTGATTGTTATCCCTTCAGTTTGATTGTTATCCCTTCAGTTTGATTGTTATCCCTTCAGTTTGATTGTTATCCCCTCAGTTTGATTTTTATCGTAAGGCTGTGTACAACTTTTCAGTCCATGGACTGGGGGGACGCCACACCCACCCTCAATTACCCCAGCTGATGCTGGTACCCAATTTAACGGCTAGGTAAGCAGCGCAGAGTTAAGTGTCTTGCTAAAGGAACACAAAATTGCTCTGTGGGTATCGTGAATCGAACCCCCGACCTTCAAGTCGCAAGTCCGATGCTCAAACCGCTAAGCTACTTATCCGGGGGTTGAGTGGCAGAGCGGTTTGCCTCTCGTACCAAGGTCCCTAAGCTCGATTCCGCGGCGAGGCCACACTTATTTGGGGCGCAGCCACGGTGAGAAGACCTTGAGGGCTTGTCGGGCAATTGAGAGTGTACACTGCCTGATGATGAGAAAGTCAGGGCAGATGTACACGTGTTTGCGTGTGTGCTCAGGAGTCAGCGAAATGGGCAGAATTGCCTCCTCGCTGGCTGCAGGTCTAGTGTCACCAAATGATGTGCCAATCCCTAATGCAACTGTCCCATTCCTATTATTTCCGACAATCTTTCCTGCTCTCAGGTCAGAGCAATGCTAATCATTACTGGCCAGAAGCTGCCCAAACAGTTCGGCCTGCTGGTTGGCAAGAACAACACCGCCAAGGGTACTGCTCTAGTCGGCACTGGCTCAAACAATCTCACCGATCTCAGCCGACTGCATCGATGGAACGGCGAATCGGAACTGCACGTCTGGCCGAAGGATTTCGGCAACCAGCTGGTTGGCAGCAGCGACGGCTCGATGTTCCCGCCGCCGGTGACGCCGGAGAGTTCCCTACGCGTATTCACCCCGGACCTCTGCCGCAGCGCCGGCTTGACATTCGTCGGGCACAATAGAGTCCGAGACATTCCTGTACTTCGATTCCGAGTGGCCAAGACCGCCATGATGCGTGCGGATGATAATCCGGAAAATGCCGCGTTCTGCACACCCAGGTGCCTGGATAGCGGCGTGTTGAATGTCAGCCTCTGCCTGCCAGGCATTCCGCCTGTTGTGGCTTCGGCGCCGCACTTCTACGGCGCTCCGGCCTACTCGGCAGCCGTCCGGATGCGGCCCGACAAGCGAACTGGACAGGCGGAGTTGGACACTCGACTGGAGGTCGAGCCTAACACTGGCCTCATGCTACGGGCTGCGAGACGGATGCAGGTTAAGGACCGTTTCTGTCATGTCACCCCTGACAGGCTTAAAAAATCACTGCCGACTTAAAATACCCCATTTCGGACATAAATTTGTTCCCAAAATCCCATTTCTAAAATGGTGTTTCCCTAATTCCAACCGAATCCAATTTCGACAATAATTTTTCCCGAATCTCATCCTGACAACATTCCCTTCATCTACAACCGATGTGCACAGCCACGTCCCCTCCGCCACGATCCTCCACCACCTGGCAGATCAACGTCGCTTTGGAGTCGGTGAAAGGCTTCCCGGACACGAAGCCGTTCGGCAGCCTGCTGCTGATGCCCTACGCCTGGCTGAACGAGAGCGGCAGCATCGGGCCGGAGGCGGCCGCCAGATTTCGCAGCCGAGTGCTCGGCCCAATGCGCCTGGCCAGCCTGGTCTCCTGGTTGCTCCTGGCCGCGGGACTAGCTCTGCTCATCCTCGGCTGCGTTGTCTGCAGCCTGGGCATCCGGCTGCAGGCTATTCAACAGCTTGGCCAGTCGCGACGGCGTCAGCAGACGCAGCTGCGCACTGAGGCCAAGTTGGAACTGGAAGGAAATCTCTACTTCGACAGCCCTTCAATGAAGCGACGTCAAAGCGAGGAAAAATCTCCGTCAGCGGATGAGCCCAATGCTGAAGACGATCCCGCTGAGCCAAAAGAGCGTCTGCTGCCGGCACAGCTAAAGTCGCTGCCCGAGACTGACATTGTGTAGAAAGACAATCCGCCAAGGACAACTGTTGGAAGAACTCTAGATTCGTGGAAGAAGAACATTCAAAAGCCGATTTTGATGCATGGCATGTTGTTCGGCAGATTTTTTCAGCTTAATCTTTGATGAAGACTTATTGCATGATTTTTTAGTTTCGTTTTTTGTATAACCCTAATACTATTCTCATATGTCCGTTAAAAAATTAAAAAATTTAAATTAAAAAAAATAATTAATAATTAAAAACCGATCAGGTACAGTTCTCATTTTACTTTGATATATTTATACACTAGATCATAAAAAGCTCAATTGTAGTTGCTTGCTCAATTCTTGCTGAAAACGTAGGCATCATGTTGCTGTTAAGTTTCATTTCGCTGCGGCCTGTATGTGTATATCTATATCCTTTATTTATGAATCTATGTAATATAGCTCTTATCGGCCGTTCATACCTAAAACATCGACCCTCGATAAAATCAAGTAGCGATCTTAATACGGAGCTTTTGAGTTTTTTTTGCTCGGTGCTTATAAACTGCTTTAAAGAATATCATCGATCTACACTTTTTTCGCATGACTAAACCGAAGCAAAACTTCGAATCAAACAAATAAACAAATTTGCTTATAATTTACTTGATACACACTAATTTATAACTGTGAATGTTCATCATGTCTCTTAATTAATTTTGATCGGCTACTTAAGTCTTAGATGTACAATTTATACATTTTAAATGTTATGAGCACAGTCCTTATCGGTATAATTCTTTTTCAAAACCTTTTTCAAAACACCCATTGAATTAAATAACGCTATAACTAGTACGTCGTAAAAGAATTATTATTTCTGGAGCTACTTAAGCATATAATACAGATACATCGATCATGTGTCATATAACCTGTCATTTTTTGTAGATGAATCCGATATTCAAATATAAAAATCAGTTTTTTAATAGAACAGGACTTTATTCTTTCACATCCTACTATTGCAATGATTCAACTTGAAAAAAAGTCTTGTCAATGCCATAGTATAACATGTCTGCTCCCCTCACTCGTACTCGCGCCTTATTCGGTCAACTGTTCGCATTTATCCTTTGTTTTACTTACCTGTTTTGCATTATTTAAAGTAAAATGCCCGCATGCTCTCGATGTTTAAACTTTGGTAGCGTTGCAATTAGGTCGTATTTCTCAAATCATAATCTAATTAAAAAATCTTCAGATCTAAATTAAAAAAATTAGAATTGTGAGAACTAAATAAATAGGATTGCAATAACGTATCTTAAAATTACGTTTACGGACACATACCGACTCAAGCCAGAGTGTACTCCGACATAATGCAAACCAAGAACAAAAGTTAAAACAAACCTTATTATAACATGGTAAATTACAGCATGAGTTTATACAATAAAAGCTTGAATCGAATAGGATTCTACTCTTTTTACTTTTTACTTTATAATCAA
Organism: Macrostomum hystrix; assembly: GCA_950097015.1. Classification (NCBI taxonomy): domain Eukaryota; kingdom Metazoa; phylum Platyhelminthes; family Macrostomidae; genus Macrostomum; species Macrostomum hystrix. Next base: position 26,533,676 of record CATNEN010000038.1, read on the forward strand.
AGCTATTATATCGTAAATAATGTCGATAAACACAAAAGTCAAGATTCTAGTTTTCTTTGAAACACAAAAATAAAGAGAACCGTTTTCTTCAAAATTGAACCATAGTTGCTGGTTTTGGACAAATAATTAAAAATGCGTAGATGTATCTACGAATCTGGAATTCAAATTATCTCTCAGTTTTATAATATTCCTAGTTCTCTAGCAATACAACACCAACATTTTCGTTATATGTTCCCAGATAAATAAGAAAGTAGGCCTATCTAGGCCTATATATATTGTTACAAAATCTGGAATTGTTTAAAAAATCAATTAGCACAAATGGAATGTGTTATTTTATTGTCGATTTGATAATCTTGTATAATTTATGCAGTTTTTTTATATGGCGTTTTTATTGCTAAACCAAAATGAAAATTTGCTACTTACTGGTTACTGCTACTTTTGTCTTCCTTGTGTACATACAAAGACTTAATGTAGGCCTATTATTACATACTGCATTAGCAAGCTATCATATATTGTTTAATTTAATGTCAATTAATGTATGGGGAAGTTATAGAGTGAAAGACAGCCAGTTAATTTCGTATTATTATTGAAAGTTCTGTGCAAATGTAAATCTATAGATTGTGATCCTTATGTGGCATGTAAAATGTTTTCTGAAAATACTGTAAGACATGTTTATAAATGTACACATTGTTGAAAAAATGTATGCACCTAGGCTAGTCATTCAGATAGGCCTATAAAAGTTTTTTAATATGAATAGTAGGATATTTAAATTCTAAGAATAAAAACATTATATTTATTCTGTTAGACTACATAATATTACATTTTATAAATATGTTAAGTGCTACACTAAAAATAAAATTTTTCTTTTAAATTTTAGCAAAGCTTAAATTAGCAGCAGAAAACTAGTAAAGACAGTAATAAAATATGTCTAGTGAAGAGGCAGCTGAGATGGCAGCAGAGGCTACTGAGTCTCCTATGCTAGGCGACCCTGTTGAATATTCCACTCTGAATCTCAAGCATTCTCCATCGCCAACTCTGGACGAAGGTCACGTGATGTCTGAACGCGTGCAAAGCTTGGCCAGCCAGATCTATACTGAGTTTGAAAATATGATTAGAAAATATGACGAAGAAGTAGTCAAAGAGTTAATGCCGCTGATTGTCACTGTGCTAGAGAATCTAGAACGAGCTATAACAGAACGCGGCACATTGGAAGTTAACATGGAACTGCTCAAAGAAGATAATCACCAGCTATTGGCCCAATTTGAGCGAGAGAAGCAGATGCGAAAGGCGGCCGAAGACCGCATGTTTGCAACAGAAGAGGCTGCAGCCGAGGAGAAGGCGAAGTTCTGTGACGACAAGGAGACTCTGCAGTCTATCTGCAAGATGCTGGAGCTCAAAGCCAGGAATGCGCAGGTAAAATCTACATAGTAGGCTGAAAAATTTGCCTTATTTTAACTGGCACAAACTGTCCTAGAGCCTCCGACTTGCGACTTGAAGGTCGGTGGGGTCGGTGTGGTGTCCCCCCAGTCCATGGACTGAACAGCCGAACGCAGCGTTCAGATCCGCCGCATGCATTGACCCCATCGCATCTAGCTTCTACTGGCAGTAGTTGCGTGCGTTTTTTCCCGAAAAGCATTATATTTTTTCGCCATTTAATCGGAAACAAAAACTATAGGACCAGGCCAGCCGGCTGGAAGAGAAGGAGCGCGAATTGAGGCGAGAGCTGCAGAGTCGTCGTGACAAATACAACGATTTGTTGCGCAGTCACACTGAGCACGTTGAGCGAACTAAACTGATGCTAGCCAGCGAGCAGCCAATCAGCTCCGAGCTGGGCGGCGGTTCTGGGGGTGGCGGCGGATTTGTCGGCGGCTATGCGAGATTTCTTCACCAGCAGCAGCAGCAGCAGAGGCTGCACAGACCCCTGTCTCAACCGGATGGGACAGCAGCAGCAGCAGCAGCAGCTACAGTTGCTATGGGACCCGGCCACCCTAACAACCCGAATCGCCAGTCCGGCTTATCAGAGGACAACCCCGGCTCATTCGACGAGGCTAATCTGCAGGCATCCATTCTGCCGCATGCCAGTTTGCGCGAGGAACTGGCAGTTAGTCAGGAGCAGCGACCTGCGGGTGCCGGGCAGCAGGAATCGCTGCCAACGCTGGAGGTTATCGATGTAGTTCGCCTAGACGAACAGGTGGGTTCTTCTATTTTTGGGTTTGAATTAGAATGTACCTTGGGATTTGAATACCTTGAGATTTAAATAAATTGGGATTTGAATACCTTGGGATTTGAATACCTTGGGATTTGAATACCTTGGGATTTGAATACCTTGGGATTTGAATTCCTTGAGAATCGAATAGGGAGCTTGAAAAAGAGATGGAAGGTAGTGTCAGGCGTCTTGAGATTCGAACTCCCGACCTGTTAGACAGAAGTCCAAAGCTCTAAACGCTAAGCTACAACCTTCCCATTGAAAAAATCTGCCTTGCTTCAGGGCTTTAAGGTACCCATTGCTGGCTGCTCCACTGGTGATCCTTCGCGTCTAATGCAGCGCCCTCAGCAGCAGCAGTATCAGCCGCCGAATCGGCTGATGTCAGACGATATCAAAGATGGTGCTGGCAACGAAGCCTCACTCTATGAAGAGGTGTCCGCTGGTGGCTACGCTGAAGCTATTGGCGAAATCGATGTTGGAGCTGATATTGTCGGTGAGTTGATTTTGGTATTGAGCAAGTTTTTATTTTTTGGTTTTAACGCCTTGATGAAGAACATTTTTAAAACATTCGCTTGCTTTACAACGGTATTCCCACACTGTTCTGTTCTGTTCCCGTCCACAAGTATTTCCCCTAGGATTCTGATCCCATCCTCCAGGATTCTAATCCGAATCCACTGGGATTCTGATCCCATCCACCGGGATTCTGATCCAATCCACTGGGATTCTGATCCCATCCACCGGGATTCTGATCCAATCCACTGGGATTCTGATATCCCATCCACCAGGATTCTAATCCCATCCACTGGGATTCTGATCCAATCCACTGGGATTCTAATCCCATCCACTGGGATTCTGATCCAATCCACTGGGATTCTGATCCAATCCACTGGGATTCTGATACCATCCACTGGGATTCTGATCCCATCCACCGGGATTCTGATCCCATCCACCGGGATTCTGATCCCATCCACTGGGATTATGATCCCATCCATCGGGATTTTGATCCCATCCATCGGGATCCCGTTCTGGTGTTCCAGGCAGTTCGTTATTTTCCACTGAATTATTTACTTAGTTTACCAGGTATCACATTAGGACTCAATTGTTTCTAAAGGAAATGAATATTATATTTTTTGTAATTCAAAAGTAATTCTAAATTGATTCGTTATTCAAACTTTTAACCGTGTTTGTGCAAGCCAAGAAGTTATTTATGCCAAAGATAGTGCGCAGTTAGAATGCGCAAGACATCATCATTTTCGGCCACATTGTGGTCTAATGTATTTGTGTAGATAGCAACGCCCGGGGTTAGCACGAAAGCTAGAGCCGCAAACACTCTTAACGCGGTCCTCGCAAACAAACAGGTAGAACGAATTGTCTATGGGATATTTAGCTGCAACGGTCAAATACTAGTTTCTATATAATGAAAGTACAACACATATAAAAGTACAACACATCACCCCCTGATCTCCGGATCACAAGAGATCAAGGTTCGTAACGGACCGGCGCCGACTTCACCCTATTAGACCGTCGTGGTTCGGCATCCCGCTCGACAGCTCGCTCCACCCCAGGAGGCTGCGGTTGCGTGTCTGGTGCCGGGCGGACGTCAGCTACGTGACGGGGAAGGCCATCGACCTCCACCGTAGACCCTTGTCCCTGGCCCGTCACGCGTCCCCTAGGCCACTCGTCGGTGCATCTGACGGCCGGCGGTTTAACAAACACTTCTGTTCCCACTGGCAGGGTGGGCGTGGGGCGTGGGTTTGCCTCCAAGGTCTCCAAGGCCTCAGGGAGAGACACAGTTGGCGGCTTCCAGTCATAGGTGCTGACCATTCTGCTGGGCACGCTGTCCTTGCGAGTGCCATCCTTTGGAGCCATGTTGTACCAGAACACCATTTCCAGTACGTCCTTTCCGGTTCTGGCTGCCATCCGCTTAATCGTCCGATGATTGCGCTCGACTATTCCGTTGCCTGACGGCCGGTGAGCGCAACGGAAGAGGAGCTGCACTCCCCAAGCCTCACAAAACGCACGGACCTCAGCGGAGCGGAAGGTCGGTGAATTGTCGAGAAGCAGCTGCCAGGGAGGGCCCCGCTCTCGGAACACCTGCACGAGTATCCCGGTAATTGACGCTGTCCGCTCGTCGGTGAGTTTTCGCCACAGCGAGAATCTGCTCGGCCCGCAGTCAACAATGGACAGATAGCGGTCGTCCTTAAAGTGGGTCACGTCGCAGGCCAAGCGCCACCAGTTTGCATCCACCTCGAGTCTGCCATGGTCCCAAACCATCGGCGCAGGGTCTACGGACTTGCATCGGATGCAGTTTGCAACGATGCGCTCAACCTCTTCACGCAGTACCTCACGTTCAGGGAAGCACAGTTTGGCCAGGTAGAGCGTCCTGTCCACCCCGAAGTGGTGCTTCTCGTGGCACGCACGGAGATCCATGTCAACGGGGCGCAGCGCCACTGCACAGAAGGGCCGCTGGCGCAGCCACTGTTGCGGTACTCGCGTCAGTGCGTCTGCCTTGTTTGCTGAAGATGGCACCAGCGATGTCAGTAGCTCGAGCTCGCACTCCGACGCCGTGTCTCGGATTAATGATAGCCGTTTCCGAACCAGAGCTTCACCGAGACCTTTGACTCGCACGGGCTTATCGCCGACAATCAAAGACTGGAGCCAGCCGTGCACGGTTGCAGAATCAGTCAACACTTCAACTTTCCTCGTACCCCAAGCGAGGGCAAGGTTGATACCCTTGAGGACCGCCTCAAGTTCGGCAAGATTGATGTGCGCAGCGTCGTCTTGTTTTCGCAACCACGAGGCGTCCTCCACGATTACGCCACCAATTTCGATGACGGCTCCAATGGCGATGCTGCTGGCGTCGCACCAGACGCGACAGCGCGAAGTCTCGTCAACGGTCCACACCCCAGCGACAGGATCTCGTTCCTGGACCATTTCGCTGATTTCTTGGGCGATCCGCATGGCAGACTCGCTGACGATAGCGTCCCACGCGATTGTGCTGGTGACCCGCTTCAAGTAGCTGCATGCGACACGCAGCCATGCGGCGACGGGGAAATGGCCTACTAGCTGGCCGCACCAGGAGAATAGTTGCCGTCGTGTTGCTGGACCTTTCAACTGAGAGAGGACATTGTCTCGTTTCCAGCAAGTGACCCCATCCTCTCGACGGTAGACGCGGAGGCCGAGCACGCGGCCCCCAATGAGGCTCTCAGGAGGCTTGGCTTCTAGCCCGAACCGGGCAAGCAACCCAGTTACGCGTTCATTCGGAATCTTGCTATTGTTCACAATAATGTCGTCAATGTAAGAGTCCGTGGCCTCACGCACGTCGTCTTCCATCGACAGGACTTTGTTCACAACCGCCGTCATAATTTTTGGCGCCACGTTGAGTCCGAATCCTAACCGGGTGAGACAGTAACGGCGGCCTTTGAACCTCACTACTTGGTAGCGCCAGAGACTGGGGTCCAATCGCAGTTGTAGGTAGGCCTTCCGCAGGTCGATGATACTCGCATTCTCACCGAGCCGCCGCCAGGCCCGGAGCTTGGCGCCGCACACGACGCTTTCGGCGGTGTGGCTTGACACGTACTGGTTCAACTCGCGATAGTCGAGTACAGGCCGCACCTTTGCTTTGTTGGTCTGCACCACTGCCATCAGAGGGATGACGCCGTCACTGTCACCTTCGAACGGTAGCAGCCAACCTCGCTGAATCCAGTCTTTTATCTCTGACTCATACTCGCCTACCGCCTCTGGTGGGACTCGGTATTGAGCTATCGTATTTGACAGTAGTGGGGCCTCATCCAGCCACTTCCATGCCACTGTCCACTCTCCATCGATAAACTTAGCAGAGAAGTCTTTTTCCTCAAGCACCAGGCACGCCTCGGTTAAAGTATTTTTCGCAAGCCTCGCTCCTCTTGCCGGACAGCTCACAGGTGACTCGACCTCTCCTGCCGGACAGCTCACAGGTGACTCGACCTCTCCTGCCGGACAGCTCACAGGTGACTCGACCTCTCCTGTCGGACAGCTCACAGGTGACTCGACCTCTTCTGCCGGACAGCTCACAGGTGACTCGACCTCTCCTGCCGGACAGCTCACAGGTGACTCGACCTCTCCTGCCGGACAGCTCACAGGTGACTCGACCTCTCCTGCCGGACAGCTCACAGGTGACTCGACCTCTCCTGCCGGACAGCTCACAGGTGACTCGACCTCTCCTGCCGGACAGCTCACAGGTGACTCGACCTCTCCTGCCGGACAGCTCACAGGTGACTCCGCCTTTGGTTTTGAGAAAGCCTTGGCTACCGCAGCAGTCTCCAGCGCTAATGACTGCTCTTCAATACCGAAGCGGACACTGCGGCAATCTCGCTTCACAGAGACACCGCCCAATCGGCTGATAGCATCCATCCCAAGCAGCAAATCGAACCCAGGAAGGATGTCCATAACGATACATCGCAGCACTGGTAATTGGTGGCCTCGAACAGACAAAGCAACGTCAGCCTCCCATTCACATTCTGCTGAGTCACCATTCATCATCGTGACCCTCTCGTGAACGGGACGTTTTTTAACTCCAGTAACTCGTGAAGAAACGATGGACCGCGAACAACCAGTATCTACTAAAGCAGTAACGACAAAACTATTAACATGAACACTTAACGATGGTAGGTGCGCCGGTGCACAAGGAAGCCCGTTGGCGCAAACATTCCGCGCTTCCATCACTCGTTTTTTTGAAAATCGGCGCGCTGCGGGCATCGAGCAGCCACATGTCCCGCTTTTCCACAAACAAAACAACCTTGATTCGCTCGGTTGCGTTCCATGCACTCTTTGCTCACATGGCCCTCCTTGCCGCACGAGTAGCACGACATCACTTTGTTGCGTGGGGCGAACTTTCCAGCGCTTCGCGCATTTCCTGCGCTCGAGACAACACAGCAGGACTCGCGACTGATCGTTAAGTTTCTAGCTTTCTCCGCTAGTTCATGGAGTTCGAGCTCTTTTAGAGAGCAGGAAGCGATCAGCTGCTGACTGACGGTTGCTGGAAGCCCGCGGACGAATGCGCATTTGATCCATTCTTCCCCGGGGATCTCGTCCACTAGGCGTGCAAGCCTCGTAAGATCCGCGAGAAAAACGTCCACGGACTCCCCGGGGCCGAGCCTGCGTGACACGAACTCGTCGTATGCTTTGTACTTGTTTGGGCAGAACGCTGAGGTAAGAGCCGCTTTCAGAGTTTTGTAGTCCGACTTGCTTTCCTCGTTTAGTGCCTGGTACACGGCGAACGCACCTCCCGATAGAAATAGTGGGATGAAAGCAGCCAGGTCATTCACTTTTTGGAGCTTGGCAACGAGTTCGAGCTTCTGTGCCCAGCGCGAAAAATCCTCTTCACCGTCGTACTGCTTGATTATGTCGCTGAATTTGACTGCGCTTGCCATCGTTGCGTATTGCCGCGATAGCTTGTGGTCTAATGTATTTGTGTAGATAGCAACGCCCGGGGTTAGCACGAAAGCTAGAGCCGCAAACACTCTTAACGCGGTCCTCGCAAACAAACAGGTAGAACGAATTGTCTATGGGATATTTAGCTGCAACGGTCAAATACTAGTTTCTATATAATGAAAGTACAACACATATAAAAGTACAACACATCCCATCCATCGGGATCCCGTTCTGGTGTTCCAGGCAGTTCGTTATTTTCCACTGAATTATTTACTTAGTTTACCAGGTATCACATTAGGACTCAATTGTTTCTAAAGGAAATGAATATTATATTTTTTGTAATTCAAAAGTAATTCTAAATTGATTCGTTATTCAAACTTTTAACCGTGTTTGTGCAAGCCAAGAAGTTATTTATGCCAAAGATAGTGCGCAGTTAGAATGCGCAAGACATCATCATTTTCGGCGCTGTCCTTTTAAGGTAAATTAACATCGCCGGGCGAATACTCCGGTGAGTTAAAAGTACATTTTTAGTTTCTCTTAGTTTCAGGTTTATTCTATTTTATTTTCTTCTCTTGTCTATTCCGATAGCTATTATAAGTATTTATCGAAGAAAAATCTTTTTTACTACTTAAAGTACTGATAAGTAGTGTTGTGGATTATTAGATTATTTTCATCTCCCTCTAAGTGGAAAAAGCCATGCAATTTGTCGTTGCTACGCTAGTCTGTGCTGTTTTAGCAGTCCATTTGCATTTATTTATTAGACAAATAGTCTATACCTCTTTTGCATGATTTTTAATTGAAATAAAAAATACAGCCTATATTTATTTTATCGGCCTCGTGCATGTATTTTATCAAATTGTTGTGCCCGTTCAATAATGCCTTATTAGATTTAATTAATCTTTATTGTATTATCTACATTTAGGTGATTTTACTACTGACGAGTTTGAGGATAGCGGCGAGTTTGGTAAATTTATTCTACCAAAATTTGGCAGTCCTAACAACATTTCAAAAATGTATCTTGCTAACGATAACAATACTATGGTGCGTGTCTGTGTAATAGCCAGGATTGAATTGCTGCTACATTGATTGCATTATTTTCTGATTGGTCATTATTATAAATAATTCCATGTATGTAGGCTTAATTAAAATTTAATAATTCTATAAACGAACGTTCTTAATTTGCTATTTAATTACTCATAGTAGTTAGTAGAGGTTTTTAACCATATCGATTAGTATCAACATAGCTCGTAATTATATTTTAAGTAATTGTTTTTATTGAACACAATATTCAATTAAAATGGATGAAAGTTAAAATAATTGTTTGGGGATCAATCCATTATTTATTTTACGTTTTGTTTTCTCATTTTTAATACAGCTTCTGGTGAAGGCTTGTTTGGTAAGTTTCTTCATTTATTTTTTTATCGGCTTCTTTTCCGGTATAAAACTTTCCAACTTTATTGGATTTGTGTTTTCGGTGTGTTTAAAAATATTATCTTTATTCTAAAATACTTCCTCGAACTTTGCTTTAGCCGCTAGACTTTTTGTGAACTAATATGCAAACTAATAACTTTTTACTATATTATATATATATTATTTTATCTTATTGTTCCACCAAAACCAAACTATCTTAAATGTGCATTCCCTACCGACAAGCCCAAACCAATCTCTATCCATTATGTACATTCCCTATCAGCCTGCCCAAACCAACCTCTACCCATAATGTACATTCCCAATCAGCCTGCCCAAACCAACCTCCACCCATAATGTACATTCCCAATCAGCCTGCCCAAACCAACCTCTACCCACAGTTTACATTCCCTATCAGCCTGCGCAAACCAACCTCTGCCCACAGTGTACATTCCCTATCAGCTGTCCAAACCAACCTCTGCCCACAGTGTACATTCCCTCTCAGTCTGTCCAAACTAACATCTGCCCACAATGTACGTTCCCTATCAGCAAGCTTAACGAAACCCCCCTTCATAATCCACATTTTCTCCCAGATGGCCTGAACCAATCTTTAGACAGAATTTCAAAATTAGCGAAACAAAAGGAGTCACAGGCGCTCTAAGCTTTGGCATTCTAGTGTATATACTTGACACGTTTAACAGTGTTTAGTATCTTTATTGTCTGCTTTTTTCTTCTTTGCTATTTTTATTCCCCCTTTTAAGGTCTTAGACCTGTTCTTTTAAAAAAAATAACACATTGGCCAAAGTTTTTTGCCTATTAGCTTATGGATTTTTACTAGTAACGATGCCTAACGATGCATGCTTAAGCGAAAGCAAACTTACCCCAAACTTATATTAGAAATAAGAAATACTATTTGGTTCTAACAAAATTATTTAACGCGAATATTGCAGGCATGAGTCGCGAAATTGAGAATCTAATCAAGGAGAATGCGGATTTGATTGAGACCAAGTAAGTGCTTTGTTAATATATATAAATGTGTTAGTTTTAAAAATCAATAAAATAAAATAACATATTTCCTTTTTCTTAGAAACGCTCTAAATATTGTCAAGGACGACTTGATTGCAAAGGTGGACGAATTAACTAGGTGAGATTTCGGACTGCCTGTTCTAATGTTGCCGATTTTTTGTATCTATGCTCTGTTCTATTCCCCAATCTGTTCCCAACTATTCCCCACTTCCTCTTCCCAACTCTTCCCCTATTCCTCTTCCCAACTCTTCCCAACTCTTCCCCATTTCCCAAATCAAATCCGCAGCGAGAAGGACATGCTGAACGAGGAGGTGAACTCGCTGACTATCTTGAAGAACAAGCTCAAAGAGAAACTGGCAGAAATGGAGGCGGAGAATAAGGCGCTAAAAGAGGAAACCAAGAAAGCCAAAAGACAGCCGGATCGTGGCGACGATGAAGACGTAAGTGTGAGCAATCATTTCTCTTCTTCATGTTTTCTTTACAACTAATTTGATTGACTATTGTCCCACCTAACAACCAGGAGTCTGTCCCTATGGCACAGCGCAAGAGATTCACTCGAGTTGAGATGTCTCGTGTACTGATGGAGCGCAATCAGTACAAGGAGCGCCTGATGGAGCTGCAGGAGGCTGTGCGTTGGACTGAGATGCTGCGGGCCAATAAGGAGCCTCCGCAGGAGCTTAAAAAGAAGCGAGGAAGCCTGTTCGGATTGTGAGTTCCATGGGTTAAAGAGGATTGCTAGCCTAGTCGATAGGCAGATGGTTACAGTGGATTGCTAGTCTAGACTTAGTGGGTCAAGGATTAGAATGGATTGCTAGTCTAGACTTAGTGGTTCAAGGATTAGAGTGGATTGCTAGTCTAGACTTAGTGGGTCAAGGATTAGAATGGATTGCTAGTCTAGCCTCAGTGGATGAAGGATTAGAATGGATTGCTAGTCTAGCCTCAGTGGATGAAGGATTAGAATGGATTGCTAGTCTAGCCTCAGTGATTTAAGGATTAGAATGGATTGCTAGTCTAGCCTCAGTGATTTAAGGATTAGAATATGCAGTTTTTTCTATGACTAAAATGTTTGTATTGTATAGAAATTTTTCTAAATTGCATAAAATAATTTTGTTAATGATGAACAAAGTCGTAAGTTTAGTGTAATTAAACATTTATTACTTTAATATACCAAACTCTGTGTCTCTCCGTCATGCAGCTTGTAAAAAAACAATTCTCTTAGTAAGCAACCGTTCATAAGTAAAAAAACGTTACTTTAAAAATGTAATCTTCACAATGCATCTAAGTATATATATTTGCCATAAGAAACTATTGTTACTCTATAATACTACTCATAAACTTGTGGTAAGTAGTATGATGAAGAAAACCTAGAAAATATGTCATCACTTTCAGTTTCAGCGGTCTTTTAGGCAGTCAGCCACCTTCCGCCGCTGCGGAAACGGGCGGTGGCGGCGTTGGTGCGACCTCGAATGACGCCGCCTGACACCGCCATTGAGCCCAGCTCCTTAGTACCTCCGCCCCAGTCTATAACCTTGAACTAACTGTTATTCCAATCCTTGTTTTTGTTTCATTCAGTTAGACAGTCATATTAACTTTGGTCAACTGCAGGGATCGGCTAAAAAAATATTGTCCCTAGTGTCAAAGAGGGAATCAAAGAGATGACACTGATCGGGAGATAAAACTCAACTTAAGGAAATGACATACAGGAGAGATGACACACGGAAGAGATGAGACACCAGAGAGATGAGACACGGGAGAGATGAGACACGCGAGAGACAAGATACCTGAGAGATGAGACACGGGAGAGATACCTGAGAGATGAGACACGGGAGAGATACCTGAGAGATGAGACACGGGAGAGATGAGACACGGGAGAGATACCTGAGAGATGAGACACGGGAGAGATGAGACACGGGAGAGATGAGACACGGGAGAGATGAGACACGGGAGAGATGAGACACGGGAGAGATGAGACACGGGAGAGATGAGACACGGGAGAGATGAGACACGGGAGAGATGAGACACGGGAGAGATACCTGAGAGATGAGACACGGGAGAGATGAGACACGGGAGAGATGAGACACGGGAGAGATACCTGAGAGATGAGACACGGAAGAGATGAGACACCAGAGAGATGAGACACGGGAGAGATGAGACACGCGAGAGACAAGATACCTGAGAGATGAGACACGGGAGAGATGAGACACGGGAGAGATACCTGAGAGATGAGTGCAGTATGTGCTGAATCTTAGAGTCATAATCCGGTCCTTGGGCCTGTGTTAGCCGACCCTTGCATGGCCTGTAAGCATGTCATCTGCTTATTCGCAGCATGTGTTAGGCAACTTGGTTTTCTTGGCCGATCATCGGCCTAAACACAAACACTTCCTGTGTTTGAATCGAGTTCTGTAGTCTATGATGAGGAATTAATTTCAGTGTAACTAGGCTGGCTATTCACATGGAGGAAGGAATAGTTTTCGCTAGTTTGGCATTCGCTAGTTAATCTCTTGCATCTGCTAATGCGCTCTAGATTCCATCGGCTGTAGAAAATGCCATAGACACGTTTTATTTTGCACAGTTTTTTACTTTAGACAGGAAAAATACTATTTTCCTTGCTCTATATTCAAAGTGCTTAATTACGCAGATGCTATTTAAAGATGTCCTTATAGTTTGGTACAAGCTTAGATACTATTTAGTATAAAGTTTTGTCTATGGCATTCGCCAGCAAATGCAAAGTATTGAAAACGAGCTTGACAAGCTGTATGTGTGTTGCACCACTGTGTTGTCAATCAGAACAGATAGTTGATTTCAAAGTCAAAGTCGAAATGCTTTTTAATCTGCTTATTTAACGCTTTGATATTCGTTAAATCGTTGCCTTTGTTAAGCTATAGCTAGTCTATTGATACATTTTTATGAATATATATTTGTATTGTGAATTTTAGTCATTTGTTGTTTTTATTTTTTACATGCAAACATATTATACACAAAATGATTAAGTATAATAAAAACTTTAATGACGCATTCATATTACAAGCTTCTATATAATATAATGCGTTTTATTTACAAATTATTGAGTACTTGAGGCTTAAAAAGGAAACAATTAATCGACGGAGAGACACAAGAGTGTTTAATTTTTCTTATTCCACCTTGGCTAGTCAAAATTATGCATAGATTCAAACTGTTTTATATGATGTGTGCTTTCTGTGACGCATAATTTTTGTCTGATTTCTGTCCGATAGGTAATATAAGAATGACAGCTCTCTGATTGGTCAGAATGGATAGAATTGGACGCAGCTGTCTGATTGGTCAGAATTTATAGAATTGGATGCAGCTCTCTGATTGGTTAGAATTTATAGAATTGGACGCAGCTCTCTGATTGGTCAGAATGGATAGAAATGGACGCAGCTCTCTGATTGGTCCGAATGGATAGAAATGGACGCAGCTCTCTGATTGGTCAGAATGGATAGAAATGGACGCAGCTCTCTGATTGGTCAGAATGGATAGAAATGGACGCAGCTCTCTGATTGGTCCGAATGGATAGAAATGGACGCAGCTCTCTGATTGGTCAGAATGGATAGAAATGGACGCAGCTCTCTGATTGGTCAGAATGGATAGAAATGGACGCGGCTCTCTGATTGGTCCGAATGGATAGAAATGGACGCAGCTCTCTGATTGGTCCGAATGGATAGAAATGGACGCAGCTCTCTGATTGGTCAGAATGGATAGAAATAGACGCAGCTCTCTGATTGGTCCGAATGGATAGAAATGGACGCAGCTCTCTATCTAATTAGTTAGAATATATGGTGTGGCTACAGTTATCTTATTGGTCAGAACAGATAAGGAATGTAGCTCCGTGATTGGTCAGAATAGAGGGGTGGCATTATTTGTCGAATTGGTCAGAGAGGAGTAATAGCTGCAGCTATTCAAGTACGTTTGTTGCAACAAGAATTTCGGATTTCGGAATAAGAAACATTTAAGTACTCTTTTATTACCAGTTTTTCTGTGGTGTCATTGAGGGTACACGTGGAAAACTATAGTTTCAACATATTCAAAGTTCAACATTAACAATTTAATAAAGTCCGTTTCCAAGAAAAATTTGACGTGCGAAATAGTCGCTGGGCTAATCCCTGGTTATTGTGTTTTTTTCTAGGATTTTAGTGTCAGCCACTAAGTAGGTTCCTTCATTGAGGGTCGCTATCTATCGGAAAGGCTTTAAAGTAAGCAGACTTTGTTACTGATTAAAAATGCCTAGGTTTTATCAACGGATTTAGGATGAACCACTGAGCAAAGCCGTGCAGATTAAAGGCCGGCTTTTCGCTCACGCCACTAACTTAGTGTTTTGCTTAATCAGGTAAAAAATACACGATTTTTATGAGGTCCTGTTTTGCTTAGCTTCAAGAAAATCCTGAAATGACTGAGATTGCAGCACAGTCAGCTGCTTACCTGTTTATGGCCTAGTCTTTTGATGGGTTTTTTTACTCAAACAACGATCAAAGTTAGATCTGTTAGTTTTTCATCCCAAAATATTTTGGATCTGAGTTTGACAACTCTACTAAGAGCAGCGATAAGTGAAGTCTCGAGTATCTAATTAAAACAAGCATAATTTTGAAAATATTAAAGGCCGCGTTTAAACTTCTATAAAACTTTAACAACCCGCCAACCTCAAACCAACAGAGCGAATTTCTTTAAGATTCGATCGGCCGCTTCGCCGAACACATCCACGAACTCGTCTGGCACGCCAACTCTGAACTCGTCTGGCGGCTCGCCTCAGCAGAATCGGCAGCTGGGCGGTCTGCGCTATCGTACGGCCAATTCTAATTCGTCATCTTCGCCAATGTCACCAATTGGCGATCCGACCAGAGCCGAACGGGAAGCCATCGGCCTGCCCGCTTCTCAGAATCGAGCCTACGACTTCCTGTCCGCTGGCAGCTCGTTAACCGGCGACCCTAGAAGGCAGCAGCACCAGCAGCAGCAGCAGCAGCAGCAGCAACAGGCTGTCACTCGTCCCAAGCCTGAAATAGGCAGTGGTAGACAGCACGCCTACGGCTGGGCCTTGCCGCAGCAGCAGAAAAGCTCGGTTGCTAACCTACCAGTTCCTGTGCCTATCTATTGTCGACCTCTGCTTGACCGGGCCAAGGATACAAAGGTGAGATTCACTGAATTTGTGCTTGAACTTGTGGGGATTCGATCCTATGTCTTTGTATTTGAGGATCATTGGCTTATTCTTTGCATTCTGTTTAATACATGACCAACTAACAAATGCTTATTTTTGAGATGTCAAACTCACAGATCCCCTAAGGTGTTGGGTTGTCAAACTCACAGATCCCCTAAGGTGTTGGGTTGTCAAACTCACGGATCCCCTAAGGTGTTGGGTTGTCAAACTCACGGATCCCCTAAGGTGTTGGGTTGTCAAACTCACAGATCCCCTAAGGTGTTGGGATGTCAAACTCACAGATGCCCTAAAGTGTTGGGATGTCAAACTCACAGATCCCCTAAGGTGTTGGGTTGTCAAACTCACAGATCCCCTAAGGTGTTGGGATGTCAAACTCACAGATGCCCTAAAGTGTTGGGATGTCAAGCTCACAGATCCCCTAAAGTGTTGGGATGTCAAACTCACAGATGCCCTAAAGTGTTGGGATGTCAAGCTCACAGATCCCCTAAAGTGTTGGGATGTCAAACTCCCAGATCCCCTAAGGTGTTGGGATGTCAAACTCACAGATCCCCTAAGGTGTTGGGATGTCAAACTCACAGATCCCCTAAAGTGTTGGGATGTCAAACTCACAGATCCCCTAAGGTGTTGGGATGTCAAACTCACAGATCCCCTAAGGTGTTGGGATGTCAAACTCACAGATCCCCTAAGGTGTTGGGATGTCAAACTCACAGATCCCCTAAAGTGTTGGGATGTCAAACTCACAGATCCCCTAAGGTGTTGGGATGTCAAACTCACAGATCCCCTAAGGTGTTGGGATGTCAAACTCACAGATCCCCTAAGGTGTTGGGATGTCAAACTCACAGATCCCCTAAGGTGTTGGGATGTCAAACTCACAGATCCCCTAAGGTGTTGGGTTGTCAAACTCACAGATCCCCTAAGGTGTTGGGATGTCAAACTCACAGATGCCCTAAAGTGTTGGGATGTCAAGCTCACAGATCCCCTAAAGTGTTGGGATGTCAAACTCACAGATGCCCTAAAGTGTTGGGATGTCAAGCTCACAGATCCCCTAAAGTGTTGGGATGTCAAACTCACAGATCCCCTAAGGTGTTGGGATGTCAAACTCACAGATCCCCTAAGGTGTTGGGATGTCAAACTCACAGATCCCCTAAGGTGTTGGGATGTCAAACTCACAGATCCCCTAAGGTGTTGGGATGTCAAACTCACAGATGCCCTAAGGTGTTGGGATGTCAAACTCACAGATGCCCTAAAGTGTTGGGATGTCAAACTCACAGATGCCCTAAAGTGTTGGGATGTCAAACTCACAGATGCCCTAAAGTGTTGGGATGTCAAACTCACAGATCCCCTAAAGTGTTGGGATGTCAAACTCACAGATCCCCTAAGGTGTTGGGATGTCAAACTCACAGATCCCCTAAGGTGTTGGGATGTCAAACTCACAGATCCCCTAAGGTGTTGGGATGTCAAACTCACAGATCCCCTAAGGTGTTGGGATGTCAAACTCACAGATGCCCTAAGGTGTTGGGATGTCAAACTCACAGATCCCCTAAGGTGTTGGGATGTCAAACTCACAGATCCCCTAAAGTGTTGGGATGTCAAACTCACAGATGCCCTAAGGTTTTGGGATGTCAAACTCACAGATGCCCTAAAGTGTTGGGATGTCAAACTCACAGATGCCCTAAGGTGTTGGGATGTCAAACTCACAGATCCCCTAAGGTGTTGGGATGTCAAACTCACAGATCCCCTAAGGTGTTGGGATGTCAAACTCACAGATCCCCTAAGGTGTTGGGATGTCAAACTCACAGATGCCCTAAAGTGTTGGGATGTCAAACTCACAGATCCCCTAAGGTGTTGGGATGTCAAACTCACAGATCCCCTAAGGTGTTGGGATGTCAAACTCACAGATCCCCTAAAGTGTTGGGATGTCAAACTCACAGATGCCCTAAAGTGTTGGGATGTCAAACTCACAGATCCCCTAAAGTGTTGGGATGTCAAACTCACAGATCCCCTAAGGTGTTGGGATGTCAAACTCACAGATCCCCTAAGGTGTTGGGATGTCAAACTCACAGATCCCCTAAGGTGTTGGGATGTCAAACTCACAGATCCCCTAAGGTGTTGGGATGTCAAACTCACAGATGCCCTAAGGTGTTGGGATGTCAAACTCACAGATCCCCTAAGGTGTTGGGATGTCAAACTCACAGATCCCCTAAGGTGTTGGGATGTCAAACTCACAGATGCCCTAAAGTGTTGGGATGTCAAACTCACAGATGCCCTAAGGTGTTGGGATGTCAAACTCACAGATGCCCTAAGGTGTTAGGATGTCAAACTCCCAGATCCCCTAAGGTGTTGGGATGTCAAACTCACAGATCCCCTAAGGTGTTGGGATGTCAAACTCACAGATCGCCTAAAGTGTTGGGATGTCAAACTCACAGATCCCCTAAGGTGTTGGGATGTCAAACTCACAGATCCCCTAAGGTGTTGGGATGTCAAACTCACAGATGCCCTAAGGTGTTGGGATGTCAAACTCACAGATGCCCTAAGGTGTTGGGATGTCAAACTCACAGATGCCCTAAGGTGTTAGGATGTCAAACTCCCAGATCCCCTAAGGTGTTGGGATGTCAAACTCACAGATCCCCTAAGGTGTTGGGATGTCAAACTCACAGATCCCCTAAGGTGTTGGGATGTCAAACTCACAGATCCCCTAAGGTGTTGGGATGTCAAACTCACAGATCCCCTAAGGTGTTGGGATGTCAAACTCACAGATCCCCTAAGGTGTTGGGATGTCAAAATCCCGAATCCCTTAGGAGTTGGGGTGTCAAACTTAAGGTTGTCCTAGCTATTGGGATTTTAAAATCGAAAATATAAACTCGTAATATTTTCTCTCACCAAACTCAAGGATCATAAAAGTTCACATCGCACATAATAATCATCATTTACGTTTGTGTAATAAATCATTTCAAAATTAAGTTGTTAAGTCAAGAAGTGGTTCTGTCCATTTTCATGGGTGAATCAAAGTTTTTGTTATCGACTTTATTTTTAAGAAAAGTAAATTGCAAAAATATCGCCTGTTTGTTGGCGCGGATGCTTAGCTTTTATTTTGCAGTCATAAAAATTAGAAACTAACACCGGAAACCATTTTTATCCGAATTCTCCAGTTAAGATGCCTTTCTTGTTTGGCTCAAAGTGCAGAAGAGAGCACGCATGTATCCTAGCTATTTTTGAAATGGCACAATCCTGATTTCATCGGATGAGTAGAGTCTCTGACGGCCATTCTTTTTTGGTAGGAGCACATTTCTGTTGCAATCATAGACGTAGCTAATCTCGTCTGATCTGGCCGGCCTCTTGTAGATAGCCAGGCTCATGACGTCTCGGTCATGACGCCAATCGGCCGACTCGCCACTCCTGTATTTGACACTGGAGTTCACCATCTGTATGAGTTTTTCGCTATACGGGCTGCCTTGACGGGCCCACATGTTGTGCTGATTGGCCAAGTCCTGAATCAGATTGGAACCCTGGTTTATGTGGCGCTTGGCGAATCTGTCGTGATTGACGTCCCATTCCCACTGGAACTGGTGCTTGTCCCACTCGATGAACACGCAATTTTCTTTCTCTGAGCGCATCTCCTGAAGTGCTTTTAGCTCGGCATCGTCTAATAGGGAATTTTGGCCGTGCTTTGACCGGTCGAAAATCTGAATTAAGGCCTTGCGCACGCTCATATAGCCACGGAATGTATTGGACTGATAATTTCCCAGCTCGCAGCACAATGCCTGGGCATCGTCGACTGATCGCAGTGTATTTCTCAAGTCCTTGACTCGCTTGTGCAACTGTTCTAGAACAGTCTTGATGTCTGGCACTTCGTGCTTATGCAGCGCGGCAATGTTTTTGAACATTTCCTTCAAGCTATTGGCGTCTGAGTAGTCTCCCCACCATGACTTCTTCAGCCTGTTAACGTAATCCCAGCGGGCCTTCTCGTCTGCCGACTCGGTAATATGCTTAACCACGTACTCCTCCGACCATGGCAGGTCATCATAGAGTAGCGTCATTATCACATAGAACCAGCTCTCAATGTCCTGCGCGAAGTTCGGCTTTTCACCGTTATAGGCGTCGATGGCGATGTACTTTCGCGAACCCGTCCACTCACTCTGCTTCACTGGGGAGACCTGCAGTGCAAAGAAATGATAGCTTGCCGATAGTTATTTTTTATGTTCTTCAACAAGTTCTTCCCTTCCTACCCCTCTCTCTTAGGCTCAGCAATGCCTTACCAGCTTAGAGAAGCCAAAGTCCAACAAATAGACCGTGTTCATCGCCCTGCCATTGCCCATTGCAATATTGTCCGGCTTTAAGTCGTGATGCACAAAGCCGCACTTGTGCATGATTAACAGACGGCAGAGAGTTTGGTCGGCAATTTTGAACACTGTGCTAACATTGAAGATTGGTTTTATGCCGACTTCGTTATACCACGGATCGAAGTAGTTGCGCAAGTCGTCGATAGACGGTCCAAGCAGCTCCATTGCCATGTAGGAGATCTTGGTAACGCCCTCCAAGTTGCGATTGTCAGTATCTGTAAAGAACTTCACTTCCTCGCCTTGCAGATTCAGATAGGTAAAGATGTTCTTGTACTTCTGATTTATTCCGTAGTGATTCTTGTCGCCAATGTATCCAAAGTCAAAAACAGTCGGGAAGCCGTGCATATGCCGAAAATTCTTACTCCACAATGTGTCTAGTACGAGAAATTCGCGACGAAGGAACACTATGTAGCGAGTTGTGCCGTCTTCCAGTTGAGCCTGGTCGATAATCTCGTACTTGATGGCCACAATGTCCAGATAGGAAGTGTCCCGGTTAGGATCGCGCAACTTATCCAGCATATCAGGTTTTACTTTGCGATGCGATGCAATGGTCTCTAGAAACTTAGGATGATAGCTGTACCGACCTTTGGATTTGTACTTGCTTACGTACTGCCGGGTGGTTACCTATAATGCGATTCAATAAAAAATTTTGATTAGAGTTCCTCAGATAATTCGGAAAATCCTATGCCCTATCCAGCTAATCAAGTGCTAGTCATATGTGCCCCTTCCAGCTGCCAAAATGCTAGTCCTATGTGCCCCTTCCAGCTGCCAAACTGCTAGTCATATGTGCCCCTTCCAGCTGCCAAACTGCTAGTCATATGTACCCCTTCCAGCTGCCAAACTGCTAGTCATATGTGTCCCTTCCAGCTGCCAAACTGCTAGTCCTATGTGCCCCTTCCAGCTGCCAAACTGCTAGTCATATGTGCCCCTTCCAGCTGCCAAAATGCTAGTCCTATGTGCCCCTTCCAGCTGCCAAACTGCTAGTCCTATGTGCCCCTTCCAGCTGCCAAACTGCTAGTCCTATGTGCCCCTTCCAGCTGCCAAACTGCTAGTCATATGTGCCCCTTCCAGCTGCCAAACTGCTAGTCATATGTGTCCCTTCCAGCTGCCAAACTGCTAGTCCTACGTGCCCCTTGCAGCCATTAAAATGCTATATTTCCGATCCTTCTAGATTATAAATGCTAATTGTTCGAGTTAAAGCTTAGATTTAGTAAACTTACCTGAAAAACACTGCCAAAAGCGCCTGCGCCCAGTACAAACATGCTGCTAGCGATGTACTTGATGTTCCATAAGTCGCATTTGGCACTTTCCTCCTTAAAGATTGATAGAATCTTGCGCTTCTCCTCTTCGACATTAGCTAAATCTTTGTTTATGCCGCCTAAGTTGGAAATTTCAGCCATGGCTAATCCGTCAGCTTTTTATTTTTATGAATAATTCTTTTGGATTGTCGATGACTTTATCTATTTTATCTAAGATTGCTCTGTAAAGTTAAAGCAATAGAAGGTTATCGATCTACTCGTAGTTGTCTATGGCCAAAAATGCTTCAGCTTTTTAGTGAGCTGGAACTGTTATTTGTTAAATAAGGGAATAGACTAGAAGAGTAACATCATTCTAACAAGAGTCTTGAATTTAGCTAGCTTAAGGATTGGGTCAGTAGCTAACCGAAGGATTGGGTCAGTAGCTAGCTGAAGGATTGGGTCAGTAGCTAGCTGAAGGATTGGGTCAGTAGCTAACCGAAGGATTGGGTCAGTAGCTAGCTGAAGGATTGGGTCAGTAGCTAGCTGAAAGATTGGGTCAGTAGCTAACTGAAGGATTGGGTCAGTAGCTAGCTGAAGGATTGGGTCAGTAGCTAGCTGAAAGATTGGGTCAGTAGCTAGCTGAAGGATTGGGTCACTAGCTAGCTGAAGGATTGGGTCACTAGCTAGCTTAAGGATTGGGTCAGTAGCTAACTGAAGGATTGGGTCAGTAGCTAGCTGAAGGATTGGGTCAGTAGCTAGCTGAAAGATTGGGTCAGTAGCTAACTGAAGGATTGGGTCAGTAGCTAGCTGAAGGATTGGGTCAGTAGCTAGCTGAAAGATTGGGTCAGTAGCTAACTGAAGGATTGGGTCAGTAGCTAACTGAAGGATTGGGTCACTAGCTAGCTGAAGGATTGGGTCAGTAGCTAACTGAAGGATTGGGTCTGTAGCTAACTGAAGGATTGGGTCAGTAGCTAACTGAAGGATTGGGTCAGTAGCTAACTGAAGGATTGGGTCTGTAGCTAACTGAAGGATTGGGTCAGTAGCTAGCTGAAGGATTGGGTCACTAGCTAGCTGAAGGATTGGGTCAGTAGCTAACTGAAGGATTGGGTCTGTAGCTAACTGAAGGATTGGGTCTGTAGCTAACTGAAGGATTGGGTCAGTAGCTAACTGAAGGATTGGGTCTGTAGCTAAATGAAGGATTGGGTCTGTAGCTAACTGAAGGATTGGGTCAGTAGCTAACTGAAGGATTGGGTCAGTAGCTAACTGAAGGATTGGGTCTGTAGCTAACTGAAGGATTGGGTCAGTAGCTAACTGAAGGATTGGGTCTGTAGCTAACTGAAGGATTGGGTCTGTAGCTAACTGAAGGATTGGGTCACTAGCTAGCTGAAGGATTGGGTCAGTAGCTAACTGAAGGATTGGGTCTGTAGCTAACTGAAGGATTGGGTCAGTAGCTAACTGAAGGATTGGGTCACTAGCTAGCTGAAGGATTGGGTCAGTAGCTAACTGAAGGATTGGGTCTGTAGCTAACTGAAGGATTGGGTCACTAGCTAGCTGAAAGATTGGGTCAGTAGCTAAATGAAAGATTGGGTCAGTAGCTAAATGAAAGATTGGGTCTGTAGCTAACTGAAGGATTGGGTCAGTAGCTAACTGAAGGATTGGGTCTGTAGCTAACTGAAGGATTGGGTCTGTAGCTAACTGAAGGATTGGGTCAGTAGCTAACTGAAGGATTGGGTCTGTAGCTAACTGAAGGATTGGGTCTGTAGCTAACTGAAGGATTGGGTCAGTAGCTAACTGAAGGATTGGGTCACTAGCTAGCTGAAGGATTGGGTCAGTAGCTAACTGAAGGATTGGGTCTGTAGCTAACTGAAGGATTGGGTCACTAGCTAGCTGAAAGATTGGGTCAGTAGCTAAATGAAAGATTGGGTCAGTAGCTAAATGAAAGATTGGGTCAGTAGCTAAATGAAAGATTGGGTCACTAGCTAGCTGAAGGATTGGGTCAGTAGCTAACTGAAGGATTGGGTCAGTAGCTAACTGAAGGATTGGGTCCGTAGCTAACTGAAGGATTGGGTCAGTAGCTAAATGAACGATTGGGTCAGTAGCTAACTGAAGGATTGGGTCCGTAGCTAACTGAAGGATTGGGTCACTAGCTAGCTGAAAGATTGGGTCAGTAGCTAAATGAAAGATTGGGTCAGTAGCTAACTGAAGGATTGGGTCAGTAGCTAACTGAAGGATTGGGTCAGTAGCTAGCTGAAGGATTGGGTCAGTAGCTAACTGAAAGATTGGGTCAGTAGCTAACTGAAGGATTGGGTCAGTAGCTAACTGAAAGATTGGGTCAGTAGCTAGCTGAAGGATTGGGTCAGTAGCTAGCTGAAGGATTGGGTCAGTAGTCGAAGTCGGCCTTGTAGTCGGAGCGTCGGACTCACGACTTGAAGGTTGGGGGTTCGATTTCCGATTCCACAGGAACAATTTGTGTCCTTTAGCAAGCCACTTAACTCTGCATTGCTTCAGTTCACCCAGCTGTTAAATGGCTACCAGCATTAGCTGGGATAATTTAGGATGGGTGTGGCGTCCCCCCAGTCCATGGACTGAACAGCTGTACGCAGCCTTCAGATGCGCCGCGCAATAGCTACGGCTGTGCTATCGGCTGCACATCTGGCCCAATTGGGGCAGGTGTAATCACAAGTCAGAGTAAATTTTTTATCTCCCTCTGTGAGTCTCCCTAATTTCGGGAATAGACATTCTGAACAAAAGCACATTATGGACTTCTTGTGCTTTTTTATGTTTCTCTTTCATTCTCGTTCAATTTTTTTAAGGATCCACTTCGAACTAGATGGGCCTATCTATCTTTATATTGAGAGTTAGTAGTTTTTTCTATCAAAGAATGAAAAAATGCGAACGTATTTTTTACCTTACTTTCTTCAAACAAGGTAAAGTGGTTGCACGCCATTTGTTGTTAGTCGTTTAATCGGTATTTTTTCCTCTCAATGAAGAGAGGAGGCAACTATAGGGTAGACTTAGATAAATGAGTAATAATTATTGACAATTAGAATTCTAAATAAAAAGCCTCCTCCTTCAGGTGTGGTGCGCCGCAGCAGTTTCCGCTGGTCCCAGACGGCAGTTCAACTTAATCGGCGATGCTAGCGGCGGCGGCGGCGGTGGCACCCTAACCGATAGTCCGGAGCTAGCCAGCCTCAATGAGCAGCTGAATCGTGAGCAGGCCCAATTCGGCATGCTTCCAGATCCGGGCCTGACTTCCATTGTGTGGATTTGCGCCAGCGAGCAATCGTCCACCGGCCCGAGCCAGGTGTGCATTCTCAACGCCAACCGGCCTGCCGAGCTTCTCCAAGCCTTCACAGTGTGCCAATCCCAAATCCTCACCATCGCCTGCGTCCCGGGCCCGTCGGCTGGCGATCTTCAATCGGACGACTTCACAAACAGCGATTGCCAAAACAGTTCTGCCGACAGTGGCGGCGACGGCAGTGTCGATCCGCTGTCGGAGCCCTCACCGAATCGGGCTAGGCTGGTCCGCTGTGTGGCCGTTGAATCGCCAAATCAAAGCCCGCACGCCAGCAGCCTGTCTTTAGTTGGCTCACCACCGAAACAGCAGCAGCAGCAGCAGCAGCAGCAGCAGCAGCAGCAGAGACAGCGAACTGGCACTGATCTACTCATCGAAAGAGGGCTATCTAATGAGCCCAACACGGCCAATACTCGCAGCGCCTCGTTGACCGAATCGACCATGTGGCTGGGCTGCCAGAATGGCCTTTTGTTTGTCCATTCTGCTGTGAACAATTGGAGGCGTTGTTTGCAGTGTCTGCAGTTGAAAGATGCCATTGTGGCCGTATGTCACCTGCGCGGCAGGGTCTTTCTAGGCCTGGCCAATGGCTCCCTGTTGGTGTTCTGCCGGCAGCAGCCTGTGCCCGATCCCACCGCTGCCATCAGCTCGGAGCAGCAGCGCTGGGATTTGTCGCGCTACTTCGAACTGGCGGTCAGTGACTCGTCGGCGCCAGTCCGGGCGATGGCAGCCACAGCTGGCGGCGCCGCATTGTGGATCGGCGTCCAGAACACCGTCAAGGTGGTGGATCCGCGCACTCTGAGAGTGGCCGCCAGCTTCGACGCGCATCCCAGAGCTGACAGCACAGTCCGCCTGCTCTGCGCCATCGGCGAAGGCGTCTGGATTGGCTTCCGTCTGGACACTGTTCTGCGCCTGTTCCACGCGCACAGCCACGCCCTGCTCCAGGAGATCGACGTCGAGCCCTACATCAGCCAGGTTTTGGGCACCTCGCGTCTCGGCTTCTCGCTGGTTCGCCTAACCTCCCTGTTTGCCGCTTGCGGCCGGCTTTGGATTGGCACTAGCAATGGGATCATTGTCACGGTGCCGTTTGTCTCACCTGGCTCGTCAGGTGCCGACGGTGGCGGTGGTGGAGACGGTCACAGCTTCAATAGTCTGCTACCGCACGTGAGCATGGATCTGGCCCAATTATCCTTTCACGGCCACAAGGACGCGGTGAAATTCTTTCTGGCTGTACCAGGTAAGAATGCCATTTTACCTACCCGATGAATATAGGTTCCATCAAAAGCGGCCTTGAAGAGGGGTTTCAAAAGCCTGGGGTTTACTACCTAACCGCTTCTCTGATGACTCAAACGCTTGTATGATGACTCAAACGCTTGTATGATGACTTAAACGCTTCTCTAATGACTCAAACGCTTCTCTAATGACTCAAACGCTTCTCTAATGACTCAAACGTTTCTATGATGACTCAAACGCTTCTATGATGACTCAAACGCTTCTATGCTGACTCAAACGCTTCTCTAATGACTCAAACGTTTCTATGATGACTCAAACGCTTCTATGATGACTCAAACGTTTCTATGCTGACTCAAATGTTTCATGATGACTCAAACGCTTCCATGATGACTAAAACGCTTGTATGATGACTCAAACGCTTCTCTAATCACTCAAACGCTTCTATGATGACTCAAACGCTTCTATGATGACTCAAACGTTTCTATGATGACTCAAACGCTTCTATGCTGACTCAAACGCTTCTCTAATGACTCAAACGCTTCTATGATGACTCAAACGCTTCTATGATGACTTAAACGCTTCTATGATGACTCAAATGTTTCTATGATGACTCAAACGCTTCTATGATGACTCAAACGCTTCTATGATGACTCAAACGCTTCTATGATGACTCAAACGTTAATTTAACGACTTAAACGCTTTTCTAATGACTCAAACGCTTCTCTAATGACTCAAACGCTTCTCTAATGACTCAAACGCCTCTCTAATGACTCAAACGCTTCTCTAATGACTCAAACGCTTCTCTAATGACTCAAACGCTTCTCTAATGACTCAAACGCCTCTCTAATGACTCAAACGCTTCTCTAATGACTCAAACGCTTCTCTAATGACTCAAACGCTTCTCTAATGACTCAAACGCTTCTCTAATGACTCAAACGCTTCTCTAATGACTCAAACGCCTCTCTAATGACTCAAACGCTTCTCTAATGACTCAAACGCTTCTCTAATGACTCAAACGCTTCCTAATGACTCAAACGCTTACTAATGACTCAAACGCTTCCTAATGAATCAAACGCTTCTATGATGACTCAAACATTTCTATGATGCCTCAAATGCTTCTCTAATGACTCAAACGCTTCTCTAATGACTCAAACGTTTCTATGATGACTCAAACGCTTCTATGATGACTCAAACGTTTCTATGCTGACTCAAACGCTTCTATGATGACTCAAACGCTTCTATGATGACTTAAACGCTTCTATGATGACTCAAACGCTTCTATGATTACTCAAATGCTTCTCTAATGACTCAAACGCTTCTCTAATGACTCAAACGTTTCTATGATGACTCAAACGCTTCTATGATGACTCAAACGTTTCTATGCTGACTCAAATGTTTCATGATGACTCAAACGCTTCCATGATGACTAAAACGCTTGTATGATGACTCAAACGCTTCTCTAATGACTCAAACGCTTCTATGATGACTCAAACGCTTCTATGCTGACTCAAACGCTTCTCTAATGACTCAAACGCTTCTATGATGACTCAAACGCTTCTATGATGACTCAAACGCTTCTATGATGACTCAAACGCTTCTATGATGACTCAAACGCTTCTATGATGACTCAAACGTTAATTTAACGACTTAAACGCTTTTCTAATGACTCAAACGCTTCTCTAATGACTCAAACGCTTCCTAATGAATCAAACGCTTCTTTGATGACTCAAAAGTTTCTATGATGACTCAAACGCCTCTCTAATGACTCAAACGCTTCTCTAATGACTCAAACGCCTCTCTAATGACTCAAACGCTTCTCTAATGACTCAAACGCTTCTCTAATGACTCAAACGCCTCTCTAATGACTCAAACGCCTCTCTAATGACTCAAACGCTTCTCTAATGACTCAAACGCTTCTCTAATGACTCAAACGCCTCTCTAATGACTCAAACGCCTCTCTAATGACTCAAACGCCTCTCTAATGACTCAAACGCTTCTCTAGCGACTCGGGAGGCACAGGTGTGTCGCTAATTTTAATCACTTTATAGCTACTATTGAACAGCCGATGTAATCTTTGAAGTTGATTTGTTTTTTATTTATTTTCAGCTACAGACAATAGTATATCTGACGACGGTGACAAGTCAGGTTTGTAAAGTTGTTAAAGCAATCAAAATATTCTATTTTTTATCGTCATTTTTTATTGATTGAATTTCTTCTATCTAGATTCTGAACCAAATCCAATATCTAGTTAAAGATTCCATTATCATTGCAACTATAAGATTAAGATTTTGAGGACCGATTGAAGGACCAGTACAGTAGGTTTAGAGATTGTTAGGACCGATTGTAGAACCAGTTCATTGAGATAGAGATTGTTAGGACCAATTAAAGGACCAACACATTGGGATAGAGATTGTTAGGACCAATTAAAGGACCAACACATTGGGATAGAGATTGTTAGGACCAATTAAAGTACCAACACATTGGGATAGAGATTGTTAGGACCAATTAAAGGACCAACACATTGGGATAGAGATTGTTAGGACCAATTAAAGGACCAACACATTGGGATAGAGATTGTTAGGACCAATTAAAGGACCAACACATTGGGATAGAGATTGTTAGGACCAATTAAAGGACCAACACATTGGGATAGAGATTGTTAGGACCAATTATAGGACCAACACATTGGGATAGAGATTGTTAGGACCAATTAAAGGACCAACACATTGGGATAGAGATTGTTAGGACCAATTAAAGGACCAACACATTGGGATAGAGATTGTTAGGACCAATTAAAGGACCAACACATTGGGATAGAGATTGTTAGGACCAATTAAAGGACCAGTAACTTCAAATGAGATTTTGAAATCGATTTGGTGTCAAACTTTTTAAGTAAATCAAGCTCACATTTAAGATGCCGAAAATGTGCAGTTTAAATTTTCTGCAATAAAGTCAATGAGACTCAATTTTTAATGAAGTCCTTAGTAAATGAGCTGTGATTTTCTCTGTCGATTTTCGCAAGTTAGGCTTTTTTCGCAGATAAAATCTGACTTCAAAAAAAATTAAGAATCATGCCTTTTTCTGATTGTGAAAAAACACCTGCAAAAACGAATTTTATTTTCTACACACTGATTTAGCATTTAGCAAAGCTTACCAAACCTTGCCAGGGAAACGCGAGGCCCCACCAGTTGGGAAGATTATCCGCGACCGGGATCTGCGCACCGTCCTATTGATTAGCGGCGGCGAAGGTTACATCGACTTTAGAGTTGGTGAGTGCACCTTCTTTTGAAGGGGAAATGGGGATTAAAATTTTCTTGAAGTTTTATTAACGAAGGTGATAATTCACCAGTGGATGCTAGTTGAGGTCAGGATAATTACCTGTTCGGCAATTAACTGTGAGGATAATTACCAGTGCGGTAATTAACTGTGAGGATAATTAACTGTGAGGATAATTACCTGTTCGGCAATTAACTGTGAGGATAATTACCTGTGCGGTAATTAACTGAGAGGATAATTAACTGAGAGGATAATTAACTGTGAGGATAATTAACTGTGAGGACAATTAACTGTGAGGATAATTAACTGTGAGGATAATTAACTGTAAAGATAATTAACTGAGAGGATAATTAACTGTGAGGATAATTAACTGAGAGGATAATTAACTGTGAGGATAATTAACTGAGAGGATAGTTAACTGTGAGGATAATTAACTGAGAGGATAATTAACTGTGAGGATAATTAACTGAGAGGATAATTAACTGTGAGGATAATTGCCGTTGCGGTAATTAACTGTGAGGATAATTAACTGAGAGGATAATTAACTGTGAGGATAATTAACTGTGAGGACAATTAACTGTGAGGACAATTAACTGTGAGGACAATTAACTGTGAGGATAATTAACTGTGAGGACAATTAACTGTGAGGACAATTAACTGTGAGGATAATTAACTGTGAGGATAATTAACTGAGAGGATAATTAACTGTGAGGATAATTAACTGTGAGGATAATTAACTGAGAGGATAATTAACTGTGAGGATAATTAACTGAGAGGATAATTAACTGTAAAGATAATTAAAAGTGAGGATAATTAACTGTGAGGATAATTAACTGTGAGGACTATTTCCGGAACGGATAATTGGCTTAAGAAAATTTACCTGCAGATAATTACAAATGAAAAACCAACAGTTAAGAAAATTTTTAATTGGGATATTATTACCTTATTTGTGATTTTGTGATAATAATCACCCTGTGATAAATAACATCACTATAGTAATTACCTGGAGGATATTTACTTTGTACTTTGAGAATAATTATCTTGAAGATAATTAGGTAGCGGTCAGGTAACTTTCGGAGCATAGCGACCCTGAGAATAAATGCCGATAAGAATAAATACCGCTGATCACGCAACACGCAACCCTAGAAGATACGCTCTCCTATTTCAGGCGATACCGAAGATCCATCCGAGCAGGACCGTACCGCCGCCGCCGCCGCCGCCGCTGGCACCGCCAACTCCCTCCTACCCAAGCCTGAAAGATCCCATCTGATTGTGTGGCAGGTGTCTGACCAGTGATTTAGTTTTGTTTGCTTACCGATAAGAAGGCCGTGTTTTTGTTCATTTTTCTTTTAGTAAGTTTTTTATAGATGGCCCGCAGTAGATCTTATTTTAGTCTTAGATACATTGCGCTTGCCTTGCCAGAATAAAAATATGTTTGCCTGTTTTTATTCTAGGTATTGTTATTCTGCTTTTGCTTGTGAATCACAGAATTGTAACTTCGGCGTGTTTGTTTAGGGTGGATTGCTAATCTAGCTGGCTGCCTAATGGTTTAAAGCCATTGTTCTGTTCAAGCATCTACTAATTAATCGTTACTAAGTGCTTAATTTCGTATTATTTACAAACTATGCACCTATCTTGTACAGCCTTTTCCTATTCCTGTACATCCTTTCCCTATTCCTGTACAGCCTTTCCCTATTCCTGTACAGCATTTTCCTATTCCTGTACAGCCTTTCCCTATTCCTGTACAGCATTTTCCTATTCCTGTACAGCCTTTCCCTATTCCTGTACAGCCTTTCCCTATTCCTGTACAGCCTTTCCATATTCCTGTACAGCCTTTAACCTATTACTGTATAGCCTTTTCCTCATCCTGTACAGCCTTTTCCCAATACTGTCAGTTACATCCTTTTCCCGAGCCTGCATAGCCCTTCCAATATCCTGTACAGCTCTTTCTCTATCCTGTACAGCTCTTCGTCAATCCAGTATAGCCATTTCCCTATCCTGTACAGCCCCTCACCTATCCTGTGCAGGCTTTCCCCTATCCTGTACAGACTATACCCCATCCTGTACTGACTTTCCTCCATCCTTTACAAGCCAATCCCCTATCCTGTACAGTTTTTCCCCAATCCTGTACAGTTTTTCCCCAATCCTGTACAGTTTTTCCCAAATCCTGTACTGCCTTTTGCCTATCCTGTACAGCCTTTCCCCATCATCCTATTCCACCATTCTGGAATAGCCAAAGACTCACCCTTATACAACATCTTAATTATTATTTATCACTTTTTTAGCATAGGTTAATATCGTGTATACACTGTATAGATTAGCAATCCATGCTTATTGTGCGTCTACAATTGCCAGCGCTTTTGCCCTAGTGTCTGTATTTTTACTTTTTTCTATATTTATTCGGGATTTACTCTGAATTGCATCTCATCTGATTGCACTTTAAGAAGTTCATTGTTTTTATTTAACTTTGAATTTTTCGGGTGCATCCTGACTTGGCTTAATAAGCGTGCGAATCAAAATGCTGCTGAAAAAACCCTACATATTACATAATTAAGTATAATTTTGCCTGATTCAGACCCATTGTACTTGTGATTCTGTATGATTTATTTTATTTTATATTTTGCTTACGTCGAAGCTGAATCTATAGCCAGTATTTGTCAGTGTGTTAAATAAAGTTTAAGTTATTGTTTGATTTAATCTTTAATAAACATTTTCTTTTCAAAATTTTCTGCCATTGCGTATCGATAAAATATTTTTATAAGCATTTTTGACATTGTTTTTTACGAAATCTAATTAAAAACACCACCTCACTCCCACTCCTAACCCTTCCTGTGCACCCACCTCACTCCTACTTCTAACCCTTCCTGCGCAACCATCTCACTCCCTCTCCTAACCCTTCCTGCGCATCCACCTCACTCCTACTTCTAACCCAGCCTGCACACCCACCTCACTAGCTATCATTAAGTTTCTAAACATCATTTTGTTTAGAAAGCATTCTCTAATTAGATTTATTAAACTAAAACAATATAAACACTGAAAATAAGCTAATTTCGACAGTATAATTCGGTGCAGTCAAAGCTGCATATATTCATGCGCTTTACGCTGACAGCCAAAAAGTTTCTCAGCTGTGCTCAGGCCGGAAATGAATTATTTAGCTAGACTGCTCCACTATTTTCAATTTTAAGCACGCATGAAATATCGTTGCTGTGCAATTTATGTCGTGCTCACAAGGATTTGACATTGTCAGTCGGTACTTGGCTTCAAATCTGTGATTTAATTTCCAACAGAATTGCTCACCATTATCGCTTCCTTCCGAGGAAGTGTTGCTTGTCTTGGAAACGTGCGAGTAATTAATTACTTTGCAATCTGGTGCCACACCACACGCTATACAATGCAACTCTAACGCTTTGTTTTATCAATCGGTAAATTTGGTTAAATATTTTGGATTCGTCTAATTCTGGACATAATGATGTTTCAAACTCGTGTGTAGACACGCACACAGATACCGTATGTAGGCGCCCACTCAAACCGGTATGTATACTTTCTCATCGTCAGGCAATGTACACTACAATTTCACAAACTCAAGCCACTGCGAAATCGAACTCGGGGAACTTGGTACGAGAGGCGAATTCGTTACACCGCTCTGCCACTCACCACCACATTTCTGATTTGGCTTAAGCTAGTGCATGGCTCACCGATTTTCTAATTTTTTGACCCCATTCCCACTCCTAACCCTTACAGCGCACCCACCTCACTCCCACATTCTCGCTAACCCTTCCTGTTCAGCCACCTCAATCCCACTCCTAACCCTTCCTGTGC
This sequence comes from Macrostomum hystrix, assembly GCA_950097015.1. Lineage (NCBI taxonomy): Eukaryota > Metazoa > Platyhelminthes > Macrostomidae > Macrostomum > Macrostomum hystrix. The sequence goes on from CATNEN010000038.1 coordinate 26,566,092, forward strand.
ACCCGCCTCACTCCACTCCTAACCCTTCCTGCTCAGGCACCTCACTCCTCCTTCTAACCCTTCCAGCGCACCCACCTCACTCCCAGTCCTAACCCTTCCTGCGCACCCACCTTACTCCCTCACTGACTCTAACCCTTCCTGCTCAGCCACCTCACTCCTCCCTCTAACCCTTCCAGCGCACCCACCTCACTCCCAGTCCTAACCCTTCCTGCGCACCCACCTTACTCCCTCACTCACTCTAACCCTTCCTGTTCAGCCACCTTAATCCCACTCCTAACCCTTCCTGCACACCCGCCTCACTCCCACATTCTCGCTAACCCTTCCTGTTCAGCCACCTCAATCCCAATCCTAACCCTTCCAGCTCAGCCACCTGCACTCCCTCACTCACTCTAACCCTTCCTGCTCAGCCACCTCACTCCTTCTAACCCTTCCTGCGCACCCACCTCACTCCCAGTCCTAACCCTTCCTGCGCACCCACCTTACTCCCTCACTCACTCTAACCCTTACTGTTCAGCCACCTCACTCCCACTCCTAACCCTTAATGAGCACCCACCTCACTCCCACTCCTAACCCTTAATGAGCACCCACCCCACTCCCACTCCTAACCCTTAATGAGCACCCACCTCTCTTACACTCCTACTCCTAGCGCATGATGTTCAGTTTTTTTATTGTTCTAAATGCATTATTTATCGATTTTCTATTTGATCAAATGTATGATTTGTCCAATGCTTCTAGTGGTAAACAAATGCTAAAATCGGGGAATTGTATTGTATATTTTACCTTAGATTAGGACTTAATCGCTTTTGTTCAGGAGAGCTCAGAAAATGTGTGGCTGTCGGTAGATTTTTGACAGCAGATTAATGGTCTAATCCGCTGAGCAGCTGACAAAACATTCAGGGATTTTACTAAATTTTCTGACGATAACCTTGAGCTATAGAAATTAGTTTTCTGATTGAGAAGTGCAGAGAAATTTGGCGTACACTAGCCAAACTCGGTCGAATTCTCTGTCCTTGGGAGCAAAATTTCATTTCAAGTTTATTCATCACTTGTTGTTTTCAAATCTCCCTGATCAATGCCGTCAGTTTGGCAAGTCCATAATTTTCAGATGTCATACGGTATGGGTTGTCAATTAAAGATTAACTGTAAATTAACTCTAAATTATACATCTCTTCAAATAAAAAATTCTATAAATTGCGTGTTCCGTAATATTTAAAACACGTTTTGTTTAAATAAATTTGAAAAAAAAGTATATTTACATGGCATATTAACAAAACAGACAGGAACCTACTGAAAAAGACAGCTAAAACTATATTGGGATCCGTAAATAAATACGTTTGCTATAGTAACAATGAATAATTCAATAAACAATAGCAAACGTTTAGAATTCATTGTCACAACGTTTAAATAATATAATAGCTATAATTAGCGCGCTAGCTCTCAAAGACACTAAGTGTAACAACAATGGATTTAAGCTCGCGCATACATCAGAAAAATGTGGGAAAATATACGAGGGGTGTTGCAAAAGTTTCCGGACTAATGCTTATCCTGGTGACAATTCGTGTTTGATTTGGCTGAAAATTGATGTCTATGGTATTCAGCCGTAGAAAAGACTTTTCCTAAAATGTTATGCAGCTTAGTCAACCACAGCATACATGAGGGCCAAAATAGGTTGCAACCCTTGGAAGCTGTTGACACGATTTTTCACAAACCAAAAGTGAGCGAAAATGAGTCGACCGAAGAATCCATCGGAGTTCGGGTCTAAGGAAAGCTAGCGCTGCACTTTATCATGGCATGCCAACGACAGGGCAAAACTGCCGATTTCCGATTTCCACCTCTTTGGCCCAATCAAGATGCCAATGCGGGGCGAGATCTTCACAACGCGCCAGGAGGTCATCGAAGCAGCCAACAAGTCTCTACGTCAGTTCGATGCCAGCTTCTGGGAGTCTGGCTTCGACAAGCTGATTGAGCGCTTCCGAAAATGCATCTCCGTAAATGGCAAATACGTGGAGCGAGCCAGCAATCAACCTGTGGACGCATCCGGCGATAGAAGCGACAGTGACAGTGATTGGTAGCTGTAACTCGGAAATCGTATTTGATGACTATAATAATCTAGTGTACAATCGCTTGTTACTTTGGACCATCAACTCCAAACTTTCTGAAACTTAATAATAATATAAAATACAGTTGCCTGTTCGTATTTTTAATTTTTTTGCTGAATCAGACTAAAATTATCACCATGACGAGCATTAGTCCGGAAACTTTTGCAACACCCCTCGTAAATTTGTGCTAAAAAATAATTAATTAAGGGTTCTTTCGACAAATCACCGCGGAAAAAAAGTAGAACAGCTGTTTTGTCAATCCAAGAGACTTACAATGAGATTGCTCTCGTGTCTCATGTCTCATCTACACTTGGCGAGGAAAAATAGCAGCTATACTCAATGAGTCAGTCAGTCGTTCTTCAAAAAAAGTAAAAAAATAACAGTATTCATATAAAGAAATGAATACAAGTCTAAACAAACACATTATGTTTAAGTGACACGACATGGACTTGCCCTGATAGAAGTCCAAGTCTCGTTACCCCCCCCCCCCAACCAGCTCCTAGGTAACTAGCTGATCACACTCGGCGCGCCGAAATTTCCATGCCTGGAATGAGAATGGAGGTCACAATTTGTCGCGCTATTGTGCGGCGCATTGGAAGGCTGCGTACGGCTGTTCAGTCCATGGACTGGGGAGGGGACGCCACACCCACCCTTAATTCCCTCGAGGGCACACATTTTTACATTGGAGTCAAGAATCGAACCCCCGACCTTCGAGTCGTGAGTCCGATTTTCTAACCAAATGGTTCCGACCCCTTTCCTGTAGGAAGCCGTCTCATGAACATGACTATCTAATCGCAAGTCTTACCGTAAATAGGTGTAAACATCTTATCGAATGCGTTCCGTTCCAGTCTTCTAGTAGAGTTTGTAGAAAGTTGCTGCTGCTGCTGCTGCTGCTGCTGCTGCTGCTGCTGCTGCTGCTGATTGCTGTTCGAAAAGCTTCGACTCGAAGCGGAAGCAGAAGCGGACGCCACTACGGCGGCGGCTGCGGCGATGGCCGACGCGGTGGCCATTGTATGCTCAGCAGCAACTGCAGGATGGGCCTGTCGCAGCAGCTGCTGCATTGGTATCATCTGGTAGTGGCACGCCGCCCTCTGCTGCTGCTGGCGCTGGTGGAATTGCAGAGGATTGTACAACTGCTGCTGCTGCTGCCTTTGACGCCGCCGCCGGCGCCACTTCAAAAGGCACGGACAGCGTTTGCCGATGAGTCTGCTGCAGTGCTTGCTGAACATGCCTGCGCGACAAAATGATTGAGTTCGACTCAATTCGTATAGCAGACTCTATAGCAGACCAAGAGGTAGTGGAGTGACAGGAGAGGCTGTGGAGTGACAGGAGAAGCTGTGGAGTGACAGGAGAGGCTGTGGAGTGACAGGAGAAGCTGTGGAGTGACAGGAGAGGCTTGGAGCGACAGGAGAGGCTGTGGAGTGACAGGAGAAGCTGTGGAGTGACAGGAGAGGCTGTGGAGCGACAGGAGAGGCTGTGGAGCGACAGGAGAGGCTGTGGAGTGACAGGAGAAGCTGTGGAGTGACAGGAGAAGCTGTGGAGTGACAGGAGAAGCTGTGGAGTGACAGGAGAGGCTGTGGAGCGACAGGAGAGGCTGTGGAGTGACAGGAGAGGCTGTGGAGTGACAGGAGAAGCTGTGGAGTGACAGGAGAGGCTTGGAGCGACAGGAGAGGCTGTGGAGTGACAGGAGAGGCTGTGGAGTGACAGGAGAAGCTGTGGAGTGACAGGAGAGGCTGTGGAGCGACAGGAGAGGCTGTGGAGCGACAGGAGAGGCTGTGGAGTGACAGGAGAAGCTGTGGAGTGACAGGAGAAGCTGTGGAGTGACAGGAGAGGCTGTGGAGCGACAGGAGAGGCTGTGGAGTGACAGGAGAGGCTGTGGAGTGACAGGAGAGGCTGTGGAGTGTGACAGGAGAGGCTGTGGAGTGACAGGTGAGGCAGTGGAGTGACAAGAAAGGCAGTGGAGTGACATTGAAGTCAGTCTTTGTGCTGTATCTATCTGTTTCTGAAGCCGTTACTAATTTAAACACACTCAATGTATCTATGAGTTTCTGAAGCCGTTACTAATTAAACACACTGCATGTGTCTATGAGTTTCTGAAGCCGTTACTAATTAAACACACTGCATGTGTCTATGAGTTTCTGAAGCCGTTACTAATTAAACACACTGCATGTGTCTATGAGTTTCTGAAGCCGTTACTAATTAAACACACTGCATGTGTCTATGAGTTTCTGAAGCCGTTACTAATTAAACACACTGCATGTATCTATGAGTTTCTGAAGCCGTTACTAATTAAACACACTGCATGTATCTATGAGTTTCTGAAGCCGTTACTAATTTAAACACACTGCATGTATCTATGAGTTTCTGAAGCCGTTAGTAATTTAAACACACTGCTTTCAAATTTCAAATCTGTTAATCTCGCGACCTTCTGTCAGTCTTTCACTGTGAAACCGGTTCCCCAGCTAATTAATATTCTTTGCTCTATTTGCTCTTCGCAAGGAAACGGATATTTTTCTGAATCCATATTTGTTCTTAATGACATAGAGCTCTGACTTGCCTGAACATTATCGAGTAATAGCAGGTAGTATTCGGAAATACAACTAATAATTATTAGCAAAACATGAGCAATACTAAATAATAATATGCGTATCTAAGAGTTACTTGCTGAAAAGGAAAAGTGCAGCAATGTCAGCCTGCTGATACAATTAGACAGTTCTTACCGTAAATAATGGGATTTAGGCACGAGTTGAAGAAGGCGCACGACAGTCCAACGTAGACTAGGTCTGTGCCTTTGTCAGTTCTGAAATATTGCACGTAATCAAGGCCTGATATTGGATGTCACTTATCAGGTGGCTATTTTTAAACTGCCATATCTTGTGCCATTTTCCATATCCGGTGTGCCATTTTCCCCATCTGGATTGCCGTTTTCCATATCTGGATTGCCATTTTCCACATATGGATTGCCGTTTTCCCCATCTAGAGTGCCATTTTCCACATCTGGATTGCTTTTTTTCCCTATCTGGATTGCCGTTTTCCCCATCTAGAGTGCCATTTTCCACATCTGGATTGCCGTTTTCCCCATCTGGATTGCCGTTTTCCCCATCTAGAGTGCCATTTTCCACATCTGGATTTCCGTTTTCCACATCGGGATTGCCGTTTTCTCAAACCTGGATTGCAATTTTCCACATCTGAATTGCCGTTTCATACACCTAGAAAGCCATTTTCCTTTATGTGTCATTTTCTTATTTGATGTGCCATTTTGTATTTTCGGTGTGCCATTTTCCTCAACAAGAGTGCCACTTTTCATGTTTAATTAAAAAAGGACTTACAACTCTCGGTTAGGCGAAAATGTGTCCAACAGAGTGACAACCCAGTGTGGTGCCCAGCAAAGTAGAAAGGCGAGAACTAAAATAAAATAGTTTTGGGCAGTAAACAAGTAAAATTGTTTAAAATTGCTATTTTTAGAAATCGGGGAATCCCAGCAAGGATATTTTGAAAGGAGAAGCCCTGAAGGTCGATATCTTGGGGTAAGGTGTGAAAACCGTCCAGCCAATAAGCATCTAGTGGTGTCTTATCGTGCCACAAATTGGAGAAGCGAAGGTGGAGTGTGGCGTGAACCAAGGATTTTAGATAACAACTAGATTGTCAGACTGGGTCCAAAGCGTGCCTAAAATTTGACTCCGAAAGCAACGCTTCATGCTGATTGGCTGGTGGGTTTTCACGCCTAGCCACCCCAATCGTGGCGTGAACAGTTAAGTTGGGCTGGAGCATGAAACTGTTTGTTTCATGCTTGTTTTATTAGAAAGCTGAATAAATTCTAAATCCATCAAAGCAGAACATTTTTCCTCACCAATGACCGCGGTCATTCGCAGGGTGCAGATGCGAGCGCGTTCAATGTGTCGCGAGTCGCTGCGTCTCAAATTTGACACCTTAGACGGTGTGCCTGTGCCACTGCTAGCCAGACAGTGATGAGCTGAACGACTAAAGTCTACTGACTCGGTCAGTGACGCCGAGAACTGCTGCTGGCAGGTGCAGTTATCTGCAGTTTCGAGGGCGGAATATGGATCAGAGATTTGACTGATGGGAGAGATTGTTGCCATGCCTTGTTCTGTCTGTCTAAAAGGTAGATTAGCTGTCTAACAGTTAAATATGCTGTCTAACAGTTACATATGCTGTCTAACAGTTACATATGTTGTCTAACTGTTACATATGCTGTCTAACAGTTACATATGTTGTCTAACAGTTACAAATGCTGTCTAAATGTTACATATTCTGTCTAACAGTTACATATGCTGTCTAACTGTTACATATGCTGTCTAACTGTTACATATGCTGTCTAACAGTTACATATGTTGTCTAACTGTTACATATGCTGTCTAACTGTTACATATGCTGTCTAACAGTTACAAATGCTGTCTAACAGTTACTTATTCTGTCTAACAGTTACATATGCTGTCTAACTGTTACATATGCTGTCTAACAGTTACATATGCTGTCTAACTGTTACATATGCCGTCTAACTGTTACATATGCTGTCTAACTGTTACATATGCTGTCTAACAGTTACATATGCTGTCTAACAGTTACATATGCTGTCTAACAGTTACATATGCTGTCTAACAGTTACATATGCTGTCTAACAGTTACATATGCTGTCTAACAGTTACATATGCTGTCTAACTGTTACATATTCTGTCTAACAGTTACATATGCTGTCTAACAGTTACATATGTTGTCTAACAGTTACAAATGCTGTCTAACAGTTACATATGCTGTCTAACAGTTACATATGCTGTCTAACTGTTAAATATGCTGTCTAACAGTTAAATATGCTGTCTAACTGTTACATATGCTGTCTAACAGTTAAATATGCTGTCTAACTGTTACATATGTTGTCTAACAGTTAAATATGCTGTCTAACTGTTACATATGTTGTCTAACAGTTAAATATGCTGTCTAACTGTTACATATGCTGTCTAACTGTTACATATGTTGTCTAACAGTTAAATATGCTGTCTAACTGTTACATATGCTGTCTAACAGTTAAATATGCCGTCTAACTGTTACATATGTTGTCTAACAGTTAAATATGCTGTCTAACTGTTACATATGCTGTCTAACTGTTACATATGTTGTCTAACAGTTAAATATGCTGTCTAACAGTTAAATATGCTGTCTAACTGTTACATATGCTGTATAACAGTTACATATGTTGTCTAACTGTTACATATGCTGTCTAACAGTTACATATGCTGTCTAACAGGCAGATATGCTGTCTAACAGGCAGATATGCTGTCTAACAGGCAGATATGCTGTCTAACAGGCAGATATGCTGTCTAACAGGCAGATATGCTGTCTAACAGGCAGATATGCTGTCTAACAGGCAGATATGCTGTCTAACAGGCAGATATGCTGTCTAACAGGCAGATATGTTGTCTAACAGAAATACAAGCTGTTTGAGAGGCAGGTGATCGGGTAATATTGTTCTTTTACTTTGGCAAATGAAGAGCACGCAAAGTAGGGTAGGGCTGGTAAAGGACAAATAGGTAATAACAGAACAAAGAAATTAGTTTTTTCCATGAGCAATATCTTTGTGTTTACTTGTGAGCCGTCTAATCTGCCTTAGTCTGTTAGCTTCTCGCACCATTCGCTGAGCTCGATTCCGGGCTTGTCGACCATTGAGGACCAAACTCCAAGGCATAGTGAGAGCTACTGCCTGACGATGAGAAAGTCATGGCAGATGTACACGCCTTAGGAAATTAAAAAAATGCGATCTACAATCAGTACACCACGTTAACAAGTTGAGATGCAGAAAAATTTAGCGAAATGGTTCTAGTTTTTCCAGTTTTTAAAATGAAACAAAAAATCTGTTTGAAAATCGGTTAAATTAAACGGAAGTTGTGTTTTTGCAAGAATTTGTCTCTCGAGGTTCTATACAATTAGCCTCCATGATTAGACCATCCGTAATTTTCTGTGTTAAACCTGTACCTTTGTCTGTCTATTGTACTTCACCTTTATCTGCCACACAGTTTCATTGTTCTCATTATTTAGTCCTGCCCTATATATGACGCATCTCCCTTTCTAGAGACAAATGGGGCAGTTATTTTTAGAGCCGTATTATGTATGCCTGTAGCCATGCAGGAATCACTATTACGAGTATATTAGTATATTTCTGAATCTATTGCATCCATTCCTAGACCACCTTCCCTCTATTCCTCTCCCTCTTTTCCACTCCGTCTATTCCTCTCCCTCTATTCCTCTCCCTCTATTCCTCTCCCTCTTTTCCACTCCCTCTATTCCTCTCCCTCTATTCCTCTCCCTCTTTTCCACTCCCTCTATTCCTCTCCCTCTATTTCTCTCCCTCTATTCCTCTCCCTCTATTCCTCACCCTCTATTCCTCCCCCTCTATTCCTCTCCCTCTATTCCTCTCCCTCTATTCCTCACCCTCTATTCCTCCCCCTCTATTCCTCTCCCTCTATTCCTCTCCATCAATTCCTCACCCTCTATTCCTCTCCCTCTATTCCTCTCCCTCTATTCCTCTCCGTCTATTCCTCTCCCTCTATTTCTCTCCCTCTATTCCTCTCCCTCTATTCCTCACCCTCTATTCCTCCCCCTCTATTCCTCTCCCTCTATTCCTCTCCATCAATTCCTCACCCTCTATTCCTCACCCTCTATTCCTCTCACTTTATTCCTCTCCCTCTATTCCTCTCCCTCTATTCCTCTCCCTATTCATCTCCCTTTATTCCTCTCGCTCTATTCCTCCCCCTCTATTCCTCTCCCTCTATTCATCTCCCTTTATTCCTCTCGCTCTATTCCTCTCCCTCTACGAGCGTATTCCTCTCCATCTATCCATCTCCATCGATCCCTATCCATCTATCCCTCTCCTCTCCTCTCCTTCCCTTCATACTATCCCTCTAGCTCTAATCCAGAGTTAAGTATAATTAAAATCATGTCTGACCAAGGCACAGTGTTCAATAATAATTTAGCTTCTTTATTCGTGATCTGAAATTTTCAGAATTTTACTCCGATGAAAATATTTCGCTTCGCTTCAATTCCCATTGTTCTCCAAAAATAGTGACATTATAGGATTTTAGTTGAGATTCGAATTTTGATTGAGTATGAAATCATTGACAATGTCTATAAACAGGACTGATAAAATGTTTCAGTCATTTTAGTAGAAAGATTGATGTGAATGATTTGTTAAAAAAATGTATATTGTTCGCAGCAAACGCAGAATGATCCTCACTAATATGACACTATCTCTTAGAGACAACGTTCCCCTTGATTTTATTCCTGTCTTCTTCAATTCCTAATAGTGTGACCTATAAGTAAATAATTATTAATAATTATTATGATATTAATTATTATTATTATTATTAATTACTAATAATGTTCAGAAAAAGAAGATACAAAAATTCTTCAAATCCAAGAAAAATCACTCAAAGACGTTAGCATCTAAATTAATATATAAAAGCAAATAAATATTATTGTCCAGACTCCTTAATGATATGAGGATATTTGGAGGTCACTCTGCTCTGGGCACTGCAGTCACAGGTGTGTACATCTGTTCTGACTTTCTCATTGTCAGGAATAAAGGGAAAGGAATAGAGGTAGAGGAATAGACGGAGAGGAATAGAGGGAGTGGAAAAGAGGGAGAGGAATAGAGGGAGAGGAATAGAGGTAGAGGAATAGAGGGAGAGGAATAGAGGTAGAGGAATGGAGGTAGAGGAATAGAGGGAGAGGAATAGAGGTAGAGGAATAGACGGAGAGGAATAGAGGGAGTGGAAAAGAGGGAGAGGAATAGAGGGAGAGGAATAGAGGTAGAGGAATAGAGGGAGAGGAATAGAGGTAGAGGAATGGAGGTAGAGGAATAGAGGGAGAGGAATAGAGGGTGAGGAATGGAGGGAAAGGAATAGAGGTAGAGGAATAGACGGAGAGGAATAGAGGGAGTGGAAAAGAGGGAGAGGAATAGAGGGAGAGGAATAGAGGTAGAGGAATAGAGGGAGAGGAATAGAGGGTGAGGAATGGAGGGAAAGGAATAGAGGTAGAGGAATAGACGGAGAGGAGTAGAGGGAGTGGAAAAGAGGGAGAGGAATAGAGGGAGAGGAATAGACGGAGAGGAGTAGAGGGAGTGGAAAAGAGGGAGAGGAATAGAGGGTGAGGAATAGAGGGAGAGGAATAAAGGGGGAGGAGTAGAGGGAGTGGAATAGATGTAGAGGAATAGAGGGGGTGGAATAGAGGTAGAGGAATAGAGGGAGAGGAATAGAGGTAGAGGAATGGAGGTAGAGGAATGGAGGTAGAGGAATAGAGGGTGAGGAATAGAGGGAGAGGAATAGACGGAGAGGAATAGACGGAGAGGAATAGAGGGTGAGGAATAGAGAATGAAGAATAGAGGTAGAGGAATAGAGGGAGAGGAATAGAGGGATTGGAAAAGAGCGTGAGGAATAGAGGTAGAGGAACTCACACTGGCCACATCTCGCACCAAGGCCACTAAGTTCGATTCCACGGCGAGACCACATTTATTTGGGGCGCAGCCGCGGAGAGAAGGCTTGGGGGCTTGTCGTGCAATTTACGCCCTTGAGGGCCAACCTCCACAGTGAGAGTGTACACTGCCTGACGATGAGAAAGTCAGGGCAGATGTACACACCTGTGTGAGCGTATGCCTGCGTACAGTATCTGTATGCGTGTGTGCTCAGGAGTCAGCGAAATGGGCAGAATTGCCTCCTGGCTGGCTGCGGGTCTAGTGTCACCAAATGATGTGCCATTGCCCGCAGCCCTCCTGCAATTATTATTATATGGTGGACTTTCACGAGAATAAGTCACTCTGTTTGGGAGCAGGCAAAGTAGGCAGTGGGTAGTTGAACTATCTCCGTTTAAAATGGCCTTTAAATCCCATCTAATTATCCTCACCTCTGTGCTCTCGAGTCTTGCTGCCCAGAACGCACACAATGCGGCCGTAGCACCAAGCGATGCACAGCAATGGCAGGCCGTACATCATGCCGAACGCGAATAGCGCATATCCTTGCCGTTTTATTTCTACGGCGTTGTCCTGCTGCTGTCCGACGTAGGTGGAGAACGATTGCACGCAGACAAGATTGTACCGCTTGAAGAAGCTGCTCTCAAATAGATCGAAAACCGAGGCCTGGAATGACAGCATAGGCGGACGTGAATCTGGGATAAGGGTTGGCAAACTTATTAGCTAGCGGGCCAAACAGAGAACCTAAAAGACGACAGCGGGGCGCATTGACTGGAGAAATATGAGATAAGGTAGAGATAAGACAGGGGAGAGATAAGACGGGAGAGATGAGATCAAACAGGAAACAGATGAGACACGGGAGAGATGAGATCAAACAGGAAACAGATGAGACACGGGAGAGATGAGATCAAACAGGAAACAGATGAGACACGGGAGAGATGAGATCAAACAGGAAACAGATGAGACACGGGAGAGATGAGACACGGGAGAGATGAGACACGGGAGAGATGACACACAGGAGGAATGAGACACGGGAGAGATGAGACACGGGAGAGATGAGACACGGGAGAGATGAGACACGGGAGAGATGAGACACCAGAGAGATGAGACACCAGAGAGATGAGACACGGGAGAGATGACACACAGGAGGAATGAGACACCAGAGAGATGAGACACCAGAGAGATGAGACACCAGAGAGATGAGACACCAGAGAGATGAGACACCAGAGAGATGAGACACCAGAGAGATGAGACACCAGAGAGATGAGACACCAGAGAGATGAGACACCAGAGAGATGAGACACCAGAGAGATGAGACACCAGAGAGATGAGACACCAGAGAGATGAGACACCAGAGAGATGAGACACCAGAGAGATGAGACACGGGAGAGAGATGAAATACCAGAGAGATGAGACACGGGAGAAATGAGACACGGGAGAGATGAGACACGGGAGAGATGACACACAGGAGGAATGAGACACCAGAGAGATGAGACACCAGAGAGATGAGACACCAGAGAGATGAGACACCAGAGAGATGAGACACGGGAGAGAGATGAAATACCAGAGAGATGAGACACGGGAGAAATGAGACACGGGAGAGATGAGACACGGGAGAGATGAGACACGGGAGAGATGAGACACGGGAGAGATTCATATTGTTGTTGTCACTAGGATCAATCTAGTTACACTCTCTATGCCCCTCGCACTGACCCTGAGGACAGTCAGGGCTATAGCAATCTAGCGATGGGTAGCACTTTAATTATTCAGTTTTTCCTTGGGGCCTTACAATAATTAAGCTCACTGCACGCTTATTGGCAGCCAAATACTTCCTGATCTACAGAGATAGAACAGGTGACTGAGAAAGACTAAGGATGAGATCGGCTAGAGACTGGAGCGACAGACATATAGGGAAAAGGGATAGTAGATTGAGATGGTGGGTGAGAGGGGGTAGTAGATTGAGTTAGTGGGTGAGAGGGGTAGTAGATTGAGTTAGTGGGTGAGAGGGGCAGTAGATTGAGTTAGTGGGTGAGAGGGGGTAGTAGATTGAGTTAGTGGGTGAGAGGGGCAGTAGATTGAGTTAGTGGGTGAGAGGGGGTAGTAGATTGAGTTAGTGGGTGAGAGAGGGTAGTAGATTGAGTTAGTGGGTGAGAGGGGGTAGTAGATTGAGTTAGTGGGTGAGAGGGGGTAGTAGATTGAGTTAGTGGGTGAGAGGGGGTAGTAGATTGAGTTAGTGGGTGAGAGGGGGTAGTAGATTGAGTTAGTGGGTGAGAGGGGGTAGTAGATTGAGTTAGTGGGTGAGAGGGGGTAGTAGATTGAGTTAGTGGGTGAGAGGGGGTAGTAGATTGAGTTAGTGGGTGAGAGGGGGTAGTAGATTGAAATGGTGGGTGAGAGGGGGTAGTAGATTGAGTTAGTGGGTGAGAGGGGGTAGTAGATTGAAATGGTGGGTAAGAATACTTTTTGGTAAAACCGGAATTCAGAGCTTGCAACATTTTTTACTCCGAACGCTGTCCAGCCCAGTGCGAATTGGCAATACTCTTTAATCGATTAATTCCGTTTTATTATCAAATTATTGTCACCAATCGCAACGCAGGCTTGTCTACGCTGAAGTCAGAGCTGTCTCTCCCCCTCTCTCCCCCTCGCTCTCTATTAATCGAGCATATAAAAAATGCCATAATGATCTCCTAGTAAAAGTGCGTTTTTTTTCTAGAAAAGTTATCTCCTTCCGCTGAGCAGTGTACTCATGGAGACTTCGTGCCAGGAGTTTTTTCTCCGGCTCTCAGAGTGGGACGCTAATGTATTGCCACCGATGCCCAAAGCTCGACTCAAATTGAAATAGGAGGAAAACACAGCAGACAGACTAGAGAAGAAGATTGATCGGCGCGAAGTTTTCGATCTGCTGGCAATTGTAGTTAATTCAATGTTTTCCTCCTGCCTAACTTCCTTTGGCTTTAGTAGAAATTGAAGGGTTGCACCTATTCTCTGAGAAAAAGAACTTGAGAATCGATCGATAGCTAATAATCGATAGCTGCGTGTCGATTGGTTGAAAATAATCTGGCCAATCAGAGGCACTCCAGTTGTAACTTTTGGCTACTCTGCGTACATTTGAAGAATGTACATCTGGCCTAGAGAGGGTCCGTGGCAGAGCGGTTAACGCGTCTGCCTGTCGCACCAAGGTCACTGAGCTCGATTCCGCGGCGAGGCCACATTCATTTTAAGCGCAGTCGCGGAGAGAAGGCTTGGAGGCTTGTCGTGAAATTTACGCCCATTGAGGGCCGACCTCGAAGGCACAGTGAGAGTGTACACTGCCTGACGATGCGAAAGCGTGTGAGCGTGTGCCTGCGTACGGTATCCGTATGCGTGTGTGCCCTCGCTGGCTGGTTGATTAAGTTCATGGGCCAGGATGTACATACCTTGCTTTAGTGCGCGTGCTGTTTGGTAATAAACAACAAGTTCACCTTTATAAGTTCGCAAATAACACTATGCACTTTTTCCAGCTGTTCGCCTCTTACGCATCTAACCGATGAGACTCATAATTGCTTCTCACCAGCCCTTAGAGCAGCAATTTTAACCGAGACCATTATCAGTGATGCGAGAACAGGGGCGCCTCATTAGTTGTCAACCATCGCTGGAATGCCTTAAGAATGACAAAGCTTGTTCTTAAGCCTTTTCGCTAAGAGAAGGGATTTCCAAAAATGGGGAGTGGCATTCCATTTGAACTCGATCCCGATTTTAGCAACCTAAATGGGGCACAAATTGCAGTTGATGACACGCGCGTGCAGCTAAGAGGCTCATGTTCGACTTCATTCACGCCTGATTTGTTTCAGCAATGGAAAAATACCACACGAGGAAGGCACAGATTTTGAGCATATTAGGCTCCGAAAAGAGAATAGTGAGGAAACTCAAGCAGGCCAGGAATGAGGGGAAATGGTCTGGAAGAGATGCGGAAGAACGAATGTCTTTTCTTCGTGTCTCTCTCTCTCTCTCGGATTTCTCAAATCAGAGCATGTGAATCTCCGAGTATACGAGCTAGCTGAATAGGACAGCATAGCTGCACAGAACAGGTGCAAGCTTAAACCCCACCCACCCCACCTCCGCCCCTTCGCCCAATCCGATGCCCCAGACCAGTTTCCCTGCCAAAAAAACCAGTTTTATAAGTCGGGGAGAGCATCGCGTGTGTGAACTCAGGCGCGGATTTTCTGCCCTTTAGTTCTTAGCCACTCTACTTTTATCCTTTTCTTTCTACACTTTTTCATTTATCGTCCATATTCAAACGCTGCTTATAATTACTGGAGTAAAGAATCTAACTAGTAGCAAAGCATTTTTCCAGCATTTAATCCGAACAATTTTAAGGTTGGAATGAGGAGTTTGGAATGAATAACTGCAGGAGGGCTGCGGGCAATGGCACATCATTTGGTGACACTAGACCCGCAGCCAGCGAGGAGGCAATTCTGCCCATTCCGCTGACTCCTGAGCACACGCGCACACAAGCGTGTACATCCGCCCTGACTTTTTCATCGTCTGGCTGTGTACACTCTCATTATGCCTTGCAGGTTGGCCCTCAAGGGCGTGAATTGCACGACAAGCCTACTAGCCTTCTCTGCGCGGCTGCGCCCCAAATGAATGTTGCTTCGCTGCGGAATCGAACTCATGGACCTTGGTGCGAGAGACTAACGCGTTATAAAACCGCTGCCTCTGCCACTGATCGCGTCACACAAATCGCCTCATACCGTTGCTTCACACAAAATGAAACTTAGTACACAAGCTTTTAGCATTGTTCGAAGAAAGCGAATCTCCACCATTACGTGACTTTATTCCGCATTCTCCCTATTTCCCCTCGTGCCATTAATTATCCCATCAATTCTCCCATACCCTCCATTCTCCCATCCCCTCCATTCTCCCATCCCCTCCATTCTCCCATCCCATCTATTCTCCCATTCCATCTATTCTCCCTTCCCATCTATTCTCCCATCCCCTCCATTCTCCCATCCCATCTATTCTCCCATCCCTTCCATTCTCCCATCCCATCTATTCTCCCATTCCATATATTCTCCCTTCCCATCAATTCTCCCATCCCATCTATTCTCCCATCCCATCTATTCCTCCCATTCCATCTATTCTCCCATCCCATCTATTCTCCCATCCCATCAATTCTCCCATCCCTTCTATTATCCCATCCCCTCCATTCTCCCATCCCATCTATTCCTCCCATTCCATCTATTCTCCCATCCCATCTATTCTCCCATTCCATCTATTCTCCCATCCCATCTATTCTCCCATCCCATCTATTCTCCCATCCCTTCCATTCTCCCATCCCATCTATTCTCCCATCCCTTCCATTCTCCCATCCCATCTATTCTCCCATTCCATCTATTCTCCCTTCCCATCTATTCTCCCATCCCATCTATTCTCCCATCCCATCTATTCTCCCATCCCTTCCATTCTCCCATCCCATCTATTCTCCCATTCCATCTATTCTCCCATCCCATCAATTCTCCCATCCCATCAATTCTCCCTTCCCATCAATTCTCCCATCCCATCTATTCTCCCATCCCATCTATTCCTCCCATTCCATCTATTCTCCCATCCCATCTATTCTCCCATCCCATCAATTCTCCCATCCCTTCTATTATCCCATCCCCTCCATTCTCCCATCCCATCTATTCCTCCCATTCCATCTATTCTCCCATCCCATCTATTCTCCCATTCCATCTATTCTCCCATCCCATCTATTCTCCCATCCCATCTATTCTCCCATCCCTTCTATTCCTCCCATCCCTTCTATTATCCCATCCCATCTATTCTCCCATCCCATCAATTCTCCCATCCCATCTATTCTCCCATCCCATCAATTCTCCCATCCCTTCTATTATCCCATCCCCTCCATTCTCCCATCCCATCTATTCCTCCCATTCCATCTATTCTCCCATCCCATCTATTCTCCCATCCCATCTATTCTCCCATCCCTTCTATTCTCCCATCCCATCTATTCCTCCCATTCCATCTATTCTCCCATCCCATCTATTCTCCCATCCCATCAATTCTCCCATCCCATCTATTCTCTCATCCCATCAATTCTCCCATCCCTTCTATTATCCCATCCCCTCCATTCTCCCATCCCATCTATTCCTCCCATTCCATCTATTCTCCCATCCCATCTATTCTCCCATTCCATCTATTCTCCCATCCCATCTATTCTCCCATCCCATCTATTCTCCCATTCCATCAATTCTCCCATCCCATCAATTCTCCCATCCCATCAATTCTCCCTTCCCATCAATTCTCCCATCCCATCTATTCTCCCATCCCTTCCATTCTCCCATCCCTTCTATTATCCCATCCCCTCCATTCTCCCATCCCATCTATTCCTCCCATTCCATCTATTCTCCCATCCCATCTATTCTCCCATCCCATCTATTCTCCCATCCCTTCTATTCTCCCATCCCATCTATTCCTCCCATTCCATCTATTCTCCCATCCCATCTATTCTCCCATCCCATCAATTCTCCCATCCCATCTATTCTCTCATCCCATCAATTCTCCCATCCCATCAATTCTCCCTTCCCATCAATTCTCCCATCCCATCTATTCTCCCATCCCTTCCATTCTCCCATCCCCTCCATTTTCCCATCCCATCTATTCTCCCATCCCATCAATTCTCCCATCCCATCTATTCTCCCATTCCATCAATTCTCCCATCCCATCAATTCTCCCATCCCATCAATTCTCCCTTCCCATCAATTCTCCCATCCCATCTATTCTCCCATCCCTTCCATTCTCCCATCCCCTCCATTTTCCCATCCCATCTATTCTCCCATCCCATCAATTCTCCCATCCCTTCTATTATCCCATCCCCTCCATTCTCCCATCCCATCTATTCCTCCCATTCCATCTATTCTCCCCTCCCATCTATTCTCCCATTCCATCTATTCTCCCATCCCATCTATTCCTCCCATCCCATCTATTCTCCCATCCCTTCTATTCTCCCATCCCTTCTATTCTCCCATCCCTTCTATTCTCCCATCCCTTCTATTCTCCCATCCCATCTATTCTCCCATCCCATCTAATCTCCCATCCCATCTATTATCCCATCCCATCTATTCTCCCATCCCTTCTATTGTCCCATCCCTTCTATTCTCCCATCCCTTCTATTCTCCCATCCATTATATTCTCCCATCCCATCTATTCTCCCATCTCATCTATTTTCCCATCCCTTTCATTCTCCGATAAGCCCCATTCTCCCATTGGCTCCATTCTCCCCTTGAAACAGGTTGTCACTGTGCTCACCTGAGGCAGGCTGCACAGCACGGCGGTGATCAGGGAGGCAATCAACAATAATCTAGCTCTTCTGCTTGCAGTCGTAATGCTAAACGGTCTGCTAATAGCCAGGTATCTGTCAATGGCTATGGATGTGACAATAAACGATGACAGGTAGAGCCCGAATGCCGACAGGACCCGATAGAGTTTGCACAATATCCTGCCGCCGTACCAGGTGTGCGTCGCCATAGTGATCATTTCCACTAGAGGCGTCAGTAACACAATTAGATCAGCTAAAGCCAGGTGCATAATGAAATGATTCACCTTGCTCCAACGACGCCTATTAGAATAGAGATTAGCGAAAACAGTCATGTTGCCGACTAGACCTATCAGGAAGATCAATAATAGACTGACGAATGCGCCAGTTTTGAATGGCAGGTATTCGATACGACAGTTCTGCGATTGGTTGACTTCGGCAACGGTGAATGTTAGCAATTGGCCAACATCAGACGGCTGAAATGTGTACTCCAACGACAGGTTGTGTCTTTCGAGATTGTCGCTTAGTTGGGTCCAGATTTCGTAACAGCGCGGCTCGCCAAAGTCCTCCGATTGGCTGGGTCGAAGGCTCTGCACCAGCGATAGACTGACGGTCATTGTCTACCTGGCTGTGTCTACCTGGCTGTGTCTACCTGGCTGTGTCTACCTGGCTGTGTCTACCTGGCTGTGTCTACCTGGCTGTGTCTACCTGGCTGTGTCTACCTGGCTGTGTCTACCTGGCTGTGTCTACCTGGCTGTGTCTACCTGGCTGTGTCTACCTGGCTGTGTCTACCTGGCTGTGTCTACCTGGCTGTGTCTACCTGGCTGTGTCTACCTGGCTGTGTCTACCTGGCTGTGTCTACCTGGCTGTGTCTACCTGGCTGTGTCTACCTGGCTGTCTCTACCTGGCTGTGTCTACCTGACTGTGTCTATCTGGCTGTGTCTACCTGGCTGTGTCTACCTGGCTGTGTCTACCTGGCTGTGTCTACCTGGCTGTGTCTACCTGGCTGTGTCTACCTGGCTGTGTCTACCTGGCTGTGTCTACCTGGCTGTGTCTAGTGTCTACCTGGCTGTGTCTACCTGGCTGTGTCTACCTGGCTGTGTCTACCTGGCTGTGTCTACCTGGCTGTGTCTACCTGGCCGTGTCTACCTGGCTGTGTCTACCTGGCTGTGTCTACCTGGCTGTGTCTACCTGACTGTGTCTACCTGGCTGTGTCTACCTGGCTGTGTCTAGTGTCTACCTGGCTGTGTCTACCTGGCCGTGTCTACCTGGCTGTGTCTACCTGGCTGTGTCTACCTGGCTGTGTCTACCTGACTGTGTCTACCTGGCTGTGTCTACCTGGCTGTGTCTAGTGTCTACCTGGCTGTGTCTACCTGACTGTGTCTACCTGGCTGTGTCTAGTGTCTACCTGGCTGTGTCTACCTGGCTGTGTCTACCTGGCTGTGTCTAGTGTCTACCTGGCTGTGTCTAGTGTCTACCTGGCTGTGTCTACCTGGCTGTGTCTACCTGGCTGTGTCTAGTGTCTACCTGGCTGTGTCTACCTGGCTGTGTCGAATAGAACGTTGACAGTAAGCGCGCAATCTAAAGGGAATAATGCAGTGATTTTGTCAACCGAGTAATTTGTTCAAATATTTCCAGCAAACAAGAGTAGCAACACAATTTTGTGAATGCGAGAGAGATTCCCCACTTAATGATTACTAGACAAAGAAGATTGCTTTACTACATGTAGGTGTTCGTGTTCATTTGTTTCTTGTGCGAGTTACATTGTAAAAATCGATGAAACCTTCCCTAACAAAGGCTAAGACCTAGCTGTTCATATGAATGACTGCTCACTTGTTGCCTCCCTCAAAGCATGAACTGCCGTTAGTTTTGTCTAACAGAGCATGAATTCTCGTCTGAAAAAACTACCTACACGCATTCTCAAACACCTTTCGACAAGAGAGAGAAACAATTAACTTGATCAGTAGATCAGTGATCGTATACTTTTGTACTATTACGGCCCAGTCATGTATGCTATCTCCAGTCTACATCTTAACTCTATGGCACTGTTTTAAATATCTGTTTTATTATACTTGAAATCCAAATTATGGAACTGCAAGGAAATAATAGAATATAATGCATTCGTACAGATTATGATAGGATAGGATGGAATGGAAGAGAATGGAATAGAATCTAATAGAATAGAATAGAACAGAATAGAACAGAATAGAACAGAATAGAATAGAATGGCATAGAATGGAATAGAACAGGATAGAATGGAATAGAATGGAATGGAATATAATAGAATAGAATCTAATAGAATCTAATAGAATAGAATAGAACAGAATAGAACAGAATAGAATAGAATGGCATAGAATAGAATAGAACAGAATAGAATAGAATGGCATAGAATGGAATAGAACAGAATAGAATAGAATGGCATAGAATGGAATATAATAGAATTGAATAGAATAAAATAGAATTGAATGGAATATAATAGAATGGAATAGAATAGAATAGAATAGAATGGCATAGAATAGAATAGAACATTGAAATCGATCAGAAATCGATCAGAATAAGTAAGGATATACATAGCGAGCTTCAAATTATGCCAACATTAAACCCCACATCCAAGCGATACATCCTCTTGTACTTTTCCAAAGTAAGAAACTATTAATGCATTTTCTAAATAGGCATCTAATTTCGCTAGCTCTGCTGGCCTCACCTGGCCATCAGGTCAGAAAATAAATACTTCCAGAAGCAACAAAAATATATATAGAATAAGGTCCAGACAGATTACTAAGCAGACAGACGGAAGACTATATGAGAACAGTCAATAACTGCAAGATAAATATAACATATATTCTACAGCAGCTGGCAATTACATACTGGGCCACACACACCCCATTCGATCGTCAAAGCAAAATAGAAAAAGCATCGAATTGTATTTATAGCACCGACGAAATGTACAACAGCTAGTTTCTAGGCCAAGCATTGCAGGAAACAGAGATCAAAGTGTCCCCGGTTACACAAAGAATGGCTATATATAAAGCCATTGCGCCTAGCAAGTAATTTCCGCTCCTCTACAAGAAGAAGAAGAAGATGAACACAATTTGCATTCTTCAATTAGGCAACTGACCAATCAAACTACACATCTTAATAGAAATTCTATTAGCCATGTCTTCGACATATTTCTTCTGACAATTCTATTAGAATTGTAGATTGTTTTGAGATTCAATTTACTTTTTCAATTTTCTTTTCTTTGACAAAATTAAAAAATAATTAGCAATTATAGCTTCACGGTAAATAATTTGACGACTGGTTAAGAAAAAGTGCAAACTCTCTGTTTACCAAGAAAAGGACTGCCTTATCAGAATAGATTGCAATAGATCAGAATGGATTGCTAGTCGAGCCTCAGTGGATGAAGGATTAGAATGGATTGCTAGTCTAGCCTCAGTGGATGAATGATTAGAATGGATTGCTAGTCTAGCCTCAGTGGATGAAGGATTAGAATGAATTGCTAGTCTAGCCTCAGTGGGTGAAGGATTAGAATGGATTGCTAGTCTAGCGTCAGTGGATGTAGGATTAGAATGGATTGCTAGTCTAGCCTCAGTGGATGAAGGATTAGAATGGATTGCTAGTCTAGCCTCAGTGGGTGAAGGATCAAATGGATTGCTAGTCTAGCCTCAGTGGATGAAGGATCAGAATGGATTGCTAGTCTAGCGTCAGTGGGTGAAGGATTAGAATGGATTGCTAGTCTAGCCTCAGTGGATGAAGGATTAGAATGGATTGCTAGTCTAGCCTCAGTGGATGAAGGATTAGAATGGATTGCTAGTCTAGCCTCAGTGGATGAAGGATCAGAATGGATTGCTAGTCTAGCCTCAGTGGGTGAAGGATTAGAATGGATTGCTAGTCTAGCCTCAGTGGATGAAGGATCAGAATGGATTGCTAGTCTAGCCTCAGTGGGTGAAGGATTAGAATGGATTGCTAGTCTAGCCTCAGTGGATGAAGGATTAGAATGGATTGCTAGTCTAGCCTCAGTGGATGAAGGATTAGAATGGATTGCTAGTCTAGCCTCAGTGGATGAAGGATTAGAATGGATTGCTAGTCTAGCCTCAGTGGATGACGGATTAGAATGGATTGCTAGTCTAGCCTCAGTGCATGAAGGATTAGAATGGATTGCTAGTCTAGCCTCAGTGGATGAAGGATTAGAATGGATTGCTAGTCTAGCCTCAGTGTATGAAGGATTAGAATGGATTGCTAGTCTAGCCTCAGTGGTTGAAGGATTAGAATGGATTGCTAGTCTAGCCTCAGTGCATGAAGGATTAGAATGGATTGCTAGTCTAGCCTCAGTGGATGAAGGATTAGAATGGATTGCTAGTCTAGCCTCAGTGGATGAAGGATTAGAATGGATTGCTAGTCTAGCCTCAGTGGGTGAAGGATCAGAATGGATTGCTACTCTAGCCTCAGTGGATGAAGGATTAGAATGGATTGCTAGTCTAGCCTCAGTGGGTGAAGGATTAGAATGGATTGCTAGTCTAGCCTCAGTGGATGAAGGATTAGAATGGATTGCTAGTCTAGCCTCAGTGGATGAAGGATTAGAATGGATTGCTAGTCTAGCCTCAGTGGGTGAAGGATTAGAATGGATTGCTAGTCTAGCCTCAGTGGATGAAGGATTAGAATGGATTGCTAGTCTAGCCTCAGTGGATGAAGGATTAGAATGGATTGCTAGTCTAGCCTCAGTGGGTGAAGGATTAGAATGGATTGCTAGTCTAGCCTCAGTGGATGAAGGATTAGAATGGATTGCTAGTCTAGCGTCAGTGGATGTAGGATTAGAATGGATTGCTAGTCTAGCCTCAGTGGATGAAGGATTAGAATGGATTGCTAGTCTAGCGTCAGTGGATGTAGGATTAGAATGGATTGCTAGTCTAGCGTCAGTGGATGTAGGATTAGAATGGATTGCTAGTCTAGCCTCAGTGGATGAAGGATTAGAATGGATTGCTAGTCTAGCGTCAGTGGGTGAAGGATCAGAATGGATTGCTAGTCTAGCCTCAGTGGATGAAGGATCAGAATGGATTGCTAGTCTAGCCTCAGTGGATGAAGGATTAGAATGGATTGCTAGTCTAGCCTCAGTGGGTGAAGGATTATAATGGATTGCTAGTCTAGCCTCAGTGGATGAAGGATTAGAATAGATTGCTAGTCTAGCCTCAGTGGATGAAGGATTAGAATGGATTGCTAGTCTAGCCTCAGTGGGTGAAGGATTAGAATGGATTGCTAGTCTAGCCTCAGTGGATGAAGGATTAGAATGGATTGCTAGTCTAGCCTCAGTGGATGAAGGATTAGAATGGATTGCTAGTCTAGCCTCAGTGGATGAAGGATTAGAATGGATTGCTAGTCTAGCCTCAGTGGATGAAGGATTAGAATGGATTGCTAGTCTAGCCTCAGTGGATGAAGGATTAGAATGGATTGCTAGTCTAGCCTCAGTGGATGAAGGATTAGAATGGATTGCTAGTCTAGCCTCAGTGGATGAAGGATCAGAATGGATTGCTAGTCTAGCCTCAGTGGATGACGGATTAGAATGGATTGCTAGTCTAGCCTCAGTGCATGAAGGATTAGAATGGATTGCTAGTCTAGCCTCAGTGGATGAAGGATTAGAATGGATTGCTAGTCTAGCCTCAGTGTATGAAGGATTAGAATGGATTGCTAGTCTAGCCTCAGTGGTTGAAGGATTAGAATGGATTGCTAGTCTAGCCTCAGTGCATGAAGGATTAGAATGGATTGCTAGTCTAGCCTCAGTGGATGAAGGATTAGAATGGATTGCTAGTCTAGCCTCAGTGGATGAAGGATTAGAATGGATTGCTAGTCTAGCGTCAGTGGGTGAAGGATTAGAATGGATTGCTAGTCTAGCCTCAGTGGATGAAGGATTAGAATGAATTGCTAGTCTAGCCTCAGTGGATGAAGGATTAGAATGGATTGCTAGTCTAGCCTCAGTGGATGAAGGATTAGAATGGATTGCTAGTCTAGCCTCAGTGGATGAAGGATCAGAATGGATTGCTAGTCTAGCCTCAGTGGGTGAAGGATTAGAATGGATTGCTAGTCTAGCCTCAGTGGATGAAGGATCAGAATGGATTGCTAGTCTAGCCTCAGTGGGTGAAGGATTAGAATGGATTGCTAGTCTAGCCTCAGTGGATGAAGGATTAGAATGGATTGCTAGTCTAGCCTCAGTGGATGAAGGATTAGAATGGATTGCTAGTCTAGCCTCAGTGGATGTAGGATTAGAATGGATTGCTAGTCTAGCGTCAGTGGATGTAGGATTAGAATGGATTGCTAGTCTAGCCTCAGTGGATGAAGGATTAGAATGGATTGCTAGTCTAGCGTCAGTGGGTGAAGGATCAGAATGGATTGCTAGTCTAGCCTCAGTGGATGAAGGATCAGAATGGATTGCTAGTCTAGCCTCAGTGGATGACGGATCAGAATGGATTGCTAGTCTAGCGTCAGTGGGTGAAGGATCAGAATGGATTGCTAGTCTAGCCTCAGTGGATGAAGGATTAGAATGGATTGCTAGTCTAGCC
This sequence comes from Macrostomum hystrix, assembly GCA_950097015.1. Lineage (NCBI taxonomy): Eukaryota > Metazoa > Platyhelminthes > Macrostomidae > Macrostomum > Macrostomum hystrix. The sequence goes on from CATNEN010000038.1 coordinate 26,590,512, forward strand.
TCAGTGGGTGAAGGATCAGAATGGATTGCTAGTCTAGCCTCAGTGTTTGAAAGATTAGAATGGATTGCTAGTCTAGCCTCAGTGGATGACGGATTAGAATGGATTGCTAGTCTAGCCTCAGTGCATGAAGGATTAGAATGGATTGCTAGTCTAGCCTCAGTGGATGAAGGATTAGAATGGATTGCTAGTCTAGCCTCAGTGGATGAAGGATTAGAATGGATTGCTAGTCTAGCCTCAGTGGGTGAAGGATCAGAATGGATTGCTACTCTAGCCTCAGTGGATGAAGGATCAGAATGGATTGCTAGTCTAGCCTCAGTGGATGACGGATTAGAATGGATTGCTAGTCTAGCCTCAGTGCATGAAGGATTAGAATGGATTGCTAGTCTAGCCTCAGTGGATGAAGGATTAGAATGGATTGCTAGTCTAGCCTCAGTGTATGAAGGATTAGAATGGATTGCTAGTCTAGCCTCAGTGGTTGAAGGATTAGAATGGATTGCTAGTCTAGCCTCAGTGCATGAAGGATTAGAATGGATTGCTAGTCTAGCCTCAGTGGATGAAGGATTAGAATGGATTGCTAGTCTAGCGTCAGTGGATGTAGGATTAGAATGGATTGCTAGTCTAGCGTCAGTGGATGTAGGATTAGAATGGATTGCTAGTCTAGCCTCAGTGGATGAAGGATTGGAATGGATTGCTAGTCTAGCGTCAGTGGGTGAAGGATCAGAATGGATTGCTAGTCTAGCCTCAGTGGATGAAGGATCAGAATGGATTGCTAGTCTAGCCTCAGTGGATGAAGGATTAGAATGGATTGCTAGTCTAGCCTCAGTGGGTGAAGGATTAGAATGGATTGCTAGTCTAGCCTCAGTGGATGAAGGATTAGAATGGATTGCTAGTCTAGCCTCAGTGGATGAAGGATTAGAATGGATTGCTAGTCTAGCCTCAGTGGGTGAAGGATTAGAATGGATTGCTAGTCTAGCGTCAGTGGATGAAGGATTAGAATGGATTGCTAGTCTAGCCTCAGTGGATGAAGGATTAGAATGGATTGCTAGTCTAGCCTCAGTGGATGAAGGATTAGAATGGATTGCTAGTCTAGCCTCAGTGGATGAAGGATCAGAATGGATTGCTAGTCTAGCCTCAGTGGATGAAGGATCAGAATGGATTGCTAGTCTAGCCTCAGTGGGTGAAGGATCAGAATGGATTGCTAGTCTAGCCTCAGTGGGTGAAGGATTAGAATGGATTGCTAGTCTAGCCTCAGTGGGTGAAGGATTAGAATGGATTGCTAGTCTAGCCTCAGTGGATGAAGGATTAGAATGGATTGCCAGTATAGCCTCATTGGATGAAGGATTAGAATGAATTGCTAGTCTAGCCTCAGTGGATGAAGGATTAGAATGAATTGCTAGTCTAGCCTCAGTGGATGAAGGATCAGAATGAATTGCTAGTCTAGCCTCAGTGGATGAAGGATCAGAATGGATTGCTAGTCTAGCCTCAGTGGATGAAGGATTAGAATGGATTGCTACTCTAGCCTCAGTGGATGAAGGATTAGAATGAATTGCTAGTCTAGCCTCAGTGGATGAAGGATTAGAATGAATTGCTAGTCTAGCCTCAGTGGATGACGGATTAGAATGGGTTGCTAGTCTAGCCTCAGTGGATGACGGATTAGAATGGGTTGCTAGTCTAGCCTCAGTGGGTGAAGGATTAGAATGGATTGCTAGTCTAGCCTCAGTGGATGAAGGATTAGAATGGATTGCTAGTCTAGCCTCAGTGGATGAAGGATCAGAATGGATTGCTAGTCTAGCCTCAGTGGATGACGGATTAGAATGGATTGCTAGTCTAGCCTCAGTGCATGAAGGATTAGAATGGATTGCTAGTCTAGCCTCAGTGGATGAAGGATTAGAATGGATTGCTAGTCTAGCCTCAGTGTATGAAGGATTAGAATGGATTGCTAGTCTAGCCTCAGTGGTTGAAGGATTAGAATGGATTGCTAGTCTAGCCTCAGTGCATGAAGGATTAGAATGGATTGCTAGTCTAGCCTCAGTGGATGAAGGATTAGAATGGATTGCTAGTCTAGCCTCAGTGGATGAAGGATTAGAATGGATTGCTAGTCTAGCGTCAGTGGGTGAAGGATTAGAATGGATTGCTAGTCTAGCCTCAGTGGATGAAGGATTAGAATGAATTGCTAGTCTAGCCTCAGTGGATGAAGGATTAGAATGGATTGCTAGTCTAGCCTCAGTGGATGAAGGATTAGAATGGATTGCTAGTCTAGCCTCAGTGGATGAAGGATCAGAATGGATTGCTAGTCTAGCCTCAGTGGGTGAAGGATTAGAATGGATTGCTAGTCTAGCCTCAGTGGATGAAGGATCAGAATGGATTGCTAGTCTAGCCTCAGTGGGTGAAGGATTAGAATGGATTGCTAGTCTAGCCTCAGTGGATGAAGGATTAGAATGGATTGCTAGTCTAGCCTCAGTGGATGAAGGATTAGAATGGATTGCTAGTCTAGCCTCAGTGGATGTAGGATTAGAATGGATTGCTAGTCTAGCGTCAGTGGATGTAGGATTAGAATGGATTGCTAGTCTAGCCTCAGTGGATGAAGGATTAGAATGGATTGCTAGTCTAGCGTCAGTGGGTGAAGGATCAGAATGGATTGCTAGTCTAGCCTCAGTGGATGAAGGATCAGAATGGATTGCTAGTCTAGCCTCAGTGGATGACGGATCAGAATGGATTGCTAGTCTAGCGTCAGTGGGTGAAGGATCAGAATGGATTGCTAGTCTAGCCTCAGTGGATGAAGGATCAGAATGGATTGCTAGTCTAGCCTCAGTGGGTGAAGGATCAGAATGGATTGCTAGTCTAGCCTCAGTGTTTGAAAGATTAGAATGGATTGCTAGTCTAGCCTCAGTGGATGACGGATTAGAATGGATTGCTAGTCTAGCCTCAGTGCATGAAGGATTAGAATGGATTGCTAGTCTAGCCTCAGTGGATGAAGGATTAGAATGGATTGCTAGTCTAGCCTCAGTGGATGAAGGATTAGAATGGATTGCTAGTCTAGCCTCAGTGGGTGAAGGATCAGAATGGATTGCTACTCTAGCCTCAGTGGATGAAGGATCAGAATGGATTGCTAGTCTAGCCTCAGTGGATGACGGATTAGAATGGATTGCTAGTCTAGCCTCAGTGCATGAAGGATTAGAATGGATTGCTAGTCTAGCCTCAGTGGATGAAGGATTAGAATGGATTGCTAGTCTAGCCTCAGTGTATGAAGGATTAGAATGGATTGCTAGTCTAGCCTCAGTGGTTGAAGGATTAGAATGGATTGCTAGTCTAGCCTCAGTGCATGAAGGATTAGAATGGATTGCTAGTCTAGCCTCAGTGGATGAAGGATTAGAATGGATTGCTAGTCTAGCGTCAGTGGATGTAGGATTAGAATGGATTGCTAGTCTAGCGTCAGTGGATGTAGGATTAGAATGGATTGCTAGTCTAGCCTCAGTGGATGAAGGATTGGAATGGATTGCTAGTCTAGCGTCAGTGGGTGAAGGATCAGAATGGATTGCTAGTCTAGCCTCAGTGGATGAAGGATCAGAATGGATTGCTAGTCTAGCCTCAGTGGATGAAGGATTAGAATGGATTGCTAGTCTAGCCTCAGTGGGTGAAGGATTAGAATGGATTGCTAGTCTAGCCTCAGTGGATGAAGGATTAGAATGGATTGCTAGTCTAGCCTCAGTGGATGAAGGATTAGAATGGATTGCTAGTCTAGCCTCAGTGGGTGAAGGATTAGAATGGATTGCTAGTCTAGCGTCAGTGGATGAAGGATTAGAATGGATTGCTAGTCTAGCCTCAGTGGATGAAGGATTAGAATGGATTGCTAGTCTAGCCTCAGTGGATGAAGGATTAGAATGGATTGCTAGTCTAGCCTCAGTGGATGAAGGATCAGAATGGATTGCTAGTCTAGCCTCAGTGGATGAAGGATCAGAATGGATTGCTAGTCTAGCCTCAGTGGGTGAAGGATCAGAATGGATTGCTAGTCTAGCCTCAGTGGGTGAAGGATTAGAATGGATTGCTAGTCTAGCCTCAGTGGGTGAAGGATTAGAATGGATTGCTAGTCTAGCCTCAGTGGATGAAGGATTAGAATGGATTGCCAGTATAGCCTCATTGGATGAAGGATTAGAATGAATTGCTAGTCTAGCCTCAGTGGATGAAGGATTAGAATGAATTGCTAGTCTAGCCTCAGTGGATGAAGGATCAGAATGAATTGCTAGTCTAGCCTCAGTGGATGAAGGATCAGAATGGATTGCTAGTCTAGCCTCAGTGGATGAAGGATTAGAATGGATTGCTACTCTAGCCTCAGTGGATGAAGGATTAGAATGAATTGCTAGTCTAGCCTCAGTGGATGAAGGATTAGAATGAATTGCTAGTCTAGCCTCAGTGGATGACGGATTAGAATGGGTTGCTAGTCTAGCCTCAGTGGATGACGGATTAGAATGGGTTGCTAGTCTAGCCTCAGTGGATGACGGATTAGAATGGATTGCTAGTCTAGCCTCAGTGGATGACGGATTAGAATGGGTTGCTAGTCTAGCCTCAGTGGATGAAGGATTAGAATGGATTGCTACTCCAGCTTCAGTGGGTTAAGGATAAGGGTTGAGATGAGACAATAAAAAATTAGACATATATCCAGTCTTAAAATGAGATTTTAGATTCCCAGCTTTCTAAATCCCGAGGTGTAACATCCCTAATGCTTTAGATGGACAGAAAAAGTGCGCGAATTCAAAAAAGCTTTCAGAGATGCACCATTCTTGTCAAACGATTAAACAAAGTGGTGGCTATATAATCCAACAGATTTAATCCATTAAATCTGGTACACCAAGCCACATCAAAATTCGTTCACAGGTACTTATATGAAAGTGCAAGACTTGTAAATGAAATTTCGACAGAATTTTTTGTCCATTGTAGAACGTAGAACTTGTCAATCAATTAATTCTAATCGGCAATTTATATTGAAATCCAATGTACTTACCAATCGCTTTGTTCCTGCAAAGTCTGGCAGACGAATTGTCTGGCGCCAAATAAGCCTTTCATGTTCTGCACTCGGCAAATTTTCAATCAGGGGGCAAGCGAATTCCAAGATATTTAGCCTGACAAAGAGCGTTAGCTGCTCGACTCTTCTGATTGGCTGGGAATCTGCCAACCAATAGGAGAGTTGCATCTGTTTTAATCAGAGAAGTCCAACTGGCAGATGATGGTGTTGTTCTATACGAAGTCAAGACGCTAAATCTATTTTTTTCAATAATCAAATTAACTGTTGGGCATCAGTCCATCTGGTCGTTCTTAGTAACAGATACTGTCTCCCTTCTTTCAGTAAGGCTTTCTAGAAACAGAAGCTTGAAGTATCGTGTTCAAAAGTTCGACTTGGATTTTGAGAACTTTTATAACTTCTTCCTGTCTGTCAAATCGACAGGAGCGACATTTTTTATTTTGAGTGTTTTCTTTTTAATTGTGTTTCATCGTCTAACTTACCATGATGTGTAACAATTAACTAAAACTGTGTCTTCAGTGTATTATTGTTTAATATTGTTTAATAATTGTTCACCATTGTGTAACAGGTGAGCTCCATTGTGTAACAGGCGAGCTCCATTGTCTAACAGGTGAGCTCTGAATGTCTAACAGGTGAGCTCTGAATGTCTAACAGGTGAGCTCTTAATGTCTAACAGGTGAGCTCTGAATGTCTAGCAGGTGAGCTCTGAATGTCTAACAGGTGAGCTCTGAATGTCTAACAGGTGAGCTCTGAATGTCTAACAGGTGAGCTCTGAATGTCTAACAGGTGAGCTCTGAATGTCTAACAGGTGAGCTCTGAATGTCTAACAGGTGAGCTCTGAATGTCTAACAGGTGAGCTCTGAATGTCTAACAGGTGAGCTCTGAATGTCTAACAGGTGAGCTCTGAATGTCTAACAGGTGAGCTCTGAATGTCTGACAGGTGAGCTCTGAATGTCTAATAGGTGAGCTCTGAATGTCTAATAGGTGAGCTCTGAATGTCTAACAGGTGAGCTTCATATTGCAAAGTATTAGACTAACATCCAAAATTAGATTCAGAGTCAGAGTCAGACTTCAGAGTCAAAACCCGAGCCTATTATTTTCCTAACCTGAATAACGTTTTCTTCCTGAATGTTGTTTGCTCTCTGTCGAAGCATGCGTGACACAACAATACGCGTAACGATCTTACACTATAATAGCGATTTTGGCAATATTTTCGGGCAATAGTTAAAAGTGCAGAAGAGTGGAGTTTGGCGTTGGACAAAAGAATTTAGTAGTTAATTTATACCGGCAAGAGCATAATTGAAAGAGGTTTATAATTAAGGACTACGCCAAAGCTCTAAAATAAGGTGACCTCGAGGATAATAGGATAAGTTTGTTTACTATTACCACGCTTTCATTCTTTTTGGTCATCACCCGTTCAGTTAATATTATAATTGTGGATATATTGGCTGATAAGGGATAATGCAAGCTGTTCAATGAGAAACATTAAAATGTACTATTAGTTGAAGGCCACTCACAATAGACTTGATCACATGACGCTCATGACGCTATTAATCTACGAAATTCAGGACCTCAGCATTTCATTTCCAATCAGAATAAACTGACGAAAAGTTTCTGCGAATTCAGAGCCAATGATTCAGTCAGTGAGACAGAGACACTTCAGAGCCGATGATTCAGTCAGTGAGACAGAGACACTTCAGAGCCAATGATTCAGTCAGTCAGTCAGTCAGTTACACTTCAGAGCCAATGATTCAGTCAGTCAGTAAGTCAGTTACACTTCAGAGCCGATGATTCAGTCAGTCAGTCAGTCAGTCAGATACACTTCAGAGCCGATGATTCAGTCAGTCAGATACACTTCAGAGCCAATGATTCAGTCAGTCAGTCAGATACACTTCAGAGCCGATGATTCAGTCAGTCAGTCAGTCAGACAGATACACTTCAGAGCCGATGATTCAGTCAGTCAGTCAGTCAGTCAGTCAGATACACTTCAGAGCCAATGATTCAGTCAGTCAGTCAGATACACTTCAGAGCCAATGATTCAGTCAGTCAGATACACTTCAGAGCCGATGATTCAGTCAGTCAGTCAGATACACTTCAGAGCCAATGATTCAGTCAGTCAGATACACTTCAGAGCCAATGATTCAGTCAGTCAGTCAGTCAGTCAGTCAAATACACTTCAGAGCCGATGATTCAGTCAGTCAGTCAGATACACTTCAGAGCCAATGATTAAGTCAGTCAGTCAGATACACTTCAGAGCCGATGATTCAGTCAGTCAGTCAGTTACACTTCAGAGCCGATGATTCAGTCAGTCAGTCAGTCAGTCAGTTACACTTCAGAGCCGATGATTCAGTCAGTCAGTCAGTCAGACAGATACACTTCAGAGCCAATGATTCAGTCAGTCAGTCAGATACACTTCAGAGCCAATGATTCAGTCAGTCAGATACACTTCAGAGCCGATGATTCAGTCAGTCAGTCAGTCAGTCAGTCAAATACACTTCAGAGCCAATGATTCAGTCAGTCAGTCAGTTACACTTCAGAGCCGATGATTCAGTCAGTCAGTCAGTTACACTTCAGAGCTGATGATTCAGTCAGTCAGTCAGTTACACTTCAGAGCCGATGATTCAGTCAGTCAGTCAGTCAGACAGATACACTTCAGAGCCAATGATTCAGTCAGTCAGTCAGATACACTTCAGAGCCAATGATTCAGTCAGTCAGATACACTTCAGAGCCGATGATTCAGTCAGTCAGTCAGTCAGTCAGTCAGATACACTTCAGAGCCAATGATTCAGTCAGTCAGTCAGTTACACTTCAGAGCCGATGATTCAGTCAGTCAGTCAGTTACACTTCAGAGCTGATGATTCAGTCAGTCAGTCAGTTACACTTCAGAGCCGATGATTCAGTCAGTCAGTCAGTCAGTCAGATACACTTCAGAGCCGATGATTCAGTCAGTCAGTCAGTCAGTTACACTTCAGAGCCGATGATTCAGTCAGTCAGTCAGTCAGTCAGATACACTTCAGAGCCGATGATTCAGTCAGTCAGATACACTTCAGAGCCAATGATTCAGTCAGTCAGTCAGATACACTTCAGAGCCGATGATTCAGTCAGTCAGTCAGTCAGACAGATACACTTCAGAGCCGATGATTCAGTCAGTCAGTCAGTCAGTCAGTCAGATACACTTCAGAGCCAATGATTCAGTCAGTCAGTCAAATACACTTTAGAGCCGATGATTCAGTCAGTCAGTCAGATACACTTCAGAGCCAATGATTCAGTCAGTCAGATACACTTCAGAGCCAATGATTCAGTCAGTCAGTCAGATACACTTCAGAGCCAATGATTCAGTCAGTCAGATACACTTCAGAGCCGATGATTCAGTCAGTCAGTCAGTCAGTCAGTCAAATACACTTCAGAGCCAATGATTCAGTCAGTCAGATACACTTCAGAGCCAATGATTCAGTCAGTCAGTCAGTCAGTCAGTCAAATACACTTCAGAGCCAATGATTCAGTCAGTCAGTCAGTCAAATACACTTTAGAGCCGATGATTCAGTCAGTCAGTCAGTCAAATACACTTCAGAGCCGATGATTCAGTCAGTCAGTCAGTCAGTCAGTCAAATACACTTCAGAGCCAATGATTCAGTCAGTCAGATACACTTCAGAGCCAATGATTCAGTCAGTCAGTCAGTCAGTCAGTCAAATACACTTCAGAGCCGATGATTCAGTCAGTCAGTCAGTCAGTCAGTCAAATACACTTCAGAGCCAATGATTCAGTCAGTCAGATACACTTCAGAGCCAATGATTCAGTCAGTCAGTCAGTCAGTCAGTCAAATACACTTTAGAGCCGATGATTCAGTCAGTCAGTCAAATACACTTTAGAGCCGATGATTCAGTCAGTCAGTCAGATACACTTCAGAGCCGATGATTCAGTCAGTCAGATACACTTCAGAGCCAATGATTCAGTCAGTCAGATACACTTCAGAGCCGATGATTCAGTCAGTCAGTCAGATACACTTCAGAGCCGATGATTCAGTCAGTCAGTCAGTTACACTTCAGAGCCGATGATTCAGTCAGTCAGTCAGTCAGTCAGTTACACTTCAGAGCCGATGATTCAGTCAGTCAAATACACTTCAGAGCCGATGATTCAGTCAGTCAGTCAGTCAGACAGATACACTTCAGAGCCGATGATTCAGTCAGTCAGTCAGATACACTTCAGAGCCGATGATTCAGTCAGTCAGTCAGTCAGTCAGTCAAATACACTTCAGAGCCAATGATTAAGTCAGTCAGTCAAATACACTTTAGAGCCGATGATTCAGTCAGTCAGTCAGATACACTTCAGAGCCAATGATTCAGTCAGTCAGTCAGATACACTTCAGAGCCAATGATTAAGTCAGTCAGTCAGATACACTTCAGAGCCGATGATTCAGTCAGTCAGTCAGTTACACTTCAGAGCCGATGATTCAGTCAGTCAGTCAGTCAGTCAGTTACACTTCAGAGCCGATGATTCAGTCAGTCAAATACACTTCAGAGCCGATGATTCAGTCAGTCAGTCAGTCAGACAGATACACTTCAGAGCCGATGATTCAGTCAGTCAGTCAGTTACACTTTAGAGCCGATGATTCAGTCAGTCAGTCAGTTACACTTCAGAGCCGATGATTCAGTCAGTCAGTCAGTCAGTCAGTCAGACAGATACACTTCAGAGCCAATGATTCAGTCAGTCAGTCAGTTACACTTCAGAGCCGATGATTCAGTCAGTCAGTCAGTTACACTTCAGAGCCGATGATTCAGTCAGTCAGTCAGTTACACTTCAGAGCCGATGATTCAGTCAGTCAGTCAGTCAGACAGATACACTTCAGAGCCAATGATTCAGTCAGTCAGATACACTTCAGAGCCGATGATTCAGTGTAGTGGGGTGAAATATATAATTTAACGAGCCTGTAGCGGACCTAAAAGCGAAAATTTCGGCCAGTACTTTGCCAGGCCACTTGACCATTGTTTCCCCAAACCCTTGTTGGCTTAGTTATCGTCTATGGCCCTCAGTCTGACGCACAGTTGCGACTTAGATGAAGCCCCTTGTTGCGCGAGTTTTGTTGTTTAACTTTCTGCTCGCAAGCTAGAGAGCTACCCACAAATATATGCTAGAGTTCTGATCCTCTACAAGCCAGTGTATAATAGTTATTATTCACGATGTGTCAGTTACAATGGCAAGCAACATCAACTGTCTGTCAATCCACGATAGTGTTCGTCATAGCTTCTTTCCTAACACTAAAGTGCACTAGGGGTTGGTAGATGCACTTCTGCGCTTGGGAAATAACGAGTTCTATTTCAATCAATGAAAATATTTTAGACAACTTTTTCAGCTCTTTGAATAAGTTCAGGGTACCTTTTAACCAGAACTCAATCGGAAAAATTGCACACAGACGATTGAAAGTCAGTCAGATATCTATAATATTTTCCCACTAGGTAGATTCTGATATTCCCAAATCCTATCCCTTTACGGTAGATTCTGATATTCCCAAATCCTATCCCTTTACGGTAGATTCTGATATTCCCAAATCCTATCCCTTTACGGTAGATTCTGATATTCCCAAATCCTATCCCTTTACGGTAGATTCTGATATTCCCAAATCCTATCCCTTTACGGTAGATTCTGATATTCCCAAATCCTATCCCTTTACGGTAGATTCTGATATTCTCAAATCCTATCACTCTAGGGTAGATTCTGATATTCTCAAATCCTATCCCTTTACGGTAGATTCTGATATTCTCAAATCCTATCACTCTAGGGTAGATTCTGATATTCTCAAATCCTATCACTCTAGGGTAGATTCTGATATTCCCAAATCCTATCCCTTTACGGTAGATTCGGATATTCTCAAATCCTATCACTCTAGGGTAGATTCTGATATTCCCAAATCCTATCCCTTTACGGTAGATTCTGATATTCTCAAATCCTATCACCCTAGGGTAGATTCTGATATTCTCAAATCCTATCCCTTTACGGTAGATTCTGATATTCTCAAATCCTATCCCTTTACGGTAGATTCTGATATTCACAAATCCTGTCCCTTTACGGTAGATTCTGATATTCCCAAATCCTATCCCTTTACGGTAGATTCTGATATTCCCAAATCCTATCCCTTTACGGTAGATTCTGATATTCTCAAATCCTATCACTCTAGGGTAGATTCTGATATTCTCAAATCCTATCCCTTTACGGTAGATTCTGATATTCTCAAATCCTATCACTCTAGGGTAGATTCTGATATTCTCAAATCCTATCACTCTAGGGTAGATTCTGATATTCCCAAATCCTATCCCTTTACGGTAGATTCGGATATTCTCAAATCCTATCACTCTAGGGTAGATTCTGATATTCCCAAATCCTATCCCTTTACGGTAGATTCTGATATTCTCAAATCCTATCACCCTAGGGTAGATTCTGATATTCACAAATCCTGTCCCTTTACGGTAGATTCTGATATTCCCAAATCCTATCCCTTTACGGTAGATTCTGATATTCTCAAATCCTATCACCCTAGGGTAGATTCTGATATTTCTAAATCCTATCACTCCAGGGTAGATTCTGATATTTCTAAATCCTATCACTCCAGGGTAGATTCTGATATTTCCAAATCCTACACATGAACTCCCTATATAAAATATTGAGCCATGAAGCAGTTAAAGGAAATTTCAGTTAGTGTTTTGTAGTCTGTAATAAATAAATAGATTATATATTAACTGTTAATCGACTACTTCACACACTCGTGTATTGGAGTTTCCGTAGCGAAAAAACCGATGCGATGCACAACTTGAAAAAAATCTCGGATCAAATATTTCAGCGCCACTTGGGAGCAAAAAAAAAGTTATGAAACATAACTATGAAATCAGAAATCATTGTGAGAATCTGGAATTAGCACACAAATATGTGATTGACAACATTTGCGCAAACTGACTTTAGCAAGGCTGCTTAGAATTTATAAAGTACATTTAAGGTTGAAGGAAGGAAAAAACTAGGCTGAAGTTTCTGTGAACATCATTTAAAGCTAACACATAACTGATACATTGTTGGCGTGAAAGCAAGCGAGGTAGAGAAACGCCTTTCTGTAGGGTCATTTAATCAGTCATTACCCTCCATTCCTACAGGGTCATTTAATCGGTCATTACCCTCCATTCCTACAGGGTCATTTAATCGGTCATTACCCTCCATTCCTACAGGGTCATTTAATCGGTCATTACCCATTACCCTCCATTCCTCCAGGGTCATCTAGTCGGTCATATCCTCCATAATTTCAGGTTCATAATGTCATTTTTACTCGTGTTTGCAAGCTCCGTTTTTAGACTATTTTTTGTAGAAGAGAAGATGCAAATATCAATTAATAAAAAGGGACAGGAAGTTGACTTGGAAATACTAAAATTAGCAAACACAACAATTAGCCAATGAATGAAAAGTGGTATGTACACTAGCAATAGATTTTACAAAGTGATATAGTAAGAAACATGTACAAAGATCCAGGCTAAAGCTACAATTTTTCACACTTTGTAAAAGTTTTGTTTACCAAACAAAATCTGTGTAATCATACAACAATATTTTCGTATGAAACTGTTTGATAATAAAAATACTTTATCATTAAAAAAAAAATCTCTTTGGAGTCTACTGTACAGAAGTGTTGCTGTACGTTATGTACAATACTGGATATAAAAACATCTTAGCAAACACAGAATATTATGTCGTAAGTCTAATTCATTCCTTGCTTTTCATCGACCAAGGAAATCTGTGATTTTCCACATTCAAATTTAGGAAATCTGTTGTTTTCCTCATTCAAATTTAGGAAATCTGTGATTTTTCTTACCTAAATCTAGGAAATCTTTACAGTTTTGAATGAAGCCTTTATGTGATTTTTTGTAAATTCTGCGCAAATAAAAACCTGTGATTAACTTTTAATGGCAATTATGATCTAAAGCAGTTAGTATTTTTGTTATACTCGTATAACCTGAATAGATAATAAAAAAGAATTATTCTACTGAAAATAGGTTAAAAAACTGATATAAAAAGACATTTACGAGCGATGAAAAACAATTATATAAAATCAGCACTTACTGAGAAAGAGAGAAATCAGAAATCTCGGCTTTTAGAAGAGACAATCACACCAGGTAGTCTTTGACTGCTAGTAACAGTCTTTTATAGGTTTAATGAAACCAATTTTGTCACATTCTAGGACAGGTTAAAAATAGATTCTTATCAAAAGTGGAGCTCAATTTTTATTCGGTTCAGATATAATAACAGTTAGGTATCATTTAAAACATTGATTTGGATATTTAAGTCACTTCTTTACAGAAAGGTAGATAATAAGGGCTAGGACTCCAGCGGCAACGATGCCAATTATGATGAGAATTACGCACCTTTTACGGGCCTTGCGCTGCAATGGAAATGGAATTGTATATAAGTGTCTTAGTAGGAATGCTGATGGAGTGACAGACTGGTGTGAGTAGGAATGCTGATGAAGTGACAGACTGGTGTGAGTAGGAATGCTGATGGAGTTACAGATTGGTGTGAGTAGGAATGCTGATGAAGTGACAGATTGGTGTGAGTAGGAATGCTGATGGAGTGACAGACTGGTGTGAGTAGGAATGCTGATGGAGTGACAGATTGGTGTGAGCAGGAATGCTGATGGAGTGACAGATTGGTGTGAGTAGGAATGCTGATGGAGTGACAGATTGGTGTGAGCAGGAATGCTGATGGAGTGACAGATTGGTGTGAGTAGGAATGCTGATGGAGTTACAGACTGGTGTGAGTAGGAATGCTGATGGAGTGACAGACTGGTGTGAGTAGGAATGCTGATGGAGTGACAGATTGGTGTGAGCAGGAATGCTGATGGAGTGACAGATTGGTGTGAGTAGGAATGCTGATGGAGTTACAGACTGGTGTGAGTAGGAATGCTGATGGAGTTACAGACTGGTGTGAGTAGGAATGCTGATGGAGTGACAGACTGGTGTGAGTAGGAATGCTGATGAAGTGACAGACTGGTGTGAGTAGGAATGCTGATGGAGTGACAGATTGGTGTGAGTAGGAATGCTGATGGAGTTACAGACTGGTGTGAGTAGGAATGCTGATGGAGTGACAGTATGAGTTAGCAGATTTGGAACACAGTGATTGTTTGAAATTTATTTTTAAAGGCTTTTCCAGAAAAGTACATTTTATGATAAACAATACAGTATTTATCTACACAAACAATTCTAACTCGTTACGCACTGGCTCACTGCCGTAGTTGATGGAAAACAACAAGCCTATTTTGGCTGTGCCAGACAGGTTTGGATCAAATTAAAAAGTAAAGGTAAAAATTCTGGTTAAAATAACAGCTCAGACTGTAGTAATGAGCAGGAACTAAAAATACATTATAATACCGAATCTCTGTCTTTGAAGATTCAGTCTTTCATTCCTAGTTAGGATATGATTAATACAACTTGTAATATTTTGTGAAGATGAAATATTATTATATTTAGAGTGCACAGGCGGTCTCACCTTGTACACAATGGCCTGTTGGAGCTGCTCACGGCCCTGTTCGGCGTTGTCGGCCGCCGAGGCCACATTCTGGGCGATGTCATCACCTGATGGAGATGGGGATTAAGATGAGAATGGGAATGGGATTACAGATGAGATTGGGATTACAGATGAGAATGGGTATGGGATTACAGATGAGGTTTGGAATGGGATTACAGATGAGAATGGGAATGGGATTACAGATGAGATTGGGAATGGGATTACTGATGAGAATGGGAATGGGATTACAGATTACAGATGAGAATGGGATTACAGATGAGAAACGGAATGGGATTACAGACGAGAATAGGCATGCGATTACAGATAAGAAACGAAGTACTCACAAATGATGCCCTGGTCATAGACCATGCTAGAAAGCTCCTTAAACATTTCTTCAATGTTTTGTATGTCGCCAAGCATCTCTCGCATTCTCTGCTCCTGATTTTGCATGTTTAGCAATTCCGCATTAGCCTGAAGCTGCTCTCGCTGTGCTAGGCTGGACATCTGCTCGTCATCCTCCAGCTGCTGCTGCTGCTGCTGCTCTTGCTGCAGCTGAACCAGATCGTGCACTCGTCGCATTGCGGTCTCCTGAACCCGCTTGTACTTGGCCACGGAGGCTTTGTACTGCTCCAGTAGTCGGGTGCGACTAGGGCGAGAGGTGAGTAGAAGTTTGAGCACTGCTTAAACATAATCACTAGATCTTATCTGTCCGCACCCTACTCTTATCTACTCTTATCTCCCTACTCGCATCCATCCGCTCCCTACTCGCATCCATCCGCTCCCTACTCGCATCCATCCGCTCCCTACTAGCATCCATCCGCTTCATACTAGCATCCATCCGCTCCTTACTAAGCATCCATCCGCTCCCTGCTAGCACCATACGCTCCCTACTAAGCATCCATCCGCTCCCTGCTAGCATCCATCCGCTGCATACTAGCATCCATCCGCTCCCTACTAGCTTATATCCGCTCCATACTAGAATCCATCCGCTCCCTACTAGCTTATATTCGCTCCCTACTAGCATCCATCCGCTCCCTTCCAGCATCCATCCGCTCCCTACTCGCATTCACCCGCTCCCTGCTAGCATCCATCCGCTTCCTGCTAGCATCTACCCTAAAACGCGCACCGAGTATTGAGCATGACATCTTCAATTGTTATGGAGCCCAGCTGTTGCAGCAAGTCGGCAGAAGCGGAAATCAAAGCGTTTGTGTCGCTCTGCTTGTCACCGATGGCGGATGTCAAGGATACCACATTGGTTGGCCGACCCGCATTCAGTTGAGCACAGAGTCTATCTAAATCTTTCACATTGTTATCCAATCGTTGCACATTGTAAGTGCATCGATCGATCAATTGTCCAGCCTTCCTATTGTTTTCCTGTTGACTGAAACTGCCGCCAATGCCACTATTGGCTGCACCGATACTGCCGTAGGACATGACCTAGCTGCTGATTGTTTAGCAATACTTCCACTGGTCAGCGCAGAGAAGTCTGGTAAAGTAACTGCTGGAAGGGAAAACACACCAGTCTTTGAAATAAGATCTGATACACTATTGCGGATTAAGATGACCTGCAAAGAGTATATAGAAAGATGGGTGACACATTTCGGATATAAGTGCACAGATCTTAGAAGGAAGGGGTGACAGATATCAGGAGAAGGGTGACAGATATCAGTAGAAATGTGACAGATATCAGGAGAAGGGTGACAGATCTCAGGAGACGGGTGACAGATATCAGGAGACGGGTGACAGATCTCAGGAGATGGGTGACAGATATCAGGAGACGGGTGACAGATCTCAGGAGATGGGTGACAGATATCAGGAGACGGGTGACAGATATCAGGAGAAGGGTGACAGATATCAGGAGATGGGTGACAGATCTCAGGAGACGGGTGACAGATATCAGGAGAAGGGTGACAGATCTCAGGAGACGGGTGACAGATATCAGGAGACGGGTGACAGATCTCAGGAGATGGGTGACAGATATCAGGAGACGGGTGACAGATCTCAGGAGATGGGTGACAGATATCAGGAGACGGGTGACAGATCTCAGGAGATGGGTGACAGATATCAGGAGACGGGTGACAGATCTCAGGAGATGGGTGACAGATATCAGGAGACGGGTGACAGATATCAGGAGAAGGGTGACAGATATCAGGAGATGGGTGACAGATATCAGGAGATGGGTGACAGATATCAGGAGACGGGTGACAGATATCAGGAGAAGGTCGACAGATATCAGGAGATGGGTGACAGATCTCAGGAGATGGGTGACATATATCAGGAGACGGGTGACAGATATCAGGAGAAGGGTGACAGATATCAGGAGATGGGTGACAGATATCAGGAGATGGGTGACAGATATCAGGAGATGGGTGACAGATATCAGGAGATGGGTGACAGATATCAGGAGAAGGGTGACAGATCTCAGGAGAAGAGTAACTGAGCTGATGACAGTTGTGAAAAAAACAAAGAAGAGAAGGAATCACGCAAACGAGTGCATGGGAAAACGAAGTGACAAACTTAGTCAAAACTTAGAGAAGGTAAACTTTATGGGGTTACATCGATAATAAGAAAGTAGAGTTTCTACTAAAGGTGTGCAGAAAAAAAGATAGATAACATTATTTGTAGAAATGAGACAATACAAAACTCAGTGTTAAATTCTATGGATAAATCCATTTTTTACAATAAATGTCTCGGAAATAATGATTTTCTAATTATTATTTTTTCCTGTCCAGACAACAGTGCTCAGCTATCGGCGGTGAACAAGCATTTTGTTTGTAGAATTCTAAATCTGGACATGTTGGCCGTCGCGTGAACATTTGAAGGCAGCAAATTTAACTAAACAGAAATCACCCCAATAAGCCAGAAAATATATGCGTTATTAAGTACTCGTAGATTACAAGCAAATCATACAACAATAATAATATTAAATATGACATTGTGGACGAAACCAACAAGGGCAAATATTTAAAGCGTGAATTAACATTTTTTATTCTTTTAAAACTAAAACATCTATACTTAGTGCTGCTGTGCGCTATTCAAATATGACTTCAGTGGTGAGAAATGCACTATTATTGTTGAATAAATACTACTTGTTAGTAGACAACGAATATCTTAATAATAATTTGATAACGGAATTCTGCAAAGCTGTTAGTGACGATCAGAATTTTTTAAGCTCACTTCTTCATAATAATAAATAAAGCCAACTAACTAGGATAGAGAAAACACGAAAAGAAAAAATGTACATTAAAACGCAATAATGCATGCTTTATACACACTTAGAAGTAACAACATTAGCATATTTAACAACAATAATAAGGGGGGAAAGGGGGGAAGATGAGACAGGAAAAGAGAGAGGGGAAGAGAGAGGATGGGAGAGGAGAAGAGAGTGGGGAAGAGAGAGGATGGGAGAGGAGAGAAGAGGGGAGAGGAGAAGAGAGTGCGGAAGAGAGAGGAGGGGAGAGGAGAGAAGAGGGAGAGGAGAAGAGAGGGAAGAGGAGAGGAGAGGAGAGGGAGAGAAGAGGGGAGAAGAGAGAGGGGAGAGGAGAGGAGAGGAGAAGAGAGTGGGGAAGAGAGAGGATGGGAGAGGAGAGAAGAGGGGAGAGGAGAAGAGAGTGCGGAAGAGAGAGGAGGGGAGAGGAGAGAAGAGGGAGAGGAGAAGAGAGGGAAGAGGAGAGGAGAGGAGAGGGAGAGAAGAGGGGAGAAGAGAGAGGGGAGAGGAGAGGAGAGGAGAAGAGAGTGCGGAAGAGAGAGGAGGGGAGAGGAGAGAAGAGGGAGAGGAGAAGAGAGGGAAGAGGAGAGGAGAGGAGAGGGAGAGAAGAGGGGAGAAGAGAGAGGGGAGAGGAGAGGAGAGGAGAAGAGAGTGGGGAAGAGAGCGGAGGGGAGAGGAGAGAAGAGGGAGAGGAGAAGAGAGGGAAGAGGAGAGGAGAGGAGAGGAGAGTGGGGAAGAGAGAGGGGAGAGGAGAGAAGAGGGGAGAGATAGATGAAGAAATTTAAGGGTAGTAATGATAATATGACTTTACTCTTTCGTAAAATAATGTACGAGGGGAGAGGGTAATGTAAGAAGGTGGGGTAAGTAAATTAGTGGAAATCTTATTGCATCAATGCAAATGATACAAGACAGCTACAAGACACATAGATTAAACATAGGGAATGGGTATGTGCCTATAATAACTAAGAAACTAAAGCATTAGCATCTGAGATCGCTCTGAAAAACTCAAAAGCAAAGAATACTCATTAAAAAAGAGAAAAATCAAGTTTGCCTGTAACGGATAGACAGATAGGTCATAATTTATTATTGCACAATAACATTGGAAAGAGGGTTGGTACATTAAAAAAACTGATTTACTAATCGTCATTATAAACTGAAGCACAAGCACACAAGATGCTGCAAGTAGCATTAGGCGCAAATTATAACTATATTTGAAAGTGGCCTAAATAAAATGGCCTTGTTTGTTACTGTATGGTTTTAACATATCTGAGTGCGACGCAAACTTCTAAAAAAACTGAAAAGCACATATCGAAAGGGTGTTTTTCTTTTTCCTCTCTGATACATTACTATTAGCAGCATGGATTATACATTAGGTTAAGAAGCATTGTCTGTGTATCGATTTTATCAGCGAAAACTGAGCAAGTATCTGGTTTGGGTTCGAAATAATAAATAGCAACTAATGAAAGTGTTTTTTTAAATACATACGTAACACAAAATACCATTTTCATATGAAAGCAACGATGATAACAGAATAAAATTTTTATCACTTTTATAAATCAGGATTGGGATTTGTGGAATATAAGGATTATAATTAGTGAGCTATCAGGTTAGGGACTTGTGGGACTTTCAGGGTTGGGATTTGTTGGATTTTCCGATTGGGATTTGTGCGATTTCAGGATTGGGATTTGAGATTTCAGGATGGGATCTGTGATTTCAGGATTGGGACTTGTGGGATTTCAGTACTGGAAAAACGGGGCAATTTTAGATTGGGATTTTGGAGATTTCAGCGTTGGGATTTGTGAGATTTTAAGGTTGGGATTTGTGGGATTCTATTGTCTTTGGGACCTTACAGAAATATCGTCAAAAACATCAATAGAACTGCGTTAACCACTTTATCCACAGTTCAAGAGCGAGTTGAATTGCCAGCAAGTCTATTTACAGTGTTACACTAAAGGAATTTCACTTACATTTTCTATGAAAATCGTATCATCTAGATCAATAAATACATGTAACGATAGCTACAAAATAAAATCTGGGCTTATCTAAGCACTGGTTAAAGCGTACATTTTAGTTAAATAATTAGACAAATTTGCTTATAACACACCTGCTAAAAAGAGAAACAAATTTAATCTTAATAAGCTTCTATTGGAATACAAACATGCACAATTCTTTTCTATTCAATGCAATGATATAGTATAAACATCAATACTATGATACTATTACGAATCTATGGGTCGATATACAGTTAAGCATATAGATCTAGAACTCAGAAATCTACAGATTCTGCAACAGTTAAGCATGCAGATCTAGAACTTTGGCATCTATTGTCCATAGATCAGAACTACAGTTTAATGAGTCTACTGAAGCTTTCAAGAAAAAATTTGTTATCTCTAGCATAATGTATTTATAAAAAGTGCATTTTGAAGAAAGCCCGATTAATGTATGATTTCATTTATGTTTATTACAATCAGACGGCACTATTGACTCGGATGTTTAAAACAACAATTCGCTAAGAAGTGTTCTTTGAACGCCTAATCACCTGGGTAAGCACCTCGGAAGTGAGATCCGGCCAGGATTTCTGCAGCTCCTCCCATTCCGGCTTGCAGACGACGCGTTGGGCGCTGTGCTTCATGAACTGGCAGCAGGCCTGCTTCAGACTAGCCGCTTTGTGCATGTGGGCCAGCAATAGGATCTCTTCGAAATTGTCGAAGCAGATCTGTCTGGCCAGCATGTCGGCGCATGCGGACTTTAACGAATTCACCTCGTATTTGTCAGCCACCTTCAGAATCTCGGCTAGGTCCTCCACTCTGCGCGGATTATTAATTTGACGTTAAGTGTGCTCAATAACAGTTGTTTAGTCACTAACTTTTTTACTGTGCTCAATTACTGTTTTTTTACTCAATTTACTCAGTTGTTTAGTGCGCTAAATAACTGCAGTTTACTCAATAACAGTTGTTTATTCAATAACTGTTTACTATATTACTGTTGTTTATTCAATAACTGTTTACTCAATTACTGTTGTTTATTCAATAACTGTTGTTTACTTAATAACTGTTTACTCAATTACTGTTGTTTATTCAATAACTGTTATTTACTTAATAACTGTTTACTCATTTACTGTTGTTTATTCAATAACGGTTGTTTACTCAATTACTGTTGTTTATTCAATAACTGTTGCTTATTTAATAACTGTTTACTCAATTACTGTTGTTTATTCAATAACGGTTGTTTACTCAATAACTGTTGTTTACTTAATAACTGTTTACTCAATTACTGTTGTTTATTCAATAACGGTTGTTTACTCAATAACTGTTGTTTACTCAATAACTGTTGCTTATTTAATAACCGTTATTGAACCGTTATTCAATAACGGTTGTTTACTCAATAACTGTTGTTTATTCAATAACTGTTTACTATATTACTGTTGTTTATTCAATAACTGTTTACTCAATTACTGTTGTTTATTCAATAACTGTTGTTTACTTAATAACTGTTTACTCAATTACTGTTGTTTATTCAATAACGGTTGTTTACTCAATTACTGTTGTTTATTCAATAACTGTTGCTTATTTAATAACTGTTTACTCAATTACTGTTGTTTATTCAATAACGGTTGTTTACTCAATAACTGTTGTTTACTCAATAACTGTTTACTCAATTACTGTTGTTTATTCAATAACGGTTGTTTACTCAATAACTGTTGTTTACTCAATAACTGTTGCTTATTTAATAACCGTTATTGAACCGTTATTCAATAACGGTTGTTTACTCAATAACTGTTGTTTACTCAACAACTGTTTACTCAATTATTGTTGTTTACTCAATTACTGTTGTTTATTCAATAACGGTTGTTTACTCAATAACTGTTGTTTACTCAATAACCGTTTACTCAATTACTGTTGTTTATTCAATTACTGTTGTTTACTTAATAACTGTTTACTCAATAACTGTTGTTTATTCAATAACGGTTGTTTACTCAATAACTGTTGTTTACTCAATAACTGTTTACTCAATTACTGTTGTTTATTCAATTACTGTTGTTTACTTAATAACTGTTTACTCAATAACTGTTGTTTATTCAATAACGGTTGTTTACTCAATAACTGTTGTTTACTCAATAACTGTTTACTTAATTACTGTTGTTTATTCAATAACTGTTTACTCAATTACTGTTGTTTATTCAATAACTGTTGTTTACTCAATAACTGTTGTTTACTCAATAACTGTTGTTTACTCAATAACTGTTTTTAGTGTGCTTAATTAGTTGTTTAGTGTGATTAACAGTTGAAAGAACACGCTATCTTTCTTTATTTCGGAGTCAGCATCGTCGAGATATTCAGCAATTCTTGTCGGAGACCGTTTTGACAAAGACAACTAACGTTTCTCTGTACTCGTATAAACCTCTATTGCCGATCCATATTGGCGAAAAACATGAAAAAACTAACAATTTATTCAAAATAAAATAGGTATCAATAATAGTCGACACCAGCACAAAATTATGCCCATATTTAATGATTTTTGCCACCAGACACCCCGAACAGAATCGTTGAATATCTCGACGATGCCGATGTTCTGCTCTTTTTAAAGTTGTTTCATCGGATAGAGCGCAAAATTTCAGCCCGCGTTCTGGATTTTCATGGCGATAGATTGAATATTCTAGCAGATACAGAAAAGAGAAATGTGGATATTTGAAATGCCTTTTGCTGTTAATCCACAGTCTCGTATGCAAAAAATTCGGAGAAATACTCGTAGAAGGCATAATAAGCCAAGTTAAACCAATAATCGCACTAGAGCATACCTGTGCTCAACACTCATATTGCCGGTGTAGAGAAATCGCATCACATGACGCCAGGTCTCCGGACTAGTATCGCAAATGTCCACCCTATTAGACGAAGACTCTTTGCATCGATGCGCAAACATAGCTTTGAAAACGCTGGATCTAGCAGCCAATACAGTCTTGTGTGCTCTAAACACTGTCTCACCAATACCAATGGACACGTCTGCAAATGTGTGATCATCTAGTAAGCTGGCCATGTCGTCAGCCAGGCAGATGAGATTATCACCGGATGGCGGCGCCACAGCGCTTGAACAGACGTGCTGATATTCGCCTTTCAGTATAAAATCTAAATTGCAGATCACAGATAGGGCTGTGCCGCGTAGTTTGCCTTTCTCAACGAAACGCTTGAAGCCCCAGTCGTTCTCTTCCTTGTTGAACATGTGCTGCAGGTGCTTCTTGCCGAACTGCACCTTTAACGCGTGTTGGACTATTTGTTAGGATAGTTTTCGGTTAGAGACTACTAACTCTATCAAGCCGTTAAGTTGAACATTCCCAGCTCTATCAAACCTTTGAGTACTTTGAGGTGAACACCCAGCTCTATCAAACCTTTGAGTACTTTGAGTTGAACACTCCCAGCTCTATCAAACCTTTGAGTACTTTGAGTTGAACACTCCCAGCTCTATCAAACCTTTGAGTACTTTGAGTTGAACACCCAGCTCTATCAAACCTTTGAGTACTTTGAGTTGAACACTCCCAGCTCTATCAAACCTTTGAGTACTTTGAGTTGAACACTCCCAGCTCTATCAAACCTTTGAGTACTTTGAGTTGAACTCTCCCAACTCTATCAAACCTTTGAGTACTTTGAGTTGAACACTCCCAACTCTATCAAACCATTGAGTACTTTGAGTTGAACACTCCCAACTCTATCAAACCATTGAGTACTTTGAGTTGAACACTCCCAGCTCTATCAAACCTTTGAGTACTTTGAGTTGAACACTCCCAACTCTATCAAACCTTTGAGTACTTTGAGTTGAACACTCCCAACTCTATCAAACCATTGAGTACTTTGAGTTGAACACTCCCAGCTCTATCAAACCTTTGAGTACTTTGAGTTGAACACTCCCAACTCTATCAAACCTTTGAGTACTTTGAGTTGAACACTCCCAACTCTATCAAACCTTTGAGTACTTTGAGTTGAACACTCCCAACTCTATCAAACCATTGAGTACTTTGAGTTGAACACTCCCAACTCTATCAAACCATTGAGTACTTTGAGTTGAACACTCCCAACTCTATCAAACCATTGAGTACTTTGAGTTGAACACTCCCAACTCTATCAAACCTTTGAGTACTTTGAGTTGAACACTCCCAACTCTATCAAACCATTGAGTACTTTGAGTTGAACACTCCCAACTCTATCAAACCTTTGAGTACTTTGAGTTGAACACTCCCAGCTCTATCAAACCATTGAGTACTTTTAGTTGAACACTCTTAACTCTATCAAACATTTGAGTACATCGAGTTGAACACTCTTAACTCTATCAAACATTTGAGTACATCGAGTTGAACACTCTTAACTCTATCAAACATTTGAGTACATCGAGTTGAACACTCTTAACTCTATCAAACATTTGAGTACATCGAGTTGAACACTCTTAACTCTATTAAACCTTTGAGTATTTTGAGTCTAACACTCTAAGCTATCTCAATCCTTTGAGTACTTTGTGTTGAACACTCTCAACTCTATCATTCTGTAAGTTTTCCCAAACCCAATATTATGCCTATCGAAACAATAAACGACATCAGTAAATAATTCAAAGGAAACAAAACAAAACGAACAACCAACCTCCATTTCTACATCGTTGTTCCGCTTCTCCAACAAGATCAAATCGAACTTTGATGGTATCTGACAAACTGTCTCGCTAATAGGCACTCCGTTGACCTCTTTGACCTCTAGAAATAGGCTGAGATATCCGCGCGCATCTCTATCAATGCCATCTGGATAGAGGTTCATGCAGCATTTGATCTCTGGCTTCTCTGGCGACCAGAATAGACTACTAGATAGTTTATCGCCAGAGCCCAGCATACTAACATAATCCCAATTGCTAATAGTCCATTTGAAGCGAACGCTGTATAATCTGTGATCTGTGATGCACTGGGTGTCAAAGCAGGAGGTATCTTTCTCTGGCATAGTATCCAGTTCGCTGCCTTGTTTTAAGAGAAGAGCTTTAGCAAAATAAATAGTGTCAATAAATAATTAAGTACAATTGTAGTACACCCACTTCGAGTCTGAGATTTACTTCCAAGATGTTTTATCAAAGCATGCCTCTCGATGTTTGTGCAGAATAACGAGCTGTGCTGCTCTATTGAAAACACTTGGCACACTGCAAATAATGTTTGCACTTTATTTTATATATTAAGGCCCATAATAGGGATAGTAGCATTTTGAACATAGAGTTTTAAAACAACTAAAGGAATCACCTAAAATTCACATAGCAAAAACAATTTATTGGCCCATAGCCAATTTTCCTTTTTTTCCACAGTAAAAAGTAAAATTAATTTTATTATCATATAATCAGGAACAAATCTAGTATAGCTGTGCATACTTATACTACATTTCCACATAGTGTAGTAGAGATGCTTTTATCAATCTTTTTGAAAGTCTAATTCATACCTTTGCTCTTTGTTTAAATGCGCAAAATATAATTTAAATGTAAATTATTATTATTATTCTGTCAAATTCATTCACATTAACTAACCTTTTGTGTACATAAACGATTGCAATTTCTGTGAGACAAATCAACTTGCCAGTGCAGCATAAAAGCCTATAATACAATTATAAAAGCCTATAATTCCAATGTGTTAGTTCCTTTCTCTGCTCAAGATTGAGGCTGTGACCATCCAGTACAGGAGAGCCCTGAGGACTGAGAGTGAGATATCAATGAAAGCCTTAAAAGGAGACCGCTTGTGCTATAAAGAGTCACTACCATTAGAGTGTTAGACCCGCAGAAGATAAAAATTGTGGAGTACTGAAGGGTTAAAACGGCCCATTTCAGGACCAACAGCTTTAAGCATAGGGAAATACATGCAGAAATAAGAGAGGAAGAAAGAAAAAGATCGGCCTGAGTG
This sequence comes from Macrostomum hystrix, assembly GCA_950097015.1. NCBI lineage: Eukaryota > Metazoa > Platyhelminthes > Macrostomidae > Macrostomum > Macrostomum hystrix. The sequence goes on from CATNEN010000038.1 coordinate 26,616,175, forward strand.
ATTTGCTACCAATAGAGAAAGACAAACTGATAAGTCATGATACAATAGTAACTACATTAGACAAAGACTGCAAACTTGTTCTATAAATAGTACTTTTTGTTCCAATTAGAAATAGTGCTTACAAAAAACTTTAAGCTCATCTTTATATTCTAAAATATTTTTAAAACAATGAGTTATTAGATTGCTTTCAGTTAATTTTTCAAAAAGAATTAATTAATAAAGAAAAAGTCTAATATCTTTGCAATGAATGTTTCAATATGCCCTATTGGAATTTATATTAGTCCACATATGCACTAAGTTCATGGACATGCACCCAAATGTGCATGGCACCAACCAGAATTTTCAAAAATGTGCTGGACATGTGTTCCTCAAAAATGTTTTTCCTATAGGGTTAAAATATGATTACTTTTAAGTGTGGCACATTTGAAGAGCTTTGCATAAGTGATACTTAAGAAAAAATACAAGGTAAATAAAATAATTATTAATTAATAAAAATTAATTTGCAGAAAAGAGAAAACTAAATTGCAGTTAGTTTTGCCCCTTTTCAAAGAGAACAATTTGATTTGTAAATCTGCAATTTTTTCTTTAACAGCAACATTGTTTTTGCTTATCTGTGACTTAGTTTTCCTATAACTGCAACTTTGTTTTCATTCCCTTTCCCTTTCTTTCTTTTTCCTATCTTGTTTGTTTCTTTCTTTATTCAGGACTTAAGATTGTTTTTTATCCTAATTTTCACATTATTGTCTTGCTTTTTCTTCTTTTCTTTTCTTATTGCTTTCATATTTCCTTTTTTGTCCCTTGGTCTCCTCTTAGTTTTTGTCTTTAGTCAGTTGACTTTTGCAACTTACTTTGTATGGCCTTAGTCAATTTAACCTTGCCAATTTGGCCATGTTGGCTAGGTTTTGCACATGTATGACAATAAACATAGCAAAAACTAAAGGCAGTACTTATCCCCACAGTACTATAGAAATATTTTTTGCTTATTCTCCTGCTTATTCTTGCTTATCCGCATGGCACACTGATGCTGTCCTATCTTCAACATATTCCATGGAAATAATTTTCTGCTTATCCACATGGCATACTGACGAGACAGCTGTCCTATGCCACTGTATTGATTAACTAATTGCTAAAAATCTGAAAATTTTAATTTGTTTACTTGCTTTTAAAAACTGGAAGAAAAAAGGAAAATTGCAGTCACAATAAAAAGATAGATGATAGGGCAGCTATCTTGTCAGCGGGCCCTGCAGATAAGCAGGAAATTATTCCTGCAGAATATGTTGAAGATAGGACAGCTATCTTATCAGTATGCCGTGTGGATAAGCAGGAAATTATTCCCATAGCAGAGTAGCAATAAGACGAAAATTATTTCTATGGTAGGCCTACCATGGGGATAAGCAGTGCCAAAACTAAATGTACCAACAAAGCCCAATTTTTTTATTTATAAAGTTATTAACAAGTAAAAAACAAAAAATCAATACTGTTTTCAAATTCTTGGGAATAAATAACACAAATATTTCTTTGTATTTCTGGCACAATTGCATATTGCCATTTTTTGTTTTTGTATATTAATTGGACTGTATAAAGAAGACTAAGCAGAGATGCCATTGACAGATATATGCCATTAAATATATTCAATTTAATCAATGAAATGCATACATACCAATCATATAATTGGTGGCATTATAAACAAGCAATATAGGCTAGTGTGTGATTCCTATTTGTAAACTAAAACTATAATTGAGGCATTTGCTGATGCATATTTGTAATTATTTGAAGGTACAATTACTTGAATAGGATTGTAATTTTCTAGCTTTTTTCAATCCCACAAATCCTAGGACCCTGATCCTAACCTTTTTTAATCTTGGGAATTGCAATACCAAGAATTCAAGACAATTTATAATCCTGAGATCCTGGCTTATGTCACCATTTTGAGGGATCCCAGGAAAGCACTCATTGTATTTTTGTTTATTTATAGATTTTTTGACAAAATACAATTTTGACAAAGACAAATCTTTTGCTGTATTCAAATATTTTTTTTTCTAAAATAGAGTTTCAAAATTTCAGTTTACATTTCTGTGCAAAGGTTTTTTTGGCACAAAAATAGAGTCTTCTAGCTTGATACTGAATTATCTACCCAGCATAACATGTGGCAATCTTGCAGTTTCACACATTTAATTATTTATAATTTTAAATCGTTTCAGACGGAAACATAATGAAACACAACATAACAAAATGCAACAGGAGACAACTAGAGACAGTCAGACACATGCTAGAAACCTCAGAGTCTGCACCAATTACACAGGGTAGTAGTGAGCCACCCAGAATAGAAGATTCCCAAAGAGCTTCCATGGGAAACACCAGTGCCAAAGAAACTCTTTTAGGTGTGTCTCGAATAGTGCATTTGATGTTCCATGCATGGACCACAGTCTGGCCTTGACATGGGTCCATGTGCCTTTAATGGTATTGGTATGGACCATTGGATTGTTGGGGTCCAGGAAGTTGAGCCGGTGATTGACAGGTGGTACAATGGTTGTTGGAGCTGGTGGACGTCCTGCAATGTTGGAAACTTAAGATTGAGTTGTCAAATTAAAGTTATTCTTTCAGCTTCATTTTGAATCCCCCTTTTATCTGCATCCCATAGGTTTAACCATAGACATACACCATCTGCCACGTCAAATGACGTGTACCTAACACATTCTGGCACCATTTTGAAAATAAAAATAATTAGGGCCGAAATGTGCGAAACTGCAAGATTGCCTAACATGTTTCTAAAGAATTCATTGCCATTCTCATTTACGCAAGGCCCCATGAAAAAGCAAAAGACAGTACACATTGATAAAAGACTCAGACTATTGGAAACAAGAAAACAACAAATTTAAAATAAGTAGACCTAAACAAACAAAAATATGAAATTGCCCCAAAATGTACATTTCTTGTTACTGAAATGTCCATTACTGGATTGTCTGTACCGCCCATCCTGCCCACTAAATAAAATACTCAGTATGAAACAATATATATTTATGAATTTAAAGAAACGAAAAACAAATTTTTATTTTTAGATAGAGGATAAGCCTACACTACAGCAAAAGTTAATTAAAATGGTATGGTTGGTTCATACTGAAAGGACAAATAATGTAAAAAAATAAAACACTAGATCTAACGAAATATGTTGATCACTGGCTGTAAAAAATATGTAACAATTGCATGGTTAGGCTCATGTTGATTAGCGGATCAGTATAATGTTACGTCTTTTGGGTAGGTAGGTCTAGTTATTAAAGAACCATTATACCAAAATTGTACGCAGAGTGAATTTTGAAACTTAAGCCTACTGAAATTGGTAAAAATTTTCACAAAAGCTATAAAATTTTTGCGTCTTTGGATGCTGTCATTTTTACTTGGGCAAACACAATTTTGTTCGCATCAGACATTGAGGCTATTTTTTTTTAATTAAAGCTAGGCCTACGTATTTTTCGTTTTAATTGTTACTAATACAATTTAAAATACATAAATTCTACTTTGCTTACTACTAAAAGCGTTTAAGTTTTAATTATAAAACCATCTGGTAGGTAATGCATAAGTCTAATATTTGATTGGCCTACACCTTTTTAAAGCTTTAAAGCGGATTTGACTTAATGAGTAGTGACCATGTAGCCAAATCCGCCTTTATATAAAAATCATAGCTGAACTTTAGTGTTCGGTTCGTAGTTACATCACAAATAACTTACATGTAGCTTACATGACAAATTTGTGATTAGGCCTACTGATAATTAGGCCTAGTCTTATTTTTTGCATGAATTATGTAAAAATCTGAAGTTTCAAAAGTTCCCATAAATTTTTGGAAACATAACTAGGCCTATTTATTGCAGACACAAGTTCATGATTCGTCCCAATTCTTTACTTTTCCGACTTAGGCTAGCTGTGTGTATGCTTAGCCAGGGAGTGCTTTAAGCCTTTTAGCAATACTAGATTGAAGGTGTGCCACCTTAGCAGGTCGAAGTGCATTAATATTGCTTAATAATTCGAAATTATTTTTTACTTATGATTGTCACCCAATAATATGAACAAAAAACCATTTGTAAATATTCCAAAACTTAGTGGCCTTTGTCCTGAGGATGGGGCAGCTGCGACTCACTGAAGCACTTTAATAAAGCAGACTACTGCATCATTGACTCCTGTATCAAAATCTTGATGAGTGCTAATGTCTCCTTGACTACTGCAGAGGACGGACAGTCAAATGTGGGACCCACATATGGAGGGAGGGGCGATTTTTTAGTCTTTTAAGGAACAAAATTAAGCAAAAGTAAAAGCAGCAGGAGGGAGCGGGGAGAATTGGAGAGTAAGAGAGACAGTAGGAGATCTATCTACCTATTGATCTATGCCCACCTGACAAAAAACATTTAAACAGATAATTAAAGGAAAGATAATCCACAGTATTTATCCAAAACAGTATTTCTTTTGTATATGCAACAACACGAATGGGCAGACACACACACAAGCAGTGCCATCAAGCCAGCATTGCCATATATATTAATATTTAATTAATTAGAATGCTCACAGTTATTTAACTCGAATCACCAGGATAGACGGGTTAGAACATAATTTTTTTATACTAAATTAATTTATAAATTTTGATGTTGCTTACTTCAGTACATAGGATATAATTTATAGGACCAAACATATTTGTTAATCCCTAAGCATGGTAACTTTAAAATGCATATAATAATTATATACTAATTTTATGTTGCGAGAATGTACTAATGTACCAGCAATTATTGAGATTTTCATATAGTACAATATAGTATTGATTGATGATGAGGGACTGAAATGTGTTGCACTTTAAAAAGTACTCTCCTAATTTAAAGTACACACTTTAAAGAATACTAGAATACTTTATTGCTATGCCCTTAAAGATTACCAGAGTACTTAAAAGTGTTTTAAGAGTACACTGAAAACACTGCCTTCAACAGAAACTGGGTTCAAGGAATGAAGACAAGTACTTTAGTTTTAATTAATAAAAAATATATAAAAGCAGTGAGATGAAGCCCCATTTAATAGTCAGCTGCAGCAAAAGCTACTGGCCTTCCTGACCAGCCCCCTCTCAATATTGTTAGCGCTGGTAGCGCCAGCAATGTCAGCAGCAGCCACCCCTTGGTTGGGGTTGCAAAAGTCGCTTGCTGAGCTAGCAGCAGCCATATTGGTTGAAGTTGCAAAAGTTGCTCACCATGATAGCAGCAGCTGCCCCCCATTTGGAGTCATCACTGACAATTAACATTTATTGTGTGGTAAATAAATTTTGTAGTGCAGGAACTTTTTAGTTCGTCTGTTGCCCCCAATGGGCCAAATATGCTAATAAAAGCCGGTTTTCTAAGGTGTGCATATTAATAATGAGCAAAAAGTAGCATCACTTTGAAACTATTCTTAAATGTAGCACCTGCCACCTGCAAGTCACAACAAAAGTTCAAAACTTACTGTTGGCAGCAGCATTAGCAGCACTTGTATTGTTGTTAATGCTGGTGTTGTCCTCGGTGCTGTTTTTTTCATTGCCCATCTTGTCAAAATAAGCATATTAGTAAATGCTTCAGAATGATAAAGAAACTAATTTGCTAAACACAGAAAACATGCAGCTACTCTACTCTTTACTGGTGGCAAAATTGGCATTGGCCATATTTCACTTTTTAATGGCTCTTCAACTTTTGCCTTCTGGTTTTTCCACTTTATATGCCAATTTATGGCACTTATTAAGTTAGGCCCCTATTAGTATTTTGTTGCATAGGCCTAACATTAGATCCTAGCTCTTAGTTAGTGCTCTGCCACATTGGATATAATAATTATAGCAGAATACTATTCCTTAGTCACTTCATCTTATGACCAATGAAAGCAACTAACTGGTTTGCCCTTTGTAGGCCCAAATTTTGTCATTTACTCATAGGATTCAATGCATTTTGGTAGGGTGATCAGTCAGTGCTTTTTGGTATAGCTCCTAGAATAGGGGGTGCTTTTCAATACCCAATGCAATGGCAAGCAATGTAGCTATAATCAAATATTAGTAGGCATTGAAGCTGTTAATGCTGCTCTTGGCTTACACCAATTTTTATTTGACATGTTTGATCTTGCCATAGCTGACAATGATAACATTGAAGACTATATCTCTTGTCAGGTATAGGCCTAATCAATTGCTGGCAGATGACATAGTTATCTATTGATTACACAGATGTAGTAAAATAGTATTTTTTGTAAACTTACCTCTAACAGGTGCTATGAAATTAATTATCTGAAATTATTTGTTAACATCCTAAAATGTGTCAATTCTAAACTGTGTAATGCTGCAAGTTTTTCTTATTGATCTGATGGTACAGAAAAACAGTCCCTACCCCAAGAGCCATACATGCGCAACACCCGGCTGACCCAGCCGACCCAGCCGGGTGAAACGAGGGCCAAGCAAGGTAAGTCGCAAAAACCAATCAACCAAGCGCAAAAAAATCAAAGGGGGGACCAAGGGACAAAAAAGGAAGGCATGAAAAAAAGGAAAAAGGGGAGAGAAAAAGAGAGCAAATGAGAGCAAACTAAGTCGTAAATAGAGCAATGAAACGAACTAAGTCGCAAATGAGAGCAAAAACTAAGTCGCACGGCCGGCTAAGATTTGGGAGGTTGCGCATGTATGCCAAGAGCTGTACCAAAAAGCACTGACTAGTATGGAAATACATGACACTTAGCTTATAGGCTAGCTTATGTGACAAATAAAGGTCAACATTTCTGCAAATATGTGTATAATGTGTAGTTTAGGCCTAGTCAATCCAAAAATACTTGTAAAACAAAATCAGCCTTGAAAAATAAAAAATGTCAACAAAGCAAGGAGCTAAGCCTTAGGACAATTTTGTAATGGGAATTGTGTAAATAATAAAGGTAGATTTCAATAACACTTTTTACATTTTGGTAACAAGCTAAGACATCTTGGAAATGTATAACAATATCAAATTAAGACTTGAATCTAATTTTCTGGGAGCCATTTCATTAAATTTGGGTATTTTAAAGCTTTATGATTTTGTTCTTTGCAATTCTCACTAAATAACTAAATAAAACTGGTACTTAAACTCAAGACAACAAACTTCTAATTTTACAAACTGAAGCATTGGCCAAGTGCAAGCTCATTGATCTTTGACTTCAAATGTGTAAGTTGTAACCTGTGGGGCAACCATGATTTGCATGTGTTAGGGCATACTCCAAATTTACAACTTGGCATTTCAGAGGTGACACTATCTGTTACTAAGAGCGTAAAACATACTGAGTGTTATTTAAGTGCACCTGTCTAGTTACCAAAATGTCCATTTCTGAATTGTCCTGTCCTCCCTTTAAGGGCCTATAAAATATTTTTTATTGTTTCAGTTTAAAATTTACTTTACCAAATCTTTGAATTATTCAAATCTTCAAATTATTCAAAACTAAATTTGACTATTCTGCTATATTGTTTTCATTTTCTGTGCTTGGCCTACTCTATTTCAATTAAGTTGTGGATTAAATATATTACTGGGTACCAAACCATATAGGTACTACCTTTCATGAAAAAGTATTAATGACCAATTTCATGTGCTCTTGTAGTTAGTTGCAATTTTATAGCCTGTCATCACAATCTGAGATACATGAGGCTACTGCTTGAAATCAAGCAGGGTACAATCCATACATGCGCAACCTCCCAAATCTTAGCCAGCCGTGCGACTTAGTTTTTGCTCTATTTACGACTTAGTTTGCTCTCAGTTGCAACTTAGTTCATTTCATTGCTCTATTTACTACTTAGTTTGCTCTCATTTGCTCTATTTTTCTCTCCCATTTTTCCTCCTCTTCATGCCTTCCTTTTTGTCCCTTGGTCCCCCCCTTTGATTTTTTTGCACTTGGTTGATTGGTTTTTGCGACTTACCTTGCTTGGCCCTCGTTTCACCCGGTCAGTTTGGCCAGGTGTTGCGCATGTATGGTACAATCTAAAGAGGCTAGTAAAAAGTAAGCAATAGCTTGACTCTAATACCTGTATTGGCATCTATAGTTGAATGTTCTTAAAATATCTCTATGTCAACAAGATGATAAGAAATGTTGGTATGATTTGCTGATAGCAACAGAGCTTTTTCTGCTGTCTAATAGTTTGTGTAGTATAGTATATTGTCCAGGTATATTTGTGTAGCTAGATCTAAACTATTTAGTAAGGTTTTTTTCTAATTAGTTTTTGCTATTTTTAAATAAATAGCTAAAAATTATCTTATTTTTTGTTTTTGTATTTATTTATATTCTATTTTCGTAGACTTAATGAATTTTAGCTCAACAAGCGAATTAATTTTAATTATTTAGCATTATTGTATGCAAACCTACACAAAAAAGAATGTGTTTCTTTTCTCCTAAATAAGTAGAATCGGTTCAGATATATTTGTTAAATTTACAATAAAATGTATTAATTAAAAAAATAACATAATTTAATACAACATTTTTGTGCAGTTGGTGAATGTGTATTTGATATTTTTTACTAATAACTCATAACTTTTGTATCTTAGTCAGGGGGAAATGTGCATTTAATCCAGACATAAACCATTTATTGAATTGTAGCTACCTTTGTTAATAAGTTTTATCATTATTTCAAGAAAAAAATAGAATCAATTGTTTCCTATAATTTTCAGAGGCCAGCTTTTCAATGACTAGCAGCGGAGGCGGCAGTCAGAAGCAGGCTTCTGGTGGTGGCAAGGCCACTTCCGGCGGTGACGCATTGTCATCTAAGCTTCCCAAGCCACCGAAGCCGCCAGAAAAGCCGCTAGTTCCCTACCTGCGCTATAGTAGAAAAGTTTGGGAGACTGTTAAAGTAGATAATCCCAATTTGAAGCTGTGGGAGGTTGGCCGGATTATCGGCAAAATGTGGCGCGAATTAGGCGACGCCGAGAAGCAACAATTTGCCGAAGATTACGAAGCAGACAAATTGCAATACGCCGACGCATTGAAGCAATATCATAGCTCGCCTCAGTACAAAGCCTGGCTAGCGCTCAAGGAGCGGTTAGAACAGGAGTCCGAGATTAGCCGACAGTCGCCCATGACAGCGGATGGCTCCGCCGGTCGGGTTAACGGCGATGTTGCCGCTTCCGGCGACGCGGCTAGGCATCAGCAACAGCAGCAGCGGTTGGCTATGCAGCCCGGATCACATCTGCCACCGCATCTGCAGCACCAGCTTCTGCAGCAGGGCAGGTTGGTTTTTCAACTTTTTTAAATTAAGGCTACTGTTGCTTATGCCGTCAAATAATTACAGTAATGAAGTGGGTAATAATAATAATTGCACGAGGGCTGTGGACAACGGCACATCATTTGGTGACACTAGACCCGCAGCTAGCGAGGAGGCACTTCTGCCCATTTCGCTGACTCCTGAGTACACACGCACACAGATACTGTACGCAGGCACACGCTCACACAGGTTTGTACATCTGCCCTGACTTTCTCATCGTCAGGCAGTGTAAACTCTCACTGTGCCTTGGAGGTTGGTCCTCAAGGGCGTAAATTGCACGACAAGCCACCAAGCCTTCTCTCCGCGGCTGCGCCCCAAATAAATGTGGCCTCGCCGCGGAATCGAGCTCAGGGACCTTGGTGCCAGAGGCAAACGCGTTAAACGCTCTGCCACCGACCCCAAGTGGCAGCGTAATATCTGGCATTACTTTTAACAGTAAAAATCGTGTTTAATAGTTGGTCTTTGTTTTACAGTAATGTAGTTGGTAATTTTTTACCTTTATCTTACACTAAAAGTGGTAATATTTTGTCATGGAATGTAAACTCAGACTAACCCCCTGATAACCGCTCGCCGCAGACTTCCGCAAAATCAGCATCAGCAGCAGCAGCTGCAGCACGGCCGTCATCACAATCATCATCACGGCGCCAGCAGGGAGGCCTACATCCAGGAGGACCTAGACGACGAAACCTCACAGGGCGACGATGCGAACTCGTTGACAGCAAAGCACGTGGCTGCGGCTCGCTATCAGCGCAATCAGAGGCTAATGATGTGCGTGCTGACCGACTGTGAGAGACGGCTAACTGAGGTGAGACTGCTTAATTTGCTCTCATCTGAGCATGTGCATGTGCACTCTTTTCTACGTTAATATACTCATATACTGGGATCCTTCACTCGGCTTTCAATTACGTTTCGTACATCTACCTCCGATACCCAGATCAATTCTTCGTTCGATTCCAGCTAGTCTTTGTTAACTTTTTATCCGCTACCATCTCCGGCCGATTCCAGTCCCTGTCTGCTCATTCTGTTAGGCCATTTTCCCATTCGTTGTTATTCAAGTGTTTGCAAACTTACTTTCGCAGCAACAGCAGCAGCAGCCGCAGTCGGAGCAGCAGCTGCGCCTCCTGGCTCGTCAGGCCAGCGCTCTACGCCGTCACTGCGACTCTTTGACTAGCGAACTGCTGGCCATGGAGGCTCGCCAGGCCGAGAAGCGAGCCCGCCTGGCTGCCAGCGCCGAGTCACGTGACACCGCCTGGCTGTCGCTAGACGAACACCGGCCTCTGATTGACTTCGCCAGCCTGGCAGCCAGAGCCGTTGATAGTTATTTAATTAATGGCGCCAATCAGCAGCTAGGTGCCGACCCCGGCTGGGGCCCGGCACTGGAGCCTGTCGACTGCTGGACCGCGCCGTCCTCTACGGAACTCTCTACTACTGCTAGTAGTAATCATCTTCAGAATCAGCATTGCGGCAATGCGGTTTACAGTTCGGCTACCATTGTTCCCAGTTCGTCTGCTTCTACGGTATTTGTGGGGCCGCCAATGCCTGTCGTTTCTTATGCAGCTGATCACGCTGTCGCTAGTTTTACTACTAATAGTAGCGCTGGAAGCCTTTAACTGTAAAAAACAATATAAATTTGGTAAGAATGAATGTATATTTATCGATAAAAACTAGTTAAAATGTATTGAAGTTACGCAGTCATTAGTAGGTTATAAGCCAATCTCTGCTGGGTTAGTTTAGAAAGAAGTAACGTTTTGTAATAAAGTTACTTCTTAAAAAATGGTTGCTACATAGTCTCTCCTCAAAAAACAACGACGTTAACGTTTTTTACGAGGTAACGATAAATATGTTAGAATTAACGAAACTTATAGCTTTGGAGACCTTAGGCATCTAAGCATCACATTCTAATCATATTCCTTAATTAATAACTTTCACTCCTCAATTGTCTTCTAACGGGTCACATTTTCCTTTCCTTAGCAAAATATCGGGTTTTATCTTATGTCTAGCTAATAAAAGTGCATAAATGTACAATTTATTAGTTCAATATTCGTCTTTATCATTCTGTATTTTGTTTTTACTCCATCAGTGCAGTAATTGCTTTGTTTTTATTCGTTGTTAGTATATTTAATTCACACGCAGTCTCTTATACTTTGGGTTGCTCTGTAAAGAGCTTGAAGTTTGAGTCGCTTGTCCTGAGTCTAGTGTGTCTATCGCATATGAAATTTGCGTATATAAGTTGGAAATGGTATTTTTCTCATTTCTAAATGTTGCAACTAGTAATCTGTTCATACGGCATTCGCTAATGATTCATTGCTTTATTTGCGCACAAATTGACGCTTGTGTTCAATTTGATTGTAAAGAACACCTTAGTATCTATATTGTTTGCTTCAGTTGCCCATCTATACCATGTTGTCAAGGTTTAACTTACAAGCCTATTATTAAAATTGCTGCTTGCGTTTTCATACTGTTTGTACATATACTTATAATTGATTAGTATGATTAGTAACTTCGCGTTTAAAGTTCCAAGTTGTTATATTACACAAAATAATTGTTATTCCGTTTTTTATTCTAATACACATTTCAGGCTAACTATAAAAGACAGTTGAATTAGTACATTTTTGGCGTCAGTGCCAATTTGCATTCTAGCAAATAATTGAAGCTGTCGTTGTTGCTTTGCTGTTATTTAGATTAAGTAATAACCGTCTCTCTTGTGTTTCATCTCTCCCGTCTCATCTAACCCGGCAGGTAAAAATTAAAATCCGTACTGTAGATGCTAGAGTTTGTGAGTTTAAGATATTAAGATTGAGTTTAAGTTTAGAGACAAAGATGAGACGTGACAAGCTATAGTCACAGCCTGCAGTCTGTAGCCAGAGTATGATCCACGAGACGCACGCAGAGACAACGATATTTGTCTATGGTAAAGACAGACATTCGAAAGGTTACAAAAAAATTAACGGTATTTCAAATATCCAAATTTTTTTGTACGAGGGTTGTCTGGCCAATTATAGGACTGCTTTAATAACCCAGCAACAATGCAGCAAACAAAACGAAACTTGAGTCACTTCTCAACAAAGTTGCCACCTTTCTCCAGACACCGCTCCCACCTCACCAGCCACTTGTCGAAGGCCTCTGCGAAGCTAGGCGCAGGCATAGGGGTCGTGACCCCCTCCCAAGCATTCTTGACCTCCTGCAGGGAGTCAAAACGGGCGCCAGCCATCGCGGCTTTGACTTTGGGAAATAGCCAAAAGTCGCATGGGGCCAAGTCCGGGGAGTACGGCGGATGTGGCACAGTCTGAATGCCTCGCCTCTCCAGGAACTGCTGGGTCAACGCTGACACGTGGGGGGCGGGCATTGTCATGATGGAGGAACCAGCCTCTTCGCGCCAGCTGCGGCCTCTTGCGGCTGATATGCTCTTGCAGAGTGTCCAGGACCTCGCAGTAGTACTGGGTGTTGACCGTCAGCCCATTTGGCACATAATGCGTGTACACCAGCCCGCTCGAGTCGAAGAACACAATGGCCATGGTCTTCTTGGCACTGCGCGACACCCGCGCTTTCGTTGGGGCCGCAGCTGCACGCGGAACCCACTGCTTCGACTGAACCTTGGTCTCTGGCGTCACATAGTGCAGCCATGTCTCATCACCAGTGATGACTCGATCAAGGAAGCCGGGATTGCTGCGGCGCTGCGCATCAGGCGATAGAAGTTCTTGGCGCAGCGAACTCGCTCAGCTCGGTTCTCCTCAGTCAGAAGGTGCGGCACCCATCTTGCTGACACATGCTTGAGCTGCAGATCCTTGGTCAGAATCTCGTCAACAGTTGTCTTCGAGATGCCAGTCAAGTCGGCCAGTTCCCTGACAGTGAGGCGCCTGTCGTCGCTGATCAGCTCCTCAACCATCGCCACATTCGCTGGCGTCCTAACAGTTGGATCACGATGGTGATCTCTGCCATCAGAGCCATCGTGACCTTCACGAAGCTGTTCAAATATGTAATACACTTGGCTCCGCGACAAGGCTTCGCTGCCGTAGCTGGCCTGCAGGTGCTGCATGCACTCCTTGGCTGATCTCCCGGCCAACAACGATTTCGCGCTGTTTGACCATCGTAAGTGGTAAGATAAGAGCTAGGAAATGCCGTAGGGGTAGCGATAGGCAAAAGCTTGCATAACATAACATTTCTTGCATGACAAGAAATGCGCTGCTGTAGCTTTTTTCAGGAGTTATGTCCATAGACATCGAATAATATTAATATCGATTTTCAGATTCATAGCTCACATAGCTGAACAAATATTTGAGCAGTCCTATTTTTGGCCGGACAACCCTCGTATCTCCTAAAATATTCAACCAATCGCATGAAAATGCAGAACACGGTTATAAGACTTAGAAATCTGAAGGGAAAGCTAAAAAAAGCAACAGCAGAAAGGGCGAGCAACCGAAAGGAGAATGATTAGACAAAATCCGCCCCCGAGATCACTTAATCATTTCAGCACAAACCCGGTTCGCATGACAGCAGCTGTGCCGACGTGGAGCTGCCTGAGACCGGACCCGCAGCTGTGCTGACGTGGAACGGCCCGAGACCGGACCTGTAGCTGCGCTGACGTGGGGCTGCCGGAATCAACCCGGCCTGTCCCGACCCGCAGCTGCCTGCATCGACCCAACCCAGCCGAAACTGGAGCCGCCCGGACCCGATCGGGAACGAGATCTGGAGGAGGCCGGGACCGCACAAGAAGACTGGATCGATGAAAGAAAAGGGGTTGGCGTGCCTGCCAACCAACTAGTTTAATGACAATAACTACTAGACTCGAGGCTGCGACCTCACTCACCTCAAATTCTCAAGCGTACTGTTGCTATGGTATTGTCTCCCCCTCGGATCGAGGGGTTTTAAAGACGCTATTATCGGAGCGGAGCGCGGAAAAAGATTCGCCGCGCGAGTTAGTTAGAGAATCAGCTTGAGTTCCGTTAAGCTAAACTCATTAGAAAATTCAGTGTGTTCGTGTTCTTTATTGAGCAGAATCTGAGATAACGATCCAGAGAGATCGCAACCGTCAACCGGAATACTGAGTATCGATAGTCGTTAGTAGTTATAGCCTTCAAGACATCTAGACTGCAATAAACCGCTAGACTACATATAGGAAACACTAAAACAGAAACCAAAACTTGAAGCGCTATGACGGGCTTAAATTTTTTGTTCTATCCGATAAAACAACTTACAGAATCACTAAACATTTGCCACTATCGCCGGGCTGTCTGATGACAAATACCACAGAAAAGCCGTAATTTTTCTGTTCGCAAATCTTTATCATGTAACCAGTCGGCTATTATTGTTTATTGTTTTGGATTGAATAAAATCGCTTCTTTTTTTAACCAATATGGCCGGATTCGCCGACGAAGGTTTACGCAGAGCAAGGTTGTGTCTGTTGTCCTTGTCACCTTGTCACTTCAATGTTCCATATAATGCTCCTTATTTCGAGGAGATTATATGATATGATATCCTAGTTTTTGTCAAATAATCTCACCAAAAATTACCATAGACAACACATTCCCGGCTTAGAATAGTACAATTTTTTAACGATTAAATAAGCAATCGTATTTTATATATACTTGGCATAAAAGCCGTAGCTTTAAAAGCTTGCTTAAAATAAAAGCGCCATCTCGGAGTTAAACCGACTGACGACCAAAGGACGTAACAAGTTCATCGTAAAGGGCGGAATTTTTTAAATCAGACTATTTACGAAAATCGATCATTCGGTTTGGGAGCTTTGGAGCAAGCAAGGCTTCCAGTTATTTTCCTAATAAAAGCAGTGACAGTGACTGGCAAGCGCCTCAGTACTTCCCAGTGATGTCGCCTCTCTCCCACAGCCGGTACTGGCTCCCGAGGGAAACCAATGGGAGAACCGCGGGCCTCAACTCTACGCAACTGCTCCCACCTCCCTCCAATGTACTGGGTAGCTTGGGTATGACTGAGTGGCCATGATCCCAGGTAACAGAGGGGGAAAACGGTGCTTCCGCTCTAAAAAGAGAATGCATTTTTGCCTCACCCCAAGGTCCATGGCCGAAGATAGGGACTCTATGCGTGGTATTCCCAGGATGTAGAACGGTCAGCTAGAGAGAGGACCCTTTCGCATTGGGGATTCTTGGGGATGCATCAAAGCCAGAGTTTCCAACCCAAGGTCAAGAGCGTCCAGTCGAAATAACCTAAGTACTTTTAAACGGAAAAAGGTTAACTCCTAATCACCAGGCACAACGAGGCAAATACATTTTAAGGCTCAGCTTAATCAGCCCCACCATCTCCATGACGCACGACGCCGGCAGTATCCACACCGCCGTGACCGACCGGTCAGGAAAGTGCGCCGGGCCCGACGGGTTGTCCAACGAGATGCTTTATAGACTGCCCGCTGCCGCCGAACGTCGCCTCGTGGAGCTCGCTAACGACGTTGGTGACGACAGGCTGGCCGCAGTGGAGCCTTACTTCCGTCGAGCGGCTGGTGAATTCATTCAAGACGGCGATGAAGGCGTCAATTGGAGAAGCCAGCCTGGAATTACGGCTGTGTAACTGGCTGCTGGGCTACCGAGCCAGTCCGCACCCGACGACCGGAAGGACTCCTGCCGAGCTGCTCCTGAAACACCTGCAGCTACGGACCAAGATGGATCTGCTGCGACCATCGGCTCGCGACCGGGTCCTGTGGGGGCAATCGGCACAGAAGCAGCAGCACGATCGGCGGGAACGAGATCTACCTGAGGAACTGCTGTCAGAGACCTGGGCCAGAGACTTCCACCCCAACACCGCTGCCTGGAACCCACCAAAGTCATCGAACAGACTGGGCCGCTGAGCTTCCGGTTCGAGACGAGCGACGGTCTGACATGGCGCAGACATGCCAACCAACTGCGACCTTGGGTGTCCGCTGTCAGCAAGGAACCTGACAGTTCAGCCGCCGAGCCAGCCGGAGAGTCGGCTGAGGCCGCGCTGCCAGATGCGGCGCCTCAGCAGCCACTTGGGTGCTTGCGGCGGCCCTCGGAGAAGCTGACCATCTCTAAACTGGGAGGCAGCAAGTGACCGAACGCTATTTTTGAAGGGAAAAAGTGTGATGACTTACTTGCATTGGACTATTACGAGCGAATGTGCATTTGAGTGACTATCGATTTACTCTATCTCTAGACCGTTCAATCTGCCACTGTGCAATGTGCAAAATGTGCATGGTTCCAATGCACAACGTGCCGAAATTCAAATACAAGCGCGTCTCCACCTGTAGTCGCTCGCGACGCTTTTGAGGACAGCCTCCTCCAGGGCAGCATCATAGCCCGCATTTGACGCTGCTATAATTGCCGTGGGCTGCATCTTGTGTTGTTGTTGCGAGTGCAAATCCAATGTCCAAAGTATCGGTAAAAGGTATAGAAAAAGCTGTCAAATTTGACATCCCTGGAGCAAATCAAAAGTCAGTTCACCCGCGCCGATTGTCCCTTTAAATCACTGCACGATGAAGCTGGAAACCCCTGTCTTTTGAACAATGAATGCTTCAAACAATTCGGCATGTCAACTGCCAAAACTTACACTTGCATCTTCTTTCTTTAATCGCTTCTATATGCATCGATATAGCATGAAATTTCTACACATGCTTCGCTGTTTCAGGAACAGATGCAGGACCATGTTTAGCAGTTAACAAAAAAGTTGTTGAGTAAAATAGTATTGTCTTTTGTATGAATTTACTCCTTTCAAAAGCAGAATAATATTATTATAGTGGCTTTGCTCAGTAAAAAAATTCCTGAAAAAATTAATTGCAGGCAACTTTTAATTATGAGAGGAGTGAACTGGGAGAGCTAGCTAAGGTATTTAATTGAAGATAACCTAATTGGTAAAAAACTATACTGTTACTGTTTTCTGTTTACTTTTTACTGTTATCTTATTATAACTGGGTCAATTTACGGTTGTTTGTAGCATAATTCTGCGATGTTTATTAAGTATTTGTTTTACTACACAAACCAATTTGTGAACAATTTGACTGTACAATCTACATTGAGGTATCTCAAGTCTACCGAGCTGAACTGCACCGTTGTTTTTGTAATTTTATAACTTTTTTGGAACCACATCACCAGTCGTAGCCAGTCTTCAGTTGCTTTTCAGTCACACAATCCTTGAGACAAAATAAATTTTATCTGAACTATCGAAAAGGATACTGCACTGTGAGACAGGGACGAAAATGACATCAACTTCAAATAGCGCTTATCAGATATCCAGTCTTTTGGATAAAGTAAGTCATGTGTTGCTGTTCTATTTTAGAAAGGTTTACAGTTGTTTTTGGACAGTAAAGTCCAGATAGTAAGCATAAAAAACTTACAAGTGGTGTATGCAAGCTAAATAATCAATTATGTATATGTCAGAGTCAGAAAAAACTTGAGATAGTTAACTATAAAAAATGCTAATATTGCCCTGTGCAGTTAATGCATTTACTTCATAGTATTCATAACATTTATTTTTTTTCAGATTTTTAATTAACTATAATGTAGTTTTCTTTTCATATATATTAGCACAAAAGTACTTTTTAAATTCAATTAAGGCCTATATTTAATTTTCATTTTAGAGCCTACATTTATGGTAGTGCTTATACTCTATTATAGGCACAGTCCCATGCAGATAGTGTCCACATAAATCCACATTAATCCAGGCCAATAATGCCCTTATTGACAGCTTGCTGAAATAGGCCACCACCTTATGACTATGTATATCCCAGCTGTTTGTTGGCCCTCCTTTTCCTTTCCAAACAAATTGATTTTAGTAACTTATTTAAGTAACATACATACGCAACCTCCCAAATCTTAGCCGGCCGTGCGACTTAGTTTTTGCTCTATTTACAACTTAGTTTGCTCTCATTTGCTCTCTTTTTCTCTTCCCTTTTCATTTTCTTCATGCCTTCCTTTTCTGTCCCTTGGTCCCCCCTTTGATTTTTTGCACTTGGTTGATTGGTTTTTGTGACTTACCTTGCTTGGCCCTCGTTTTACCCAGCCGGTTTGGCCAGGTATTGCATATGTATGTTTAAGTAATCTATTTCCTAAATCATATAGCTATAGGATATAGCTATAGTTATAGAGCATTTAGCTTTGTTTCCATTTAAGTGACTTTTGTACATTTAAATGGCTTTTTTGTTTGTTTTCAAACCAATAAAATAGTTTCAAGCATCATGAAGTGTAACTAATTTATTTTTACCACACTAAAAATTAGCTTATTAAAAAATCATAATGAAGAAAATCTAAATTATCAGACAGTTGTAAAAATGTATTTTAGGTTTTTAAATCATATCCTCAAACATTTTAGGTCAAACAATACTTAAATTCATGTTTGAGTAAAAATGAAGTCCTAATCCCCCTTGATTTATGCATAGGGCCTATAGAAAAGCTAGGCGCTTGCATGGCTAGCATATGTATATATAATGTGGCGACCAATTCTGGCAAGCTGCTATGTGGTATGTGCTATGTGATAAAGTAGACATTATTTATATTGGTAAAGATCCATGTAAATAAATTAAGCACTATTTTTAGGACATATACAAACTGATAATCCGTATTATAGATCATGTTCTGTGTACACCAAAAAGAAAATAGGTAAAATTATATTTGTGCAACAAGTTTAGAATTTTTTAACTGCATTACAGTGCACACCAAAGTAATATACAATAAAGATTTATATCAAGACAAAACGAATATTTGTGATTTGAAAAATATATAATATATTTTTTAATTAAAGTGACAAAGTTGTAAAATTAGATATGTTTACATTGCTAACAGAATTATGCTCCCATTAGCTCTGTCACTGGAAAAAGTCTTAAGTCTACATAGACTCAAAACAGTTAGCATTGGAAAAGTATTTGGTATTCATATTCGATGTCCTTAGAGGATTAAGGACATTTAAATTTATATCTGTGTTATAGACTATATTCAGCCAGAATAATATCAAAACTTCCATTTTCTTACCTCAACCCTTATAGATGGCCTCCTCGGACAAGGACTTCCGATTCATGGCCACAAATGATCTAATGCAGGAGCTGCAGCGCGACTCGCTTAATATGGACGACGACTCGGAGAAAAAGATTGTACGCATGCTGTTGACTAGGCTAGAGGATCAAGTTGGCGAGGTGCAGAATCTTGCTGTCAAATGTCTAGGGCCTCTTGTACTCAAGGTAAGGCTTAAGGTTAAAAATAATTTCTTGTGAGGTTCACTGCTTATAAATATAATTTACTTAATTTCAGGTAAAAGAGGCCCAGGTAGCGCACATCCTCGACTATCTCTGCAAACAATTGTCCGGTTCTGGTAATCTACTGCTAAAGGACACCAGCGCTATTGGCTTGAAGACTATCATTACAGCTGTGCCGCCTAGTGATCTGCAACTGCAGGTGCGAATTGATTTATGCTATTCAAAACTGCAACAAGCTTACATTGATTCCAAATATTGTCCTCATCCATTGCTTCCTAATCCTAGACTTGACGCTTCAGACAGCCAACTTCCCAGATCCTTTGATCAAAGCCAAAATCCCACTTAGATCCTCAGTTTTGACACTAGGACCGATCAACTTCCCCAGATCCTTTGATCAAAGCCGACATCCCACTTAGATCCTCAGTTTTGACACTAGGACCGACCAACTTCCCCAGATCCTTTGATCAAAGCCGACATCCCACTTAGATCCTCAGTTTTGACACTAGGACCGACCAACTTCCCCAGATCCTTTGATCAAAGCCGACATCCCACTTAGATCCTCAGTTTTGACACTAGGACCGACCAACTTCCCCAGATCCTTTGATCAAAGCCGACATCCCACTTAGATCCTCAGTTTTGACACTAGGACCGACCAACTTCCCAGATCATTTAATCGTTAAGATTAGTCTCCCTCGTAAACATGGAGAACATTGGCAACTATCGAATCTGTATTCGTCCTCTCTTCCACAGTCCCAGCTCTGCCGTATCGTAACGCCTAGCCTTCTCGAAGCCATCGATGCGCGCGAAAATGATGCCAGCCAGCTGATGGAGTGCCTGGAAATCCTGGCTGAACTACTGTCCAAATTTGGCTCCTCGCCGCACACCCAGCCTCATCACGGCGCCGCTCTGAAAACTGCGCTTGGTCAGTTAGACAGCTCGCGCCAGTCTGTACGCAAGAAGGCCGTCCTGGCCATCGCCCAGTTGGTGCTGTGCTGCAATCAGACCCTGTTCGACAATCTGATGGCGCACTTCCGCCGCACTCTGGCACCGGAATGCAAACCTGATCAGGCAAGTCACTCGATCCCCTGTCACTTCCATCTGTACAGTCACTTCTAACCCCAATCACTTTTATCCCCAGTCACTTCTAACCCGCAATCATTTTTATCCCTAATAACTTTTATCCCCAGTCATTTTTATTCCCAGTCTATTCTATTCGTAGTCACTTCTATCGCCAATCACTTTTATCCCCAGTCACATCTATCCACTGTCACTTTTATCCCCAGTCACATCCATCAACTGTCGCTTTTATCCCCAGTCACATCCATCCACTGTCACATCCATCCACTGTCACATCCATCCACTGTCACATCCATCCACTGTCGCTTTTATCCCCAGTCACATCCATCCATTGTCACATCCATCCACTGTCACATCCATCCACTGTCACTTTTATCCCCAGTCACATCCATTCACTGTCACATCCATCCACTGTCACTTTTATCCCCAGTCACTTCCATCCACTGTCGCTTTTATCCCCAGTCACATCCATCCACTGTCACATCCATCCACTGTCGCTTTTATCCCCAGTCACATCCATCCACTGTCACATCCATCCACTGTCACTTTTATCCCCAGTCACATCCATCCCCAGTCACTTCCATCCACTGTCACTTTTATCCCCAGTCACATCCATCCACTGTCACTTTTATCCCCAGTCACATCCATCCACTGTCACTTTTATCCCCAGTCACTTCCATCCACTGTCACATCCATCCACTGTCACTTTTATCCCCAGTCACTTCCATCCACTGTCACATCCATCCACTGTCACATCCATCCACTGTCACTTTTATCCCCAGTCACTTCCATCCACTGTCACTTTTATCCCCAGTCACATCCATCCACTGTCACTTTTATCCCCAGTCACTTCCATCCACTGTCACTTTTATCCCCAGTCACATCCATCCACTGTCACTTTTATCCCCAGTCACTTCCATCCACTGTCACTTTTATCCCCAGTCACATCCATCCACTGTCACTTTTATCCCCAGTCACATCCATCTACTGTCAGTTTTATCCCCAGTCTTTTCTATCCCTAATTACTTCTATCCTCAGTCACCTTTATCTCCAGTCACTTCCATCTCCTACCAGGTAAAAACCGCTGTCCAATGCCTAGGCGCTGTGTGTCGTCAGGCTCGCGCCAAATGCGGCCCCCACCTGTCCAGCCTGCTGCCGTTGGTCATTCAACACTGCCGCTCTGGTGGCAGCAACGACGATGAATTGCGCGAGCTCTGTCTAGCTTGCCTGGAGGCCTGCGTGCGCAGCTGCCCTAAAGAATCCGCTGGCTTTGTCCCGGACATTCTGCCCCTGTGTCTTCAGCTGCTGCGCTACGATCCCAATTATTCCTACGACAATGAGGACATTGTTATTGGCGACTCGGCTATGCCGTCGGCCTACGATGACGACGATGCTAACGATTTCAACGATGGCGGTGAGGACGACGAAGATGAGGAGGAAGACGCCTATAGCGATGATGACGACTTGTCCTGGAAGGTGCGCAGAGGAGCTGCCAAGACACTGCAGTGCTGCGTGCTCAACTATATGGATATGCTGCCCGAGTTCTATGACTCCGTGGCCCCCGTGCTCATCCAGCGCTTCATTGGTGAGCCGCTGTTTGAGTTCAGTTGATAAAGCTCAGTAACCCTTGCTATATCATAGGAATACACTGGCATACAATATATATATACCCTTCCTTTCTCATCGTCAAGCATATCAGTTAATCATATTCTAACTCTCGAGACTTATCTTCCAGAGGCTCGAAGCTCAAACCACAGAGCCACACGCAACCTTATTATGCTACTATTATATATAAGTACTATTGTAAGCGTATTACTAACGAAAATTACCGTTTCTTTAAATTTCTTTAGAGCGTGAAGAAAATGTGAAAAGCGAAGTATTCCAGGCCTTCATTGCCATCCTGACTCAAACTGGCAATCTGAGTAGCGTTGCCGCCGCTGCCACCGCGGCCGCCACAGAGGATCGCATGGAGATTGATGATTCTTCGCCAGCTCGCCAATTATCAGGCTTAGTGCCGGCCATTATGCAAAATCTGCACCGGGCTCTGAAGCATAGATCAGTGCGCACCAGGAGCGGTGCTTTCCATATCCTGCGCGAATTATGCAACGTGCTGCCCGGCTGTCTGCGGCTCCATCTAGGTCACGTGCTGCCGGGCTTGCGATTCACAATCGGGTGAGAATGCGTCTCTTGTGAATTGCTCGCCTTACTACTTCTCACGCAAATTAAATGAGTTTTTTTATTTGTCACAGTTACTACTTTAAGCATACAATATGTGAATTTTATTTCAGCGACAAACAATCGGTGAACAATACAAAGATTGACGCTGTCCAGTTTCTAAATACGCTGTTGCGCACCCACACGCCGGAGACCTTCTATCCGCATCTGCCTACGATTCTGGATTATGTTCTGGCCTGTGTGAAGGATCCCTTCTATCGCATCTGTTCTGAGGCGTTGCTAGCCGCAACAATCCTAGCAACCATAATTCGTCCATTTGAGCCCACTGGAATAAGTCCGGCGCCGGATCACCAGAGGCTAACGTCGATTATGTATCCTCAGGTGATGCAGGTCCTAGTTGCAGTGGATAAGGACCAGGAGGTCAAGGATCGATCTATTACTTGTGTGTAAGTAATAATCCGATATGTTGCGAAAAAAAGTCAAATCAAAGTGTGTTTTAAAGACAGATGTTACATGTACTGAGAAATAAAAATGATTAAACCTCCACATTATACAAGGTACTATTTTTAACATGTCCGATACATTAGTATACAGAGTCTTTCATTGCCGATATGTATCGAAAACTGTATTTTCAACACGTAAGCTGAATTGAAACTTTCATGTACACCAAATTTTTAGCGCCTCAATTCTCTATCACTCGGCTGACAGTCTGCAGCCGCATCTTTGTGATTGCCTGAGCATTCTATGCAGTCGATTGCAGAATGAAGTTACTCGACTGACTGCTGTTAAGGCGATTGACAAGATTGCCAAATCGCCGCTGAAAATTGATTTGTCAACTATTCTTGTAAGTAAAAGAAAGAAAGAAAATGTTTTTTTTCATTTTATTGGCAAAACTTTTTGATCCCCTGTGTGAATAAAGTGCAATAAAAACTAAAAAGTATTTGGCAGCGGTGGGATTCGAACCCACGCCCTTTCGGACTGGTGCCTTAAACCAGCGCCTTAGACCGCTCGGCCACGCTACCTTGCTCCCAATGCAATATCTGGTGCCTGTTTATACTTTTTGTACTGTGTAATAAAACATTTTCCAGAACCAATGCATCGAGACTATGGGCTCACTATTGAGAAAGAATCAGCGCACTCTGCGCATTCACACACTACTATGCCTACAGACGCTGTTCTCAAACTACAGTGAGTCCTATCACTATTACATTTGCCTGCAGTTGGCGGTCTTCCGTGATCCTTGAATTAGCTAAACCAATTCTATTTTTCCTCAGGCGCCCAAGTAACCGAGCAGCAGATTATCTGCATCATTGAGGAGCTACCACCCCTAATTAGCGGTATCGAGTCGGACGTTGCTTCCAGCCAGCAGTCGGTGGCCTTGGCAACCGTTATGCTCCAACGCATGGGCGCCCAGGCCGCGGAGCCTCTGCGCTCTCGCGTCCTACCCGTAGCTTGCAGCCTGGCCTACAGCCACCACCTGCACGGCGGCGCGCTGGACGCTCTACTGGACTTCTTCGGCCAGGCTGTTCTGCCGCAACCAGCTGCATCCTGCTCAGATGGGCCCGAGCTGCTTAAGGCTCTGCTGCACGGCGAGCGGGGACAGGTGAGAGATCCGAGTTGAGAAGCTTTTACTTTGACTTCTCCGAGTTTCATGTTTCGGGTTGGGTTCTTCCTCTCCAAAATTCATATTTCGGGTTGGGTTCTTCCTCTCCAAAATTCATATTTCGGGTTGGGTTCTTCCTCTCCAAAATTCATATTTCGGGTTGGGTTCTTCCTCTCCAAAATTCATATTTCGGGTTGGGTTCTTCCTCTCCAAAATTCATATTTCGGGTTGGGTTCTTCCTCTCCAAAATTCATATTTCGGGTTGGGTTCTTCCTCTTCAAAATTCATATTTCGGGTTGGGTTCTTCCTCTTCAAAATTCATATTTCGGGTTGGGTTCTTCCTCTCCAAAATTCATATTTCGGGTTGGGTTCTTCCTCTTCAAAATTCATATTTCGGGTTGGGTTCTTCCTCTCCAAAATTCATATTTCGGGTTGGGTTCTTCCACTCCGAAATTCATATTTCGGGTTTGGTTCTTCCTCTCCAGATTTCGGGTTCTTACCGAATTATATATTTTTAGGTTCAATTCTTCTCCGAATTCCAGGTCATCTTTTCAGAATTACTGATTTCTGTTTTAACCTCTTTCCTCTTATTGTCCATGGCTATCTGTTTATAATAAAGTGTACTTTCCTCTGCATCCGCCACAATCGCAGGTATTCTTCGCCGCCCCAGTTACCGGAGCAATGCGCAACGAAGTGTACTTTAACTTGGCTCGCTGCGCCGCCCAAATCACCGTGCACAGCTCCGAGGCGGCGCGTTCGGCCCTAATTCGCGACTGGATCGGCCTAGTAACAGCTGATCCGCAACAGCAGACTGCTGATAGTCGGCGACTATTCGCTCTTCTCACCCTTGGCGAGATCGGAAAGCACATGTGAGAATAGTAGCTGAGCTGTGCCTCCGTACCTTTTCAAATACAGTTAGACAGGCCATACCAGAACACCATTTCGAATACTGTTAGACAGGCCATACCAGAACACCATTTCAAATACTGTTAGACAGGCCATACCAGAACACCATTTCAAATACTGTTAGACAGGCCATACCAGAACACCATTTCAAATACTGTTAGACAGGCCATACTATAATTTATAGAACACCATTTCAAATACTGTTGTTGGACAGGCTATTCTAGAATTTTATAGGGGGTTGTAGCCTAGTGATTAGAGCGTCGGACACACTACTTGAAGGTCGGGGGTTCGATTCCCGACTCCACTTGCACAATTTGTGCCTTCAAGTAAGACACAAACTCTGCATTACTTTGAATCAGCTTAGGCAATAGAGGGTGGGTGTGGCGTCCTCCCAGTCCACCAGTCCATGGACTGAACAGCCGTACGCAGTCTTCAGACGCGCCGCACAAAATCGCACCTGGCTCGATTAGGGCAGGTGTAATCAAATAAAAAAAATTAATTTCTATTATAATTATAGCTACATCACCAATTCAAATACTGTTTGACTTAATGTAACTAGAGTCAAATGTTAATCTTCCTATTCAGCGATCTCAGCCCGCACAGCGACCTCAGCGAAGCCCTGTCCGCCGCGTTTCACAATCCGCAAGAGGACTGGCAGACTGGCGCAGCGGCCATCGCTCTAGGCAAGATTTCTCTAGGCAATCTGGGCGCATTCGTGCCCTACATTCTGGATCGCATTGGTTCTGTTGGCGGCGCAACCGAGGCGCGCAATCATTATTTCATGCTGCACGCACTGAAAGAGATCATCTCACACGTGGCTGCGGCCAACTCGGGTGCCAATTTCGCCCCACTGAAACCGCACGTGCCGCAGATTTGGTCCCTATTGGAGCGAAGCGCATTGTCCACTGAGGAGGGGGCGCGGAATCTTGTGTCAGAGTGCCTTGGCAAACTGGCTCTGCTCGATTCGGCAGGCCTGCTGCCTCGGCTGAGCGAACTGCTGGCTACTTCTGAGTGAGTCCATAAACTGTTCTTAATATTACCAACTGTGTATGGTTGCCATGCGAGGTCGGCAGTTCGAATCTAGTTGTGTCCTAGAGTTAGAAACTTTATTTCCTAGTGATTGATTAAACCAAGCTGTAAAAATAGGTACCAGCCTTAGCTAGAGTGGATATTTTGGTGGGTTAGGTGTCGTTTCTATTTGAGTTTTCAAATCGCTAACTCGAATTGCACTTTATCCATGTTTGTTATGCATACTCCCGAATCCCCAGGTTAATCCTCCCCACTCTCAAATCCCCACATTAATCCCACCCACTCCCAAATCCCTATGTTTATCCTACCAACTCCCAAATCCCCAGATAAATCTACCCACTCCCGAATCCCCAGTTTAATTCTACTACGCTCCTAAATACGCAGATTATTCCTATCACATCCCAAATTCACACGTTAATCCTACCCACTCCCAAATCCCCAGATTAATCCTACCAACTCCCAAATCACAAGGCTAATCCTACCCACTCCCAAATCCCTAGATTAATCCTACCCACTCCCAAATCCCCAGATTAATCCTACCCACTCCCAAATCCCCATATTAATCCTACCCACTCTCAAATCCCTATGTTAATCCTACCCACTCCGAAATCCCAGATAAATCCTAACACTCCCAAATTCCCAGATTAATCCTACCTACTCCCGAATCCCTATATTAATCCTACTACGCTCCTAAATACCCATATTATTCCTATCACATCCCAAATTCACACGTTAACTCTACCACACTCCTTAATCCCTAGGATAATCCTACCACATCCCAAATCCACACGTTAATTCTACCACACTCCTTAATCCCTAGGATAATCCTCACGCATCCCAAATCCTCTCATCAGTCTAGTGAATTTACCTTTTTTGTTTTACTCCCAATCCGCCCACAGCGATTCGCCCCTGATGCTTAGCACAGTCCTCACAGCCATCAAGTTCTGCTTCATACCGCAGCCGCACCCGGCCGATCGCCAGCTAAAATCTCTAGTGCCTCGCATCATCGCCTGTCTGGGCCACGCGGACCTCACTGTACGCCGTGCGGCACTGGTTGCCATTAACACCGGTGTGCACAATAAGACTGGTCTAATTCGAGACCATCTAGACAGCTTGTTGCCGAAAATCTATAAGGGCACCGCTGTTGACGAATCGCTAATTAGAGTCATCAATATGGGCCCGTTCTCGCACAAGGAGGATGCCGGACTCGATCTCAGAAAGGTGACCAATTTAGCTGAGTAGCTTGTTATGGTGCATGCCCTTTAGGTTTAGGCTTCCTAACTACGAGCCTAATGCTGACATTTCATACCAAGGCAAAGAAAAAATTGTGCCCAAGCTTTTTGTCTGAACAGATTTCTATTTTTACGAGACCAATGTAATATTTTTCTCCCACTTGAACAAAATTTCAATCTGAAGATCTCACGATAGAACTTCTTAAGAAAGTCCTGCAAGAAATACTTCCAATTTTATTTAATAAAAAACAGGATCTTCTTGCATTTCTCGCAAGGAAATGGTTTATTTTTTATTCATACCGCTTATTATAAATTATCATCTGAAAGTGATCAAGCATTCGTACAGTCATCTTTAGGGTGAGATAATCCAATATTAATCTTTGGAATGATTTAATCCAGTAGTCATCTCTGGGTAGGATTATCAAATAGTTATCTTTGGATAATTAATTTAATAATTCATTTCACCTGACCTAATTGGGCCAGATGTGCAGCCGACAGCACAGCCGCAGATATTTCGCGGCGCATCTGAAGACTGCGTACAGCTGTTTAGTCCATGGACTGGTGGACGCCACACCCACCTTCCATTGTCCCAGCTAATGCTGGTACCCATTTACAGCTGGGTGAATTTAAGCAATGCAGAGTTTAGTGTCTTGCTAAAGGACACAAAGTGTTCCTGTGGATTGTTCCTGTAGAATCAGGAATCGAACCCCCGACCTTCAAGTCGTGAGTCCGACGCCCTAACCACTAGGCTACAGCATATCTTTGGGTAGGATTATCAAATAGTCACCTTTAAATGTTCATATTTGGAGTGAGATTATCCAATAATCATCTAGAGTGAGATTATCTTGGACTGAGCTAATCGATTGCTTATCTCTAGGACAACTCCAATATTTAGAGTCACCCTTCTCCTCCACCCCAGGTGACATTCGAGTGCCTGTACACACTGGCCGAGCACTGTGTGGACCGCATCGACTTATTCACCTTCATCCAGCATATTGAGGTTGGCCTAAAAGATGTGCCGGACATTCGCATCCTCTGCTTCCTTATCCTGGAGCGGCTGTGCGCCAGAGCTCCCAGCACTGTATTCGCCGCCACAGACAGTCTAGTGCCGGCGATTCGGGCCACATTTGCCGAGAAAGCCAGCGAGAAGTCCGTCCGGGCCGAGTTAGACAAGCAAATCGAACTGAAGCACGCCGCTATGCGTGTATTCCTGTGCCTGGCTAAACTGGGCGACTCCAAAGCTGTTCTGGATTGCACCCAGATGATCATGTCAGATAGGGGCGGAATGGCTGCCTCAACGGCTGGCTTGACTCAGCAGCAGTTGCATCACCAGCAGCAGCAGCAGCATCAGGCAGCGCCAACTGCCGTTAGCCTATACCAGCTCTACCTGACTGTGGAAAAGGAGCTAGCCAATCAGAATTGAAAAAATTATAGGCGTTTTTTCTAAGCTTGTGCGCTTGTCCTATTTAATGTTCTAACAAGTCGTGCTTGCTTTTTAATAAGCTTGAAGCTTTTGTTTCTTTGCGTGAAAAATAGTCTCACGCGTCTGATTGTTATTTGGAGTATCGTTAATAGGTTTTTGCATTGTTCTATATAACACTTTGCTAACTCGTTTATTAAAACTGATTCAGAAATGAAGATGCGCCTGAAACTCTCTGACCATTCATACCTATATGCCTATATGCAGTGTTTAACTTGATAATCCCGATGAATCGCTACGCATGCAATTTTTTCTCTGAAAAAGGTCTAGGTTAAAAACACTGGTTTAAAAATTGCTACACTTTACCTAACATAATGTAGCTTAAAAACTACTAATACTATTCATCTGCAGTCTCTAAATTGTATGCTATCTGTTTGACTGTCCTTTTTACCGTATATTAGCGCTAGCCTGCTAGCATCAATTACTATTTGCACATTTTAATAATTATATATTAAAATTAACATTAATCCTATAACTATACATTCAATTTGTTTTTTTAGCATTCTATTGGTAAACACTTTCCCCTCTATATCTGTATTGTAAAGTTAATTTTTCTGAAAGTACATCATTTTCCTGTCGTAATCTTTATCTTCTCCGAATTAACAAAATTTGCTCACCGTTTTGCAAGTAACTGCACCTTTTAAGACTGAATAAAGTGAGCAGGCCATCTTATGCTCCTAAAAAATTCACTCCACCTGAAAAAATCCGTCGCTAACTAAATTAGGCAAAACTAAAACTAAACTTACAACTAGTAGCTACAGCTACAGTAACTATAGCTACTAGCAAATTCAAAGCATTTATTTAACAAAATTAACTATATATTATACATTTTCAGTCTTGTGCCAGCAGTCCTGTATAAGTTTATACTATAAAAATTACCATAATTAAATCAATACATTTATGATACATGATACACTAATTAGACAGTCATTTTATTTGTAGCATAAAGAAACTTACAAACTCAAATTGAAGGTTATGTATAACACAAGAGCGATTAAGCAGGTCTGAGTTCAACAGAAAAATTAACTGCAATCACATGTAAAACCATATTTGCCACTTTAGCTAAATGTAAATAACTACCTTCTCAAGTAAGGTGACTGAATAATAAAGTATATATTCATAAAGTCGTCTTTTAAAAGAAATAAGCTTTCATGAATGTCTAAACCATTTTTAGATTTAAAAAAATTGAAAAAATTATATAAGAAAAAATTAAGAATCAAAAGTTTTTCTTTACTTGATACTTTATAATTTGTTAAATACTCAAAAGGCTTACAAAACATGCCAACAATTTATTGTAAAACATTTATTGTCTATAATATACATGTTTTTTCACAGAAAAATGACTGAAAAAATTAAACTAACGTTTTTGCTCGATTATAAATGTAAAAATTCTAAATGTTAAAAAATAAACGGAATTCTATTGACAATTGCTACGATCAAAACCTACATTAGATAAAGCTTGTTGCAAGTGGTCAGTTTCACGTGGCTTATTTAAACTCGTGCCAGTTACTTTAATAAACTATATACTCTTAAAAACAAGCTATACTTATTATAAAACGCACACGTTGACAGTAAAATTGTCAGCTAGCATCAGTGATAAAAATATTAAAACGGAAAATATAACTACTCTTATTTTATAAACATTTTAAGCAGACAAGCCGGAAATCTAAATAAATAAGTCCTAAATACACTTCATTAACTTACTATTTAGAAAAAAATGTAACAGTTGCCGAATTTTAAAAACAAAAGAACTATATTGCATTAAAAAATTGGTTTATAGCATTAATTTTTTGTAAAAAAAATTGCATAGACAACGCTAGGGATTAAAATATATCAAACAACTGCTTGCTTTCTTTACGCTAAAAAAGTTGCTGATGTGTGGCTGTAAGCTAATATTTAACTTAAAAGAAGTGTTAATGTATTTCAAAATAATGAAGTTAATATTAGTTGTAAAAGCACTAAAACAGTTAATAAAAAAATAGTTTGCGATGAATTGGAGCATCCTAAGCAAGTCCTATGCCGAGACTAGCAGCACCTATTTTTTTAATAACATATCCAACTGAGAAACATTAAATTCCTTCAAAAACGAAAATATTATATTGACAAAAAACACGCACCACAATCTGTTACAAAGGTTTGTCTTAATCGTTTCCGGAATGATTTTTATACTAACGACAATCGTAATAGTTCGTGAATAGGCCGATGTGTTCCTCGACAGAAATTTAAATTACATTCGCTTTCTTTTACAATTACTCGCTTACGGTTTAGCTAGAAGTCTTTCAAGCAGTAAAACAGTAAGTTGACTGATATTCTATTTTATATGCACATCATACGCTTAAATTACTTCCACATTTAGCACCACATATATCTACTATTCATAAGATTTATTCATTATCCCTATTTTAACTTCTAGTATATAAGGAAATGGCGCCGAAGGACAAAGTCCACATCAACATCGTCGTAATCGGCCACGTCGACTCCGGAAAGTCTACCTCTACTGGCCACTTGATCTACAAATGCGGCGGCATTGACAAGCGTACCATCGAGAAGTTCGAGAAGGAAGCCCAGGAGCTTGGCAAGGGCTCTTTCAAGTACGCATGGGTGCTTGACAAGCTCAAGGCCGAGCGTGAGCGCGGCATCACCATCGACATTGCTCTGTGGAAGTTCGAGACCGACAGGTACTACGTCACTGTCATCGACGCTCCTGGCCACAGGGACTTTATCAAGAACATGATCACTGGTACATCCCAGGCCGACTGCGCCGTTTTGATCGTCGCTGCCGGTGTGGGCGAGTTCGAGGCTGGTATCTCGAAGAACGGCCAGACCCGCGAGCACGCCCTGCTAGCCTTCACTCTCGGTGTCAAGCAGATGATCATCGGTGTCAACAAGATGGACTCCACCGAGCCTCCGTTCTCCGAGGCTCGCTACGAGGAGATCAAGAAAGAAGTTTCCACCTACATCAAGAAGGTCGGCTACAACCCTGATGCTGTGCCCTTCGTGCCAATCTCTGGCTGGCACGGCGACAACATGATCGAGCCCAGCACCAACATGCCGTGGTTCAAGGGATGGAACATCACCAGGCTGGACGCCCAGAAGAAGGAGTTCAAGACTGACGGCAAGACTCTGATGCAGGCCCTGGATGCAATCATGCCGCCGGATCGCCCGACCAACAAGCCGCTGCGTCTTCCACTGCAGGACGTGTACAAGATCGGTGGCATTGGCACTGTTCCTGTCGGCCGTGTCGAGACTGGCATCCTCAAGCCCGGCATGGTTGTGACGTTCGCTCCGCAGAACCTCTCGACTGAGGTCAAGTCCGTTGAGATGCATCACGAGTCTCTTGCTGAGGCTGTGCCCGGTGACAACGTCGGATTCAACGTAAAGAACGTTTCCGTCAAGGACATCCGCCGTGGCAACGTTGCTGGTGACTCCAAGAACGATCCGCCCAAGGAGGCTGGCGATTTCCTGGCTCAGGTAAGAATATACTATTTATTTTTATTGTATTTACATCTTAACATGTTTATAAGTTATCTGCGTTGTTTTAATTTACCATAATATTCAAGTTTTGTACACTTTGATAAATTGTCTGTTCCGGAGTCTGACTAGTTGATTTGATTTTGTCTAATCCTAGTCGTAGCAAATCACAATGCTTTGAAATTAGATTGTAAGTCTATAATTATGCAAAGCATATTGCAGGCTCCTAGAAAATTGTTGCTGCAGTTTTATATATGCTGCGCGCAGGTCTGCATATTCCTTTTCCTCCTTAGCCTTATATGGGCTTTGAAAGGCAGGATAAACCATGCAGATCACAACTTATTTACTCTTGAACTTCTAGTCAAGTCATTTTCACACTTTATAAAAAACCTGCAATACTTTTTGTGTTAAGTTAACATTTACTCCCGTGTTTTATTTCAGGTCATCGTGCTGAACCACCCTGGTCAGATTCAGCCCGGCTATGCACCTGTGCTCGACTGCCACACCGCCCACATCGCCTGCAAGTTCCACGAGTTCGTCAAGAAGATCGACCGACGCAGCGGCAAGGAGCTCGAGGACAGCCCGAAGATCCTGAAGAGCGGTGACGCCGCCATGATCCGCCTGGTGCCCTCCAAGCCCCTGTGCGTGGAGGCCTTCTCCGAGTACCCGCCCCTGGGTCGCTTCGCCGTTCGCGACATGAAGCAGACCGTGGCCGTCGGCGTCATCAAGGAGGTCACCAAGAAGACTGCAGAGGGCAAGGTGACCAAGGCTGCACAGAAAGCTACTGGTGGCGCCAAGAAGAAGTGAAGGACTTGTATGTTCTTTAAGTCAGTCGAACGTTTATTCTGTCAGTCGATCAATAAAAGAGTCGAGGGCAAAGTTGTTTTAAGACTGTTTGTTTGGAATTCGAAGTCTTTGTTCGCCTTCTTGCTATTTAATCACTTTTTATGTCTTGCTGTTTCAGGTGGGGTACCTGAAGAGTTTTCTCGGGACTCAAGGTAGTCTACAATCTTATTAACAGAAATATACGACAGTTTTGCATCTTTGGTTAAATACTTAAATAATGATACATAATTGATAACGGATATCAGCCCGTTGTTAAAGAGTCATGACAATAGATTAACGGATTAGCTTTAGTGTACTCTAATGTATAAAAATAAGCAAGAATATTAAATAAGATCAGCATAATGTATCTGAATGCCTGCCCAGAATCGCCAGTGTTTAGAACTCGAAAGTCGAAATTCTTTTTTAGTTAATCGAGATCTACGAAACGCGGATTAGTAAGCTTACTAAATAAGCTGAAGTAACCGATCCTAGAAATTGTGCACGATCTTAACTTATTTTTGTCCGCCTAACAGTTCGTAGTGCCGACAAGTACATTGGGGCTGCTGAATCATGCTCGTGGTCTGCTAGTCCATTGCCTGCTACTGAACTGTTGTATTGTGGCAGAATTAGCCAAGACCCCTGATCTAACTTAAACAAAGTATAGATTATAGACTACTAAATGGTAGTTCCTGGAAAGAAGCATGGGCAAAACTACAGCTTTTCGATCTGATTCAGCAGGTTAGTTTGTATTGTACAGTTGTGGGCAGAGATTTTGGACTCTGCTATGCACGCTGCCACAATACTTTTTCTTTCTGCAATTTCTCGTATTACTGATAGGGAATTGTACAGTCTGCGATTTGCCTATTTTAGAATTTTCTGAATGACGATCGAATCAATCATTTCCTATACATGACTCACCAGCCTGATGACATTATGGTTAAAACAACTGCATATGGGCATTCACAATCAGAAATTTTATGTGTAGCGTCTCAAATGAACTTTCATTTAGGATTTAACTCTAACTTTGACTCTCAGTCAAGGTCTCAATTCCTTTTATATCTGGAATTGCTGGAATTGAAGATTGCTGTTGTAGCGCATTGCTATGAATGTGCATATACTCTGAGCCTGCAGCTGAGGCGCTCTGCGGCCATAGACATTTCCGTTTCATGCGGCCTGCGGCTTGAAAGCTGTTGTCCCTGTATTAGCAAGCTTTCGGTTCGCAGCAATTGCTCTGCACTTTTAGTGACCTAAAGACGCACGTAGGATGCGCGTTAATGTCCTTTTGGACATACAGTGCGTATTAATGTAGCTCTAGTTCTTAGACGAATGTTTAGTAGACTACATTCAAGGAATAGCTTAGCGACGGTCTGCGTCGCCGTCTCCAGAGCGTCCGAGGGGAGCGTGAGAAGGCGATCAGCGTCTGCAACGCTGAGGGACTGAGCGACTACCCGGGTGAGCCCGCATTGCTGCCATCCCGCCGACGCTTCCCTATAGACCGACCTCGAAGAAATTATCTTCAGGCAATTCGCCTAACCTCCACAACCGTTCGGGGGAGCGGCCAGAGGACCGACTGTCCATCTTGCAGGTGACGCCTGGTGGTCATCGCTGAGTGACCCGCGCCGCCTCGCCTGGAGTTTCTGGCGCAGCAGCCTGTGGCCTGGCACGTCCAGCGTCGTCTGATTCTGGGGTGACGACCTTAACCGCCGAGCAATGCCGCCAGCAGGCCGCGCCGTCACGACGCAGCATCAGCGAGTTGCCGGCCACCCGCTGGACTGTCCAGGCTCCGCTCTCGAATGGCGTTTGCGTCTTGCTGGCACCTACTCGCCGTCGCAGCACCGAATCACCGACCTGGATTTCGTGGCGTCCGCTCGCTGCTTCATGGCGGCCCGTTGTCAGTTACGAGCTCCTGCGGGATGCCGAATCGCGCGAACATTTCTCGCAGGCGAGGGACCAGTGCCTCGGCCGTCGTTGTCTGCATGAGCTGCACCTCCGGGAATCTCGAGTATCTGTGTCCACTCACACCAGCAGCATGTTGTTGTTGATCGGACCTACAAAGTCAGCCCAAAATCGACAACCAGGCGCCCTTAGGGATCGGCGCGTCGGCTGGAGAGGCGTAGCCCGGACGGCTGGCGTGTGAGACGTGATGGCACAGCTGCGGCATCGACTGACGAACTCCTCCGCTTATGTTGCCATTCTCGGCCACCAAACCTTGGTGCTGAGCCTTGCGGTCGTCTTCTGCGAGCACTGGTGTCCTTTGGTGCGCCAGCTCGAGCATCTGCTGCCGTAGAGCTGCTGGCACGACAATCTGCACTGATGCCGAAGGAGAACTCCGTCTACCGCCGACAGCTCCTCTCGCAGGGCGCGGAGTGACCGCATCTCAGCGCTAGAGCGGTCCCATTGGCCGCCTTGCATCGCTGCCCGGATAACTGGGTTGCTGGCTGAGCTCTTGCAGATGTCTTCGAGCGTGATGTCTTCGGGACGGCCGCCTGTGCTACCTCGTTTATGTAGGCCTCTCTCAGCTGCTTGCTGGTCCTACGTCCTTCAGCGCTTAGAGGCTGCCTGCAGAGAGGTATGTCTGCAGCATTGGACGCTCCTGGCTGTTATTCGACCTTGAATACCAGGTGCTGGATCCGCAGCGCCATACGCTCGACTCGTTGGAGGCGGCTAGGTGTCCGCAGCCGCTTGTCATAGAATGCCAGCGTTGTCGGCTCCTTGAATTCTTGAACGGCGGCGACCTTGCTTTGTGTGGCTTGGACTCCTTCGGCATTTTCGAGCATTTAGCGTGATGCCGTGCAGCTGCACCAGGCCGCGGGTCAGGCAGGCCTCGAGGCTGCTGTTGTGCTCCGCCATCGTGCGGCCGAACACGACAACGTCGTCGTGGATTCATTTTACGCTGGGCAGGCCTGCCAGCACTCTGCACATCACGCTCTGTAGGATCTCCTGCGAGGTGGAAAGGCCCATGCACAGCCGAGTTAGACGCCGAAGTCCTCGGGGTGTGGAGAATGTCAGCAGATTGCGGCTTTCTTCTGCCACAGGCCCTGGTAGAACGCCTTCGCGATGTCCAGTTCCGAGAAGACGGTGCTGCCGGCCATGTCTCCCGTCACCTCTTCGGAATCTGGTGCCGCTCGCGGATGACATAGCGATTGACATCGCGGAGGTCCTGTGTGATCTGCACTTCGCCTGGCTCCTTCTTGGGCACAACGACCATCCGCGCGACCCACGGAACTGGTCCGTCGACGGGCTCGATGATTCCGAGCTGCTCCAGTAGCTGCAGCTCCTTGTCCACTGCCTCGGCCAGGTGGATCGGTACCTGAGACGGCGCGTGACAAACTGGTCGGTCGGTCAGGTGAATGCTGACTGGCGGCCCGGTGAAGCAGCCGATGCCGCTGAGCACGCTGGAGTACTTGCGCAGTACCCTGCCGATGATCTCAAGGGCGTCTTGGGGCATTCCACTGGATCTCGTGTTGCCGAGGAGGCTGTCGACAGCCAACTCCGCTTCCCCGACCTGCAGCACGTGATGATCGACCGTCGGTGGTGGTCCGATCCGCAGGATTTCCATTTGAGTGGCCGTCTGCCTGCCGATGATGGTGATGCCTCTCCCTTCAACAACGTCGGCGAATAAGCGGATGGACATCGCCGCCTTGCCGAGGAGTTGCATCGGCCAGTCCGAGCCGTACGCGAACAACCTGTCAGAGGCTGCTTCCAGACGCGGCCGCTGTTTAAGGCTCTCAAACGTTGCGCGGCTAATCACATTGCGAGCCGCCCCGCTGTCGATCAGCACTGACAGTCTGGTGCAGGTGATCTCAGCTACTGTGTGGTCCAGTTGCTCCTCCTCGTCGACCTTGAATATGCCGGTGGACGGGTCGTCCACCCTCTCGTAGCTGGTCTCACCTTGGCAGCATCGCGACAGCATTCGAATTGCTTTGGGGCGCCTCCTGCCTGGACATGCAAGCTCGGGCGAAGTGGCCTGGCTTTCCGCTGCACTTTCTGCAGATCTTGCCTTGCGCCGCGGCGCACGTGGAGCCCTGACCTGCCGCACCGATTGCAGCACACCTGCCGCCCTGGTGGCTGTTCGGCTCTCCGGATGGCTGCGAGTTGCTGCTGCGGCTCAAGTGTCCTGCCGTTCTCCATCGCGCTGGCCTGCTGCTCCGCCGCTTCTTTGGCTCTCGCCTTCCTCAGCACCTCTGTCAGGGAGATGTCGTTGCTCTGCAAGAAATCTCTCCTCAGCCTCTCGGAGTCACAGTAGGCGACGATTTTGTCTCGGATCAGCGAGTCCTTGATCGCTCCAAACTCGCACGGCTCCGCCAAGTTGCATGAGTTTAATGAGAAGCTGCATGAGTCCAATGAGAAACTGCATGATTTTAATGAGAAAGTACATGAGTTTAATGAGAAGCCGCATGAGTCCAATGAGAAGCCGCATGAGTCCAATGAGAAACTGCATGATTTTAATGAGAAAGTACATGAGTTTAATGAGAAGCTGCATGAGTCCAATGAGAAGCCGCATGAGTCTAATGAGAAACTGCATGATTTTAATGAGAAAGTACATGAGTTTAATGAGAAGCTGCATGAGTCCAATGAGAAGCCGCATGAGTCCAATGAGAAACTGCATGATTTTAATGAGAAAGTACATGAGTTTAATGAGAAGCTGCATGAGTCTAATGAGAAGCTGCATGAGTCCAATGAGAAGCCGCATGAGTTTAATGAGAAGCCGCATGAGTTTAATGAGAAGCCGCATGAGTTTTATGAGAAGCTGCATGAGTCCAATGAGAAGCCGCATGAGTTTTATGAGAAGCCGCATGAGTTTAACGAGAAGCCGCATGAGTTTTATGAGAAGCTGCATGAGTTTAATGAGAAGCTGCATGAGTCCAATGAGAAGCCGCATGAGTTTTATGAGAAGCTGCATGAGTCTAATGAGAAGCTGCATGAGTCCAATGAGAAGCTGCATGAGTCCAATGAGAAGCCGCATGAGTTTTATGAGAAGCTGCATGAGTCTAATGAGAAGCTGCATGAGTCCAATGAGAAGCCGCATGAGTTTTATGAGAAGCTGCATGAGTCTAATGAGAAGCTGCATGAGTCCAATGAGAAGCCGCATGAGTTTAATGAGAAGCCGCATGAGTTTAATGAGAAGCCGCATGAGTTTTATGAGAAGCCGCATGAGTTTAATGAGAAGCCGCATGAGTTTTATGAGAAGCTGCATGAGTTTAATGAGAAGCTGCATGAGTCCAATGAGAAGCCGCATGAGTTTTATGAGAAGCTGCATGAGTCTAATGAGAAGCTGCATGAGTCCAATGAGAAGCCGCATGAGTTTAATGAGAAGCCGCATGAGTTTAATGAGAAGCCGCATGAGTTTAATGAGAAGCTGCATGAGTCTAATGAGAAACTGCATGATTTTAATGAGAAAGTACATGAGTTTAATGAGAAGCTGCATGAGTCCAATGAGAAGATGTATGATTTTAATGAGAAGCTGCATGAGTTTAATGAGAAGCTGCATGAGTCCAACGAGAAGCTGCATGAGTCCAATGAGAAGCCGCATGAGTTTTATGAGAAGCCGCATGAGTTTAATGAGAAGCCGCATGAGTTTAATGAGAAGCTGCATGAGTTTAATGAGAAGCTGCATGAGTCTAATGAGAAGCTGCATGAGTCTAATGAGAAGCTGCATGAGTCCAATGAGAAGCCGTATGAGTTTTATGAGAAGCTGCATGAGTCTAATGAGAAGCTGCATGAGTCCAATGAGAAGCCGCATGAGTTTAATGAGAAGCCGCATGAGTTTAATGAGAAGCCGCATGAGTTTTATGAGAAGCTGCATGAGTCCAATGAGAAGCCGCATGAGTTTTATGAGAAGCCGCATGAGTTTAATGAGAAGCCGCATGAGTATTGTGATTCGGGACCATTTCCAAAACTTCGGAGTGCCAGAGAAACTCGTCAGCGACGGAGGTCCACAGTTTTCCGCTCGGGAATTTCGACAGATGATAACAGAATTCAAGGTCGAGCACCGAACTTCAAGTCCGACGTACCCGCAATCAAACGGAAGAGCAGAACGCTACGTGCAAACTGCAAAGAACATGCTGAAGAAGTGCTCAGAGACCGGACAGAACCTGGAGCTGGCATTGCTTCACTACCGTAACACTCCAGTCGGCAGCGGCTTTCCGAGTCCAGCTGAGATGGCATTCGGTCGTAAGCTTCGGTGCGACTTGCCCGCAACGGTTCAGGACTTGCGGCCAAAGGAAATTCATCTACACTCAAGCATCGAGGCCTTTGAGAAGGAGCGCACTCGCGCAGCACAATTGTACAACCGAGGAGCTCGACCATTAAGGAGATTAGCTGCTGGCGATCTGGTCTGGCTCCAACGAGGTCGTCGTGACTGGGTGGCGGCTGAGATCGACAGCGAGCTGGAGAATTGTCCAAGATCGTACTGGGTTCGAACCGAGACTGGTCAGCTGCTCAGAAGGAATCGCCGCTTCATCAGGCCTCGAAAATTGGGTGTGCCATTGAGCGAGTCTCTCCATTGTGACAACGACGAAGCTGAGCAGCCGGCCTCCGTGCAGCCGGCCTCCGTGCAGCCAGCCTCCGTGCAGCCGGCCTCCGTGCAGCCAGCCTCCGTGCAGCCAGCCTCCGTGCAGCCGGCCTCCGTGCAGCCGGCCTCCATGCAGCCGGCCTCCGTGCAGCCGGCCTCCGTGCAGCTGGCCTCCGTGCAGCCAGCCTCCGTGCAGCCGGCCTCCGTGCAGCCGGCCTCCGTGCAGCCGGCCTCCGTGCAGCCGGCCTCCGTGCAGCCAGTTGAACCGTACAGGACAAGGCGTGGCCGAGTCGTCAAAAAGCCTATGTTCTATCATCCAAGTTAAGTCTACGTGGTGATGAAGAGAAGTTTACGTTTGATTTTGATTTGAGTTAAAGTTTTATTGCACTGATTGAGCGTTTGAACCCTTGTTGCAGTTTATACCGCAAGGACGTCAGATTTAGCATTCTTTGACTGGTTAGGTGCTACAAGTCTATTGTTGTATTGCATCATTCGATTGAATTTAAAGTGCATTGTTTGTATCATTGTTGCCAACGTTATTAATCCAGCTCGACTCAGTGATTCTAGTTTTTTATATCCGCTTCCGTTCGAATATGCTTTTATACACGCTTCCCGTTGGGAAATTCTGCGAAATACTTTAATATTGTCATCGGTTAACAAATCTTATTTCGTGCGTTGGGAGATGTTGTGTGTTGCGTTTTATAATCCATTACTAAATCAATATGCTAACTTGCTCTATGTACATGCCACACTGTACAATGCCTAAGTGTACAATTCAACTCGCATCGCTTGACAATATATAATTCTCACTTTGGCCAACTTGGGCCTTAAGAGTTTTGTCGTGCCTAAATGTCTCGCTTGTTCCAACTTAACAGAAGCTGCATGAGTCTAATGAGAAGCTGCATGAGTCCAATGAGAAGCCGCATGAGTTTTATGAGAAGCTGCATGAGACTAATGAGAAGCTGCATGAGTTTAATGAGAAGCTGCATGAGTTTAATGAGAAGCTGCATGAGTCCAATGAGAAGATGTATGATTTTAATGAGAAGCTGCATGAGTTTAATGAGAAGCTGCATGAGTCCAACGAGAAGCTGCATGAGTCCAATGAGAAGCCGCATGAGTTTTATGAGAAGCCGCATGAGTTTAATGAGAAGCCGCATGAGTTTTATGAGAAGCTGCATGAGTTTAATGAGAAGCTGCATGAGTCCAATGAGAAGCTGCATGAGTTTTATGAGAAGCTGCATGAGTCTAATGAGAAGCTGCATGAGTCCAATGAGAAGCCGCATGAGTTTAATGAGAAGCCGCATGAGTTTAATGAGAAGCTGCATGAGTCCAACGAGAAGCTGCATGAGTCCAATGAGAAGCCGCATGAGTTTTATGAGAAGCCGCATGAGTTTAATGAGAAGCCGCATGAGTTTTATGAGAAGCTGCATGAGTTTAATGAGAAGCTGCATGAGTCCAATGAGAAGCCGCATGAGTTTTATGAGAAGCTGCATGAGTCTAATGAGAAGCTGCATGAGTCCAATGAGAAGCCGCATGAGTTTAATGAGAAGCCGCATGAGTTTAATGAGAAGCCGCATGAGTTTTATGAGAAGCCGCATGAGTTTAATGAGAAGCCGCATGAGTTTTATGAGAAGCTGCATGAGTTTAATGAGAAGCTGCATGAGTCCAATGAGAAGCCGCATGAGTTTAATGAGAAGCTGCATGAGTCTAATGAGAAGCTGCATGAGTCCAATGAGAAGCCGCATGAGTCTAATGAGAAGCTGCATGAGTTTAATGAGAAGCTGCATGATTTTAATGAGAAAGTACATGAGTTTAATGAGAAGCTGCATGAGTTTAATGAGAAGCTGCATGAGTCTAATGAGAAGCTGCATGAGTTTAATGAGAAGCTGCATGAGTTTAATGAGAAGCTGCATGAGTTTAATGAGAAGCTGCATGAGTCTAATGAGAAGCTGCATGAGTTTAATGAGAAGCTGCATGATTCTAATGAGAAGCTGCATGAGTTTAATGAGAAGCTGCATGAGTCTAATGAGAAGCTGCATGAGTCTAATGAGAAGCTGCATGAGTCCAATGAGAAGCTGCATGAGTTTAATGAGAAGCTGCATGAGTTTAATGAGAAGCTGCATGAGTCTAATGAGAAGCTGCATGAGTCTAATGAGAAGCTGCATGATTTTAATGAGAAAGTACATGAGTTTAATGAGAAGCTGCATGAGTTGAATGAGAAGCTGCATGAGTTTAATGAGAAGCC
Organism: Macrostomum hystrix; assembly: GCA_950097015.1. Taxonomy (NCBI): domain Eukaryota; kingdom Metazoa; phylum Platyhelminthes; family Macrostomidae; genus Macrostomum; species Macrostomum hystrix. The sequence continues at coordinate 26,658,147 of CATNEN010000038.1, forward strand.
GCATGAGTCCAATGAGAAGCTGCATGAGTCTAATGAGAAGCTGCATGATTTTAATGAGAAAGTACATGAGTTTAATGAGAAGCTGCATGAGTTTAATGAGAAGCTGCATGAGTCCAATGAGAAGCTGCATGAGTCTAATGAGAAGCTGCATGAGTCTAATGAGAAGCTGCATGATTTTAATGAGAAAGTACATGAGTTTAATGAGAAGCTGCATGAGTTTAATGAGAAGCTGCATGAGTCCAATGAGAAGCTGCATGAGTTTAATGAGAAGCTGCATGAGTTTAATGAGAAGCTGCATGAGTCTAATGAGAAGCTGCATGAGTCTAATGAGAAGCTGCATGATTTTAATGAGAAAGTACATGAGTTTAATGAGAAGCTGCATGAGTTTAATGAGAAGCTGCATGAGTCCAATGAGAAGCTGCATGAGTTTAATGAGAAGCTGCATGAGTTTAATGAGAAGCTGCATGAGTCTAATGAGAAGCTGCATGAGTCTAATGAGAAGCTGCATGAGTCTAATGAGAAGCTGCATGATTTTAATGAGAAAGTACATGAGTTTAATGAGAAGCTGCATGAGTTTAATGAGAAGCTGCATGAGTTTAATGAGAAGCCGCATGAGTCCAATGAGAAGCTGCATGAGTCTAATGAGAAGCTGCATGATTTTAATGAGAAAGTACATGAGTTTAATGAGAAGCCGCATGAGTTTAATGAGAAGCTGCATGAGTCCAATGAGAAGCTGCATGAGTCTAATGAGAAGCTGCAGGAGTCTAATGAGAAGCTGCATGATTTTAATGAGAAAGTACATGAGTTTAATGAGAAGCTGCATGAGTCCAATGAGAGGCTGCATGAGTCCAATGAGAAGCTGCATGAGTTGAATGAGAAGCTGCATGAGTCCAATGAGAAGCTGCATGAGTCCAATGAGAAGCCGCATGAGTTTAATGAGAAGCCGCATGAGTTTAATGAGAAGCTGCATGAGTCCAACGAGAAGCTGCATGAGTCCAATGAGAAGCCGCATGAGTTTTATGAGAAGCCGCATGAGTTTAATGAGAAGCCGCATGAGTTTTATGAGAAGCTGCATGAGTTTAATGAGAAGCTGCATGAGTCCAATGAGAAGCCGCATGAGTTTTATGAGAAGCTGCATGAGTCTAATGAGAAGCTGCATGAGTCCAATGAGAAGCCGCATGAGTTTAATGAGAAGCCGCATGAGTTTAATGAGAAGCCGCATGAGTTTTATGAGAAGCCGCATGAGTTTAATGAGAAGCCGCATGAGTTTTATGAGAAGCTGCATGAGTTTAATGAGAAGCTGCATGAGTCCAATGAGAAGCCGCATGAGTTTAATGAGAAGCTGCATGAGTCTAATGAGAAGCTGCATGAGTCCAATGAGAAGCCGCATGAGTCTAATGAGAAGCTGCATGAGTTTAATGAGAAGCTGCATGATTTTAATGAGAAAGTACATGAGTTTAATGAGAAGCTGCATGAGTTTAATGAGAAGCTGCATGAGTCTAATGAGAAGCTGCATGAGTTTAATGAGAAGCTGCATGAGTTTAATGAGAAGCTGCATGAGTTTAATGAGAAGCTGCATGAGTCTAATGAGAAGCTGCATGAGTTTAATGAGAAGCTGCATGATTCTAATGAGAAGCTGCATGAGTTTAATGAGAAGCTGCATGAGTCTAATGAGAAGCTGCATGAGTCTAATGAGAAGCTGCATGAGTCCAATGAGAAGCTGCATGAGTTTAATGAGAAGCTGCATGAGTTTAATGAGAAGCTGCATGAGTCTAATGAGAAGCTGCATGAGTCTAATGAGAAGCTGCATGATTTTAATGAGAAAGTACATGAGTTTAATGAGAAGCTGCATGAGTTGAATGAGAAGCTGCATGAGTTTAATGAGAAGCCGCATGAGTCCAATGAGAAGCTGCATGAGTCTAATGAGAAGCTGCATGATTTTAATGAGAAAGTACATGAGTTTAATGAGAAGCTGCATGAGTTTAATGAGAAGCTGCATGAGTCCAATGAGAAGCTGCATGAGTCTAATGAGAAGCTGCATGAGTCTAATGAGAAGCTGCATGATTTTAATGAGAAAGTACATGAGTTTAATGAGAAGCTGCATGAGTTTAATGAGAAGCTGCATGAGTCCAATGAGAAGCTGCATGAGTTTAATGAGAAGCTGCATGAGTTTAATGAGAAGCTGCATGAGTCTAATGAGAAGCTGCATGAGTCTAATGAGAAGCTGCATGATTTTAATGAGAAAGTACATGAGTTTAATGAGAAGCTGCATGAGTTTAATGAGAAGCTGCATGAGTCCAATGAGAAGCTGCATGAGTTTAATGAGAAGCTGCATGAGTTTAATGAGAAGCTGCATGAGTCTAATGAGAAGCTGCATGAGTCTAATGAGAAGCTGCATGAGTCTAATGAGAAGCTGCATGATTTTAATGAGAAAGTACATGAGTTTAATGAGAAGCTGCATGAGTTTAATGAGAAGCTGCATGAGTTTAATGAGAAGCCGCATGAGTCCAATGAGAAGCTGCATGAGTCTAATGAGAAGCTGCATGATTTTAATGAGAAAGTACATGAGTTTAATGAGAAGCCGCATGAGTTTAATGAGAAGCTGCATGAGTCCAATGAGAAGCTGCATGAGTCTAATGAGAAGCTGCAGGAGTCTAATGAGAAGCTGCATGATTTTAATGAGAAAGTACATGAGTTTAATGAGAAGCTGCATGAGTCCAATGAGAGGCTGCATGAGTCCAATGAGAAGCTGCATGAGTTGAATGAGAAGCTGCATGAGTCCAATGAGAAGCTGCATGAGTCCAATGAGAAGCTGCATGAGTTGAATGAGAAGCTGCATGAGTCCAATGAGAAGCTGCATGAGTCCAATGAGAAGCTGCATGAGTCCAATGAGAAGCTGCATGAGTCCAATGAGAAGCTGCATGAGTCCAATGAGAAGCTGCATGAGTCCAATGAGAAGCTGCATGAGTCCAATGAGAAGCTGCATGAGTTTAATGAGAAGCTGCATCTCATTGCCGTTAGAGAGCAAAGAGTTGATTGCTCTTTGCCAGACAATCCAGTCGTGATGTTCAAAGTTATTTTTTCATAGCTGCTTACATTAGCATCCGAGTCAGTATTAAACAGAATCTCAGGAGTCAGCGCAATGGACAGAATTGCCTCCTCGATGGCTGCGGGTCCAGTGTCACCAAATGATGTGCCATTGCCCGCAGCCCCTTTCAAATGTGAGAATGAGTGTAGTGAGAAAAAATTAAAAGTCAAAGTACATATAACAGATAGAATTATTCTGGCAAGGCTATCAATCCGATTGTATCAACAGCACAAAAATTGCCAATTGAAGTTTATATTTCAAAATAAATATTAAAAATGGAAGCAAAAATAGCTTCTTTTAGCTAATAGGCCAATAGAATTAAGCTAAATACATCTAAATAATGAATTTATATTTGTAATCTGCAAAATGTAGTAAATCGACAACGTAAAAGAAATTAATCCAACAATCACACGCACACAAAAATGACACAATACAATTTGTCTAAAAGATATTGTAGCACAATTGTTCGTAGCAAAACAGTGGGACAAAAATAACTGTGTCCTCAAAAGCGAACGATAAAAGAAGCAGACAATTACGAGTAGATAGTCATTATGCGATTGGAAGCAAAAAATTGACTGCTGAGCAACGAAAATTGCCACAAAATTGAGAGCAGAAATTAGCACTGCTCTTTAATACTTACAGACTATAACCTAAATCGATCATCAAATATTTCATTCGATTCAAAAAGCGAATCAATTTACACTTTTAGTGAAAACGAGAACGATCAGACAGTTGATTAGGCAATCAAGCCGCATGTAATTATGTCAGTGAGCGAGTCAGTGGGTCACTGAGCGAGTCAGTGGGTCAGTGAGCGAGTCAGTGGGTCAGTGGGTCACTGAGCGAGTCAGTGGGTCAGTGAGCGAGTCAGTGGGTCAGTGAGCGAGTCAGTGGGTCAGTGGGTCACTGAGCGAGTCAGTGGGTCAGTGAGCGAGTCAGTGGGTCAGTGGGTCACTGAGCGAGTCAGTGGGTCAGTGAGCGAGTCAGTGGGTCAGTGAGCGAGTCAGTGGGTCAGTGGGTCACTGAGCGAGTCAGTGGGTTAGTGGGTCAGTGAGCGAGTCAGTGGGTCAGTGAGCGAGTCAGTGGGTCAGTGGGTCAGTGAGCTAGTCAGTGGTTCACTGAGCGAGTCAGTGGGTCAGTGAGCGAGTCAGTGGGTCAGTGAGCGAGTCAGTGGGTCAGTGAGCGAGTCAGTGGGTCAGTGAGCGAGTCAGTGGGTCACTGGGCGAGTCAGTGGGTCAGTGAGCGAGTCAGTGGGTCACTGAGCGAGTCAGTGGGTCACTGAGCGAGTCAGTGGGTCAGTGGGTCACTGAGCGAGTCAGTGGGTCAGTGAGCGAGTCAGTGGGTCAGTGAGCGAGTCAGTGGGTCAGTGGGTCACTGAGCGAGTCAGTGGGTCAGTGAGCGAGTCAGTGGGTCAGTGAGCGAGTCAGTGGGTCAGTGGGTCACTGAGCGAGTCAGTGGGTCACTGAGCGAGTCAGTGGGTCAGTGAGCGAGTCAGTGGGTCACTGAGCGAGTCAGTGGGTCAGTGAGCGAGTCAGTGGGTCACTGAGCGAGTCAGTGGGTCACTGAGCGATTCAGTGGGTCACTGAGCTAGTCAGTGGGTCAGTGAGCGAGTCAGTGGGTCACTGAGCGAGTCAGTGGGTCACTGAGCTAGTCAGTGGGTCAGTGAGCTGCAGTCTCCTTGTCGGAGTCGGATGAGTCGCCATTGCCCGCTGCCACCAGTCTGCGCATCTCGTGTCGCTGCAGTCGCCAGCGCGTGCGCAGGCGGCCAGCCGATCGACTGATTCGGCAAAGCCGGGCGATCAAACAGAAGTTCAACAGGCAGCTGGCTACCAGCACACTGGGCAGGACAATCACCATCCAGTTGATGCTGGAGACTTTCTGCCACATCTGCATCACCAAGTTGTAGGCTGCGGGCAATGCAGAATCAAACTGGTGAGATCTAAACTATGCATCGACATATAAACCTGCCTCTTTCACAACCTTTTCATTCTATTGTCTGATATTCCGCTTAATCTCTCAATTCATTTAGAACAAAACGACAATAATAGTCAATATCCCCTGAAAATCCATGAATCTATATTTCATAAAAAGCATGACCGATATCTTATTAATTATTAATTGAAATTCAATTGAAAGCTGAACCGATATCTCATAAAAATGTTGATGGACATTCCATTAATTCTCAATGAAAGTGTAATTTAAAACGGAATTAATATCCCATAGAAATCCAATCGATATCCCGAGAAATCCCATAGAAATCACAATCTTATTTCCATAGAAATCCTAATCGATATCCCATAGAAATCCCAATCAATATCCCATAGAAATCCCAATCAATATCCTATAGAAATCCCAATCAATATCCCATAGAAATCCAATCGATATCACGAGAAATCCCATAGAAATCACAATCTTATTCCCATAGAAATCCTAATCGATATCCCATAGAAATCCTAATCAATATCCCATAGAAATCCCAATCGATATCCCATAGAAATCCCAATCGATATCCCATAGAAATCCCAATCGATATCCCATAGAAATCCCAATCAATATCCCAATCGATATCCCATAGAAATCCCAATCAATATCCCAATCGATATCCCATAGAAATCCCAATCAATATTCCATAGAAATCCCAATCAATATCCTATAGAAATCCCAATCAATATCCTATAGAAATCCTAATCAATATCCCATAGAAATCCTAATCAATATCCCATAGAAATCCCAATCGATATCCCATAGAAATCCCAATCAATATCCCATAAAAATCCTATAGAGTCCCCCGCACCTCCATTGGCGCTGGTCGGTCCGTCACCCAGGTCGCCGTCCAGACAGGTGCCATTGACGTGGTGGCACCGGGCGGGCTCGCCACCCCGCGGACAGACGCAGACTCCCGAGCAGTTTTGACCATAGAAGCCATCGGAGCAGGCAGTCTCGCACAGCCGTCCCAGATATCCTGGCGGGCATCGGCAGTCGCCGCTGATTGGATGGCAGTCGGCGCTAAGGCCAGGCGGCGTGTTCAGACAGCGGCATGGCGCATGGCAGCCCCAGCCAGTGAAGCCGGGCCGGCAGCGGCATCGATTGTTGACGCAGTCGCCGCCGGTTGGACTGCAGAAGGAGGCGCACGACGATGCAGCCGCCGAGTGACTGCCGCTGGCGCTGACGCACAGCACTGACGTGACAGGCCGCAGGCAGGACCGATGGGGCGACTGACTGCCACGTGAAATTTATTAATTAATACTATGAGACTAGAAATCTTGAATTCTCATTCTTAAAAAATCTAGACAAAAAAAAATAAATAATAAGAAATCCCTAAGAAATCCAAGCTCGAAATCTCATCCCTAAGAAATCCAAGGTCAAAATCTCATCCCTGAGAAATCCAAGGTCAAAATCTCATCCCTAAGAAATCCAAGCTCGAAATCTCATCCATAAGAAATCCAAGCTCGAAATCTCATCCATAAGAAATCCAAGCTCGAAATCTCATCCCTAAGAAATCCAAGCTCAAAATCTCATCCCTAAGAAATCCAAGCTCGAAATCTCATCCCTAAGAAATCCAAGCTCGAAATCTCATCCCTAAGAAATCCAAGCTAGAAATCTCATCCCTAAGAAATCCAAGCTCGAAATCTCATCCCTAAGAAATCCAAGCTAGAAATCTCATCCCTAAGAAATCCAAGGTCAAAATCTCATCCAAGCTCGAAATCTCATCCCTAAGAAATCCAAGCTCGAAATCTCATCCCTAAGAAATCCAAGCTCGAAATCTCATCCCTAAGAAATCCAAGCTCGAAATCTCACCCCTAAGAAATCCAAGCTCGAAATCTCATCCCTAAGAAATCCAAGCTCGAAATCTCATCCCTAAGAAATCCAAGCTCGAAATCTCATCCCTAAGAAATACAAGCTCGAAATCTCATCCCTAAGAAATCCAAGCTCGAAATCTCATCCCTAAGAAATCCAAGCTCGAAATCTCACCCCTAAGAAATCCAAGCTCGAAATCTCATCCCCAAAAAAAATTCAAGGTCAAAATCTCAACCCTAGAAACTTGAAATTCAAAATCTCATCCCTAGAAACTTGAAATTCAAAATCTCATCCCTAAAGCAAAGCTAAGGCCCAACTGCCAAGGATCAATAAAACAAATAAAATCCCACATAACGAACTAAGAGGATAATATGCGCAAGTCAGAAGTAGGAATAGATGACTATAGAAGAAATACGCAATACGTGCGCAATTTTTCCCTCATCAGTACAAATTTAGACTAAATTTGCTAACCGAAAGTAGGCACGTGAGTAGTGAAGATCGAATATTATTTTAAAGTCTAGTTAACCGTAAAATCTAAATAGAAAATGAACTATTCAGAAATAATAAATTTGCATATCCTTACCACGCATCGGACGGGCTGCCGACAACGGTTCCATTGACAACCAGAGTTGATGAGCCGCCTCCGTCTAGATTGATAGCATTGTACACGCCCAGGTCAACCAGAAGGTCGGCCAGGTCAAATAGGTTGATGCTAGATTGATTGGGTCAGGTAATGTATAGTGTGCGACAATATCGATTAAAAAAAACGTGTGATTAATAAATCTGGTAAAAATACACATTTTCTTATTAATTAACTCTCTATTAAGGCAATTCCACATCACATTCAGCCGATTCCATATCCCATTCGGCAGATTCCAACTCTCCATTCAGCCGATTCCACATCCCATTCAGTCGATTCCACATCACATTCAGTCGATTCCACATCACATTCAGTCGATTCCTCATCCAATTCAGCCGATTCCACATCCCATTCAGTCGATTCCACATCACATTCAGTCGATTACTCATCCCATTCAGCAGATTCCAACTCTCCATTCAGCCGATTCCATATCCCATTCAGCCGATTCCACATCCCATTCAGTCGATTCCACATCACATTCAGTCGATTCCTCATCCCATTCAGCAGATTCCAACTCTCCATTCAGCCGATTCCATATCCCATTCAGCCGATTCCACATCCCATTCAGCCGATTCCAACTCTCCATTAAGCAGATACCAACTCTCCATTCAGTCGATTCCACATCCCATTCAGCAGATTCCAACTCTCCATTCAGCCGATTCCACATCCCATTCAGCCGATTCCAACTCTCCATTAAGCAGATACCAACTCTCCATTCAGTCGATTCCACATCCCATTCAGCAGATTCCAACTCTCCATTCAGCCGATTCCACATCCCATTCAGCCGATTCCATATCCCATTCAGCCGATTCCACATCCCGTTCAGCAGATTCCAACTCTTTATTCAGCCGATTCCATATCCCATTCAGTCGATTCCACATCACATTCAGTCGATTCCTCATCCCATTCAGCAGATACCAACTCTCCATTCAGCAGATTCGACCCATTCAGCCGATTCCACATCCCATTCAGTCGATTCCACATCACATTCAGTCGATTCCTCATCCCATTCAGCAGATTCAAACTCTCCATTCAGCCGATTCCATATCCCATTCACCCGATTTCACATCCCATTCAGCCGATTCCACATCCCATTCAGCAGATTCCAACTCTCCATTAAGCATATACAAACTCTCCATTCAGCTGATTCCACATCCCATTCAGCAGATTCTAACTCTCCACTCAGACGATTCCAAGAAGATTCCAAGACGATTCCAAGATTCCAAGACGATCTCCACTCAGATCATTCAGCAGATTCCAAGTCTCATTCAGCAGATTCCAAGTCTCATTTAGCAGATTCAAAGTATCATTCAGCAGATTCCAAGTCTCATTTAGAGGATTCCAATTCTTTTTCGGACGATTCCAACTCTCATTCGAACTGAGTCGATTTGGGTCCAATTCAGCCGATTTAAGCTTATTACTAAGCTGTTAACGCAGATTCATCAGACGATACCTATTCTAATAAACACGAATTATTTCGAAGCAAATATCAAAAAATGATGAGAAATTCAAACTTACCCAGATACTTCAGTCTTGCCAACAATTTGCACTAGAACAAGTTCGCCTGTAATTAACTGCCCAACGGCTGATCGAGCCGAAATTACCGACGCGAAGTAGTTCAGAGTGCCTGTTGTCTGAGTAGCTGAGCATTCGGCCCTGATGCTCTGCTCGACGAACTGCGGTTAAGCGAAAACCTCTTGTAACTTCCTCTTGTAACTTCCTCTTGTAACTTCCTCTTGAAACTTTCGATAAACTGACCTTGCTATCCCTTCGTTCTGATCTTTCTTACCCCCACTCTAATCTTTCACCCCCTCTCTGATCTTTCTTACCCCCACTCTAATCTTTCACCCCCTCTCTGATCTTTCTTACCCCCACTCTAATCTTTCACCCCCTCTCTGATCTTTCTTACCCCCACTCTAATCTTTCACCCCTCTCTGATCTTGCTTACCCCCACTCTGATCTTTCATCCCCTCTCTGATCTTTCTTACCCCCACTCTAATCTTTCACCCCCTCTCTGATCTTTCTTACCCCCACTCTAATCTTTCACCCCCTCTCTGATCTTTCTTACCCCCACTCTAATCTTTCACCCCTCTCTGATCTTGCTTACCCCCACTCTGATCTTTCACCCCCTCTCTGATCTTTCTTACCCCCTCTCTGATCTTGCTTACCCCCACTCTGATCTTTCACCCCCTCTCTGATCTTGCTTACCCCCACTCTAATCTTTCACCCCCTCTCTGATCTTGCTTACCCCCTCTCTGATCTTGCTTACCCCCACTCTGATATTTCTTACCCCCCCACTCTAATCTTTCACCCCCACTCTGATATTTCTTACCCCCTCCACTCTAATCTTTCACCCCCACTCTGATATTTCTTACCCCCTCCACTCTAATCTTTCACCCCCACTCTGATATTTCTTACCCCCTCCACTCTAATCTTTCACCCCCACTCTGATATTTCTTACCCCCTCCACTCTAATCTTTCACCCCCACTCTGATCTTGCTTACCCCCACTCTGATCTTTCTTACCCCCTCCACTCTAATCTTTCCCCCCATTCTGATCCTTCTTTCCCCCACTCTGATCTATCTTACCCCCACTCTGATCTTTCTTACCCCCACTCTGATCTATCTTACCCCCACTCTGATATTTCTTACCCCCCACTCTAATCTTTCCCCCCCCACTCAGATCTTTCTTACCCCCCTCCACTCTAATCTTTCACCCCCACTCTGATCTTGCTTACCCCCACTCTGATCTTTCTTACCCCCTCCACTCTAATCTTTCCCCCCATTCTGATCCTTCTTCCCCCCACTCTGATCTATCTTACCCCCACTCTGATCTTTCTTACCCCCACTCTGATCTATCTTACCCCCACTCTGATCTTTCTTACCCCCTCCACTCTAATCTTTCCCCCCCCACTCTGATATTTCTCCCCCACTCTGGTCTTTATTACCCCTACTTCGATCTTCCTCCCCCCACTCTGATCTTTCTTCCCCTCACTCTGATCTTTCTTACCCCCCACTCACCCTCAGATTCATCTCTCCCTCCCTTCGGATCTTTCTCTCCCTGAAATCGCTTGCTCTCGTCCCAGTGAAATATATTTTTTCAGCCGCATAAATACATAATAGTGCAAACAGTACCAAACGATCTGCTACTCACACTGCTGCCATTGCGAACAAGCCAAATCGCGCCGCCAACCAGTTGATGAAACATACCGGACAGCAACTCATCCTCCGTCAGGTAACTGCAAACAAATCATTTTTACTTAAGGTTCTTATCTGGTATTAAACTTATTAATTGACTATGAAAAAAGCAACAGACAATTATTCTCACCCAAAGAACACCTGGCCCTGAGCTGTGATGCCGAAGTGAGCATTCTTAATACCGGCCGAATCGTGCAATCTATTATCGTCGCTAACTAGGTTACCTAGGCAACGCGACGAAGACGGATCAAATAGGCCAGCATTGATAGCAACCGAGCACTGACGTTGCTTGGCTGTCTCCAGTACTGTAGCGGATGCCTGCGTTAGATTGTGTGGCACTGTGAGACTTTGCTGAGCCTGAGAATTCAGTTAGGCTACTGTCCTGAGGCTACTGTCCTGAGGCTGCTGAGAATTCAGTTAGGCTACTGTCCTGAGGCTGCTGAGAATTCAGTTAGGCTACTGTCCTGAGGCTGCTGAGAATTCAGTTAGGCTACTGTCCTGAGGCTGCTGAGAATTCAGTTAGGCTACTGTCCTGAGGCTGCTGAGAATTCAGTTAGGCTACTGTCCTGAGGCTGCTGAGAATTCAGTTAGGCTACTGTCCTGAGGCTGCTGAGAATTCAGTTAGGCTACTGTCCTGAGGCTGCTGAGAATTCAGTTAGGCTACTGTCCTGAGGCTGCTGAGAATTCAGTTAGGCTACTGTCCTGAGGCTGCTGAGAATTCAGTTAGGCTACTGTCCTGAGGCTGCTGAGAATTCAGTTAGGCTACTGTCCTGAGGCTGCTGAGAATTCAGTTAGGCTACTGTCCTGAGGCTGCTGAGAATTCAGTTAGGCTACTGTCCTGAGGCTGCTGAGAATTCAGTTAGGCTACTGTCCTGAGGCTGCTGAGAATTCAGTTAGGCTACTGTCCTGAGGCTGCTGAGAATTCAGTTAGGCTACTGTCCTGAGGCTGCTGAGAATTCAGTTAGGCTACTGTCCTGAGGCTGCTGAGAATTCAGTTAGGCTACTGTCCTGAGGCTGCTGAGAATTCAGTTAGGCTACTGTCCTGAGGCTGCTGAGAATTCAGTTAGGCTACTGTCCTGAGGCTGCTGAGAATTCAGTTAGGCTACTGTCCTGAGGCTGCTGAGAATTCAGTTAGACTACTGTCCTGAGGCTGCTGAGAATTCAGTTAGGCTACTGTCCTGAGGCTGCTGAGAATTCAGTTAGGCTACTGTCCTGAGGCTGCTGAGAATTCAGTTAGGCTACTGTCCTGAGGCTGCTGAGAATTCAGTTAGGCTACTGTCCTGAGGCTGCTGAGAATTCAGTTAGGCCACTGTCCTGAGGCTGCTGAGAATTCAGTTAGGCTACTGTCCTGAGGCTGCTGAGAATTCAGTTAGGCTACTGTCCTGAGGCTGCTGAGAATTCAGTTAGGCTACTGTCCTGAGGCTGCTGAGAATTCAGTTAGGCTACTGTCCTGAGGCTGCTGAGAATTCAGTTAGGCTACTGTCCTGAGGCTGCTGAGAATTCAGTTAGGCCACTGTCCTGAGGCTGCTGAGAATTCAGTTAGGCTACTGTCCTGAGGCTGCTGAGAATTCAGTTAGGCTACTGTCCTGAGGCTGCTGAGAATTCAGTTAGGCTACTGTCCTGAGGCTGCTGAGAATTCAGTTAGGCTACTGTCCTGAGGCTGCTGAGAATTCAGTTAGGCTACTGTCCTGAGGCTGCTGAGAATTCAGTTAGGCCACTGTCCTGAGGCTGCTGAGAATTCAGTTAGGCTACTGTCCTGAGGCTGCTGAGAATTCAGTTAGGCTACTGTCCTGAGGCTGCTGAGAATTCAGTTAGGCTACTGTCCTGAGGCTGCTGAGAATTCAGTTAGGCTACTGTCCTGAGGCTGCTGAGAATTCAGTTAGGCTACTGTCCTGAGGCTGCTGAGAATTCAGTTAGGCTACTGTCCTGAGGCTGCTGAGAATTCAGTTAGGCTACTGTCCTGAGGCTGCTGAGAATTCAGTTAGGCTACTGTCCTGAGGCTGCTGAGAATTCAGTTAGGCCACTGTCCTGAGGCTGCTGAGAATTCAGTTAGGCTACTGTCCTGAGGCTGCTGAGAATTCAGTTAGGCTACTGTCCTGAGGCTGCTGAGAATTCAGTTAGGCTACTGTCCTGAGGCTGCTGAGAATTCAGTTAGGCTACTGTCCTGAGGCTGCTGAGAATTCAGTTAGGCCACTGTCCTGAGGCTGCTGAGAATTCAGTTCGACTACTGTCCTGAGGCTGCTGAGAATTCAGTTAGGCTACTGTCCTGAGGCTGCTGAGAATTCAGTTAGGCTACTGTCCTGAGGCTGCTGAGAATTCAGTTAGGCTACTGTCCTGAGGCTGCTGAGAATTCAGTTAGGCTACTGTCCTGAGGCTGCTGAGAATTCAGTTAGGCTACTGTCCTGAGGCTGCTGAGAATTCAGTTAGGCTACTGTCCTGAGGCTGCTGAGAATTCAGTTAGGCCACTGTCCTGAGGCTGCTGAGAATTCAGTTAGGCCACTGTCCTGAGGCTGCTGAGAATTCAGTTAGGCTACTGTCCTGAGGCTGCTGAGAATTCAGTTAGGCTACTGTCCTGAGGCTGCTGAGAATTCAGTTAGACTACTGTCCTGAGGCTGCTGAGAATTCAGTTAGGCTACTGTCCTGAGGCTGCTGAGAATTCAGTTAGGCTACTGTCCTGAGGCTGCTGAGAATTCAGTTAGGCTACTGTCCTGAGGCTGCTGAGAATTCAGTTAGGCCACTGTCCTGAGGCTGCTGAGAATTCAGTTAGGCTACTGTCCTGAGGCTGCTGAGAATTCAGTTAGACTACTGTCCTGAGGCTGCTGAGAATTCAGTTAGGCTACTGTCCTGAGGCTGCTGAGAATTCAGTTAGGCTACTGTCCTGAGGCTGCTGAGAATTCAGTTAGGCTACTGTCCTGAGGCTGCTGAGAATTCAGTTAGGCCACTGTCCTGAGGCTGCTGAGAATTCAGTTAGGCCACTGTCCTGAGGCTGCTGAGAATTCAGTTAGGCCACTGTCCTGAGGCTGCTGAGAATTCAGTTAGGCCACTGTCCTGAGGCTGCTGAGAATTCAGTTAGGCCACTGTCCTGAGGCTGCTGAGAATTCAGTTAGGCCACTGTCCTGAGGCTGCTGAGAATTCAGTTAGGCTACTGTCCTGAGGCTGCTGAGAATTCAGTTAGGCTACTGTCCTGAGGCTGCTGAGAATTCAGTTAGACTACTGTCCTGAGGCTGCTGAGAATTCAGTTAGGCTACTGTCCTGAGGCTGCTGAGAATTCAGTTAGGCTACTGTCCTGAGGCTGCTGAGAATTCAGTTAGGCTACTGTCCTGAGGCTGCTGAGAATTCAGTTAGGCCACTGTCCTGAGGCTGCTGAGAATTCAGTTAGGCTACTGTCCTGAGGCTGCTGAGAATTCAGTTAGGCTACTGTCCTGAGGCTGCTGAGAATTCAGTTAGGCTACTGTCCTGAGGCTGCTGAGAATTCAGTTAGGCCACTGTCCTGAGGCTAATAATTTAGTTAGGTTTAAGTGCATCTTAAAAGACAGAATTTACATGGCTAATGAGTACAATGACCATAGCAACAGTTGTTTACAAGCACAGTTCTTGTTAACAAGTTCAGTTCTTGTTCTCTAAGAAGCATCAGCGCCAAGTTTCCTCACCGAGTCCTTGGCTGCAGATGCACCACAAGCTCCCTCTGGCACAACAACACGCAATGATCTGGCTGCCTTAGTACCAGACACAGTGACCAAACTGCCAGTCCAGAAATTTTTAGTCAATGTTGATGAAGATATCAATGAGTTGATTTGTATGTTGAGATCAGATTTTGTTTGAGTGGGACCAGGCGGTGGCATTAAGGAGTGACGCAATGAGCCATGAACAAATGCAGGGCATGAGTCAGCATTATTATCCTTATATGGTGCAACTGGCAGCAAAGTATCTTGTCCAAGTATACTGGGCTTTCTGTGGGAGAAAGTTTTTTGTTTTTTTGCTGATGTCTCGAATTTATACCAAATATGCATTTCTGTAGCTAGGACATACATGCCCAACACCCATCTTACCTGTCTGGCCACCAGCCAAGGTAAGATACAAAATCAAAAATGAGAAAACAAAAAATTGGGGGAAGAAAGAAAGAAGTGGAAGAGAAAGATGGGAAAGATGAGAAAGGAAGAGAGAGAAAAATAAAGAAAATGAAAGAAAAATCATATACAATGTGAAAATTAAGTAGAAATCAATGAAACAAAGTCACAATTGGGATGAATAATAAAATAATATTGAAACTTAACATTATAACTATTCTTGCAGTAAAATTTCTCTATCTATTGAAACTAAAATGGGATCTGGTGGACAGATATGGGGTATTGCTATCAATAATCCTATTTTTTCATTAGACATCACATCTATATTATCATATTATTATCTATTTTATGTAAAAGTTAGAATTGGCACCTGAGTTAAAATGTATAAAATAAAACATTTAACCTATAAATCAAATTCAACCACTTACCTATCTAAAGAATTTTCGCCACCCACAAAAAATGGTGACCTGTGAAACTGGATCAGAAATAGAGCAACCAAAATGAGCCGATCTGCCAAACTAGGAGTCATTGTGGGCAATAAGAGCACAACAAAAAATTAAAAAATTAAAAACTTTAAATTTACGAAAAACCAAAATTACCCTAGAGTCAATCGGATAAATGAGTATGTAAGCACATCGCGCCAGTATTTCTATATACTTAATAATATAATATACTTAATAGCATAACATTTTACGTAAACAGCTTTTCTTGCTTAAACTTGCGCGACTTTCTTAGACTAAGCTTAATAAAACGAAGTATAAATTCTGAACTAGCAAAAACGCAGAAAAGCACAAGCAATAACATTTTTTCTAAGTTAAGGAATTTAAGCGTTATTATTTCTATGTAAATTTTAGAAAATACTGTGTTTCTAGTAACTATAATTTTATCCCAGTAAGTTGACTTTGAATTGCATTCTTATTTTATTACAAGCTTCCAGCAAAATCCTTAATGAGTAAGATTGTAAGAAACATATATATTGCAAATAGATGTGCAATCGCGAGAATTTTGGAGTGTTAAAAATAAGTATAAAGCTTAATTTCTTCGGACTACTGAACTACGAGCCTATTGTCTTGAAATTTTTCATTAACTTTGATTCAACTTGACGATGCGTCGACAGGCAGGTCAGAAGCAAAATACAAAGCAGTCTAAAATTTCATTGCGCGTTAAGTTTTTGCTACTCGACGAGACCCTCGACCTAGACAAGAAGATCGCCTTTCAGTCTACAGTTCGAGACCTGAAGTGTCACATCGAATTAGCCACGGGAATTCCGTTCGAGCTACAGCAGCTTTCATACTTAGATGCAGGTGACTAAATGATTATAGGTTTGCTGTTCCAATAAGTTATATGAATCTATGCAATCCCAAGCAATCCATAAATAGGCTTTGAATTGCTTCATAAGGAAGTGTAGTCTTACATTTTTTACATTTTACATCTATACTTTGACGTTAAAGAACCACAAGCATAAAGCAGGCAAAGATCTTACAACTTTCTTATCAAACATTAAATTCTTAATAACATTAAATCTGTAAAGCAATCTCTAGCAAAATTTCATTTGTCACATTTCATAATTATTTATGAAATCATTTTTCACATAACTCTTTCAGGTGCTCTAAAAGATGATCAGATCATAAAGAATATTGAGATTGTTCCCAACGCAATCATTCATCTAAACGTTTGGCACACGTGGAAGGAAATTGTGGAAGCTAGTTGTTTAAATGAAATCGAGCATGTAAGTAATTATGTTAGTTTTCCTAGAACTAACTAAATATGCGAAAGGACAAATTTTCCTCATTCAACTTGCAGAAAAACTTTAATCTATTTAAAAAAATAGATATTGTTGATTAATAGCAAATATATAGCGTCTCGTTCATAGAAATGTGTTTATTTAAATTTATGTTTAACAGGATCCATTGCGTTCCGGCTGCAGGTACGTAAAATGCCTGATGCTGATTAGCATAAAGGCCTATTGCATTTGTCAATGTCGCGAAAAAAGCTTCACTAAATAACCATGCATATATATATTTTCTAAATAGTTTGTTAAAATTGTCATGCTGTTCAATTAATAAGCTTTTTTCGCAAGTTCACACTGTTGCCATCATTACCAGTTGCCTAGAGAGATAGAAATTAAAAAACCTGTGTACAGCTGTTCAATCCATGGACTTGCTCAGGAACACAAACTCGAACTGAGGACTAAGCATTGGGCTACTAAGGCTACTAACCCCTGTGAGAGCTACAAAAGGGTTTCAAAGTTATAACAAATTCGATTCAAGCCGCTAATTACGATTGTTTTCACACCTTTTGAGGTGAAAGTCGATGATTTCACAAAAATCTTCCGCAAATCAATTATTCTATTTAAACAAACTTGTATTATTTGAATTCCAGCTTTTCGCTATCGGAGTGACGCAAGACTCAACATTTCAAACCGCCACCTCTGAGTACATGCTGCCGAAACAGCGCCGCGACTGGCTGCAGCACAGAGCCTCAGTGGCCTTGTTCATTGCCAGCCAGCGAGACCACTATGAGATGGCACGGCGGCTACTTCAAAGCGGTGAGGCTTTTTAATGAGAATTTGAGCACAGAGATGTTGTGCATCATTTCTTAATGATAGATTCTGACTAGGCTTTTGAGTGCGACCACAAAGGACTTCTGTACGACTACCAAGGCATTTTGCTGAACATTTTTGGCAACGCCTGAATGCTAACAGCGTTGGGTGGTGACTGATTGGTTGACAGACTAGGCGAGGGTGTCCTGTGGTTGAGCTGCGCCTAATATTTAGACTTGATCGGTGAAATTCGAGAAATTTGCGTCAGGGTGTCAATGTGGCCTATTCGACCTGTTGTAGCCCTTGAAGGTCCAGCAAATCCGTCTAGATAAAGGCAGGTGACCACCGAAGACTGAGATGATGCAAGCACATTTGGGTGACATGTTGATCAATTTTGAAGGCTTGGCAAGGCCGCACTGAGGCGCAGTGCTAATTCGTGTGTAGGGGTGTTTAAAATCATACCTTCGGCAAGAAACTTTGAATATCTCGACGGTCTGAAGAGCTGGCGACTTGATTTTTGTTTCAGAAGATGCGCAGCAAAAATTTGGCCCGTGTTCTTGAGTTTCGTGTGCTTGCGTTGTTCCGTTCGGGTGCAGCACAAAAATTGTCAGGGGGGAATCGGTAGTTCTACTGTTAATCGCGGTACTCGATGCGATTAACTTGAGTCTGAACATGAAGAAAAAAGCCTATTGTGAGTCCATTATTTTCTGTCCGTTGCTCCCCCTGAGTTTTGACAAAAGACAACTGCGTTCATATTCAAGTCAGGCGGCCGTTGATGTACTGCCCGTTAACAGCACACAATAGGTTTTACCATAGACATTCGACATTATTGCACGTAATTTACTGCATTCATCAACGCTCGGACAGATGATAATTACTCAGAATCTCTGAGATGTGAAATATCGGATCAATCGGCCCCTTAAAGGTGCCAGTGCCAACTGTCAAACAGGCGCCGGCCGTACACCGTTGCACGTAGCTGCCGCCAAGGACAACCTGGACATTGTGGACTTGCTGTTGGCGAATGGTGAGCCATGATTCTTACACATGAAGCGCTTTACAGGCCATGAAGCTAACCATTTATATAACCACAGCTAGCGGACCCACTCCAACACCTCTAGTCCAATTAACCCAATCAACCCACTCCAACACCCCAGTCCAATCAACCCACTCCAACACCCCAGTCCAATCAACCCACTCCAACACCCCAGTCCAATCAACACCCAACACCTTAGTATAATTAATTCACTCACACCCTGAACCCTCAGTTCTAGTGCATTGATTCGTCAACCCTCACATAGGGTAATCACAAAATTCACTTAAAAAAGGCGCCGACATCGATCTGGCCGACTTCGGCGACAGCGCCGCAGGCGGGCGTACAGCACTGGCTCTGGCCGCAGCGGCAGGACACAAAGCCTGCGAGAGACGCCTGTTCACGCACCGCTGGGAGAGGCGAGCCTTTGCCCCAAAATCAGCCTCAACGGTTGATGTTGGGGGACAGCAGCAGCAGCTGTTTGAATTTCAACGCTCGGATTCAAGTAATCCGCGTTGGCGAGTTGGGCCGCATGCGCAGGTGTACATGGAGGCGACTACCGCGAGCAGTTCGGCGACTGGGGCCAGTCGGGGAGCCAGCGGTGCCATTGGCAAACCTGCGGCGGTCCGCGGTGCTGAAGGGTGCGTTTCTTAGCTAGCTGGGCTACTAGGCTATAGCTGGACCTATTCAAATACCATTAGGCTAGCTGGACCTATTCAAATACCATTAGGCTAGCTGGACCTATTCAAATACCATTAGGCTAGCTGGACCTATTCAAATACCATTAGGCTAGCTGGACCTATTCAAATACCATTAGGCTAGCTGGACCTATTCAAATACCATTAGGCTAGCTGGACCTATTCAAATACCATTAGGCTATAGCTGGACCTATTCAAATACTATTAGGCTAGCTGGACCTATTCAAATACCATTAGGCTAGCTGGACCTATTCAAATACTATTAGGCTAGCTGGACCTATTCAAATACTATTAGGCTATAGCTGGACCTATTCAAATACCATTAGGCTATAGCTGGACCTATTCAAATACCATTAGGCTAGCTGGACCTATTCAAATACCATTAGGCTAGCTGGACCTATTCAAATACCATTAGGCTAGCTGGACCTATTCAAATACCATTAGGCTAGCTGGACCTATTCAAATACCATTAGGCTATAGCTGGACCTATTCAAATACCATTAGGCTAGCTGGACCTATTCAAATACCATTAGGCTATAGCTGGACCTATTCAAATACCATTAGGCTAGCTGGACCTATTCAAATACCATTAGGCTAGCTGGACCTATTCAAATACCATTAGGCTAGCTGGACCTATTCAAATACCATTAGGCTAGCTGGACCTATTCAAATACCATTAGGCTATAGCTGGACCTATTCAAATACCATTAGGCTAGCTGGACCTATTCAAATACCATTAGGCTAGCTGGACCTGTTCAAATACTATTAGGCTATAGCTGGACCTATTCAAATACCATTAGGCTAGCTGGACCTATTCAAATACTATTAGGCTAGCTGGACCTATTCAAATACCATTGGGCTAGCTGGACCTATTCAAATACCATTAGGCTAGCTGGACCTATTCAAATACCATTAGGCTAGCTGGACCTATTCAAATACCATTAGGCTAGCTGGACCTATTCAAATACCATTAGGCTAGCTGGACCTATTCAAATACCATTAGGCTAGCTGGACCTATTCAAATACCATTAGGCTAGCTGGACCTATTCAAATACCATTAGGCTAGCTGGACCTATTCAAATACCATTAGGCTAGCTGGACCTGTTCAAATACCATTAGGCTATAGCTGGACCTATTCAAATACCATTAGGCTAGCTGGACCTATTCAAATACTATTAGGCTAGCTGGACCTATTCAAATACTATTAGGCTAGCTGGACCTATTCAAATACCATTGGGCTAGCTGGACCTATTCAAATACCATTAGGCTAGCTGGACCTATTCAAATACCATTAGGCTAGCTGGACCTATTCAAATACCATTAGGCTAGCTGGACCTATTCAAATACCATTAGGCTAGCTGGACCTATTCAAATACTATTAGGCTAGCTGGACCTATTCAAATACCATTCAACAACAATGAGTAAAAATCAGTTTATCAATCGACTTATTTAAATTTCAGTGAGCCAGCCAATGCATCAGGCGAGAGCTATGATTCGTGGAGTCAGCGAAAAATTCAGCAGCGACAAAAGCTGGCGAGCAGTCAGGATGCGTTAGCAAGGTTGGCACAATATTTCTTTTTAACTAAATCTCTTCTTTAGTTAAACGTCTATTAGCTTGCCTGAAGCCTGTCAATTAGTTACCTGAAGACTGTCAATTAGCTACCTGAAGACTGTCAATTAGCTACCTGAAGACTGTCAATTAGCTACCTGAAGACTGTCAATTAGCTGCCTGAAGACTGTCAATTAGCTGCCTGAAGACTGTCAATTAGCTACCTGAAGACTGTCAAATTAGCTACCTGAAGACTGTCAATTAGCTACCAGAAGACTGTCAATTAGCTACCTGAAGCCGGTTTTTTAAGATTTTTTTAAAGGAAACTTGTATTTAATTTTGTCTTAAAATTTAAAACCGAAAACAAATTCTTAGATCGAGACTTCCAACGATCGACGTTGGCGCTAACAAGAAGCAGCCAAAAAGAATTCAGCAGCAGCAGCAGCAGCAGCAGCAGTCGAAGCATGCTGAAGAGTCGCTGCTCAGTAAACTTATTGAAGCAACAGCAGATCAGTTGGACATTCAGCAGCAGCAGCAGCAGCACAGGCGGTCAGCAGCGGTCAGCATCTCACATTTGAGCACAGGTCAGAGTGACGAACCTGTCGCAGAAGCCGGACCCGCGCCAATGATTGGCAGGCGTCGCGGCCCAGTGGATCCGCAGTTAAACGCTTACGAGCAGTGGCTTAAGGATCGCTCCGAGGGAGACAATGCTAATGATACTACTGTCAGTCCGGGCAACGACAGTAGTGCGATTGCAGCGGCGGCGGCGGATTCTGCTCAACTGCTGCCTTATCAGCTGATGATAGAGGAGTTCTGTAGGGAGAAGTGCACGAACTTGTACTTTTAACACTAAAGTGTTCGCCACGAAGGTACCTGAGCACAGTGAGAGTTTACACTGCCTGACGATGAGACGATGACTATGAGAATGTCATGGCAGATTTACACACCTATGCGAGTGTGTGCCTGCGTACGGTATCTGTGTCTGTGTGAGCTCAGTAATTGCCTCCTCGCTTGCTGCAGGTCTACTGTCACCAAATGATGGTACCAGTGCCCGCAGCCCTCCTGCAATTATTTTTTAAAAAACTACGCTTGTAGTTAATGCTTTTAAAAAAAGATAATTATCTTAGCAATACTCTCTCATTGTCGCGAGTCGTTTCTAAGAAATCTCTTTACTATTTTCATTTCGCTTTTACTTCTAGTCTTTGAGCTTTGCTTTTGCTATTGACTGAAAGCAATTTTAAGAAATAAAGTTATAAACCTGTCTTTTAAACTGTCTATATAATAAAAACTTAGCAGTTTTCCTATCATTTATTGGGTTATTACTAATATTTAGATTACGAAGTCAATAGTCACGTGGTTTTACGAAACGATGCTATTTTTAGAATCCAAGGTCATTTATCACCCACGCGATGAGTGCATGAAAGATAGAAGAAGCCGATTGGGTAGGCCGCGACTATAAATTAGACAAATAAGCAATAGAGAAATATCATGACAAACAGTTGTGGATATAACTGTGTTCAATGACTGAATAGAAAGAATGTTGACACTAACTTGCGGTGTCAACTCCAAGCATGTATATTTTATCAGTCACTGTACAGTGTACACCGTGTATGAATTTTACGAACTGCTCCGGTTTGTGTAGACTAGGCCAGGTTAAATAATAACTCGAAAAAAGACATATTTAGTCCAGTTGAATAAATAACACTGTTAAGCTTATGTAAAAACTAAATAGTATACAGAGAGAAAAAGCGAAACGAATGCACTTTTAAGGACAATGTCAAAACAAAAATAAAACTCACAGACGGACTGGAATTGCACTTTATCGGTCAGGCTCAAATAAAAAATAATTGTTTGAAAAGAGTGTGCCAGGAAAATGTGTCGCGAAAAAAATTGTGGTTCGTTTGAAATTAGATTTTAATAGATTAGGAAAACTAGTTATAAGCTTGTTGCTTATAGAAAGGTATTATACAGTATAACGTCAAAAGCATGACATTGACAGTGAAAAAAATTTGCAACAGTCCCAGTATTTTACTCGATAAACTTGGGCCAAAAAATCCTAATTTTGAATCGGGATATTGCTCTTATTAAAACAAGTGAAAAAATGAAAACAGATACTTGTGTAATTGACTAAGAAAACAAATTTTATTGAAGACAACAAAAGCATTATTATTAGACAACTAATTTTTTTATGAAAAAAACACTCAAACTACACTACTGGCTACACACAGCAACTGAGTTTGAAATACTGGCTACATTGCCTATTTCACTTAGGAACCTAGATTTCAAATTGGCGCCAAAAGCCTTTTATGATTAAGACAAAAAAAAATAAAATAAATATAGATAATTAAATGAATTTGAATTCAATTTTAAGTGCCATCGATAAAAACAATTATGAGAAATTTGTCAGATAAAAAATGAGGCTAAAACAGAGTGTAAATCACAAGCAACAGCAGCAGCAGCGATATTAACTGGCCCAGAGAGCAAACTAAACTTAATGCAAGCAAATAAAGGAAATATTTGACATAGGCAATTATTGACGATTATTGACTTGATCATTCACCAATGTAAAGATGGATTTGGAATCAATGACCAATGTAAAGATGGATTTGGAATCAATGACCAATGTAAAGATGGATTTGGAATCAATGACCAATGTAAAGATGGATTTGGGATCAATGACCAATCCAAAAATAGATTTGGAATCAATGACCAATCCAAAAATAGATTTGGAATCAATGACCAATCCAAAAATAGATTTGGAATCAATGACCAATCCAAAAATAGATTTGGAATCAATGACCAATCCAAAAATAGATTTGGAATCAATGACCAATCCAAAAATAGATTTGGAATCAATGACCAATCCAAAAATAGATTTGGAATCAATGACCAATCCAAAAATAGATTTGGGATCAATGACCAATGTAAAGATAGATTTGGGATCAATGACCAATCTAAAGATAGATTTGGAATCAATGACCAATCTAAAGATAGATTTGGAATCAATGACCAATCTAAAGATAGATTTGGAATCAATGACCAATCCAAAATGGATTTGGGATCAATGACCAATCTAAAGATGGATAGGGGATCAATAACAAATTAACATGAGTTTCATTCCCAATGGCACAGTTGGTGCCCAATTACCAGCCAGTTCAAAATCTAACCTTCAATCGGATCAACAAATGCCCATATCTCCAGGTCGCGAACCAGAAAGTCTTCGTCAGCCGAGGAGACGCCGGACAACACGGGACTGTTGAAGGTGTCGCAGGGCTGCGAGCGACCGCGGCAGAGGTCGGAGTCTAGCCAGATGGCGCAACGGCCGCTAGAGCTCCCAACTGAGAAGTGCTCAAGCTCTCCGCGGATAAAGAACATGTTCTCTCCAGTCCAGGCGTACGGATAGAAGTCTTTGTCAGCCTCGGATTCGGTCAAGTCGGTCGAGTCCGAGTCTGAGTCTTGGTCCACCGAGTCTTTGGCTGCTTCAGCGATGCAGCTGTTGCTGTCGCGTTTGGGTGGAGACTCTGCACTGCTATGAAAGATTGGTTACAGCGGAGTGACAGAAGAGTGACAGTGGTGTGACAGACGAGTGACAGCGGAGTGACAGTGAGGTGACAGACGAGTGACAGCGGAGTGACAGTAAAGTGACAGTGGGAGAGTGACAGTGGGAGAGTGATGTTATGTAGTGACTTGCAGCCAGCGCGTATACGCTGAGTACACCGCGCTGGCAGCTGTCTGTTAACTGGCTGAATATCATTTCATTGTGCGGTGCAGCCATGTGCAGCCAGCGCGCGTACGCTGAGTACACCGCGCTGGCAGCCGTTTGGTTAACTGGCTGACTTTCAAATCATTGTTCGCTCTATTTTATCACCCCCTAATCCTTACACCCAACGTGCCGTCGCATAAAATATATATCGCTGTTCTCAGGAGCGTGGAGCTCTGACTGTTTACGTTTCGTTCTAAATACCACCAGTCTAGAGCTATTTCAGTGGCGACGAGACTTGGGCCCAGCCATGCCGGCCCACGGAATCGGAGAATTTGAAGACTCCGTCGAAACCTGGGATGAATACCAGGAGCGCCTGGAGCAGCATTTTCTCGCCCAGGACATCACTGACGAGGGCAAGAAGAGAGCAACCCTGCTGAGTGTCTGTGGAAGGAAGACGTTTCAATTGGCTAGAAGCCTGTGCTCTCCAGCCAAAGTTGCTGGCAAATCGTACGACGACATCTGTTCGCTGCTGAGCGGTCATTTCAACCCGAGACCAAGTGAGATCGTCCAAAGGTTCCACTTTAACAACCGAGCCCAGCGTGCTGGAGAGACTGTGGCAGAGTTTCTGGCAGAGCTGCGGAAGCTGGCCGAGTTCTGCAACTTTGGCAACAGCTTGTCGGACATGCTGCGGGACAGACTGGTGTGCGGCATCGCGGATCAGCAAATCCAACGCCGGCTGCTGATGGAGCCGACCCTCACCCTCGACACAGCAAAGGAGATCGCTCGGGCGGGCGAATCGGCAGCCATCAACTGCCGGTCGCTGGGATCAGCGAACTCGGCAGCACCGACGCCATCGACGGAAAGCGACGCTGTGCTACGGATGGAGCGGCAGCGACCAGAGGAAGACAGCAGACAGCTGGGAGCCGAAAGTCGTCGGCGCTGCTTTCGCTGTCTCTCAACCCGTCACCTGGCCAGCAAGTGCCCCTTCGTGGACAAGCGCTGCTTTAAGTGCAGCAAGACCGGACACACAGCGAAGGCCTGTAAGACAGATGCACTGCGGCAGCAGCAGACACACCAGCTGGTGGAGCAGGTGACCACGAGCGCGAGTCCAGATGAGGTGTCGTATCCGTTTTATCATCTGGGGGCGGATCGGCCGCAGTCAAGTTTTCCACCGATCAGGACATCGGTTTTTATCGAAGGGCGGCAGCACGAGATGGAGGTAGACACAGGTGCATCTGTATCGCTGATGTCTGAGCGCACATTCAAGGCGAACCTGGACGGACTGGTTACACTGTCCCGGTCAACGATTCAACTCAGCACCTACACCGGTCAGGCCGTGCGCGTGCTCGGCCAGCTGTCCGTCCGCGTGCGAGTGTCCGCCGACTCTGATGAAGCGCAACTGCGGCTTCTCGTTGTCGCCGGCGACGGTCCGAGCCTCCTCGGTCGGGATTGGCTGGCTCAGCTGCGCCTGGACTGGCAGTCGGTCAAGCGCATCGGTGACCCTGCTGAGAAGCTCATCAAGGAGTTCTCAGATGTCTTCCAAGGCCTGGGAGAGTTCAACGGCAAGCCAGTGTCTATCAGTCTCAAGGAGACCGCAAGACCGAAGTTCTTCAAGGCGCGACCTGTTCCTTTCGCGCTGCGTGAAAAAGTCGAACAGCAGCTGCAGAAGGAAATCGACCAAGGAGTGCTGATGCCGGTCAAGAACTCCGACTGGGCGTCACCGATCGTGCCAGTGATGAAATCGGACGGCAGCGTCCGCGTCTGTGCAGATTTCAAGCAGGGAGTCAACACAGCGATTCGGCCGGAGGCGTACCCCCTGCCAAACATCGACGAACTGTTCGCCCGGCTGACTGGCGGGCAAAAGTTCTCTAAGCTGGACCTGACCAACGCATTTATGCAGCTTCCGCTGGACGAGGAAGCCCAAGAGGTCTGTACAATCAACACTTCCGTCGGACTCCTGCGCTACACCCGACTGCCTTTTGGGGTGTCGATTGCCCCAAGCGTCTTCCAACGAGTGATGGACAACCTGCTGCGTGGAATTCCGCACACAGCATCCTTCATCGATGATGTCATCATCACGGGAGAGGACGACGCGAGCCATCTGCACAATCTCAGAGAGGTCCTGAGGGTCTTCAAGGAATCCGGCCTGACCTGCAAGCTCGAGAAGTGCAGATTCTTCCAGGACGAGGTCACGTACCTGGGTCACCGCATCGACGCAGAGGGACTGCACCCACTCGACGACAAAGTCCAAGCCGTGCTAGATGCACCAGCACCGACGAACACGACTCAGCTCAGGAGCTTCTTGGGCCTCATCAACTATTACGGGAAGTTCCTGCCGAATCTCTCCAGCGTGCTGGCACCGCTACACCGGCTGCTGGAGAAAAACTCGAAGTGGCGGTGGGACCGCGGTGAGGCCAAAGCGTTTGCCGCAGCAAAGCAGCTACTCACGCATCCAAGTGTCCTGGTGCACTACAATGCGGCAGAGGACCTCTACCTGGAGTGCGACGCCTCGCAGTACG
This sequence comes from Macrostomum hystrix, assembly GCA_950097015.1. NCBI lineage: Eukaryota > Metazoa > Platyhelminthes > Macrostomidae > Macrostomum > Macrostomum hystrix. Next base: position 26,684,975 of record CATNEN010000038.1, read on the forward strand.
GCCTGGGCGCTGTCATCTTCCATCGTCAGAACGGCATGGACAAACCGATCGCGTACGCTTCGCGCAGTCTCAGTGCCGCTGAGAAGAACTACTGTCAGCTGGAGAAGGAGGCACTCGCGCTGGTCTTTGGCGTCAGAAAATTCCACCAGTATCTGTTTGGCCGAGAGTTCAACCTGCTGACGGACCATCGGCCGCTGTTAGGCCTCCTTGGGCAGGAACGGCCGCTTCCAACGTTGGCGTCCGGCCGAGTTCAACGATGGGCGCTGCTCCTGACAGCCTATCGCTACCGTCTAGTACATCGCAGCGGGACCTCTATGCTCCGGGCGGACGCCCTGAGCCGCCTTCCTGCATCAAGCGGGCCCAAGGACGTTCCAGTGCCACCGGAAGTCATTCAAGTGATGGACTGACTCGACGCCGGTCCGGTGACTTCATCAGATGTGCGTAACTGGTCACGCCGCGATGCCACATTGTCTCAGGTAATTCGTTTCTGTCTCTCTGCCTGGCCGGACAAGGGATCCCTGTCCCCTGACCTCACGCCCTTCGGCAAACGCCTACAGGAGCTCTCGGTCCAAGACGGCTGCATTCTTTGGGGCTGCCGCGTCGTCATTCCGGAGGCCTGTCGATCCAGTCTCCTGGAATCGCTGCACGTCGCACACCCTGGCGCGTCCCGCATGAAGTCGCTGGCCAGGAGCTACATCTGGTGGCCCGGCATGGACCGTGATATCGAGGCGAAGGCAGCGGGATGCCAGGAGTGCCAGAAGCACCAGCGAGTCGGTCCGGAGGTGCCACTGCAACCGTGGCCGCTGCCGACAAGGCCCTGGTCGCGGATTCACATCGACTTCGCAGGGCCCGTCCAAGGAAGAATGCTCCTGGTGGTAGTCGACTCCTACTCCAAGTGGATCGACGTTCACGTGACGTCGGCAACGACAAGCTCTGCAACGATAGAGAAGCTACGACAGACCTTCAGTGCCCACGGCCTGCCGGATGCTATTGTCTCGGACAACGGTCCCTGCTTCGCAAGCTCGGAGTTCGAAACCTTCTGTGCTAAGAACGGCATTCGGCACATCCGCACGCCGCCCTACCACCCAGCTTCGAATGGCCAAGCCGAACGAACTGTGCAGACCGTCAAGAGCTCTCTGAAAAAACAAGCGAGCGACGGCAGCTCTCTGGAGACGCAGCTGGCGAGATTCTTGCTGAGTTACCGCACAACGCCGCACCCAACGACAGGAGTGGCTCCTTGTGAGCTACTGATGCGCCGTTCGCTGCGAACGCTCCTCGATGTACCCAGGCCAGACATTGCCAAGCGGGTCCTCGAGAACCAGGAGAAGCAAAGGCTGCAGCATGACTCTGGGGCGCACGGGCGGAGCTTCGCGGAGGGCGAGGCAGTGTTCGTTCAAGACTTCAGCTGTGGAAAGGAACGGAGCTGGACGCGAGCAACGGTGGTGGGCATTGAAGGCAGCAACTGGTACCAGTGCAACCTGCCGGACAACAGAACGGTTCGGCGCCATGCAAACCAGATGCGGTGCGATACGACTCACCGCAATGTGGACCAACAGCCTCGGGGGCTGGTCTGTCAGCCGCCACAACTGCCACCGCCCCTACCACTGGCACCGCCGCCATCGTCGACACCGACAACGCCGCCGCCGCCGCCGCCGCCGCCCCCACCGCCGCCGCCGCCGACATCACTACATCAGCCACCGCCAACGCCTCCAACAATGGCACCGCAGCAGCAGCAGCGGCAGGATCAATCACCGCAGCACGTGCCTCGAAGATCGACCAGGATCCGCAAGAGCCCAGACCGTCTGAACTATGGTGGGAGAAGTGTTATGTAGTGACTTGCAGCCAGCGCGTATACGCTGAGTACACCGCGCTGGCAGCTGTCTGTTAACTGGCTGAATATCATTTCATTGTGCGGTGCAGCCATGTGCAGCCAGCGCGCGTACGCTGAGTACACCGCGCTGGCAGCCGTTTGGTTAACTGGCTGACTTTCAAATCATTGTTCGCTCTATTTTATCACCCCCTAATCCTTACACCCAACGTGCCGTCGCATAAAATATATATCGCTGTTCTCAGGAGCGTGGAGCTCTGACTGTTTACGTTTCGTTCTAAATACCACCAGTCTAGAGCTATTTCAAGTGACAGTGGGAGAGTGACAGTAGGAGAGTGACAGTCGGAGAGTGACAGTGGGAGAGTGACAGTAGGAGAGTGACAGTAGGAGAGTAACAGTGGGAGAGTGACAGTGGGAGAGTGACAGTGGGAGAGTGACAGCGAGGTGACAGTGGGGTGACAGTGAGGCAACAATGGAGTGACAGCGGAGTGACAGTGAGGTAACAATGGAGTGACAGCGGAGTGATAGAGAAGTGAGTGTGGAGTGAAAGCGGAGTGACACTGAGGTGAAAGTGGAGTGACAGTGTAGTAGACAGCGGAGTGACAGAATCGTGCCGCTCACCAGCAGTCGGGCCGTTCCCAGCGAAACACAAAGGTCTCCCCAGTCCCGTAGTAGCGCCTTTCGGACACTCTGGGCTCGGCTGACAGGAAGGCGCCGAACACTCGGCCAGTGACCGTGGCCACGAGCAGCAGGCTGTACGGCTCCCTGGCGCCGCCGCCAATTTCCTCCACCAGCAGTCGGCAGGCTCTGTAGGCGGACTTCAACGAGAAGCCGTCCCGCCGTGCAGAGTGGACGAGCCGAAGGTCCAGGCTCTCCGCTCGGCTGGGCAAAGCTGCCACCAGGTGGCGCAGTCGGCGACGTGTCAGGAGCCAGCGATAGTTGCTACGCTGATTGCCGGAAGCGTCGGCCGAATCGCCGAAAATTCGACGCGGTAGCGGCAAATCGAATCTGGTTGGCAGGGAAGCGCCGATAGGAGAATTATCACCTTTCTTATCAGGGTTTGGCGCAGCGCTCATGGCTGCCAGCAGGCCTCGATAATAGTCGGGGTGGCTGCAGTCTTTGGGGCAATCAGTCCATGCCTCGTGGTCATCCACAAAGTCATCGTAGCAATCGTCGTTATCGCCGTATTCGTCGGCCGACGCCGAAGATGACGGTGAAGATGCGGCCGCGTTTGCAGATGGGTCGGCAGGAACTGTACCGGCTTCTTGGTCGCTGGGGTGGCTGCAGCTGCCGCCGCTTGCGTCCTGGGGAAGTAGTTTAGTGCCGACTGTCACTGGGATTATGGGATCTGAGACGACTCGAAAGTTGTAGGATAATTGTGAATTCAGAATTTAGAAAAATTGGAATTTCAGAATAAAAAAATTAAGATTTCAGGATTTAGAAGAACTGGGATTTCAGGGTTAAGAAGAATAGGAACTTCAGAATTTAGGATAATTGGGATTTCAGGATTTAGAAAAATTGGGATTTTAGAATTTAGGATAATTGGGATTTCAGAATTTAGGATAATTGGGATTTCAGGGTCGAGAAGAGTTGGGATTTCAGGATTAAGAAGAATAGGGATTTCAGAACTTAGGATAATTGGGATTTCAGGATTTAGAAAAATTGGGATTTCGGAATTTAGGATAATTGGGATTTTAGAATTTAGGATAATTGGGATTTCAGGGTTTAGAAGAATTTGGATTTTAGGGTTAAGAAGAATTTGGGTTTTTATATTTAAAATAGTTGGGATTTCAGGGCTTTTGGGAGATCTACAAGAATAGGGATAATCTGGATGTTTGGCAGCTGGTGGGATTTAAGTAATTCCGTGGGGACCGGAAATTATGGCAGATCAGAATTGTAATAACTTTGAGATCTCGCAGCAGTGCAATAAATATTCCCATTCGAATTGGGAAAAGTAAAATGAAAACTGACTAACGCACCAGGTAGCCAAAAGCAGAAAAATTGGAACTGATACAAAAAACTCAGTCATTCCATATGATAAACTCACAAAACTAATTCTGGGATTTAATCAAAAAGCCATATTTCCAAAAATGTTACATTAAAGCAAGCCACTCCATAGGAGCAGGTTAAACAAAAGCGTCAAGATAATTTTACTTAAATGCACGTTTCAGCGCTACTGAAAAAAGGACTTTAAACTTCAAATGTGAACCCCAACTGTTAAAAAAATCTCAAATGAAAACAAATTAACAAAGTCTTACCAGGGGCTAGGCTTAACGTCATCAGAATCTTATTTTTTAATTAAAAAGACAAGCTATAAATTCTCAGATTATGTCATAATTGGAACAAAAAAACCAAAGCCTGAGGATCTGGTAAAAAAGCAGACCCAGCCTGAGGATCTGGTAAAAAAGCAGACCCAACCTGAGGATCTGGGAAGATAATAGACCCAGCCCGAGGATCTGGGAAGATAACAGACCCAGCCTGAGGATCTGGGAAGATAACAGACCCAGCCTGAGGATCTGGGAAGATAATAGACCCAGCCTGAGGATCTGGGAAGATAACAGACCCAGCCTGAGGATCTGGGAAGATAACAGACCCAGCCTGAGGATCTGGGAAGATAATAGACCCAGCCTGAGGATCTGGGAAGATAACAGACCCAGCCTGAGGATCTGGGAAGATAACAGACCCAGCCTGAGGATCTGGGAAGATAATAGACCCAGCCTGAGGATCTGGGAAGATAATAGACCCAGCCTGAGGATCTGGGAAGATAATAGACCCAGCCCGAGGATCTGGGAAGATAACAGACCCAGCCTGAGGATCTGGGAAGATAGCAGACCCAGCCTGAGGATCTGGGAAGATAACAGACCCAGCCTGAGGATCTGGGAAGATAATAGACCCAGCCTGAGGATCTGGGAAGATAATAGACCCAGCCTGAGGATCTGGGAAGATAATAGACCCAGCCCGAGGATCTGGGAAGATAACAGACCCAGCCTGAGGATCTGGGAAGATAGCAGACCCAGCCTGAGGATCTGGGAAGATAATAGACCCAGCCTGAGGATCTGGGAAGATAATAGACCCAGCCTGAGGATCTGGGAAGATAATAGACCCAGCCTGAGGATCTGGGAAGATAATAGACCCAGCCCGAGGATCTGGGAAGATAACAGACCCAGCCAGAGGATCTGGGAAGATAACAGACCCAGCCTGAGGATCTGGTAAAAAAAAGCAGACCCAGCCTGAGGATCTGGGAAGATAACAGACCCAGCCTGAGGATCTGGGAAGATAACAGACCCAGCCTGAGGATCTGGGAAGATAACAGACCCAGCCTGAGGATCTGGGAAGATAACAGACCCAGCCTGAGGATCTGGGAAGATAATAGACCCAGCCTGAGGATCTGGGAAGATAACAGACCCAGCCTGAGGATCTGGTAAAAAAAAGCAGACCCAGCCTGAGGATCTGGGAAGATAACAGACCCAGCCTGAGGATCTGGGAAGATAACAGACCCAGTCTGAGGATCTGGGAAGATTATAGACCCAGTCTGAGGATCTGGGAAGATTACAGACACAACATGGGGATCTAGTAAAATAGAAATAGAAAAATAAGTTGAAAATCTTGCAAAATTAGAGAATGACTTGAGGATCAAGGAGACGTGGCAGGCTCTACACAATGTCAAATAAAGTAGTACTAAATACTAGTGGTTCTCGGCCCTACAAAAAGAACACAACAAAAAGTAAGCAACAGAATGCAAAAAATCCCACACAATAACTTTTTAGCATTGCAGCCCATAATTTTAAGAACATTTTCAACAAGTAAAAAGCGAGTTGAAAACGGATCAGAATTTGTAGAGTTGCTATTGATCGGAGCAGATTATTATAAAAAATATCGATCAAGGATTTCGTTCAGCAATCGAAATTTAACATACATTTTTCGCAGCTAAGCATACCTCCTAAGCTTGATTTATTTCAAAATACGAGTAGAAGCATATAAAATGTGAGAAAGAGGAAGCTTATATATATTTTTTAAATCATGACATGCCAAAAACTGTAGAACTTTTTCTAGCCTTAGTCTGCCTTGTTTATTTAACTGTTTGATCCCTCAATATCAAATACCATTCATTTGTTAGGACAGTTTCGTGTACTTCTTGACGTTGACCGAGAAAAGTCATTACCTCATTTCATGAGCTTTAGGGTGGGTCATCACCCCATTCTTGGATTGTTATTAATAACCCTACCCTAAACAATTTGGAAGGTCACTATTTGGGGCGCAGCCGTGTAGAGAAGGTGTGGGGGCTTGTCGTGCAATGTACACCCTTTTAAGGCGAACCTCCGAGGCACAGTGACAGTGTACACTTACCTGACAATGCAGGCAGTCAGCGAAGTGGGCAGAATTGCCTCCTCGCTGGCTGCGGGTCTAGTGTCACCAAGTGATGCGCCATTGCCAACAGCCCTCCTGCAAACATTTATTAACTTAAGTCATACCCCCAGCTACCTAGCTACTTTGAAAGTTCATTACCCTTTGTTTTTACATCCCCCTTCTTTCTGTGCTTGTCTACGCTCGCGAGCCCTCTTATTGTACTTTTTCCCCTCTCCCTCTATATGTTCACATTTTTAACTAACCTTCATGTCTCTTTCCTCTCCTTCGTCTCTGATTGGCTAGCTGCTCGTCTCTCTTTCCTCACCCCCTCCTTTTCAGCTCTTACCCTCTAGCTTAGCCCGTCCTAAACTAGTCTTACCCTTGTACCCACTCCTATCTCTTGGTTAATGTATGATTCTTGGCCTAGAGGGCTTCTGCCTGCCATGTTAACACTGGTTTTATCTATTTTAAGAAATAACAACACCCAAAATAAAGTATAGGCTATTACCCTACCTTGGTACTTTTAAAGGTCATCAATCATCATTACCCCAGAGTTCTGGCAAGGCAGAATACTCACTGTAGGTCGCCTCTTTCGTCTTCGCCGTCTGCCACGTCGGCCAACACCGCAGCAGTTGCGACAGAATTTCAGCAATGCATCAGCCTCAGATCGTCTAGTTGTGAACCAGAATTCGTCAATAGAACTTGTTGACGGAGGGACAATAGCAGAGTTGGATGTGCTGGACAGTTTTTGATCAAATTTTCTACAACCGAAGCAGAGATAGATTGGCATAGCGGGAGATGCCGATGAGCCATCATCAGGGATGTTGGGCCGATACTCAAACTGGCACTGAGCTGGCCGGTCATCTGGCCTAGTGCCAATCAGTTCGGGACTAGTGTAGGCCGCCAGATATGCTAAGCCAGCCACAGGCCTAGCAACACAATAAGCTTCTGGCCCACGATCTACTACCAACGGATCGGACAGAGAGGGCTCAAACAGTAAACTATTTGGAGTCACAAGCAGGCAGCCGCTGGCAACGCCCTCGCATCTAGTCATTAGTCTGGCATTGGCGCGAACGAATCGCGGCCTGGCGCCCAGATAAGAAGGCCTATCTGGATCTCTAGGCGCGCTGACAATTTCAGCATCCTTTGTTGTGCTGCTGCTGCTGCTGCTCCGGGGCACAGTGAGACGAAGGCCGGGGTAGAGAAGCTCACCGGACCGAAACCGCTGACGATTTAGTCTACGCAGTTCGCCAGGCGTTGTGTCAAAGCGAGCGGCGACACTGTTAAAAGTGTCTCCATCAACGATCTAAGAAATAAAATTTTATAACTCAATGCAAGAAACATGTCCCAAATTCAATAAAAAAGCTTTTGAAACAACTTAACTAATGTAATAGAAGACACTAAAAAACACCTAAATTTATCTAGAATAAAAACACTTAAGTTAAAAACTTTAAGACTTAAAAAGTTACTTTACCTAAAATGCTACTTTACATAGAAATGCAAGGAACAAAATTGTAATCAGCATTGCACTTTTGAAACTATATACCATGTACTTTTATCCCTCTACAGTTTTGTTCTGCTAAATCAAGACTAATACTAAATCAAATAAAAAAACGATCAAAGTTTTTGCCTATAGTATTTAGGGAATGCACATCTTACACAAATTATATAATAAGGCAATAAATATAACTTTTTTGTACTGACCACATATTCAGAAGTATCCTTCTCATCCATCGAAGTCATTACTGTGAGCCTGTTAATGCAATGGTAACAGTTATAGAGTCACAGCTGGAATATAATTAAAGATAATATTTTATCGATTTTAAAACAACAAAGAAAAGAAAATTTAAATAAAGTTCATAAAATTACAATACCATGTCACAATAATTGGACTACTCACTAAGCTACACAACTAAAAATAAATTTAGAGACTACCTTTCTGTTTTAGCTTTAACAAAAAAAATGTAGTATTAACAAAAAACTGTGAATGTAGACTAATGATCTTATTGATCTAGAATTTTAAGCCAGTGTACAAAGTCAGTGTGTATATGTATACAAACAATAGCTAATTTAAAGCAGTAAAAACCAAAGCATAACTGTAAAACAATCTAATTACACTTTTATTTTCTACAAAACATAAATAATACAGTAGCAGTACTTATTTTAGTTGATTAAATGTACATATACGTCATCTCTTGCATACTAAACCAGAAAGAATTATCCTAAACTTCAACAATGATTTTGCTTAAATTATAATAGTAAATAAATATATATGTCATAACAAGAAAAAAACAAAGCAGTTGATTATTCTTAAAAACATTATCAAGATTTCATTTACTAGGCTTCTTAAACTTTAATCCTGTTAAAATACTTCGGGTCTCCTCATCGACACACTTAAAACTTTCACTCTAAAAATGTAATCTGCATTAAATTTGTAATTAGTTATCTTTGCAATATTAAAAAAATGTTCCTTGATTTTTTCTAAACTAGGAATAAGAAACTAAATTGAGAAAGGAACATTTTTTGCATTATTCATATTTTTATACAAAAGCATTCAAGTCTTCGTTCGTACTTAGAGTGTTGCAAGTACATTTACCATTGTGCGTTTCTATGAACTCCGAGTTCTAAATTGATGAACTCTCAGCGTTAATTTAGCGCGAACGAAAAATACACAATAAAACAAAACTGACAATTACTATGTAGATACCTGCACCGTCTTGCTAATTCTGTGGGAGTTTCGCTAACTTCGAACATTTTTTAAAATATTATTTTGGAGAAAAATGAAATAATGTTTTTTAATGTTACTATGGATAAGTCATTTTTTGTACTTGTTTGCCATTGTGACGAGCATTTAATATGTAATCTAATGCAATGTTGCAATGTAATAACCGATGCGTGAAGTTTGTAAGTAATTCATTGATAGTTTTACATATTTGAAAATTTCAATTCAAAATAAGGTATTAATTGTGTGAAGGCTTGCGTGTACATGTAGACTTAGAAGATTACTTTTACATTAATTAAAACCAGTATTTTTTATTTGAAGACAAAACCAAACAATTTATAATCTAAGCCATTTTTGGGAATACATGGCATTTTTTAATGCAGCTATACGTCTTGATAGTTTTGATGAGCGAAACGAAATATGGTAGAAAAGACCATTTGACCAAAGACATTTTGATCGGCTCCATGAGGATCATGTCAGAATAGAGACGACGATCACGTTTCCGGTTACAAACAATAAAAAAATAAAGCAGTGATGAAGACGCGTTTGTTGACTCTGAACAGAAGTCATTAAGTCGTGCAAGATAGTATGTAATATGCAAGTTATCGTAAATTCATATACTCGTAGTTAATTCAAGTTCATTATTCAAGTATTGAACTAAATATTCAGTTTTCGAACATAAGAAGATAATAATTCTGAACATAAGAAGCTGAGAAACCTTTCCGCCTGCATTGTAGACTTCTTCCTTTTATAGAATTATTTTCCGTAGAGCTTTGTTGTAGAGAATATAAGAAACAATAATATAACCGATTTTTGTTAATTTTGCTTATAATGAATCTTTCGACATTTGTGAATTTTTAAAATATTTCCAAAGTAATTCGTTTTCTAAAAGTAATAACTTTTGGGCCAGTCAAACTGTAAAAGCAAAGGTTTTAAAGCAAAGAAAAAATGGTTTTATGTGTCTATAATGGGATCCGCTTTGCTTTAAACTAAATAATTTGTTGGCTATACTAAAACAGTTTTTAAAGGCATTTTAAAGACTTAACTAAAGCCAACCGTTTCGTGTTTGAACAAAATAATTTTTGAAGAAAATGTGGAGATTGATCAGTCATTCGATGAAAATGAAAAAATATTCCGTCTAGAAGGAATGATATTAATAACATGATTAAGGGTAAAAAGAACGAGTATAATTATTCGATTGAATTCTCAAATTCAAGCAATGTTTTTAAGAAATTGCATTTATATGGTTTATGCAATTTTCTTCAGCTACCAAATTGTGTTATTCACTTGCATTATTTTATGCTTTTTACCTCCCTACCTCGTCGCAGCAGCCGCTCACTCCGTCAATAAGTCTTCTTAATCCTGATTCGCAAAAATTTTAAAAGGTAAACAGACCCAACCCTACTTTGATGGCCAACCTCACTCCGGTCCTTTGAACTACTTTATTCTAATTGGCTCCTGCAGCTGCTAAAATCACGTGACCATGAATTCCTACTCTCTCTGCGCTCCAAGTTCTTGATTGGCTGGTTTCTTTTTTAATACGATTTAAATTCATAGTCTGAAGAGTTTAACACGAAAAAATCGTGCTATAAATCAGCAATGCCGACATTCAAAGTTATGCGTTCTATTCGAAAACGACAACATCAGCCTGTAGCTGTTGTTCCTCGTGATTTGCAACCAGGAGTGGAGCTTCCGTACCCTGTAGATCAGCCAGGCAGACTTCGCCAAACGGTGCCAAATCGGCCAACTGGCAAATCACCTCCTCGGATGGATCGATGTGACTGCTCTGGTAGGGAGCTGCGAAAATGGCGCGGATTAGACTGTTTTGAATTCTTAGAAACCAAAAAAACTAATCGAAAACCAGCCATCTTTATTCGCTACTCACAGTTCAAAAAGACCCACTTGGAGGAGAGGACCCGCTTCTGCTCCCTTGGATGACGCAAGAGATCCTGTATTGGCGATAACGATGGAATATGCAAATTGCTCGTAGTTTATTGACTATTCAGTGGCAACTCAGCGACATTCTAAATCAATTACTCAGTCAGCTACTCTGTTTATAACTACTCAATCAGCTACTCAATTAGCTACTCTGTTAACTACTCAACCAGCTACTCAATTAGCTACTCTGTAAACTGCTCAATCAGCTACTCAGCCAGCTACTCTGTTTATAACTACTCAACCAGCTACTCAATTAGCTACTCTGTTAACTACTCAACCAGCTACTCAATTAGCTACTCTGTAAACTGCTCAATCAGCTACTCAGCCAGCTACTCTGTTTATAACTACTCAATCAGCTACTCAATTAGCTACTCTGTTAACTACTCAACCAGCTACTCAATTAGCTACTCTGTAAACTGCTCAATCAGCTACTCAGCCAGCTACTCTGTTTATAACTACTCAACCAGCTACTCAATTAGCTACTCTGTTAACTACTCAACCAGCTACTCAATTAGCTACTCTGTTAACTACTCAACCAGCTACTCAATTAGCTACTCTGTAAACTGCTCAATCAGCTACTCAGCCAGCTACTCTGTTAACTACTCCATCAGCTACTCAATCAGCTACTTGTAACTACTCAATCAGCTACTCAATCAGCTACTTGTAACTACTCAATCAGCTACTCAATCAGCTACTTGTAACTACTCAATCAGCTACTCGATAAAGAACACAATCAGCTGCCTTATCTAGTTATTACTCAATCACAAAGCGACATTCAATTATAGAATACAAAGGTCAGTCTGAAAATTTGCAAGACTAACTTCGCGAAGCGAGTCGATGCTGACTCGGGCATCGGCCAGGGTGGCCTCTGAATCGATCAGAATGACTCCGAGAGCGTCAGCGGCAGTGGCTGAGAAAGAGTTTAGACATGGTGAGCTCACTTGCTTAATAAAATCCCGCGATTATTTAAGCTTATAAAGATCTGTCAGTTTTGAATGCTTACTGTCATTGCCAGATGCGTCTTTTGCCCCTGCCACGGTGACCAAGATGCTGATGCTCTCGGCGATCATCAGGGATGACGACTGAGGAGAGCCTGATGAGCTTAGGTGTGTCAGAGTGAGCGGATGGAAGTCACGACGGATCAGAAACGGCCCCTCATCTCTCCCGTGTCTCATCTCTCCCGTGTCTCATCTCTCCCGTGTCTCATCTCTCCCGTGTCTCATCTCTCCCGTGTCTCATCTCTCCCGTGTCTCATCTCTCCCGTGTCTCATCTCTCCCGTGTCTCATCTCTCCCGTGTCTCATCTCTCCCGTGTCTCATCTCTCCCGTGTCTCATCTCTCCCGTGTCTCATCTCTCCCGTGTCTCATCTCTCCCGTGTCTCATCTCTCCCGTGTCTCATCTCTCCCGTGTCTCATCTCTCCCGTGTCTCATCTCTCCCGTGTCTCATCTCAACCGTGTCTCATCTCTTCCGTGTCTCATCTCAACCGTGTCTCATCTCTTCCGTGTCTCATCTCAACCGTGTCTCATCTCTCCCGTGTCTCATCTCTCCAGGGGGTCCTCGATAATCAATTGATGACAGTAGACATGCAGCCAGTGAGGAGGCAAATCTGCGCATTGTCTCATTGTCAGGAAATGTACACTCTCACTGTGCCTTGGAGGTTGGCCCTCAAGGGCGTAAGTTGCACCAAAAACCTTATCTTAATGGCTTCGTCCCAAATAAATGTGGACTCACCGCGGAATCATGGTGCGAGAGGCAAACGTGTTAAACCTCTCTGCCACTCACCCCCTGTCTTAAGTCACTCCAGTCTCAACTAGAACTGTCACCCCGACTCACTCGCCGCTGCTGCGTCTCCGAGGTTTCATGACCAACCGGGCCTGGTTGCGCCAGGCTATGCCAATCACCGAGGGCTGCAGGCGCCATGGCTCGCCGTCAATCTGAAATAGAAGAGTAAGTTGTATGTATCTATTTTTAGCAGAGATTTTAGCATCCTCGCATCACCTGTATGGGTATGACGCGGTTAGTAACTATGCGCGCCCTTCTGCACTGGGAGAGTCTGTGGCCGTGCCAGCCGATTTGCACTGTGGCCTGGTGGATAAAAGTGCAAATTGTTCACTTTATTACGAAAGTGCTCACGTTCGATTATAAATGCTTGACAAAATATCGTTTATAAAATACATATTAAACATATATTATCGATAGGCAATCGACCCGTTATCTAAGTTCTTATCTAAACGCCTATTGATCGCTTATCGACCGTCATATAATAGTTGTTTCGATAGTTTATCAATATCTTATTCTATAGCTTATCGATCGGTTATCAATATCTTATTCTATAGCTTATCGATCGTTTTATCAATCTCTCTTGTTCTATAGCTTATCGATCGTTTATCAATCTCTCTTGTTCTATAGCTTATCGATCGTTTATCAATATCTTATTCTATAGCTTATCGATCGTTTATCAATATCTTATTCTATAGCTTATCGATCGGTTATCAATATCTTATTCTATAGCTTATCGATCGTTTATCAATATCTTATTCTATAGCTTATCGATCGTTTATCAATATCTTATTCTATAGCTTATCGATCGGTTATCAATATCTTATTCTATAGCTTATCGATCGTTTATCAATATCTTATTCTATAGCTTATCGATCGTTTTATCAATCTCTCTTGTTCTATAGCTTATCGATCGTTTATCAATCTCTCTTGTTCTATAGCTTATCGATCGTTTATCAATATCTTATTCTATAGCTTATCGATCGTTTATCAATTTCTCTTGTTCTATAGCTTATCGATCGTTTATCAATATCTCTTGTTCTATAGCTTATCGATCGTTTTATCAATATCTTATTCTATAGCTTATCGATCGTTTTATCAATATTTTATTCTATAGCTTATCGATCGTTTATCAATTTCTCTTGTTCTATAGCTTATCGATCGGTTATCAATCTCTCTTGTTCTATAGCTTATCGATCGGTTATCAATCTCTCTTATTCTATAGCTTATCGATCGTTTTATCAATATCTTATTCTATAGCTTATCGATCGTTTTATCAATATCTTATTCTATAGCTTATCGATCGTTTATCAATATCTTATTCTATAGCTTATCGATCGTTTATCAATTTCTCTTGTTCTATAGCTTATCGATCGTTTATCAATATCTTATTCTATAGCTTATCGATCGTTTATCAATCTCTCCTTTTCTATAGCTTATCGATCGTTTTATCAATCTCCATTATTCTATAGCTTATCGATCGTTTATCAATATCTTATTCTATAGCTTATCGATCGTTTTATCAATATGTTATTCTATAGCTTATCGATCGTTTATCAATATCTTATTCTATAGCTTATCGATCGTTTTATCAATATCTTATTCTATAGCTTATCGATCGTTTATCAATATCTTATTCTATAGCTTATCGATCGTTTTATCAATCTCCATTATTCTATAGCTTATCGATCGTTTATCAATATCTTATTCTATAGCTTATCGATCGTTTTATCAATATCTTATTCTATAGCTTATCGATCGTTTTTCAATATCTTATTCTATAGCTTATCGATCGTTTATCAATCTCTCTTGTTCTATAGCTTATCGATCGTTTATCAATATCTCTTGTTCTATAGCTTATCGATCGTTTTATCAATCTCCATTATTCTATAGCTTATCGATCGTTTATCAATATCTTATTCTATAGCTTATCGATCGTTTATCAATCTCCCTTATTCTATAGCTTATCGATCCTTTATCAATCTCTCTTATTGGAGAAACATACCAGGTGGCTGGAACAGAATCCGATCACTTCCACCAATCCGTCGTCCCAGCGCTGGGGTTCGAACCCCTGACCGCCTGCCGGATTGCCCCATGGAGCAGTGCCGGCGCTATACTTGTTGATGTTGAGGAATAGAATTGATGTCAGCTTGAGCTCTCGAACACGCTCTGTGTAGTCCTGACCGTCGCACTGTTGATTTGATTATTAAAGTCGGCATATAGTCGTAATTAGTAATCTCTTCAAACTAGTCAAACGAGATCAGACAGAGTTAAGCTGTTTACCTCCAGTTGAATTGCCTGAGACAATTCTCTCCATGGTCGGGTAATGACAGATCTTGAGCCCTCCTAGACAAGTTTTAATTATTGCATAGATTGAATGTAGTTATTAGTACGGTATATTTTTAAAAAAGACTATTTCATTGTGGGCATTCAGCCTCATGGTTCTATTTAACTAACCGAATAGCTAGTCTGGTGTACGTGTGTACAGTGTGGTGTGGGCTCGGAACCGCGCAAGCCAATCAGCACAAAGTGAGATATTTGAGTGTGAATATTTAGTCACGTGCTTGAGGCACTGGTTTTCCAGTTGATCATATCATCCGTGGTTGGCTTTGCGATAAGATAAGAGACGTGCGTCAGGGTAAGAGAATCAAGCTTAGAGGGTGGGGGACGGACCAATCAGAGGGCTTTTAGGGAGAGAAAGAAAGCAAACGAATACAAAACAAAAAGATCACGTGAATAAAATAGAGGTTAAGTTACCCACCAAAGTCTAAGTGTACTCTTTTTTAGAATGTGAGGAGACTTAAAGGGCAAATGAAATACACAGCATTAATGCCCTTACACCAGCGTAGAACATCATGTTTCTCAGGCGACTATTAAAACGCTCCGGATTGGCTTCTGAAACATTCAAAGGTGGAAGAAGCAATGCTTTTCTGTGAAATTAAAATATTCAACAATCCACACTCGGTACTTAAAGTAGCCAAGAAGCTTAGAAATTTGTAAAAGGCGATGGAACTCCAAACCCCTTCCTTACCTCTGGACTCGTGAAACTCCAGTGCAACGGCGGCATCAGCTCCCAGACTGAAATAGTTGTTGAACACATCCGGGAAGGGCTGGTCGGTCAGGCGGAAGTCGCTGAGACCGACAGTCAAATCTGACGGCTCAGAATCACCAGCGAGCTGCTGCTGCTGCTCTTGTTGCTGCTGATTCTGCTGACGTTGTCCAGTTGCTTCCGCCAAGGTTACAATTTGATTCGGTTCAAAAGTGACACTCCATCTGCAAAATAACAACCTTCGCTCGTATATTTTCTTTACCAAACTTTTTTAACATAAAATTACATGGGTTTATAAAGTACATAAAGTAATAAAGTACACTTAGCAAAGTACAAAGTCCTATAGAGTACAAAAAATGAACTTGCATAAAGTACGCAGTTCTAAAAGTACATAAAAAGAACATACATAAAGCAGTTTACCATATAAAAGTACATAAAAATATACACACAGAAAGCAATACCTGTCAAGCCGGGTCAGCCGACCGTCTTCCACGCAGCAGAGCACTTTTGTCAGAGGCTCGTCAGCCGCGAAGCCTCCGCCCCAGTTGAGGCTGCGTGCCAGGTCGTTGCCGGTGCCCAGAGGCAGCACGGCTACTGGAGGCCAGGGCCGCACGCCCAGCCTGTCTATGGCCGAGAGCACCCAGCCGGCCGTGCCGTCGCCGCCGCAGACAAGCACTCGCAAATTTGGCACCTTGGCGAACAGTTGAAGTGGGAATTCCGGACCGCAGGCGGCCAGGTCGAAGACCTGGCGCGGATTCAGCAGCCACAGCAACTTACGGCCGAGTAGTCCACCGAGATTGCCGCCAGATTTTGCGTTTGTCAGCACTAGCAATGGGTGCTGCTGCTGCTGCTGCTGCTGCTGCTGCTGCTGCCAGGTGTCACAGATGTTGGTAGGAGGCTCGATGCTAAATTGGTTTCCACCTCGACGGACCAGCCAGGTTGGCGGAAGAATCAGCGAAGCCAGTGGGCCAAGGCTGCAGCTCTCAGTTAGCAACCGCTTCTGAAAGCAATTCAGCTTGTTGTGGTAGGCCGATTTGCACCAGCTGCATGCGATGGCCAGCACCTCCTTGCCTGCCGTGCTGGACGATTGAAAGGCGGCCAGCTTCTGCTGAAAGGACTGGGCAGGGGGTTGCGAGACGCTTGTGTCACTCATTCTGATCAGAGAATTGGAATGCAGAAGGGTAGCTAATGGAGGGTAGCTAATGGAGGGTAGCTAATGGAGGGTAGCTAATGGAGGGTAGCTAATGGAGGGAAGCTAATGGAGGGTAGCTAATGGGGGGAAGCCAATGGAGGGTAGCTAATGGAGGGTAGCTAATGGAGGGTAGCTAATGGAGGGTAGCTAATGGGGGGAAGCCAATGGAGGGTAGCTAATGGAGGGTAGCTAATGGAGGGTAGCTAATGGCGGGTAGCTAATGGAGGGTAGCTAATGGAGGGAAGCTAATGGAGGGAAGCTAATGGGGGGAAGCCAATGGAGGGTAGCTAATGGAGGGTAGCTAATGGAGGGTAGCTAATGGGGGGAAGCCAATGGAGGGTAGCTAATGGATGGTAGCTAATGGAGGGTAGCTAATGGAGGGAAGCCAATGGAGGGTAGCTAATGGAGGGTAGCTAATGGAGGGTAGCTAATGGAGGGTAGCTAATGGAGGGAAGCCAATGGAGGGTAGCTAATGGAGGGTAGCTAATGGAGGGAAGCTAATGGAGGGAAGCTAATGGGGGGAAGCCAATGGAGGGTAGCTAATGGAGGGTAGCTAATGGAGGGTAGCTAATGGAGGAAGGCTAATGGAGGGTGGCTAATGGAGGGTAGCTAATGGAGGGTAGCTAATGGGGGGAAGCCAATGGAGGGTAGCTAATGGAGGGTAGCTAATGGAGGGTAGCTAATGGAGGAAGGCTAATGGAGGAAGGCTAATGGAGGGTGGCTAATGGAGGGTAGCTAATGGAGGGTAGCTAATGGAGGGTAGCTAATGGAGGGTAGCTAATGGAGGGTAGCTAATGGAGGGAAGCCAATGGAGGGTAGCTAATGGAGGGTAGCTAATGGAGGGAAGCTAATGGAGGGAAGCTAATGGAGGGTAGCTAATGGAGGGAAGCCAATGGAGGGAAGCTAATGGAGGGTAGCTAATGGAGGGAAGCCAATGGAGGGAAGCCAATGGAGGGAAGCCAATGGAGGGTAGCTAATGGAGGGAAGCCAATGGAGGGAAGCTAATGGAGGGAAGCTAATGGAGGGAAGCTAATGGAGGGTAGCTAATGGAGGGTAGCTAATGGAGGGTAGCTAATGGAGGGTAGCTAATGGAGGGTAGCTAATGGAGGGAAGCTAATGGAGGGAAGCTAATGGAGGGAAGCTAATGGAGGGTAGCTAATGGGGGGAAGCCAATGGAGGGTAGCTAATGGAGGGTAGCCAATGGAGGGTAGCTAATGGAGGGTAGCTAATGGAGGGTAGCTAATGGAGGGAAGCCAATGGAGGGTAGCTAATGGAGGGTAGCTAATGGAGGGTAGCTAATGGAGGGTAGCTAATGGAGGGAAGCCAATGGAGGGTAGCTAATGGAGGGTAGCTAATGGAGGGAAGCTAATGGAGGGAAGCTAATGGGGGGAAGCCAATGGAGGGTAGCTAATGGAGGGTAGCTAATGGAGGGTAGCTAATGGAGGGAAGCCAATGGAGGGAAGCCAATGGAGGGTAGCTAATGGAGGGTAGCTAATGGAGGGTGGCTAATGGAGGGTAGCTAATGGAGGGAAGCCAATGGAGGGTAGCTAATGGAGGGTAGCTAATGGAGGGAAGCTAATGGAGGGTAGCTAATGGAGGGTAGCTAATGGAGGGAAGCTAATGGAGGGTAGCTAATGGAGGAAGGCTAATGGAGGGTGGCTAATGGAGGGTAGCTAATGGAGGGTAGCTAATGGAGGGTAGCTAATGGAGGGTAGCTAATGGAGGGTAGCTAATGGAGGGTAGCTAATGGAGGGAAGCCAATGGAGGGAAGCCAATGGAGGGTAGCTAATGGAGGGAAGCCAATGGAGGGAAGCTAATGGAGGGAAGCTAATGGAGGGAAGCTAATGGAGGGTAGCTAATGGAGGGAAGCTAATGGAGGGTAGCTAATGGAGGGTAGCTAATGGAGGGTAGCTAATGGAGGGTAGCTAATGGAGGGAAGCTAATGGAGGGAAGCTAATGGAGGGAAGCTAATGGAGGGTAGCTAATGGAGGGTAGCTAATGGAGGGTAGCTAATGGAGGGAAGCCAATGAAGGGAAGCCAATGGAGGGAAGCTAATGGAGGGTAGCTAATGGAGGGTAGCTAATGGAGGGTAGCTAATGGAGGGAAGCTAATGGAGGGTAGCTAATGGAGGGAAGCTAATGGAGGGTGGCTAATGGAGGGTAGCTAATGGAGGGGAGAGGTAGCTAATGGAGGGGAGAGGGTAGCTAATGGAGGGGAGAGGAAGATGGGAGAAAAGTAGGAAGAGGAGTTTTCATAGCAAGGAGGAAAAGGAGGAAGTGAGTTGCTGCCGGACATTGTTAGTTGCTTTAGTCTGTAACAATTTACTAACATACACTCGGGACCAGCATCGCAAAAGAGAAAGTGAAGTGGGCCTTCAAATTTCAACAAGGCCAAGTAGCATTGACGGCACTGTATGAGTTTGAGTAGAAAAATTTCCCGATCGAAAGCAGAAAAGCAAGAATGCAAAGTTAACACGCTCTAGTCAAGTTTGTCCTTGAAATATGAGCCGGATGAAATCATCTTTCTACGCAATGTCCGGTGAGGATGATAAGGATGCCTATTTTCTATAGAAATAGGAATTCGCTGCTTCGATTAATAAACATAAACTTCATACGAGTCTGCTCATATAGCTTGTCTAGCTCTAACCAGTGTCTATTTTTAGTAACACGATACAAACAGGGCAGTGGCTGACTGGGGAAATTACATCTTAAATCCCAACTCCAAAGGGTGAGTAATCTGACCCGGGTGAAATCCTTCTCTTAGCTACTTTAGCCTGACCAATGGTTTGCGTTGCAATGCTCATTGCAATGCACTGCACACTGTATGAACATAGAGCATGTACCTGCTGGTGCTGATGAGCACCAGGTCATAGAAGCTAGCACGCGAGGTCATAGAAGCTAGCACCCGAGGTCATAGAAGCTAGCACCCCAGGTCATAGAAGCTAGCACCCGAGGTCATAGAAGCTAGCACCCCAGGTCATAGAAGCTAGCACCCCAGGTCATAGAAGCTAGCACCCCAGGTCATAGAAGCTAGCACCCCAGGTCATAGAAGCTAGCACCCCAGGTCATAGAAGCTAGCACTCCAGGTCATAGAAGCTAGCACCCCAGGTCATAGAAGCTAGCACCCCAGGTCATAGAAGCTAGCACCCCAGGTCATAGAAGCTAGCACCCCAGGTCATAGAAGCTAGCACTCCAGGTCATAGAAGCTAGCACCCCAGGTCATAGAAGCTAGCACCCCAGGTCATAGAAGCTAGCACCCCAGGTCATAGAAGCTAGCACCCCAGGTCATAGAAGCTAGCACCCCAGGTCATAGAAGCTAGCAAACCAGGTCATAGAAGCTAGCACCCCAGGTCATAGAAGCTAGCAAACCAGGTCATAGAAATCCCGCTTACCTTTCCACAGCATTTGCACTTTCCGTTAATGCGACGCCTGTGCACCCAATGATGTCGGGTGATGCACTGCTGCTGCTGCTGCTGATGCTGATGATGATGCTGCTGCTTTTCCTAGATTGATGAAATTTTACAAGGCTTGAACCCAAAGCATCTAATAGAAGTGAAATTTCAAATTTTGAATTTTTCCTTTGTATCCATAAGCATATATCAAAATTACGAGTACCTGCCACTAACAATCACTCTCACCTGTACTCACACCTGCCACCAACAGTCACTCTCACCTGCCATCAACAGTCACTCTCACCTGTACTCACACCTGCCACCAACAGTCACTCTCACCTGTACTCACACCTGCCATCAACAGTCACTCTCACCTGTACTCACACCTGCCATCAACAGTCACTCTCACCTGTACTCACACCTGCCATCAACAGTCACTCTCACCTGTACTCACACCTGCCATCAACAGTCACTCTCACCTGTACTCATCCTGCCACCAACAGTCACTCTCACCTGTACACATCCTGCCACCAACAGTCACTCTCACCTGTACACATCCTGCCACCAACAGTCACTCTCACCTGTACTCATCCTGCCACCAACAGTCACTCTCACCTGTACACATCCTGCCACCAACAGTCACTCTCACCTGTACTCATCCTGCCACCAACAGTCACTCTCACCTGTACACATCCTGCCACCAACAGTCACTCTCACCTGTACTCACACCTGCCACCAACAGTCACTCTCACCTGCCATCAACAGTCACTCTCACCTGCCATCAACAGTCACTCTCACCTGCCATCAACAGTCACTCTCACCTGCCATCAACAGTCACTCTCACCTGTACTCACACCTGCCATCAACAGTCACTCTCACCTGTACTCATCCTGCCACCAACAGTCACTCTCACCTGCCATCAACAGTCACTCTCACCTGTACTCACACCTGCCATCAACAGTCACTCTCACCTGTACTCATCCTGCCACCAACAGTCACTCTCACCTGTACTCACACCTGCCACCAACAGTCACTCTCATCTGTACTCACACTAACACGAGGGCTTACCTCAGCCCTGGACTCCACACCAGACTGATCCGCAGCAGCTTCCCTGAAGGTTGGCTTGCATCGAAACGCCAGCTTTGAAGGTGAATTGAAGAGTTAGGGTTGGCGTTAGGGTTAGGGTTAGGGTTAGGGTTTGGTTTTAAAATTTTGTATCCGGCAGTTTTTTAAAGCAAAATTTAAATGAAGCGCAATAAAGTGAAGTCTAAAAGCCACTACAGATTCTGCTTCTCTTTGGCAATTTTCTAGCTTTGAAGAAAGTCATTAAAATTATATATGTGGTTCGCATTTTGCAATCTAATAATTCTCTCATTGCAGAGCACATCCTTCGGCAGACCAAAAAATCAAGGACTGAAGACTGAAAGCTGAAAAGGCTTATAATTATTGCATTAGGCTTAAGAGCTGAGGGCTTGCATTTTGCATGAATCCTGAATTTTCTCTGTGTGTGTGTGTGTTTGTTTTATGTCCGAGGGCTTCAAGAAGGCAACCGGGATGGATTTTCGCGAGAATTTCACGGCCTTATCTTTATCAATAATGACTTAGAAGTGCGACTGGGTCTAATGCGACTTGGCGATGACCAAATTAGGATTTTTTAATGATCACTACGAGAACGGGCTGGATTAGAAAGCAGCTTTTAACGAAAGCCGTTAAATAACAATTTAAAACAAAATTTTCTAAGAATCAATAAACGATTTATCCGAATCCTTATTGACGGTTCAGCTATAAACACAATTTTTCCTTTTCTAAGAAAAAATTATGAAAGTCTTTTTTAACGGAACTCCTTCTAAGATATCGAATCTTATAGTCTTATGAAGGAACATTTTTAACATAGCCACTAACATAAAGGTACTGATTGTGACGCAGCGGGTTGTTATAAGGAGTATCTTAAAAACTAAGTTGAACGAATGTAGTTATTTTAAGAAACAAAGTTTAGTGAATAATTTTTTAACTCTCATTTTTTTATGGAAACTAAATTTAAATGATCTAGTTTTCCTTAGAAACTAAGTTTACTAATGTAGATTTCCTTAGAAACTAAGTTTAAATAATCTTTTATTTCTTAGAAACTTTAAAGTTTAAACTTTAAACTTTAAACTTTAAAATTAAAAAAAATCTAGTTTTTAGTTGAAAAATTCATTTTAGCTTACATTTTTTGACTATCGCGCGGCGATTCCGAATGATGTGTACAGCTTTATCAGTCCATGGACAGGGTGAATAAGTGAATAACTTTTAAGAAGATCCTGAGCCCACCACTGCAGCAATTGGTGCAGAGTTTATCATCTCTAAGCGCCTAGCGAGATTTTCTGCCGCGAATCCTGAACCCATCTTCTGTATGACTCATCGACTGTAAAAATAGACATGGACTCGGCAGACGCGGCGACCACCCGCTAAGTGAATTACCTTGCCAAGACTCCAGGAGCCGATTTTTTTAACTGTTCTCCTCTTACCGAAATGGTGACGCGTTGGAAGCATTAGGACTGACTGACTTGAATGTGAAGGGTAAGAATATACGGCTCACAAACACACACGGATCCCAACTGATCCTCCAGCTCCAGTCCTTCCCTCCCACACGAAATTGGTTTTCCCCAACACCTTTCCTCCCCTCCCCTCTCTGTCTCTCTTCCCTCTCATCTGTCTCTCTTCCCTATCATCTGTCTCTCTCTCCTCTCATCTGTCTCTCTTCCCTCTCATCTGTCTCTCTTCCCTCTCATCTGTCTCTCTCCCCTCTCATCGCGTCTGGAGTTGCCTTGGTTCGAATCCTGATTTCAATTTTTTCGATACATATCGGAATCGATTCAAACATTTGATTTTTTTAATTCAATGGGCAGTGTCTTCTCTCCTCTCTCCCGCTCTCTCTCCCCCTCTCTCCCTCTCTCTCCCTCCCTCTCATCAGTCTGTCTCCCCTCTCATCTCCGTCTCTCTTCCCTCTCATCTCTGTCTCTCCCATATACACCGTATCTCCCATCATCTCTGGGCTCTCTGGTTTAGGCACATCAACAATGACCCGGCCTCACCCGATGAAACGCCTCAGCGCAGCCCGAGTGTAGCACAATCTTGCAGGCGGCACACTTCTTTTTTATTCCGCTTTTCTGCGATGAAAGAGTGGAGGTGGGAGAGTCAGGCAAGCTGAGGGTGAGGGGTCAGGGGAGCGGAGGGTCAGCGGAGCGGAGGGTCAGGAGAGCGGAGGGTGGGAGGGTCAGGAGAGCGGAGGGTGGGGGAGCGGAGGGTGGGAAGGTCAGGGGATAGGAGGGTGGGAGAGCGGAGGGTGGGAGGGTCAGGGGAGCGGAGTGTGGGAGGGTCAGGGGAGCGGAGGGTCAGGAGAGCGGAGGGTCAGGAGAGCGGAGGGTGGGGGAGCGGAGGGTGGGAGGGTCAGGGACAAGCTAACCAAACACTCGGATTCGCCGACGTAGCAGAACTCGCTGCTTGAAGCGCTGTCAAACCAGACGTGCTCTCCGTTGACAGCGTCAGACTGAAAAAAAGAGAAAACATTTTTGTAAGACTCGCTAGCTTAGTTGATTTATGCCTATCGCAATTTCCAGGCTGATTGAGTTTCCCCTTTGTAACTGTCTTAGCCTGTAATATTAGTTTTGTGCTAGTTTTTCTATCAAATACGAGCTATTAAAAGGCGTTGATCTCTGTTAGGCCTCATTTGACAATAAAGCGATTTGACATGCGAAATGGTTGTGCTTTAAGGGATTATTTGAGAGAGGGGAGAGAGTGATCAGAGGGGAGAGGGTGATCAGAGGGGAGAGGGTGATCAGAGGGGAGAGAGTGATGAGAGGGGAGAGAGTGATGAGAGGGGAGAGGGTGATGAGAGGGGAGAGAGTGATGAGAGGGGAGAGAGTGATGAGAGGGGAGAGGGTGATGAGAGGGGAGAGAGTGATGAGAGGGGAGAGAGTGATGAGAGGGGAGAGGGTGATGAGAGGGGAGAGAGTGATGAGAGGGGAGAGAGTGATGAGAGGGGAGAGAGTGATGAGAGGGGAGAGAGTGATGAGAGGGGAGAGAGTGATGAGAGGGGAGAGAGTGATGAGAGGGGAGAGAGTGATGAGAGGGGAGAGAGTGATGAGAGGGGAGAGAGTGATGAGAAGGAGAGAGTGATGAGAGGGGAGAGAGTGATGAGAGGGGAGAGAGTGATGAGAGGGGAGAGAGTGATGAGAGGGGAGAGAGTGATGAGAGGGGAGAGAGTGATGAGAAGGAGAGAGTGATGAGAAGGAGAGAGTGATGAGAGGGGAGAGAGTGATGAGAAGGAGAGAGTGATGAGAGGGGAGAGAGTGATGAGAGGGGAGAGAGTGATGAGAGGGGAGAGAGTGATGAGAGGGGAGAGAGTGATGAGAAGGAGAGAGTGATGAGAAGGAGAGAGTGATGAGAGGGGAGAGAGTGATGAGAAGGAGAGAGTGATGAGAAGGAGAGAGTGATGAGAAGGAGAGAGTGATGAGAGGGGAGAGAGTGATGAGAGGGAAGAGAGTGATGAGAGGGGAGAGAGTGATGAGAAGGAGAGAGTGATGAGAGGGGAGAGTGATGAGAGGGGAGAGAGTGATGAGAGGGGAGAGAGTGATGAGAGGGAAGAGAGTGATGAGAGGGGAGAGAGTGATGAGAAGGAGAGAGTGATGAGAAGGAGAGAGTGATGAGAGGGGAGAGGGTGATGAGAGGGGAGAGAGTGATGAGAGGGGAGAGAGTGATGAGAGGGGAGAGAGTGATGAGAGGGGAGAGAGTGATGAGAGGGGAGAGAGTGATGAGAGGGGAGAGAGTGATGAGAGGGGAGAGAGTGATGAGAGGGGAGAGAGTGATGAGAAGGAGAGAGTGATGAGAAGGAGAGAGTGATGAGAGGGGAGAGAGTGATGAGAAGGAGAGAGTGATGAGAAGGAGAGAGTGATGAGAAGGAGAGAGTGATGAGAGGGGAGAGAGTGATGAGAGGGAAGAGAGTGATGAGAGGGGAGAGAGTGATGAGAAGGAGAGAGTGATGAGAGGGGAGAGTGATGAGAGGGGAGAGAGTGATGAGAGGGGAGAGAGTGATGAGAGGGAAGAGAGTGATGAGAGGGGAGAGAGTGATGAGAAGGAGAGAGTGATGAGAAGGAGAGAGTGATGAGAGGGGAGAGAGTGATGAGAGGGAAGAGAGTGATGAGAGGGGAGAGAGTGATGAGAAGGAGAGAGTGATGAGAGGGGAGAGAGTGATCAGAGGGGAGAGAGTGATGAGAGTGATTGAATTGGTTCTGATGGGAGGTTAATAAAAATCACAGAAAAGCCGAATAGAGGGACATAGAAGAGCAAACAAACTGAGATGGGGGCAGATGACGAGTGAGTTTAGTAGAGAGGCTCGCTGTGAGTTGATGAGAATCTGTGGGCACCAGTCTCCAGTTACCACCCCCCCAGTCCCCCACCCCCGAGAGTGAGCCGAAGAAGGCTCTCCGTCCCAGGCAAGAGGATGATTGAAGGCCAAAGCGCAATCGTGCTAAAACTCCGGCACTGTTTATCAACAGGAAAGGAAATCAACACAGGAGGCGGCAGTGCAATATTAAATGCGACTCACACCCCAGTCGATGGAGGAGTTCCATTCTTTGGCTGCCTCCGCCTGCTGCTGCTGCTGCTGGCCCAGGCCAACTCCTGTCGAGGCTATGTGAAGCAGCTTTCTGCAATATAGATTAGCGTTGCTCAAAAAACTACATAAGAAATACGCTTGCTAAGGAATAAACTGATCCAAATCTTAAAAAAATAACTATGAAAAAATTATACTGCGCTATCCGATTAACCAGATTCGCTTGACAGGCTGCTATTTACTTCTAGGCAGTCCTTTTCCCCGCCAACTATAATTCAAGCACGTGACTTGAAGTTGCAGCTATTTTTAGAAAAGCTTCCGGGGAATCCCATTTTTTCGACTGACACGTGACTGACCACGAAAATGCTGCTATTTTTAGAAAAGGTTTAAGGGAAACCTGTTTTATCTACAAACAACTCAAGCACGTGACTGACCTTAAGGTTTTTACTCTTAGAAATAATTTTATGGGGAATTCCTGGTTTTAATGCTTTGAAAGAAACCTTAATGAAAATAGACTGGAGAACATGGAGAATAGCTGACTCTGATGGACCGGTTCTGTTGCTATCTTATCAACTCAGCCAATCGAATTTAAGTGGCAGTCTTGCGCTCCGATATTTTCGTCATCACGATTAACGAGCTGCACTGAACTCGCCTACCGTTAATTAGACCAAAGTTAAGCCCTGTCAAATCTTGACTGGACTGAATTAGGCCTACCTTAGCCGAATTATTTAGCAATTAGGAAATCATTAAAGTAAAGAAAATAAGTTCTTTGTTGTGGGAAAATTAGCAGCTCTTAATTCTGTCTTAGCTTGTCGGATTTTTCTAGAAACTCGATTTAAAAATTCAATGAAGATGGCCTTTGGCTGCATTTTCTAATGACATTGACAATTCATGTTGTGATAACCTTGCTAGTTGATAAAAACAAAGGAAACTGTTGCTTTAATAAAACAATGCTGTTAATTTAGGATATTGTTTCTACTTTTCATCGTCAATCCCTTACATACTTCTTCTGATTGTCCACTTCCTTAGACGAATTATTATTACAGCTGATAATACTCACTTCCTAACTCGCTCCCTTATCTACTCACTTCCTAACTCGCTCCCTTATCTACTCACTTCCTAACTCACCCCCTTATCTACTATCTTGCTAACTCGCTCCCTTATCTACTCACTTCCTAACTCGCTCCCTTATCTACTCACTTCCTAACTCGCTCCCTTATCTACTCACTTCCTAACTCGCTCCCTTATCTACTCACTTCCTAACTCGCTCCCTTATCTACTCACTTCCTAACTCACCCCCTTATCTACTCACTTCCTAACTCGCTCCCTTATCTACTCACTTCCTAACTCGCTCCCTTATCTACTCACTTCCTAACTCGCTCCCTTATCTACTCACTTCCTAACTCACCCCCTTATCTACTATCTTGCTAACTCGCTCCCTTATCTACTCACTTCCTAACTCACCCCCTTATCTACTCACTTCCTAACTCGCTCCCTTATCTACTCACTTCCTAACTCGCTCCCTTATCTACTCACTTCCTAACTCACCCCCTTATCTACTATCTTGCTAACTCGCTCCCTTATCTACTCACTTCCTAACTCGCTCCCTTATCTACTCACTTCCTAACTCGCTCCCTTATCTACTCACTTCCTAACTCGCTCCCTTATCTACTCACTTCCTAACTCGCTCCCTTATCTACTCACTTCCTAACTCGCTCCCTTATCTACTCACTTCCTAACTCGCTCCCTTATCTACTCACTTCCTAACTCACCCCCTTATCTACTATCTTGCTAACTCGCTCCCTTATCTACTCACTTCCTAACTCGCTCCCTTATCTACTCACTTCCTAACTCACTCCCTTATCTACTCACTTCCTAACTCGCTCCCTTATCTACTCACTTCCTAACTCACCCCCTTATCTACTCACTTCCTAACTCGCTCCCTTATCTACTCACTTCCTAACTCGCTCCCTTATCTACTCACTTCCTAACTCACCCCCTTATCTACTATCTTGCTAACTCGCTCCCTTATCTACTCACTTCCTAACTCGCTCCCTTATCTACTCACTTCCTAACTCGCTCCCTTATCTACTCACTTCCTAACTCGCTCCCTTATCTACTCACTTCCTAACTCGCTCCCTTATCTACTCAATTCCTAACTCGCTCCCTTATCTACTATCTTGCTAACTCGCTCCCTTATCTACTATCTTGCTAACTCGCTCCCTTGTTTACTAACTATTTATTGCCTCGTCTACTTAAAATTATATTACTAAAGTTTTTCTAAACATATATGCTTAAATGTGAAAAACTTCCGTTTCATTTTTGCTAAAACACAAAAATCAAGATGCTTAAAAAGCCTTATACTCGTATTTACTTAAATTATTCATCTCTTTAACTGTCCAGAGCGCAATAGAATATTATCGGAATATCCTAAATCTAGGACTACAGAATGACACCATTCACAGAGGTTTATTAATGCAAACCACTAATGCACTTTACACCCGGCCTTGTCTGTCTGACAAAAATTTTAATTCAACTTTTTTTTCTTTTTTTTCTTTTCGCATATGCAGAAACACACCTCCAACAAACTCGTTAAATGATAATAAACAAAAGCACGAGTTAGAAAAGCTATTAATATACATTCTAAATTTTCAAACTGTAAACAAAATATGCTGACAGTAACACAACCACATGTACAAGCTAATTGACTCGAAAGCTAAAAAATCTAAAACAAGAGAAAATTAGTTTAAAAACACAGAAAAAGCAAATGCCGAATTGCTTACAAAAAGTGGATCAACCTGAAAATTTGAGCACAGTGTTGGTATTTGATGATGCGGTGAAATAGTAATTAATTGTACAGAGGTAGGAAATAGAGGGCAAAACACTTGAGAGATTGTAATCAGCGTCAATTAAATAAAAATTGCCATTCCTAATATGGAGATTATAATTAAAC
Organism: Macrostomum hystrix; assembly: GCA_950097015.1. NCBI lineage: Eukaryota > Metazoa > Platyhelminthes > Macrostomidae > Macrostomum > Macrostomum hystrix. The sequence continues at coordinate 26,713,768 of CATNEN010000038.1, forward strand.
AGCTTTGATTTCCAACGAGAAGCCTGGGCGGATTGCTAAGGGGCGGATTGTTAAGGGGGCGGATTGCTAAGGTGACGGATTGCTAAGCGGTGGATTGCTAAGGGGCGGATTGTTAAGGGGGCGGATTGCTAAGGTGACGGATTACTAAGCGGTGGATTGCTAAGGGGGCGGATTGCTAAGGGGGGCGGATTGCTAAGGTGACGGATTGCTGAGCGGCGGATTGCTAAGGGGGCGGATTGCTAAGGGGCGGATTGCTAAGGGGCGGATTGCTAAGGGGGTGGATTGCTAAGGGGGCGGATTGCTAAGGGGCGGATTGCTAAGGGGCGGATTGCTAAGGGGGTGGATTGCAATGGGGGCGGATTACTAAGGGGGCGGATAGCTAAGGGGGCGGATTGCTAAGGGGGCGGATTGCTAAGGGGGCGGATTGCTAAGGGGCGGATTGTTAAGGGGGCGGATTGGTAAGGTGACGGATTGCTAAGCGGCAGACTGCTAAGGGGTCGGATTGCTAAGGGGCGAATTGTTAAGGGGGCGGATTGCTAAGGGGCGGATTGCTAAGTTGACGGATTGCTAAGGGGCGGATTGTTAAGGGGGTGGATTGCTAAGGGGGCGGATTGCTAAGGGGCGGATTGCTAAGGGGCGGATTGCTAAGGGGGTGGATTGCAAAGGGGGTGGATTGCAATGGGGGCGGATTACTAAGGGGGCGGATAGCTAAGGGGGCGGATTGCTAAGGGGGCGGATTGCAAAGGGGGGCGGTTGCTAAGCGTGCGGATTGCTAAGCGGCAGACTGCTAAGGGGGCGGATTGCTAAGGGGCGGATTGTTAAGGGGGCGGATTGGTAAGGTGACGGATTGCTAAGCGGCAGGCTGCTAAGGGGTCGGATTGCTAAGGGGCGAATTGTTAAGGAAGCGGATTGCTAAGGGGCGGATTGCTAAGTTGACGGATTGCTAAGGGGCGGATTGCTAAGTTGACGGATTGCTAAGGGGCGGATTGCTAAGTTGACGGATTGCTAAGTGGCGGATTGTTAAGGGGGTGGATTGCTAAGGGGGCGGATTGCAAACGGGGCGGATTGCTAAGGGGGCGGATTGCAAACGGGGCGGATTGCTAAGGGGGCGGATAGCTAAGGGGGCGGATTGCTAAGGGGGCGGATTGCAAAGGGGGGCGGTTGCTAAGCGTGCGGATTGCTAAGCGGCAGACTGCTAAGGGGGCGGATTGCTAAGGGGCGGATTGTTAAGGGGGCGGATTGGTAAGGTGACGGATTGCTAAGCGGCAGACTGCTAAGGGGTCGGATTGCTAAGGGGCGAATTGTTAAGGGGGCGGATTGCTAAGGGGCGGATTGCTAAGTTGACGGATTGCTAAGGGGCGGATTGTTAAGGGGGCGGATTGTTAAGGGGCGGATTGCTAAGTTGACGGATTGCTAAGTGGCGGATTGTTAAGGGGGTGGATTGCTAAGGGGGCGGATTGCAAACGGGGCGGATTGCTAAGGGGGCGGATTGCAAACGGGGCGGATTGCTAAGGGGGCGGATTGCTCACTGTAAGTGGCGGACTGCTAAAGGGGTTAAAAGCACTTGGTGGAAATCAGAGGAGTAGGAAATTCAAGGGCCGGGTTGGTGAGACAGCTGGTTACTGATGACTGTAGAAATGTTTCAACGGGCTCAGTGAATCGCGAGTTCGTCAAAGCTTTGCTGAATTGCAATTTTTTCTAGGAAATGCTTGAATAGAGAAACACGCGAGCTAAGAGCTTCCTTATAGATGGATCCAGCATTTTTCAAATATTGTCACATTTTTCTCCCTCACAGTCTCGCATCCCTTCGGTCTAACTATAGCCAAGCCGCCAACAATGCTCTAGCTTGTGCGGAAGCCAGCGCAAGGTATAAAAGTACACCCCGGGGGTAGTCTGCCAGCAGCATTTTGTTGTGTGTCTGGCAGAATGTTCGCCTGGAAATTCACCTGCTGGGGCGGCGAGGGATGCGACAAAAAATACCCAAAAACTGGAGGGTTTCACTGGGATTAGATGGCACTAGTGATAGTCTGAGTGTTGGGAAGAGGATGAGACTAAGACTGGTGAAATCAGTCCTACTGGGATATCAGAGAATTGGGAAGCTTAAGTGGGCCGGCGCATTTTCGGTTGAGAGCGCAGATCGAAAGACACCCAGTGGATGACAGGTACCTTGTCACCTGGCTTTGAGAGCGCATGTGAGTGGCAAATACAGCTGATAATATGAAGGCGAGGCCATACTGACTTATACTTGCAGGATCTAATGCCGTACATGGCTTGGTATATTCCAGCTGTGAAAGATTGACGGAGTGACGGAGAGACGGAGTGACGGAGTGACGGAGTGACGGAGTGACGGAGTGACGGAGTGACGGAGTGACGAAGTGACGGAGTGACGGAGTGACGGAGTGACGGAGTGACGGAGTGACGGAGTGACGGAGTGACGGAGTGACGGAGTGACGGAGTGACGGAGTGACGGAGTGACGGAGTGACGGAGTGACGGAGTTACGGAGTGACGGAGTGACGGAGTGACGGAGAGACGGAGTGACGGAGTGACGGAGTGACTGAGTGACGAAGTGACGGAGTGACGGAGTGACTGAGTGACGAAGTGACGGAGTGACGGAGTGACGGAGAGACGGAGTGACGGAGTGGCAGAGTGACAAAATGAGGGACTGATAGTGAGAGTGTGATGGAGTGACGGAGTGACAGATTTAGAGTGACCAGTAGAATTTCAGCATGCACCAAGCAAGGCTGGCTCGTGAGATTGTGAGTTTATTCTCTAAAGGGGAAATTTCGTTGGGTGTGGCTCTAATCCCCCTGCGTGCTCCCAGTTTGAGTACATTATAGGAAAGGTAGACAATCGCGGTAAGCCCACAACCTGCTAAATTTCTATGGAATTAATAAATCCTAAAACAATATGAAAGTGTTCTCTATAAGCTTCTGGACCTCCGATTTATTTTCAATTCAAAGGAAAACATTAGGGTTTAAAATGACACTGGATTTAATTTTTGTTCTTTAAGATTATTTTCCATTTTTTAATCCTCGCAGCTACTAGGGAAAATGTAATTATTTAAACTGCTCAAAAAGGAATTCTTAGAATACAAAGATGAGACACGGGAGAGATGAGAGACGGAAGAGATGAGACACGGGAGAGATGAGACACGGGAGAGATGAGACACGTGAGAGAGGAGACACGGGAGAGATGAGACACCAGAGAGATAAGACACCAGAGAGATGAGACACGGGAGAGATGAGACACGAGTGAGATGAGACACGGGAGAGATGAGACATGGGAGAAATGAGACACGGGAAAGATGAGACACCAGAGAGATGAGACACCAGAGAGATAAGACACCAGAGAGATGAGACACGGGAGAGATGAGACACGGTAGAGATGAGACACGGGAGAGATGAAACACGGGAGAGATGAGACACTCAATGATATTTTAAATCGTTGTCAAACAAAAAATCAAAGACTTGGCTACTCACGCTATCGAAGCTTTGCCTCCACCCTCTGCGCCGCCGCCGCTTCCCCTGGAGGCAGCGCGCGGAGAGTTGGAGCCGCTCGCTGATCCACCGGATTCTCCGCTGCGTCGGCGCGACATCGCCGCGGAGGCAGCGACATCAAAGGATTTGGCGCGCGGCTTGGCGACGGCGTCAGCGGCAGCGCCGGCTGCGTTGCTTGCTGAGCCGGCAGCGCCCGCCTCATCTCCGGAGGCAGCAGCTGTGGTTGCCGCGTTGCCAGTCGCAGTTTTGCCACCTTTGCCCCGGCGCAGCCAACAGGCGTCCAAGGAGCTGCTGCGCATTTTTCCTTGACCGATGACGCCACCGCCGCTGCTGCCACCGCCACCCGTGTAGCTCGGCGCCGGGACCTGCAGCAGATTGGCCACAGCCCCGACTGCCGACTGCAGCCTCGGCTCCTCCTCGGTAGGCTCGGTCTCCGTCTCCTTGGCCTGGCGCTGCTGCATCAGCGCGCAGTGGACGCACATTCGAGGAATCTCCAGCGAACGGCCGCGCTTCCGCCCACCGCCGAGGCTTGGCAGGGCTAGCCAGCCGAAGATTCCCCGTACGCTGCCGCCGGGGACGCCGCCGCGAGCCGCGCTGGCGCCGATGGCTTCGTCTGGCGAGCTGCTGGCAGCTTGCGAATCCTCTTGACCGGCGCGACAGTCGGTCACGTCGTAGCTGTTCGATCTGGGCTTGTTAATCTGCAGGGTGGCAGTGTCAGACACGAGTTCCCTCACGGCCACAGCTGACAGACTGTCCTCTGCCTCGCTGTCAGCAGCCTCCAGCTCTTCGTCTGGAACCAGATGCTCAACTACAATGGGAATCGGTGACACAGCCCTTTCTGACATTTCTTTGTTGTCTGTTTTGAAAACTCTTCTTCAACGCTTGTCGTTGGATGAGTCCCGGATCTCCCGGATGGTTGTTAGCAGGTTCCTTTAAGCTGTGCAAATTCTGCAGTAGAAGCCCAGCTGGATTGTGATTGGCTGGCCCAGTGTGAGCCAATTGCTTTAGAGACAACTGCAAAACGACTGATTTGCGGGGGTGGGTGAAGGCTTTTTGTCAAATAGCGAGTTCATTATCGATCGCGTTTGACGCTATACCTTGTCTCTCACTCTCTTATCTCTATGTGAGTGTGTGTGTTTCACTTGAAACAAAATACAAGCCCATATTGTTGATTGCCCGAGTACTGTAAGCAAATCCTGAAGTAGGGTAGTAGAGGATTTTAGTGCATTCCCATCTGCCCGCCCTGGCTGTACTGAGCTCAGTGCCGACTGAAGAGCCAAGAGGCATTTCAACAATAAGCAGCAAAACCATTTCAAAATTCGCTTGGCTTTGTGGCTATTTTTAGCTCAGGAAATTACTAAACTGCACCAGCAACTAGCTACTGGCCCCAGAAAAACATCACGTGATTGAGAAATATCGGAAACAGCAAAATATCGAGGCAATAGTCGCTGAAAACCGTTTTGGCTTGCCCACCAGTTTTAACAAAGTCATTAGACACCCTCGTTTTAACAAAAAAACGATAAGCTCACCAGTTTTAAAAAAACCGTCAGACACCCTCGTTTTAACAAAAAAACAATGAGCTCACCAGTTTTAACAAAGTCATTAGACACCCTCGTTTTAACAAAAAAACAATGAGCTCACCAGTTTTAACAAAATCATTAGACACCCTCGTTTTAATAAAAAAACAATTAGCCCACCAGTTTTAACAAAATCATTAGACACCCTCGTTTTAACAAAAACAATAAGCCAACAAGTTTTAACTAAATTATCAGACAACCTCGTTTTAACAAAAAAACAATTAGCCGACCAGTTTTAACAAAAAGCAACTGAATTTTCGGTAAAAACAAAGACAGCAAACACCTGGCGTCACTTGTGTCAACGAAGCTTACAGACTAAACAAAAAACAGCAAACCTTTTGTTCAACCTTCATTTGTATCTTAGCCTCATTTGATGCCGGAATCCCATATACTCGTATAGGGCCTATAGTACGAGCCGTAGTTGATATCTTTTGAAGTTGCATCTGCATCTACACAAAGTCTAACCTATACTTTTATATTAGACTGCATCGTTCTCTATCATTAGTCTGAGCTAACTAATTTTCTGTTATTCTTTTTGTCTTTTGCTCCAATTTGTGCCCAACCCAGTCAACCAGTCTGGTAGCATTACTTTCTGATTGGAGGGCAAAGCCAGAAAGCCTTGCCTGATGATTAACGAGGCCTACTCAAGGGTAAGTAAGATTGACTCACGCTTAGCTACCAACTGAGTGATGGGCCGTCTAGAATATCTAGATAGGTTTCGCTAAAGTTGATAGATTTTTTCACCTAGAATTCATGAGATTGATGAGAATCCTTAGTTGGGCTAAATCTGCTTCATGGCCAGTATGGGCGAAGATAAATGTGCTTTAACCAAACTGTGCTCAAACTGTGCTCACAATATTAGAGCAGCAGTCTCTGGGGCTAATGTGAGTAGCGCTTCATAGGTGGCTGTGAGGAGTGAAAACGACTGCAACACACGAAGCCAGAAAATTTGACGGAAGAAGACAGAAAAATAGTTGAGAAATTCGGGTGAGGCATGACTGACCCATACGCCTTGATATAGAGCCGGAACTGTATATCATTGCCAACTTCGAAATTCTCTATAGTGGAATCCTGTGCTTGCGTGTGTTTCCCACTGTCCTGTCCAGAATGTCAAGGTTGAAAAATCTGTGAGTTGAGGATTGTTTTAATTAGTCAGTGTACATGGCAAAGCCTTGTGAGCCTGTAGGGGAGATAATCAAAGCAAGTTATTACATATAATTGTCAGGCTAATGATGCTGGTATGATCCGGGAACTCGTGTTTGAGTTGAATAATTTCTTTCACATTCTCTTTCTTCTGTTTTCATAATACTCGGCTCCTAGCCATTAATCAGATTTTGTAGGTAACTGAAACCCTGTCAACAGGTGTCTCCCTGGACTAAATCAATCAACAGGCGTCTCCCTGGACAGAAAACCTGTCAACAGGTGTCTCTCTGGACTGAAAACCTGGCAACTGGTGTCTCACACTGGACTGAACCAGTCAACAGGTGTCTCACTAGACTAAATCTATCAACTGGTGTCTCACTGTACTAACCCTCTCAACTGGTATCTCTCACTGGACTGAACCAGTCAACAGGTGTCTCACTAGACTAAATCTATCAACTGGTGTCTCACTGTACTAACCCTCTCAACTGGTATCTCTCACTGGACTAAACCTGTCAACAGGTGTCACATTGAACTAAACCTGTCAACTGGTGTGTCACTGGACTAAACCTGTCAACAGGTGTCTCATTGGACTGAAAACCTGTCAACAGGTGTCTCACTGGACTGAAAACCTGTCAACAGGTGTCTCATTGGACTGAAAACCTGTCAACAGGTGTCTCACTGGACTGAAAACCTGTCAACAGGTGTCTCACTGGACTGAAAACCTGTCAACAGGTGTCTCACTGGACTGAAAACCTGTCAACAGGTGTCTCACTGGACTGAAAACCTGTCAACAGGTGTCTCACTGGACTGAAAACCTGTCAACAGGTGTCTCACTGGACTAACAACAACAACAACAACAAAGGACGACAACCCAAGGCCGAAGCCAAAGGGGGCTGCCGTCAAAAGGCACGTGCAAGAGCAGAGTGGCGCAGAATTGTCAGTCCGCGGGGGTCGGAGATTCCAGCGTCAGTCAGTAGCAGTTCAGGGTAGCGTAGCGCCCTCGCCTGACCACGCCGCCAGGGCCCCCGCAGGGAAAGCAGCAGCACGTCCTGCAGTGGCTCGGGGCAGCGCTGCTCCGCACGGATGGCGTGGCCAGCCAGCTGCAGGCGCCGGATGCGCAGCAGCTGACTTGGCCGGCAGAGCTGGGCCCGGCGATAGAGCTCATAGTTGCTGGTGTTGGTGACGGCAGTCGGCGAATAGTGGACGCCGAAAGCGGCTCGCAGGAGTCCGGCGTGGGCGGCATCGAGTTGCTTCTCCTGCGTGCCGTTCATAGTCCACGTTTGAGCGTTGTAGAGAAAGACGGTCTCTATGACGGCTTGAAACAACCGCCCTCTCAGCCGATCCGGCAGCGTGGGGCACTGCAGGACAGTCCGCAGGGTGCGAAAGGCGGCCCAGGCAAGCGCCCTGCGTCGCGCCATGTCGTCCAAGGTGTCGGGCACTTGACCGCCGAGATAGATGAAGGTCTCGCAGCGCGGCAGCAATGCCGCTTGCCCATTTCCGTTGTGGCAGAGGATCTCGCCGTTGAGGTCATTCGGGACGGTCAGCACCATTGTTTTCTTGGTGTTCACAGACAGCCCGACCATTGCCGCCGCCGCAGTCAGCTTGTCCAGCAGATGCTGAGCACCTTCGATTGAGCTGGACAGCAGCGCCAGGTCGTCCGCGTATGCCAGGACAGAGAGTCGTCTTTCGGGGTGTCGGCTGCTTGTCCTGCGACAGAGCAGGAAGCCGTTGGCGTCGTCAGGGAGGCCAGTGCGCAGCACCCAGTCCAAGACCAAGACGAAAAGAAAGGGGGCGAGTGTGTCGCCCTGCAGCACACCGGAGGTCGTGTCGAAGAAATCGGATAGGCCGTCCGGCGTCACAACTGCCGCCCTGGTCTCCTGGTACAGGGCCATCACAGCGTTACCAGCTGTTCAGGCACATGGTACGCGCGCAGGATCTTCGGGATGACCCGTCTCGACACCGAGTCGAAAGCTTTTAGAAAATCCACGAAGATGCAGATGACCGCCGACTGGTGGATACGGGTCTCTTCTAAAATGCGGCGCAAAGCGAGAATCTGATTCACCGTGCCCCTACCTGGCCGGAAGCCGTTTTGCTCTCGCCGGAGGAACGGGTCCAACACAGGTTGCAGCCGCGTCAGCAGTACCCTGTTGTACAGCTTCGCGGCGCAGGACATTAGGGATATTCAGCGATGTTCTTCGACCTTGACAGTTCCGGCTTCTTTGGGATCCCGACGATGTGCGCCGTCCGCCATTAAGCGGGGGCGGGACCTCCCGCCAGCACGCAGTTCATCACTTGCGTGACTTCTTGCGCCACCAGCGGGAGGCGCAACACTTCGACAGGCACGTCGTCAGGTCCGGTGGTTTTGCCGCCCGGTGTCTTTTTAGCGAGCAGAAGCACCTCGTCAATGGTGATAGGACTGGTGTTGAAGGAGCTTTCTTCTGGCAGTGCGACCTCCGCGGGCAGTGACATGTCGTCTCTTGGCGGCGGCGGAGACGCGTTAACGATGCCAGAGAAAAGGGCTCTCAGTTGGACTAACCCTGTCTCATTGGACTGCAAACCAAATCAACAGGTGTCATACCAGACTAAAAACCTTCAGTAGGTGTTTCACAGGTAAAAAACCCGTCAACAGGTATCTCACTAAGCATGTTCACAAATAAAATTTAGTCGCATTATTTTCAGCTTAAAACTCCGCTTAAGTTATACTTTCTACTTTTAGTAGTAATTAATAAGGCAATTATTTTCCTTACTTGTACCGAATAGTCTATGTATTTATTTGGAAACGATTTGAGAAATGAGATGAAAACTAATGAGAGACAACAATTTTGGACCTAAAATGAGCCGTTTTGCAGACTATTATTTTTAGTGACCGTTGTTTAATTTATAATGTTTATTCCATGCATGCTACTCAAAGTACGGTAGTATCGATAATTTACGAGTAATGTTCGTTCTATGTAACACTGTCAGGCAGTCCTGGGCGGCGGGGCCCTCAGCAACAGGCGCCGCAATAGTTGCGCTGCAGCCAAGCGGTACCTGTCGCAGGCAAAACAGTAGATGAAGAGGTTGCAGACACTGTCAAGCGCCACCAGCATGCCAGCTATCCGGCTATAGATGGCAGCCACATGCCGCAGCCTGGCGCTGGGCCGAGCTGGGATCAGGCAGAATGAGATGCCCAGAGCAAGTGGCAGCTCCAGGGTGACGAACACCACCGCCAGAGCGAGCACCGTGCGAGTAACCGTGCCCGTCACCTCAGCACGGCGTCTGTGGCTGCGGGGCGAATGAGCTTTTAAGTTTATTAGTTGCTGAGCTTATGAGTTCATGAGTTTTATAAGTTCTTGAGTTTATGATTTCTTGAGTTCATGATTTTTTGAGTTCATTAGTTGAGTTCATGACTTGAGTTCATTAGTTGAGTTCATTAATTGAGTTCATGAGTTGAGTTCATTAGTTGAGTTCATGAGTTGAGTTCATTAGTTGAGTTCATGAGTTGAGTTCATGAGTTGAGTTCATTAGTTGAGTTCATGAGTTGAGTTCATTAGTTGAGTTCATGAGTTGAGTTCATTAGTTGAGTTCATGAGTTGAGTTCATGAGTTGAGTTCATGAGTTGAGTTCATGAGTTGAGTTCATGAGTTGAGTTCATTAGTTGAGTTCATTAGTTGAGTTCATTAGTTGAGTTCATGAGTTGAGTTCATTAGTTGAGTTCATTAATTGAGTTCATGAGTTGAGTTCATTAGTTGAGTTCATGAGTTGAGTTCATTAGTTGAGTTCATTAGTTGAGTTCATTAGTTGAGTTCATGAGTTGAGTTCATTAGTTGAGTTCATGAGTTGAGTTCATTAGTTGAGTTCATTAGTTGAGTTCATTAGTTGAGTTCATGAGTTGAGTTCATTAGTTGAGTTCATTAGTTGAGTTCATTAGTTGAGTTCATGAGTTGAGTTCATTAGTTGAGTTCATGAGTTGAGTTCATTAGTTGAGTTCATTAGTTGAGTTCATTAGTTGAGTTCTTTAGTTGAGTTCATTAATTGAGCTCATGAGCTGAGTTGATGAGTGAGATTGATGCATCAACTGTCAGCCAGTCCAGTCCAGCCCAGTTGAAGTCGACGCCAGCGACGCACTAGTCGGACGGTGAGGCAGCAGAAGGTGGACACGAGCAGCACCGGAGCAGCGGACTGGGCCAGCAACAGGTAGGCCTCCAGCAGATCCAGGCCTGTGGAACCGGTGTGACCCGCCCAGACTCGCACACGAATTGGACGTCCGCCGCAGAGGGTCAGTTCCAGTTGTCAGAAATTGAAACACTTTGAGGCCTTTTGATAGGCCGATAATGGATACTTATTTGTTCTATTGGGTCACAGCTCAGTCTGCTGAAACTTCAATGTCATCCACTTTAACTACAGGTCGTTGAATAATCCACAATCAGTTTCCAGGTGTTTCAATGACCCACAATCAGTCTCCAGGTGTTTCGATGACCCACAATCAGTCTCCAGGTGTTTCAATGACCCACAATCAGTCTCCAGGTGTTTCAATGACCCACAATCAGTCTCCAGGTGTTTCAATGACCCACAATCAGTCTCCAGGTGTTTCAATGACCCACAATCAGTCTCCAGGTGTTTCAATGACCTACAATCAGTCTCCAGGTGAGTCAATGACCCACAATCAGTCTCCAGGTGTTTCAATGACCCACAATCAGTCTCCAGGTGACTCAATGACCCACAATCAGTCTCCAGGTGTTTCAATGACCCACAATCAGTCTCCAGGTGTTTCAATGACCCACAATCAGTCTCCAGGTGTTTCAATGACCCACAATCAGTCTCCAGATGACTCAATGACCCACAATCAGTCTCCATGTGAGTCAATGACCCACAATCAGTCTCCAGGTGTTTCAATGACCCACAATCAGTCTTCAGGTGTTTCAATGACCCACAATCAGTCTCCAGGTGTTTCAATGACCTACAATCAGTCTCCAGGTGAGTCAATGACCCACAATCAGTCTCCAGGTGTTTCAATAACCCACAATCAGTCTCCAGGTGACTCAATGACCCACAATCAGTCTCCAGGTGTTTCAATGACCCACAATCAGTCTCCAGGTGTTTCAATGACCCACAATCAGTCTCCAGGTGTTTCAATGACCCACAATCAGTCTTCCGGTGAGTCAATGACCCACAATCAGTGTCCAGGTACTAAATTATTAATGCAATAAAGACATTCCATGTACATCACCTTCTAGATCAAAGACTGCAATCAGTCCAACGGCTTCGATCGCGAAGATCGTCAGCAGGGCGGCGAAGATTGCTCGCGGTCGTCGTTCAATCAGGCGGGCACCTCCGATCGGGCCGGCCGCCGATGTCTCCCGCATCGGAGCCCTTATAGCCATGTACCTGGCGCAGCTGATCACAGCCACCCACCAGTTTCGCATGGATAGAAATGCGTGCCCGCCGATAGCCGAGACAGCCTTTGTCGGCAGGATTTTCAAGTACTACGAGTAGCTCGCATTAAAACTTTTCGAATCCGCTTCCAAGGCAGCAATTGAAAGCAGGAATTGTTTGCTTGCAGTTTGAGCTTGGGTAGGGGTTGTAGCCTAGTGGTTGGGGCGTCGGACTCACGACTCGAAGGTCTGGGGTTCGATTCCCGAATCGAGTATGGGTAATTGAAGGTGGGTATGGCGTCCCACCAGTCCATGCACTGTACAGCCGTACGCAGTTAAAATTTGGGCAGTTGTAATCAATCACAATAGTTTGAGTAGCTATTGTAGTTGTTGCTTTGATCACAGCTGTATTGCTTAGCAACAGATTGATTACCGGCTCCAATTAATTTTTTTGTTGGTTGTTGTCTGTACTTGTTATTACTACCCCCTTCTCTCTAAGTTTGTTTACGCTCGCGCGCCCTTTCATTGTACTTTTTACTCTCTCCCTCATCAGTAGTTTAACCTACTATCTAACCTACACTTCTCTTTCCTTTCCCTCGTCTCTGATTGGCTAGCTGCTCGTGTCTCTTTCCTCAACCCCTTATTTTCAACTCTTACCATCTGGCCCGTCCTAACTCGTGTTACCCTTCTGCCCTCTCCTTATCTATTGGCTAATACTATATTCTATAATCTATAACAGGGGTAGGCAAACTTATTTGCTGGCGGGCCAAAGAGAGAACCTAAAAGACGACAACGGGCCGCATTGACTGTATAAATATGAGATAGGGGAGAGATGAGACACGGGAGAGATAAGACACGGGAGAGATACGACAGGGGAGAGATTAGACACGGGAGAGATAAGACAGGGGAGAGATTAGACACGGGAGAGATTAGACCCGGGAGAGATTAGACACGGGAGAGATAAGACAGGGGAGAGATTAGACACGGGAGAGATAAGACACGGGAGAGATTAGACCCGGGAGAGATTAGACACGGGAGAGATTAGACCCGGGAGAGATTAGACACGGGAGAGATAAGACACGGGAGAGATTAGACCCGGGAGAGATTAGACACGGGAGAGATTAGACACGGGAGAGATTAGACACGGGAGAGATACGACAGGGGAGAGATTAGACACGGGAGAGATAAGACAGGGGAGAGATTAGACACGGGAGAGATGAGACACAGGAGAGATTAGACAGGGGAGAGATTAGACACGGGAGAGATAAGACACGGGAGAGATAAGACACGAGAGCGATGAGACACGGGAGAGATTAGGCACAAGAGCGATGAGACACAGGAGAGATTAGACACGAGAGAGATGAAACAGGACACTGTAGATGTCAGAAGGGGCAACGGGCCGGATTTGGGAGCTTCGAGGGCCGCATCTGGCCCGCGGGCCGGAGTTTGCCGACCCCTGATCTATAATATAATATTCTCGGCCTAGGCTCTCTTTCTTTCTAGAAGTTACTACAGTAGAAGTTTTTAGTGCAGTTAGCCGTTGTCGTTTCCTATAGAAAAACTACATGTCTTGCTAAATTAGGCTTTTTACCCACTTCTCTACGAGTGCTACGGGTGCGTCCTACTAACAAAGCTATTCTTAGCTAATTCTTAGCTAAGAATAACAGGCTGCGTACGGCTGTTCAGTCCATGGACTGGGGCGACGCCACACCCACCCTCAATTACCCCAGCTAATGCTGTTACACATTCAACAAGCTTGGTTAACTGAAGCAATGCAGAATTAAGTGTCTTGCTAAAGCAGCTAAAGGACACAAATTGTTCCAGTGGAGTCGGGAATCGAACCCCCGACCTTCAAGTCGTGAGTCGGATTCTCTAACCACAATGCTACAACCTCTTTGTAGCATTGTGGCATCCTACACAGTGCATTACACATCTCAGGATTGCATTGCAATCATGCACTTTTTGTTTTTTTCAATCATATTTTTAGGCAATACTTTTGGGAGACAAAAAACAGACCAGCCTGAGTCCACTGCAGCTGCCTAATCTTTGGGGAAAATACATCAGTATTCGACAGAAAAGCATTTCTTATATCAGTCATTCTTTCACATATCATGCCTAATTTATATTCATTGAGGAGCCAAAATATTATAAAAAAAAATAGCAAAAACCTTGACATAACCATTGCATTATGTCACAAAGGCTAGGCATTTGTGTTGGTGTGAACTAACGGATATCTGTGAAACTAACGGATATCTATGAAACTAACGGATATCTGTGAAACTAACGGATACCTGTGAAACTAACGGATATCTGTGAAACTAACGGATATCTGCGAAACTAACAGATATCTGTGAAACTAACGGATATCTGTGAAACTAACTGATATCTGTGAAACTAACGGATATCTGTGAAACTAACGGATATCTGCGAAACTAACAGATATCTGTGAAACTAACGGATATCTGTGAAACTAACTGATATCTGTGAAACTAACGGATATCTGTGAAACTAACTGATATCTGTGAAACTAATGGATATCTGTGAAACTAACGGATATCTCTGAAACTAATGGATATCTGTGAAACTAACGGATATCTGTGAAACTAACCGATATCTATGAAACTAACGGATATCTGTGAAACTAATGGATATCTGTGAAACTAACGGATATCTGTGAAACTAACGGATATCTGTGAAACTAACGGATATCTCTGAAACTAATGGATATCTGTGAAACTAACGGATATCTGTGAAACTAACGGATATCTATGAAACTAACGGATATCTGTGAAACTAATGGATATCTGTGAAACTAACGGATATCTATGAAACTAATGGATATCTGTGAAACTAATGGATATCTGTGAAACTAACGGATATCTGTGAAACTAACGGATATCTGTGAAACTAACGGATATCTATGAAACTAACGGATATCTGTGAAACTAACGGATATCTGTGAAACTAACGGATATCTGTGAAACTAACGGATATCTGTGAAACTAACGAATATCTGTGAAACTAACGGATATCTGTGAAACTAACGGAAATCTGCGAAACTAACGGATATCTGTGAAACTAACGGATATCTGTGAAACTAACGGATATCTGCGAAACTAACGGATATCTGTGAAACTAACGGATATCTGTGAAACTAACGGATATCTGTGAAACTAACGGATATCTGCGAAACTAATTGATATCTGTGAAACTAACGGATATCTGTGAAACTAATGGATATCTGTGAAACTAATGGATATCTGTGAAACTAACGGATATCTGTGAAACTAATGGATATCTGTGAAACTAATGGATATCTGTGAAACTAACTGATATCTGTGAAACTAACTGATATCTGTGAAACTAATGGATATCTGTGAAACTAATGGATATCTGTGAAACTAATGGATATCTGTGAAACTAATGGATATCTGTGAAACTAATGGATATCTGTGAAACTAATGGATATCTGTGAAACTAATGGATATCTGTGAAACTAACTGATATCTGTGAAACTAACTGATATCTGTGAAACTAATGGATATCTGTGAAACTAATGGATATCTGTGAAACTAATGGATATCTGTGAAACTAATGGATATCTGTGAAACTAATGGATATCTGTGAAACTAATGGATATCTGTGAAACTAATGGATATCTGTGAAACTAACGGATATCTGTGAAACTAATGGATATCTGTGAAACTAATGGATATCTGTGAAACTAACTGATATCTGTGAAACTAACTGATATCTGTGAAACTAATGGATATCTGTGAAACTAATGGATATCTGTGAAACTAATGGATATCTGTGAAACTAATGGATATCTGTGAAACTAATGGATATCTGTGAAACTAACGGATATCTGTGAAACTAACTGATATCTGTGAAACTAACGGATATCTGTGAAACTAATGGATATCTGTGAAACTAATGGATATCTGTGAAACTAACGGATATCTGTGAAACTTACGGATATCTGTGAACCTAACGAATATCTGTGAACCTAACGGATATCTGTGAAACTTACGGATATCTGTGAAACTAACGGATATCTGTGAACCTAACGGATATCTGTGAAACTAACGGATATCCGTGAAACTAACGGATATCTGTGAAACTAATGGATATCTGCGAAACTAACTGATATCTGTGAAACTAACGGATATCTGTGAAACTAATGGATATCTGTGAAACTAATGGATATCTGTGAAACTAGCGGATGTCTGCGAAACTAACTGATATCTGTGAAACTAATGGATATCTGTGAAACTAACGGATATCTGCGAAACTAACTGATATCTGTGAAGCTAATGGATATCTGTGAAACTAATGGATATCTGTGAAACTAACTGATATCTGTGAAACTAACGGATATCTGTGAAACTAACTGATATCTGTGAAACTAATGGATATCTGTGAAACTAACTGATATCTGTGAAACTAATGCATATCTGTGAAACTACTGGATATCTGTGAAACTAACTGATATCTGTGAAACTAACTGATATCTGTGAAACTAACTGATATCTGTGAAACTAACTGATATCTGTGAAACTAACTGATATCTGTGAAACTAATGGATA
This sequence comes from Macrostomum hystrix, assembly GCA_950097015.1. Taxonomy (NCBI): domain Eukaryota; kingdom Metazoa; phylum Platyhelminthes; family Macrostomidae; genus Macrostomum; species Macrostomum hystrix. The sequence goes on from CATNEN010000038.1 coordinate 26,729,929, forward strand.
TCTGTGAAACTAGCGGATGTCTGCGAAACTAACTGATATCTGTGAAACTAATGGATATCTGTGAAACTAACGGATATCTGCGAAACTAACTGATATCTGTGAAGCTAATGGATATCTGTGAAACTAATGGATATCTGTGAAACTAACTGATATCTGTGAAACTAACGGATATCTGTGAAACTAACTGATATCTGTGAAACTAATGGATGTCTGTGAAACTAACCGATTTCTGTGAAACTAACGGATATCTGTGAAACTAATGGATATCTGTGAAACTAACGGATATCTGTGAAACTAACGGATATCTGTGAAACTAACTGATATCTGTGAAACTAACCGATTTCTGTGAAACTAACGGATATCTGTGAAACTAATGGATATCTGTGAAACTAACGGATATCTGTGAACCTAACGGATATCTGTGAAACTAACTGATATCTGTGAAACTAACGGATATCTGTGAAACTAACGGATATCTGTGAAACTAACGGACATCTGTGAAACTAACGGATATCTGTGAACCTAACGGATATCTGTGAAACTAACGGATATCTGTGAACCTAACGGATATCTGTGAAACTAACGGATATCTGTGAACCTAACGGATATCTGTGAACCTAACGGATATCTGTGAATCTTACGGATATATGTAAAACAGTAACGGCGGTCGTAGTAAGTAACGTATAGAAAGTAACGAAGACTTGTGAAAGTAATGTAGGCTAGTGAAGGGAATGAAAGCTTTAGGAAGTAACGAAGGCTGGTGGAATTAACGAAGGCTATATGAATTATCTAAATTAGTTTAAGTAGAGAAGATTATTGTTGGTAACTCACGGTAATGTACTAACCGGCAATGTACCCAGGTTCGTGAAACCAAGAGTGGAGAAAGGTACAATCAGGTAAACGGAGTCGCTCTGAACAGGTTTCTAACTTTTCAGTTGGAGCTTAGACAATCCAAATTAAACTGTTTTGCTTATTTTAGCCTGGAACAGCGCTGAGCTGTGATTGGCTAGGATTTTTCTCTGATATGATGCAGTGAAGCTTTGCCTGTTCGCCTAATCCCAATGTGTATAAAAAGTGTCACCAATTAGTTACTTTCGAGTCCATAGGCTTTGTAGTGTCTACAGTGAGTTCTGCTTGAGTCCAAATAGTGTGTCTCCTGTGTATCCCTTGATGTGTCCACTGTTGTGTCTTTCAGTGAGTCCCTTGATGTCTCCACTGTTGTGTCTTTCAGTGAGTCCCTTGATGTCTCCACTGTTGTGTCTTTGAGTGAGTCACTCGATATGTCCACTGTTGTGTCTTTGAGTGAGTCCCTTGATGTGTCCACTGTTGTGTCTTTGAGTGAGTCCCTTGATATGTCCACTGTTGTGTCTTTGAGTGAGTCACTTGATATGTCCACTGTTGTGTCTTTGAGTGAGTCCCTTGATGTGTCCACTGTTGTGTCTTTGAGTGAGTCCCTTGATGTGTCCACTGTTGTGTCTTTGAGTGAGTCCCTTGATATGTCCACTGTTGTGTCTTTGAGTGAGTCCCTTGATGTGTCCACTGTTGTGTCTTTGAGTGAGTCCCTTGATATGTCCACTGTTGTGTCTTTGAGTGAGTCACTTGATATGTCCACTGTTGTGTCTTTCAGTGAGTCCCTTGATGTCTCCACTGTTGTGTCTTTCAGTGAGTCCCTTGATGTCTCCACTGTTGTGTCTTTGAGTGAGTCACTCGATATGTCCACTGTTGTGTCTTTGAGTGAGTCCCTTGATATGTCCACTGTTGTGTCTTTGAGTGAGTCACTTGATATGTCCACTGTTGTGTCTTTGAGTGAGTCCCTTGATATGTCCACTGTTGTGTCTTTGAGTGAGTCCCTTGATGTGTCCACTGTTGTGTCTTTGAGTGAGTCACTCGATATGTCCACTGTTGTGTCTTTGAGTGAGTCACTCGATATGTCCACTGTTGTGTCTTTGAGTGAGTCCCTTGATATGTCCACTGTTGTGTCTTTGAGTGAGTCACTTGATATGTCCACTGTTGTGTCTTTGAGTGAGTCCCTTGATATGTCCACTGTTGTGTCTTTGAGTGAGTCCCTTGATGTGTCCACTGTTGTGTCTTTGAGTGAGTCACTCGATATGTCCACTGTTGTGTCTTTGAGTGAGTCACTCGATATGTCCACTGTTGTGTCTTTGAGTGAGTCCCTTGATATGTCCACTGTTGTGTCTTTGAGTGAGTCCCTTGATATGTCCACTGTTGTGTCTTTGAGTGAGTCCCTTGATGTGTCCACTGTTGTGTCTTTGAGTGAGTCCCTTGATATGTCCACTGTTGTGTCTTTCATTGAGTCCCTTGATGTGTCCACTGTTGTGTCTTTCATTGAGTCCCTTGATATGTCCACTGTTGTGTCTTTGAGTGAGTCCCTTGATGTATCCACTGTTGTGTCTTTGAGTGAGTCCCTTGATGTGTCCACTGTTGTGTCTTTGAGTGAGTCCCTTGATATGTCCACTGTTGTGTCTTTCATTGAGTCCCTTGATGTGTCCACTGTTGTGTCTTTCATTGAGTCCCTTGATGTGTCCACTGTTGTGTCTTTGAGTGAGTCACTCGATATGTCCACTGTTGTGTCTTTCAGTGAGTCCCTTGATGTGTCCACTGTTGTGTCTTTCAGTGAGTCCCTTGATGTGTCCACTGTTGTGCCATTCATTGAAATTTATGTTTACGCATGAGTGTCCAGGCGAGAGTCGGCTTTGGAAAGCTCGACTGATGGTCTAGAACGCATGCTTACATGCTTACAAGTCACTAACAAGAATTGGTCCGGTAATTCAATTTACTAACAAGCCGTGCGGTCTCGTGTTGATGTCGCCTGTGACGACCCATAGCCAGTCGTATCTATTTTTAGCAAATTCATTAAGCCACTATGCATCGCCGACTTTCCGAAACTGATCCCAAACAGATCCATAGCGTCAAATCCAAAAAATAATCCTATTTTTTGGAAACTAGCGCAGACACATGTTTTTCATTAGCAGCCTTGATGCCTTTGTTGCTATATAAATATGCACTTTAGCAGCACGGAAAAATTCCAAAATCATGCAATCCTACAGCAATTATTTTACACAACTTCAGGGTTCTCTTGTTCTCTGAAGTTCCTTTTTGACGTTTCCTGTTTCCTGACATTCCCTGGCATTTCCTGACATTCCCTGACATTCCCTGACATTTCCTGACATTCCCTGACATTCTTTGACATTCCCTGAAATTCCCTGACATTTCCTGACATTTCCTGACATTCCCTGACATTCCCTGACATTCCCTGACATTCCCTGACATTCTCTGACATTCCCTGATATTTCTTGACTTTCCATGACATTTCTTGACATTTCCTATCATTACTTGACATTTCCTGACATTAACTGACATTAACTGACATTTCTTGACATTCCCTGACATTTCTTGACATTAACGGAACTTTTTTTGACACCCCCTGACATTACTTGACATTCCCTGACATTACTTGACATTCCCTGACATTACTTGACATTCCCTGACATTACTTGACATTCCCTGATATTACATGACACTCTCTGACATTTCTTAACATTCCCTGACAAATCTTGGTATTCCCTGACATTTCTTGACATTCCCTGACATTTCTTTACATTCCCTGACACTCCTGCTCCCAAATATGACTTTCTTGCTCTCTGACAGTCCTGCTGACTGAAAGCCCTTCCTCAGAAAGTGTCCAAAATGTCAGATGATGTCAAGGAATGTCAGAGACCAAGAATGTTCTAGTTTAAGAATAATAACCATGAAGTGAGTTGCGCTCAGTAATTAAAGAAATATCTATTATCTACTTGTTTATTTTTTTTTTAAAATACACAATGGGAAATAAATAACACGGACTTACAAAAATATACAAATAGTCAGCTTCAAGCTGGTTCAAGAAGAAAATAAAGAATTAAGACTTTTCAAATTTTGTTTCGACAAGTTTCTGAGAATGATATTCAAGCACTTTCGTCTGATTCCCCCCTGCAGAGCATTGTCACCGCACATGCATGGCTTCTGACCCTGGTGCTCCCTGTTGATGACTCGCAATGCACTTATTGGCCTCATCGGTGGAGCAGGAGGCCTTGGAAACCCTCAGCGACAAGACGCACTGCTGCGATTCGTTCGTCGTTAGCGAGACAGCCGAGACGCGACAGCCCGGCTCGCAGTTGACATCAACCAGCAGCTGGCTTGGGAGGTCCACCGTAGCCAGCGTGGCCTCATTGTCAGCTGACGATCGGTCCATGGCTCGGCAGAGCTGCTGACGGTCGAGCTCTAAGTGAAAGACCTTGCCGTTGCCATCCCCGTCGCATCGCACACCGTTGCTAATGCTGTTGCTACGGCTGGGGCTGCCTGTCGCATTGTACCGACGGCTTTCATTGTTCTCGTAGCGACTTTTTTTTAGCTTTGTCAGGTCCGACACGGCAGCAGCAGGCTGGTTGTGCTGGACGACTGTCCTGAAGTGGTCACGACAGCCGGATGACTGGCTGCTGCTGCCGAGTTTCATGTCCCTGACTGTGTTGCTCACCAGACCAATCGAGCAGCTCTGATCTTCATCACTAGCTGAGTCATCGCTGCACGCGTAAGAGAATGTTCTCACGCATCTGCTGGCGACACGGGGAGAAACGGTGGACGGGCCGCTATTGACTAACCGCAGGACGTCCTGGTCGAGGCTCGACTTGACGACCGACTGTTGACACTGCTGTTTGCTGTTCCTGCTTCGGGTAGATGTTAACATGATTTTGGCAGGGTTTAAATAATTGGCAGTTGAGAACAGTGGATATACAAAGATAGCATCTGCAATATACTGATGATAGAATATGTTCTTTTCATATCCATGGCCGGTCGGCGCGAGGGCGGATGCTAATTATTTTCATTGGCTAGAATTTATGCGATTATAGCCATAGACGAAAAAAATTCTCGGACACAGATAAATATAGCTTTTCTAGGACCACTAGAAGAAGAAGGACGGAGCACTTCGTTTCTATGAAAATTTATTAAAGGCCGATTTTCATGGAAAATGCACTAGTGAGATAGGAACTTTTCGCGTTTTTCACATAAAAATTTTGATAAATTTTTTTGGAAGCAGATCTAATGCTGTTCTTTTAATATATCTTGCAAAACATGCTGCTTCAACTAATTATAGAAAGCTTCATTCATGAATAATTGATCTTCATTTTATTTTTGCTTATTTATCATCAAGCAAAATAGCAACCAATCAGACATAAAATTTGCCTATATTGCTTGGCCTACTGATTTGTTAATGAAAACATTGTTTATAATTGTCGTAATACACTTATAATTGAAGAGTAAGTGACTGTACTGACTAATTACTATATTAGTTGTGTCAGGTACTGACTGATTACCATATTAGGTGTGTCAGGTACTGACTAATTACCATAATAGGTGTGTCAGGTACTGACTAATTAACATATTAGGTGTGTCAGGTACTGACTAATTACCATATTAGGTGTGTCAGGTACTGACTAATTACCATATTAGGTGTGTCAGGTACTGACTAATTACCATATTAGGTGTGTCAGGTACTGACTAATTACCATATTAGTTGTGTCAGGTACTGACTAATTACCATATTAGGTGTGTCAGGTACTGACTAATTACCATATTAGGTGTGTCAGGTACTGACTAATTACCATATTAGGTGTGTCAGGTACTAAAAAACGACTAAAGATGTATCACGTACATCTCCCTGACATTCCCTGTCCCCAAAAAGGGGGTCGCTGCAGGTGTGTCACGTACTAAATCGTACGAAATTCACAATTTGACTAATTTACATTGTTAGGAAATTTTACAGAACGTACAGTACTCTAAGTAAATAAGCATGTTGTATGGCTGGTGAACTGTACTTATTTGCCTGCTACTCTGAAACTTGAAATGAAAGGTGAGAAACAGCTCAGGTGTACTAATAAAGGTTCACAAATTGGATTAGATAAAAAGTGCGTCCTATTTCCACAATGCTTCATCAGCTCCTGCCTACCTGTGTACGTACAATGGATCGCTAATACCCTTCCTCAGCGCATGCAGAAAACATCCCCTCCAAAAAGGTAAGCTTGTACGGCCTTAAAAACGGGATAGGCAAGTGCCCCCAAGCTCAACTGCATAATCAGCATCCTCAAAACCTGCCCTGCTCACCTGTCCTCACAGATGCCCTGTGGCGCATTTCGCATCGTTCCAGTGAGGCGACTCCAGCGGCTTCTTCGCAGAGCTCGCTGCGCCAGACTCATCACCTGCCTGTTAGGAGTGCTGTTAGCATCCAGTCTGCTGCTTTTCATAGTTCGAAGCGGTGCAAGAGTCGCTGAGTCTGATCAACTAATGCTGGCTGAACCAAATCAGATTAGCAATAAAGTGTCATGGCCATCTGACAGCAATAGCTGGCATAACGGTTTCGATAGGATAGCAACTCCTAGAGCTCCGGTTGCGATTAATTTATCGACTACAACAACTCGATGGCTAACAAGAATAACAATCGGTTCTCAAACGTAAGTTCGATCAACTGAGGAGGAGGGGTCGGAAGTTCGAATCTGAGCACAAGGAAGCGAGACGGTCGGGCGTCCTCTTAAGTCCACGGACTTAGGCAGATGTACACAGCCTTTGGAAGCGGCTAGGCCACAGACTGTACACCTGGCCCCAACTCTATGTCCGGTTGTGTTTCTTTATTGTAATGGTCTTTCAGCTGCCATTCAGTGGTCCTCCAATTGTTCTTCAGTGGTCCTTCAATCGTCCTTCAGTGGTCCTTCAATCGTCCTTCAGTGGTCCTTCAGTGGTCTTTCAATTGTTCTTCAGTGGTCCTTCAGTTGTCCTTCAGTGGTCCTTCAATTGTCCTTCAGTTGTCCTTCAATTGTCCTTCAGTGGTCCTTCAATTGTCCTTCAGTTGTCCTTCAATTTGGTCCTTTAATTGTCCTTCAGTGGTCCTTCAATTGTCCTTCAGTTGTCCTTCAATTGTCCTTCAGTTGTCCTTCAATTGTCCTTCAGTTGTCCTTCAATTTGGTCCTTTAATTGTCCTTCAGTGGTCCTTCAATTGTCCTTCAGTTGTCCTTCAATTGTCCTTCAGTTGTCCTTCAGTGGTCCTTCAATTGTCCTTCAGTTGTCCTTCAATTGTCCTTCAGTGGTCCTTCAATTGTCCTTCAGTTGTCCTTCAATTTGGTCCTTTAATTGTCCTTCAGTGGTCCTTCAATTGTCCTTCAGTTGTCCTTCAATTGTCCTTCAGTTGTCCTTCAATTGTCCTTCAGTGGTCCTTCAATTGTCCTTCAGTTGTCCTTCAATTGTCCTTCAGTGGTCCTTCAATTGTCCTTCAGTTATCCTTCAATTGTCCTTCAGTTGTCCTTCAATTGTCCTTCAGTTGTCCTTCAATTGTCCTTCAATTGTCCTTCAGTGGTCCTTCAATTTGGTCCTTCAATAGTCCTTCAGTTGTCCTTCAATTGTCCTTCAGTGGTCCTTCAATTGTCCTTTAGTGGACAATATACCAAAGCGCTGACGCAGGGACATTAATCCCAGGATCCCATTCCCAATTGTTTCTATAACCTATCTTATTTGTTGCCTGCAGGAAAGTCGCCCCCACAGAAGCCACCGGACCGCCTAACAGAGCCATTGTGAGACGCCAAGCTCAGCTGAAGTCGCTCAACAAATGCTGGGAGGTGAAGGATGAGCAGTTCCATCAGGCCACCTGGGATCAACTCTGTCACAGGCCTAGCAACCGAGCCAGTGGCCTCTGCTTCGTCAAGCGAATCGACAGCTTCCCGAAGCTGTCCAGTGAATACTCAGCCAGCCTGGAGTCCCTGGCGATAAAGTTGCGGACATACTCCAGCGAAGACGAGGCGTCAAGACAACTTCTGGCTGACTCTGACTGGGGCAACGAGGCCGTGGAGACGGTGCTGGAACTGCTGGGCGGAAAGGACGAAACCAACCACGCTCACTGGCTGTTGGATGTCGGCTCCGGCCTGGGTGTATTCACCCTAGCAACCGTTGCTAGGGGTCGCTGGGCAGCCGCTGTGGATGCGAATCATCACAGCCTGGCTCGCCTGGCCGCGTCTCTGAGCGGCGCAGCGGCTGTTGGCGCCGCAGTCGCTGGCGACGCTGATACTGGGCAGGACAAGAAATCGGCGAGAACACAGAACAAGATCACAGCCAAACTGTTTTGGAACGCGATGGAGTCGGCGCCACAAACTGCTATTGGAAGCAACAGCAGCAGCAGCAGAACCAGCAAAAAGGGCCTTGAAAGTGGCCGACGAATGCTTGCGTACAAAGTGAGCATAGAGTGGCTAATTTTTAGAATCGGTCCAGGTGCTAAAGAGTCCCGATTCCAAAGAGTCCCGATTCCAAAGAGTCCCGATTCCAAAGAGTCCCGATTCCAAAGAGTTCCGATTCCAAAGAGTTCGGATGCCAAAGAGTCCCGATTCCAAAGAGTTCGGATGCCAAAGAGTCCCGATTCCAAAGAGTCCCGATTCCAAAGACTCCCGATTCCAAAGAGTTCCGATGCCAAAGAGTCCCGATTCCAAAGAGTTCGGATGCCAAAGAGTCCCGATTCCAAAGAGTCCCGATTCCAAAGAGTCCCGATTCCAAAGAGTTCCGATTCCAAAGAGTCCCGATGCTAAAGAGTCCCGATTCCAAAGAGTTCGGATGCTAAAAAGTCCCGATTCCAAAGAGTTCGGATGCCAAAGAGTCCCGATTCCAAAGAGTCCCGATTCCAAAGAGTCCAGATTCCAAAGAGTCCCGATTCCAAAGAGTTCCGATTCCAAAGAGTCCCGATGCTAAAGAGTCCCGATTCCAAAGAGTTCGGATGCTAAAAAGTCCCGATTCCAAAGAGTTCGGATGCCAAAGAGTCCCGATTCCAAAGAGTCCCGATTCCAAAGAGTCCCGATTCCAAAGAGTTCCGATTCCAAAGAGTCCCGATGCTAAAGAGTCCCGATTCCAAAGAGTTCGGATGCTAAAAAGTCCCGATTTCAAAGAGTTCGGATGCCAAAGAGACCCGATTCCAAAGAGTCCCGATTCCAAAGAGTTCAGATGCCAAAGAGACCCGATTCCAAAGAGTCCCGATTCCAAAGAGTTCGGATGCCAAAGAGTCCCGATTCCAAAGAGTTCGGATGCCAAAGAGTCCCGATCCCAAAGAGTCCCGATTCCAAATAGTCCAGATGCTAAAGAGTCCCGATTCCATAGAGTCCAGATGCCAAAGAGTCCCGATTCCAAAGAGTTCCGATTCCAAAGAGTCCCGATTCCAAAGAGTTCGGATGCTAAAGAGTCCCGATTCCAAAGAGTCCCGATTCCAAAGAGTCCCGATTCCAAAGAGTCCCGATTCCAAAGAGTTCGGATGCCAAAGAGTCCCGATTCCAAAGAGTTCGGATGCCAAAGAGTCCTGATTCCAAAGAGTCCCGATGCTAAAGAGTCCCGATTCCAAAGAGTTCGGATGCCAAAGAGTCCTGATTCCAAAGAGTCCCGATGCTAAAGAGTCCCGATTCCAAAGAGTTCGGATGCTAAAGAGTCCCGATTCCAAAGAGTTCGGATGCCAAAGAGTCCTGATTCCAAAGAGTCCCGATGCTAAAGAGTCCCGATTCCAAAGAGTCCCGATTCCAAAGAGTCCCGATTCTAAAGAGTCCCGATGCCAAAGAGTCCAGATGCTAAAGAGTCCCGATTCCAAAGAGTCCCGATTCCAAAGAGTCCCGATTCTAAAGAGTCCCGATGCCAAAGAGTCCCGATTCCAAAGAGTCCCGATGCCAAAGAGTCCCGATTCCAAAGAGTTCGGATGCCAAAGAGTCCCGATTCCAAAGAGTCCCGATGCCAAAGAGTCCCGATTCCAAAGAGTCCAGATGCTAAAGAGTCCCGATTCCAAAGAGTCCCGATTCCAAAGAGTCCCGATGCCAAAGAGTCCCGATTCCAAAGAGTCCCGATTCCAAAGAGTTCGGATGCCAAAGAGTCCCGATTCCAAAGAGTCCCGATTCCAAAGAGTCCTGATTCCAAAGAGTCCCGATTCCAAAGAGTCCCGATTCAAAAGAGTCCCGATTCAAAAGAGTCCCGATTCCAAAGAGTCCCGATTCCAAAGAGTCCCGATTCCAAAGAGTCCCGATTCCAAAGAGTCCCGATTCCAAAGAGTCCCGATTCCAAAGAGTCCCGATTCCAAAGAGTCCCGATTCCAAAGAGTTCCGATTCCAAAGAGTTCGGATGCCAAAGAGTCCCGATTCCAAAGAGTCCCGATTCCAAAGAGTCCAGATGCTAAAGAGTCCCGATTCCAAAGAGTTCGGATGCCAAAGAGTCCTGATTCCAAAGAGTCCCGATTCCAAAGAGTCCCGATGCTAAAGAGTCCCGATTCCAAAGAGTTCGGATGCTAAAGAGTCCCGATTCCAAAGAGTTCGGATGCCAAAGAGTCCCGATTCCAAAAAGTCCCGATGCTAAAGAGTCCCGATTCCAAAGAGTCCCGATTCCAAAGAGTCCCGATTCCAAAGAGTCCCGATTCCAAAGAGACCCGATTCCAAAGAGTCCCGATTCCAAAGAGTTCGGATGCCAAAGAGTCCCGATTCCAAAGAGTCCCGATGCTAAAGAGTCCCGATTCCAAAGAGTCCCGATTCCAAAGAGTCCCGATGCTAAAGAGTCCCGATTCCAAAGAGTCCCGATTCCAAAGAGTCCCGATTCCAAAGAGTCCCGATTCCAAAGAGACCCGATTCCAAAGAGTCCCGATTCCAAAGAGTCCCGATTCCAAAGAGTCCCGATTCCAAAGAGTCCCGATTCCAAAGAGTTCGGATGCCAAAGAGTCCCGATTCTAAAGAGTCCTGATGCTAAAGAGTCCCGATTCCAAAGAGTTCGGATGCTAAAGAGTCCCGATTCCAAAGAGTTTGGATGCCAAAGAGACCCGATTCCAAAGAGTTCGGATGCCAAAGAGTCCCGATTCCAAAGAGTCCCGATTCCAAATAGTCCAGATGCTAAAGAGTCCCGATTCCAAAGAGTCCAGATGCCAAAGAGTCCCGATTCCAAAGAGTCCCGATTCCAAAGAGTCCCGATTTCAAAGAGTTCGGATGCCAAAGAGTCCCGATTCCAAAGAGTCCCGATTCCAAAGAGTCCCGATTCCAAAGAGTCCCGATTCCAAAGAGTTCCGATTCCAAAGAGTCCCGATGCTAAAGAGTCCCGATTCCAAAGAGTTCGGATGCTAAAAAGTCCCGATTTCAAAGAGTTCGGATGCCAAAGAGACCCGATTCCAAAGAGTCCCGATTCCAAAGAGTTCAGATGCCAAAGAGACCCGATTCCAAAGAGTCCCGATTCCAAAGAGTTCGGATGCCAAAGAGTCCCGATTCCAAAGAGTTCGGATGCCAAAGAGTCCCGATCCCAAAGAGTCCCGATTCCAAATAGTCCAGATGCTAAAGAGTCCCGATTCCAAAGAGTCCATATGCCAAAGAGTCCCGATTCCAAAGAGTTCCGATTCCAAAGAGTCCCGATTCCAAAGAGTTCGGATGCTAAAGAGTCCCGATTCCAAAGAGTCCCGATTCCAAAGAGTCCCGATTCCAAAGAGTCCCGATTCCAAAGAGTTCGGATGCCAAAGAGTCCCGATTCCAAAGAGTTCGGATGCCAAAGAGTCCTGATTCCAAAGAGTCCCGATGCTAAAGAGTCCCGATTCCAAAGAGTTCGGATGCCAAAGAGTCCTGATTCCAAAGAGTCCCGATGCTAAAGAGTCCCGATTCCAAAGAGTTCGGATGCTAAAGAGTCCCGATTCCAAAGAGTTCGGATGCCAAAGAGTCCTGATTCCAAAGAGTCCCGATGCTAAAGAGTCCCGATTCCAAAGAGTCCCGATTCCAAAGAGTCCCGATTCTAAAGAGTCCCGATGCCAAAGAGTCCAGATGCTAAAGAGTCCCGATTCCAAAGAGTCCCGATTCCAAAGAGTCCCGATTCTAAAGAGTCCCGATGCCAAAGAGTCCCGATTCCAAAGAGTCCCGATGCCAAAGAGTCCCGATTCCAAAGAGTTCGGATGCCAAAGAGTCCCGATTCCAAAGAGTCCCGATGCCAAGGAGTCCCGATTCCAAAGAGTCCAGATGCTAAAGAGTCCCGATTCCAAAGAGTCCCGATTCCAAAGAGTCCCGATGCCAAAGAGTCCCGATTCCAAAGAGTCCCGATTCCAAAGAGTTCGGATGCCAAAGAGTCCCGATTCCAAAGAGTCCCGATTCCAAAGAGTCCCGATTCCAAAGAGTCCCGATTCAAAAGAGTCCCGATTCCAAAGAGTCCCGATTCCAAAGAGTCCCGATTCCAAAGAGTCCCGATTCCAAAGAGTCCCGATTCCAAAGAGTCCCGATTCCAAAGAGTCCCGATTCCAAAGAGTCCCGATTCCAAAGAGTTCCGATTCCAAAGAGTTCGGATGCCAAAGAGTCCCGATTCCAAAGAGTCCCGATTCCAAAGAGTCCAGATGCTAAAGAGTCCCGATTCCAAAGAGTTCGGATGCCAAAGAGTCCTGATTCCAAAGAGTCCCGATTCCAAAGAGTCCCGATGCTAAAGAGTCCCGATTCCAAAGAGTTCGGATGCTAAAGAGTCCCGATTCCAAAGAGTTCGGATGCCAAAGAGTCCCGATTCCAAAAAGTCCCGATGCTAAAGAGTCCCGATTCCAAAGAGTCCCGATTCCAAAGAGTCCCGATTCCAAAGAGTCCCGATTCCAAAGAGACCCGATTCCAAAGAGTCCCGATTCCAAAGAGTTCGGATGCCAAAGAGTCCCGATTCCAAAGAGTCCCGATGCTAAAGAGTCCCGATTCCAAAGAGTCCCGATTCCAAAGAGTCCCGATGCTAAAGAGTCCCGATTCCAAAGAGTCCCGATTCCAAAGAGTCCCGATTCCAAAGAGTCCCGATTCCAAAGAGACCCGATTCCAAAGAGTCCCGATTCCAAAGAGTCCCGATTCCAAAGAGTCCCGATTCCAAAGAGTCCCGATTCCAAAGAGTTCGGATGCCAAAGAGTCCCGATTCTAAAGAGTCCTGATGCTAAAGAGTCCCGATTCCAAAGAGTTCGGATGCTAAAGAGTCCCGATTCCAAAGAGTTTGGATGCCAAAGAGACCCGATTCCAAAGAGTTCGGATGCCAAAGAGTCCCGATTCCAAAGAGTCCCGATTCCAAATAGTCCAGATGCTAAAGAGTCCCGATTCCAAAGAGTCCAGATGCCAAAGAGTCCCGATTCCAAAGAGTCCCGATTCCAAAGAGTCCCGATTTCAAAGAGTTCGGATGCCAAAGAGTCCCGATTCCAAAGAGTCCCGATTCCAAAGAGTCCAGATGCTAAAGAGTCCAGATGCTAAAGAGTCCCGATTCCAAAGAGTCCCGATTCCAAAGAGTCCCGATTCCAAAGAGTCCCTATTCCAAAGAGTCCCGATTCCAAAGAGTCCCGATTCCAAAGAGTCCCGATTCCAAAGAGTCCCTATTCCAAAGAGTCCCGATTCCAAAGAGTCCCGATTCCAAAGAGTCCCGATGCCAAAGAGTCCCGATTCCAAAGAGTTCGGATGCCAAAGAGTCCCGATTCCAAAGAGTTCGGATGCCAAAGAGTCCCGATTCCAAAGAGTTCCGATGCCGAAGAGTCCCGATTCCAAAGAGTCCCGATTCCAAAGAGTCCCGATTCCAAAGAGTTCGGATGCCAAAGAGTCCCGATTCCAAAGAGTCCCGATTCCAAAGAGTCCCGATTCCAAAGAGTTCCGATTCCAAAGAGTCCTGATTCCAAAGAGTCCCGATTCCAGAGAGTTCGGATGTTAAAAAGTCCCGATTCCAAAGAGTTCGGATGCCAAAGAGTCCCGATTCCAAAGAGTCCCGATTCCAAAGAGTCCAGATTCCAAAGAGTCCCGATTCCAAAGAGTTCCGATTCCAAAGAGTCCCGATGCTAAAGAGTCCCGATTCCAAAGAGTTCGGATGCTAAAAAGTCCCGATTCCAAAGAGTTCGGATGCCAAAGAGTCCCGATTCCAAAGAGTCCCGATTCCAAAGAGTCCCGATTCCAAAGAGTTCCGATTCCAAAGAGTCCCGATGCTAAAGAGTCCCGATTCCAAAGAGTTCGGATGCTAAAAAGTCCCGATTCCAAAGAGTTCGGATGCCAAAGAGACCCGATTCCAAAGAGTCCCGATTCCAAAGAGTTCGGATGCCAAAGAGACCCGATTCCAAAGAGTCCCGATTCCAAAGAGTTTGGATGCCAAAGAGTCCCGATTCCAAAGAGTTCGGATGCCAAAGAGTCCCGATTCCAAAGAGTCCAGATGCTAAAGAGTCCCGATTCCAAAGAGTCCCGATTCCAAAGAGTCCCGATTCCAAAGAGTTCGGATGCCAAAGAGTCCCGATTCCAAAGAGTTCGGATGCCAAAGAGTCCTGATTCCAAAGAGTCCCGATGCTAAAGAGTCCCGATTCCAAAGAGTTCGGATGCTAAAAAGTCCCGATTCCAAAGAGTTCGGATGCCAAAGAGTCCCGATTCCAAAGAGTCCAGATGCTAAAGAGTCCCGATTCCAAAGAGTTCGGATGCCAAAGAGTCCTGATTCCAAAGAGTCCCGATGCTAAAGAGTCCCGATTCCAAAGAGTCCCGATGCCAAAGAGTCCAGATGCTAAAGAGTCCCGATTCCAAAGAGTCCCGATTCTAAAGAGTTTCCGATGCCAAAGAGTCCCGATTCCAAAGAGTCCCGATGCCAAAGAGTCCCGATTCCAAAGAGTTCGGATGCCAAAGAGTCCCGATTCCAAAGAGTCCCGATGCCAAAGAGTCCCGATTCCAAAGAGTCCAGATGCTAAAGAGTCCCGATTCCAAAGAGTCCCGATTCCAAAGAGTCCCGATGCCAAAGAGTCCCGATTCCAAAGAGTCCCGATTCCAAAGAGTTCGGATGCCAAAGAGTCCCGATTCCAAAGAGTTCGGATGCCAAATAGTCCCGATTCCAAAGAGTCCCGATTCCAAAGAGTTCGGATGCCAAAGAGTCCCGATTCCAAAGAGTTCGGATGCTAAAGAGTCCCGATTCCAAAGAGTTCGGATGCCAAAGAGTCCCGATTCCAAAGAGTTCGGATGCCAAAGAGTCCCGATTCCAAAGAGTCCCGATTCCAAAGACTTCCGATGCCAAAGAGTCCCGATTCCAAAGAGTCCCGATTCCAAAGAGTCCCGATTCCAAAGAGTCCCGATTCGAAAGAGTCCCGATTCCAAAGAGTCCCGATTCCAAAGAGTCCCGATTCAAAAGAGTCCCGATTCCAAAGAGTCCCGATTCCAAAGAGTCCCGATTCCAAAGAGTCCCGATTCCAAAGAGTCCCGATTCCAAAGAGTTCCGATTCCAAAGAGTTCGGATGCCAAAGAGTCCCGATTCCAAAGAGTCCCGATTCCAAAGAGTCCAGATGCCAAAGAGTCCCGATTCCAAAGAGTTCGGATGCCAAAGAGTCCTGATTCCAAAGAGTCCCGATTCCAAAGAGTCCCGATGCTAAAGAGTCCCGATTCCAAAGAGTTCGGATGCTAAAGAGTCCCGATTCCAAAGAGTTCGGATGCCAAAGAGTCCCGATTCCAAAGAGTCCCGATGCTAAAGAGTCCCGATTCCAAAGAGTCCCGATTCCAAAGAGTCCCGATTCCAAAGAGTCCCGATTCCAAAGAGACCCGATTCCAAAGAGTCCCGATTCCAAAGAGTCCCGATTCCAAAGAGTCCCGATTCCAAAGAGTCCCGATGCTAAAGAGTCCCGATTCCAAAGAGTCCCGATTCCAAAGAGTCCCGATTCCAAAGAGTCCCGATTCCAAAGAGACCCGATTCCAAAGAGTCCCGATTCCAAAGAGTCCCGATTCCAAAGAGTCCCGATTCCAAAGAGTCCCGATTCCAAAGAGTTCGGATGCCAAAGAGTCCCGATTCTAAAGAGTCCCGATGCTAAAGAGTCCCGATTCCAAAGAGTTCGGATGCTAAAGAGTCCCGATTCCAAAGAGTTTGGATGCCAAAGAGACCCGATTCCAAAGAGTTCGGATGCCAAAGAGTCCCGATTCCAAAGAGTCCCGATTCCAAATAGTCCAGATGCTAAAGAGTCCCGATTCCAAAGAGTCCCGATTCCAAAGAGTCCCGATTCCAAAGAGTTCGGATGCCAAAGAGTCCCGATTCCAAAGAGTCCCGATTCCAAAGAGTCCAGATGCTAAAGAGTCCAGATGCTAAAGAGTCCCGATTCCAAAGAGTCCCGATTCCAAAGAGTCCCGATTCCAAAGAGTCCCTATTCCAAAGAGTCCCGATTCCAAAGAGTCCCGATTCCAAAGAGTCCCGATTCCAAAGAGTCCCTATTCCAAAGAGTCCCGATTCCAAAGAGTCCCGATTCCAAAGAGTCCCGATTCCAAAGAGTCCCGATTCCAAAGAGTTCGGATGCCAAAGAGTCCCGATTCCAAAGAGTTCGGATGCCAAAGAGTCCCGATTCCAAAGAGTTCCGATGCCAAAGAGTCCCGATTAAAAGAGGCTCTTAACAAAAGAAAGACCATGCACGGGGAAGGTTAAAATCTTTCAAATACCCACATTTTTCTTTTCTCAGTATCTCCTAAAATATTTAAACTATCGCCATTTAAATTCGTAAAAAGCTATAAGCATTCGCTCAATCCGATTAGACGAATTCCAGCATCGCAAAACATCGGCATCGTCGAGACATTCGTCGACTTTCGTCGGTGTGTCTCTTTAGAATCGGAACTCTTAACAGTCGGGACTCTTTAGAATCGGAACTCTTAACAGTCGGGACTCTTTAGAATCGGAACTTTTAACAGTCGGGACTCTTTGGAATCGGGACTCATTAGAATCGGGACTCTTTAGAATCGAGACTCTTTGTAATCGGGACTCTTGAGAATCGGGACTCTTTAGCATCTGGACTCTTTAGAATCGAAACTCTTTAGACCTTGTCACCTGGTCAAGAGTTGCCCTTGTCACCTGGGCCACGGAGCAATAAGAGTTGCCCTTGTCACCTGGGCCACGGAGCAATAAGAGTTGCCCTTGTCACCTGGGTCACGGAGCAATAAGAGTTGCCCTTGTCACCTGGGCCACGGAGCAATAAGAGTTGCCCTTGTCACCTGGCCACGGAGCAATAAGAGTTGCCCTTGTCACCTGGGTCTCCGACAAGAATTGCTAGTCAGCGATGCTGACTCGGCTTTGAAAGTTATTTCATCGTATAAAGTGCCTACAATTTTTATTCAGATTGTGAACCTTCACGAAAATCAGTCATTCGGTTTGGGAACTATCGGGAAGTTGGCAGTGGGCATTTGAAATTACCTCCCCTGGTCTTTCCCCTGAGGGAAAATTGCTGGGTCTTTTACAGTTCAATAACGCCAAAATGGGCCGTTTTTCACACTTCACCACACCTTGCAGGTGAGCTCCAACGCCTGCTCGCATCTGTCCAGACCGCGCCTGCTGCACGTGCCGCTTCACGGAGGCCAAATCACAGACTGGCAGTCGATGGGGGACCGACAAGCTCCATCAAACAATGAACCCGCCGATGAGACCGATGAGCATGAAGAGGTTGACAATGTACGCGTCAGTGCAGTTCGCCTGGACGACATCCTCTTGACGGAGACCTGGCCAGCGCCGAAGCTGCTGGTGAAGTGGGACATGGCATTCGCCGATCTGGACTGTCTGCGCCTCGCGGCTGAAGGCGCCCTCACCTGGCCGAATATCACAGGTGTGCTGCTGCTGGGCATTTCGGCGGAGTCGGCAGGTGCAACCGCCCGACTCATGGCTGAGCAGCTGCACTTCAAGCCTCACCGACTGCTGGCGGCGTCGGCAGCTGGGGCACCAGCCGATGAGCCCGGAGCTCTGCTGGACTTAGCCGCAGTCGACACCTGGCCTAATGATGTGCTGTGGCTACGGGCGCCATAGCAACCGTTGCAAACATCGAAACTTCCAAAGCATCAACGAGAAATACTATAACTATCCTAATTTACATCTAACTAAGACTGATGAAATCGGACGACGGCAAACATCAATGGAGGACTAGTCAAAACGAATCACGCTAGTCACATTCGATAAAGAAAACTTTTGCGCCTACTTAAAGTAGCTATCTGTGACTGCGTATACTGTAAAAAATATAGTAAAATCCTGGCTATTTGGAATCGGGACTCTTTAGAATCGGGACTCTTTAGAATCGGGACACTTTGGAATCGGGACTCTTTGGAATCGGGACTCTTTGGAATCGGGACTCTTTAGAATCGGGACTCTTTAGAATCGGGACTCTTTGGAATCGGGACTCTTTAGAATCGGGACTCTTTGGAATCGGGACTCTTTAGAATCGGGACTCTTGGAATCGGAACTATTTGGAATCAGGACTCTTTGGAATCGGGACTCTTTGGAATCGGGACTCTTTGGAATCGGGACTCTTTGGAATCTGGACTCTTTAGAATCGGGACTCTTGGAATCGGAACTATTTGGAATCAGACTCTTTGGAATCGAGACTCTGTAGAATCGGGACTCTTTAGAATCGGGACTCTTTGGAATCGGGACTCTTTAGAATCGGGACTCTTTGGAATCGGGACTCTTTAGAATCGGGACTCTTTAGAATCGGGACTCTCTGGAATCGGGACTCATTAGAATCGGGACTCTTTGGAATCGGGACTCTTTAGAATCGGGACTCTTTGGAATCGGGACTCTTTAGAATCGGGACTCTTGGAATCGGAACTATTTGGAATCAGGACTCTTTGGAATCGGGACTATGTAGAATCGGGACTCTTTAGAATCGGGACTCTTTAGAATCGGGACTCTTTGGAATCGGGACTCTTTAGAATCGGGACTCTTTAGAATCGGGACTCTTGGAATCGAAACTCTTTGGAATCAAAACTCTTTAGAATCTGGACTCTTTGGAATCTGGACTCTTTGGAATCGGGACTCTTTAGAATCGGGACTCTCTGGAATCGGGACTCATTAGAATCGGGACTCTTTGGAATCGGGACTCTTTAGAATCGGGACTCTTTGGAATCGGGACTCTTTAGATTCGGGACTCTTGGAATCGGAACTATTTGGAATCAGGACTCTTTGGAACCGGGACTCTGTAGAATCGGGACTCTTTTGAATCGGGACTATTTGGAATCGGGACTCTTTGGAATCGGGACACTTTGGAATCGGGACTCTTTAGAATCAGGACTCTTTAGAATCAGGACTCTTTGGAATCGGGACTCTTTAGAATCGGGACTCTTTGGAATCGGGACTCTTTAGATTCGGGACTCTTGGAATCGGAACTATTTGGAATCAGGACTCTTTGGAATCGGGACTCTGTAGAATCGGGACTCTTGGAATCGAAACTCTTTGGAATCGGGACTCTTTGGAATCGGGACTCTTTAGAATCGGGACTCTCTGGAATCGGGACTCATTAGAATCGGGACTCTTTGGAATCGGGACTCTTTAGAATCGGGACTCTTTGGAATCGGGACTCTTTAGATTCGGGACTCTTGGAATCGGAACTATTTGGAATCAGGACTCTTTGGAATCGGGACTCTGTAGAATCGGGACTGTTTTGAATCGGGACTATTTGGAATCGGGACTCTTTGGAATCGGGACACTTTGGAATCGGGACTCTTTAGAATCAGGACTCTTTAGAATCAGGACTCTTTGGAATCGGGACTCTTTGGAATCAGGACTCTTTAGAATCGGGACTCTTTGGAATCGGGACTCTTTAGAATCAGGACTCTTTAGAATCAGGACTCTTTAGAATCCGGACTCTTTGGAATCTAAACTCTTTAGAATCGGGACTCTTTAGAATCGGGACTCTTTGGAATCGGGACTCTTTGGAATCGGGACTCTTTGGAATCAGGACTCTTTAGAATCGGGACTCTTTGGAATCGGGACTCTTTGGAATCGGGACTATTTTGAATCGGGACTCTTTGGAATCGGGACTCTTTGGAATCGGGACTCTTTGGAATCGGGACTCTTTGGAATCAGGACTCTTTGGAATCGGGACTATGTAGAATCGGGACTCTTTGGAATCGGGACTCTTTAGAATCGGGACTCTTTGGAATAAGGACTCTTTAGAATCGGGACTCTTTGGAATCGGGACTCTTTGGAATCGGGACTATTTTGAATCGGGACTCTTTGGAATCGGGACTCTTTGGAATCGGGACTCTTTAGAATCGGGACTCTTTAGAATCGGGACTCTGTAGAATCGGGACTCTTTAGAATCGGGACTCTGTAGAATCGGGACTCTTTAGAATCGGGACTCTTTGGAATCGGGACTCTTGGAATCGAAACTCTTTGGAATCAAAACTCTTTAGAATCGGGACTCTTTGGAATCGGGACTCTTTAGAATCGGGACTCTTTAGAATCGGGACTCTCTGGAATCGGGACTCATTAGAATCGGGACCCTTTGGAATCGGGACTCTTTAGAATCGGGACTCTTTGGAATCGGGACTGTTTAGATTCGGGACTCTTGGAATCGGAACTCTTTAGAATCGGGACTCTTTAGAATCGGGACTCTTTGGAATCGGGACTCTTTGGAATCAGGACTCTTTAGAATCGGGACTCTTTGGAATCGGGACTCTTTAGAATCAGGACTCTTTAGAATCAGGACTCTTTAGAATCGGGACTCTTTGGAATCAAAACTCTTTAGAATCGGGACTCTTTAGAATCGGGACTCTTTGGAATCGGGACTCTTTGGAATCAGGACTCTTTAGAATCGGGACTCTTTAGAATCAGGACTCTTTAGAATCAGGACTCTTTAGAATCAGGACTCTTTAGAATCAGGACTCTTTAGAATCAGGACTCTTTGGAATCGGGACTCTTTAGAATCAGGACTCTTTAGAATCGGGACTCTTTGGAATCGGGACTCTTTAGAATCAGGACTCTTTAGAATCGGGACTCTTTGGAATCAAAACTCTTTAGAATCGGGACTCTTTAGAATCGGGACTCTTTGGAATCGGGACTCTTTGGAATCGGGACTCTTTGGAATCGGGAGTCTTTGGAATCGGGACTCTTTGGAATAGAGAACTTTGGAATCGTGACTCTTTAGCATCGGGACTCTTTGGAATCAAGACTCTTTAGAATCGGGACTCTTTGGAATCGGGACTCTTTGGAATTGGGACTCTTTAGAATCGGGACTCTTTAGAATCAGGACTCTTTGGAATCGGGACTCTTTGGAATCGGGACTCTTTAGAATCGGGACTCTTTGGAATCTGGACTCTTTGGAATCGGGACTCTTTGGAATCGGGACTCTTTGGAATCTGGACTCTTTAGAATCGGGACTTTTGGAATCGGAACTATTTGGAATCAGGACTCTTTGGAATCGGGACTCTGTAGAATCGGGACTCTTTAGAATCGGGACTCTTTAGAATCGGGACTCTTTGGAATCGTGACTCTTTGGAATCGGGACTCTTTAGAATCTGGACTCTTTAGAATCGGGACTCTCTGGAATCGGGACTCATTAGAATCGGGACTCTTTGGAATCGGGACTCTTTAGAATCGGGACTCTTTAGAATCGGGACTCTCTGGAATCGGGACTCATTAGAATCGGGACTCTTTGGAATCGGGACTCTTTAGAATCGGGACTCTTTGGAATCGGGACTCTTTAGATTCGGGACTCTTGGAATCGGAACTATTTGGAATCGGGACTCTTTGGAATCGGGACTCTTTAGAATCGGGACTCTTTAGAATCGGGACTCTCTGGAATCGGGACTCATTAGAATCGGGACTCTTTGGAATCGGGACTCTTTAGAATCGGGACTCTTTGGAATCGGGACTCTTTGGAATCGGGACTCTTTGGAATAGGGACTCTTTGGAATCGGGACTCTTTAGATTCGGGACTCTTGGAATCGGAACTATTTGGAATCAGGACTCTTTGGAATCTGGACTCTGGAATCTGGACTCTGGAATCTGGACTCTGTAAAATGCGGACTTGGAATCGACTCCTTGGGAACAGTATATTGTTGACAACGAACTTTGTTGGGCAAAGTGTAATTAACCTACAATGAGTCGCTGATATAGGATAAAAAGTTAGTGGTATAGGCCAAGGACTATGTTGTTTCAGTGCAATAAAATTTATTGAAAAGTTATGCATGCAGGAGCCTGTCCTGAGTTTAAGTTTATGAGGCCGGTGACCGTAATCTTATTGCGGAGTGGTTCTTGTGTTGAGAATTCTGCTGTTCAGAAACTTCAGTTGCAACGTGGTGCAATAAAAATCTAATTTCTAATTGAGCTTCATCGATACTTTCAGACACATATCATAGCACAATGCATGTCAGTAATAAAAAATTACATTAATATTGCTCAGCCTGGGGGAAAGAATAAATAATAATTAATTAGGTTATGCATAGGTTAGGTTTCCTTCTGATTTTTGATCATGTAATTGAAAGCTTAATGAATGAATTGTGTGAATTTCATTTTCTTCTATTTTGCTTTTAGTAGCATGTCATCACTTGATAAATTCTTGAACACTTCTAAGTTCCTAATGCAACACTAATAGTTACAAGAACCACTGTTGAAAAACTGTAGTAGTGTAGTCCTTCCACAGTGGTCCTTACTAAATAGTTCTTGTAATCAGGACTCTTTGGAAGCGGGACTCTTTGAAATCGGGACTCTTTGGAATCGGGACTTTTTAGAATCAGGACTATTTAGAATCAGGACTCTTTAGAATCGGGACTCTTTAGAATCAGGACTCTTTAGAATCGGGACTCTTTAGAATCGGGACTATTTAGAATCAGGACTCTTTAGAATCGGGACTATTTAGAATCGGGACTCTTTAGAATCGGGACTATTTAGAATCAGGACTCTTTAGAATCAGGACTCTTTAGAATCGGGACTATTTAGAATCAGGACTCTTTGGAATCGGGACTCATTAGAATCGAAACTCTTTAGAATCGGGACTCTTTAGAATCAGGACTCTTTAGAATCAGGACTCTTTTGAATCAGGACTCTTTTGAATCAGGACTCTTTAGAATCAGGACACTTTGGAATCGGGACTCTTTAGAATCAGGACTCTTTGGAATCGGGACTCTTTAGAATCAGGACTCTTTAGAATCAGGACTCTTTGGAATCGGGACTCATTAGAATCGAAACTCTTTAGAATCGGGACTCTTTAGAATCGGGACTCTTTAGAATCAGGACTCTTTGGAATCGGGACTCATTAGAATCGGGACTCTTTGGAATCGCAACTCATTAGAATCGAAACTCTTTAGAATCGGGACTCTTTGGAATCGGGTCTCCTTAGAATCGGGACTCATTAGAATCGAAACTCTTTAGAATCGGGACTCTCTAGAATCGAAACTCTTTGGAATCGAAACTCCTTTGAATCGTGACTCTTTAGAATCGGGACTCTTTGGAGTCGGGACTCTTTAGAATCGGGACTCTTTAGAATCGAAACTCTTTGGAATCGGGACTCTTTAGAATCGGGACTCTTTAGAATCGGGACTCTTTAGAATCGTGACTCTTTAGAATCGGGACTCTTTGGAATCGGGACTCTTTGGAATCGGGACACTTTGGAATCGGGACTATTTGGAATTGGGACTCTTTGGAATTGGGACTCTTTGGAATCGGGACTCTTTTGAATCGGGACTTTAGTGGTCGGGATTCTTCGAATGAAGAAGTCGAGTTCAGGATTGGATTTATGGATTCTAGGAGCGGATAGCACTTGCTATTAGTTAGACACAGGCAGTAGAGTGACCTTGGATTCTTAACATCCTGACCTGACCCTACGCTATCTTCTTAACTTTCAAAATATAGTGGCAAAGGTTCTGATTGTGCGGCTTTTGAATGCAGACAAACAGTTCTCGGTTCTGCAGTCCACAATGTGCACTAGCGGCAGGCCGACCTTGCACTGCCTTTTTGAACGTTTTGGCAGTGGCACTAATGTGGCAGTTGCAGAGTCCCATTCCGCACGGGTTTATAGTGTAATGCAATCTGCGGCTGTGGCGGCGGCGGCGGCAAAGATCAAAGGGAGAGTTGGCGCGCAGGGCTCTGTTAATGGCGGGGGCTGGTAAATTGGTTGAGAATAGTAGCTTTATGATGGGGCATTGTGTGGCGCCCAGGCCGGCCTGGCGAGTCCCCTACAATTTTCACAAGCGCACAGCACCCACAGCTTACGGAATGCGCACCACACTAAAATTGAAACAGAAACCGTTGCGACTGTTCACCTTACAATGGGCCCAAGTTGCCAGCTGGGAATTGCCGTTGGCTTATTGTTTCTTATTTTTTGCATCTCACAATTCATGAATCCGGGCGGAAATCGCATCGAAAAATAAAATAGGCTTAGTTTATTGTTTGAATCAAGAAGGCAGGAAGAGCAACAAGTTGAAAGAGGAAACATTTTCTAGTGATTGTAGAGTTTTTTCTTTTGAACATTGAATTGGCACTCCAATTGTAATTATTTGTTTTTTAGAGAAGAAATCTAATAAATCATTATAATTTTAAATTGTGTACTCTAGATGTACGGTAGATAAACAAATCGGTAACGTGAGTTCGACGTCGTAAATTGAACGAAACGAAACGAAAAATGTAAATTTATATCATAAAGATAACAGTTTTTTTTACTTTTTCTAACTTAATTATTACTGACTTCCGTAAAAAAATCCCTAAAAACTTTCTTTAGAAAAGTCTTAAAAACCGTCGAGTTTCACTAAATGTGCTTTTACCGTTTGCCATGGCCAGTGAACCGATTAGCTGGCATTAATAAGCCAAGGGGCAGGCTGAGGCGCCACCAAACGGGTGGGCTGACTTTTATGACCTCCTTGCCGAAACCCCCTCTAAGTTATTGCCCCACCCACCCTATCCGCCCACCCCAAAGCCCGACAATAAAACCCTGGCCGCAGCCCCGGCCCTTTCCCTTACTTAAAATAGCGGGGGAGGGGGGCGGTCGGGCTGAAGGGAAACGAGATGTGGAGGAGGAGATGGGGTGGTGGGTTTTCCAAAGTGACGAACCAAGCCCAAAATAGCCCAAAAACCCTACTAAAATTTGTTAAGTAAGGCCTTGTTTGGCTTTCGTTTTTATGCGTTTAGCTTAAGCTTTGGCTTTACTCTTATTTTAAAAATAGTCTAAATCAGTTTAAACGGCAATGTGTTTGGTTTGGTTTGGATGCACTTATAAACTGAAGCACTGGCTGTCTGAAAGTGAAACAAAGACCTATTATATTTGGACACAGCCGCGGTATTCTACGAGCGTAGATCCGTGAAAAAACACTCAATTTTCACACGAATCGAAACTTGTGTCCTTCAAATTGAATCGAGAGGCTGACTGTTAAGTGACGAACTGAAAAATATTTTTTAAATCAATTTAAACTTTTTTATAGCTGCTGCTCAGCAGTTAAAGTCATTTAACTCTACGGCTCGTATTAAGTTTATTGAGTTGTTTTTTATTTTAAGTAAAGAAGCGCACGCCAAGTGGAGAGAGAATTGTGTTGTGCGAATTTAACTTGCTCATAGGTAGGATATGACTAGAAGATCAAAGGTGCCGCAGTTTAGCACGCTATTCTATAAAATACACAAAACTATACACTGAAATCGGACTTCATCTCTGCGACACTGTTCGCTCACTCTCTCCAAGTCTAACCTCTCACTCAATGGAAATGAGAAATAAGCGGACTTGCATTGCTGCAGAATTCAATGTGTCAGACCTGGCTTAGTCTGCACAAGAGACATGTTCTTACTACCATGCTACGAATATGATATGATAGTTTAAGTGTTTTGTCGGCAATCTCTTTTGAAGTTGGTAATTTTCGTGGGTTAAATGTAAAGGCAGCAGAAAACAGTTTTACTGCGTTGGCACGCAACGTACATACATATAGCGGATAGACTCGTGTGTCGTCCTGCAGTCTTAATAAATGTATTAGTAAATGTTAAGCTGCGAATTATGAAATCTAATTTTACGACAGGTAAACAAAAAATAATAATGGTTCGTCTGCAGGTGTGAATTTTGTTTGAAATTAACAAAAAAGATGCACTGGATTGACCGTTGACAGCTGAGTTAATTGGTCCAGATGTTGCACAGCCGCAGCTATTGTATAGGACTCAATTAAAGACTGCGCACAGCTGTACAGTCCATGGACTGAGCTGACTTCTACCCGACAGCTAAATGGATGCAGTGTAGTTTTAAGTATCTTGCACAATGATAAAAAATGATTTGATCGGTTTGCCGGGCTTAGATTTGAGCCTAAACTTTATAATCTCCCGTAAATCTCCCATAAACACGCTACAGTGCTTACATGGTGGCTATTTTTATAGCAACAAAATAAATTATAAGAAAAACACATTAATAACAACTTGTACAAACGTATCAATGGGCGAAGAGTATACATAGTAACTGATTATTCGATGCACGAAATCACTATAGTTAATAAGAATAAACAAACAGAATATCAAAATAAATAAATTAGCATAGCATTTTTAGCATCCTGGGATTTTCGACATTTTATAAAACAAGAGATAATGAAATACGGGACCACAAGAAATCCAGTTGGTGCAATTCCAAAGTTTCACACAATAATAGCCATAATAATTTTCTAAATATGCATTTCTTAGTGCAGCAGTCAACGAATGCGGAGTTAATATCAGTTAAAACAAAACTTAATTTCAAAGAAAATCATAATTAAGAAACTGTCAGATTAAAACAAACGAATAATACAGTCAATAAAATATAGAGAATGACAATTCTAATAACAAACGTGTTCTTGGTTGAATAATGAGCTTAAACATGTAGTTGCCACTCTGCAATTACAATAAGTCGCATCATTCACACAAATGATATGCAACGAGTAGGTCGACTCATTTAAGCACCAATACATAAACATATTTTAGGCCTGATTCACACACTTTTCCGTGTTGGATGGCGGCGTTGGCCAGCCTCATTAAGCATGCCTGCATCATTCATTTTGCCAAAGGCTGTAATTTTGTGAGGCCGAAATATATTAATTTCTTAAGGTTCCACCGTAAAAAAATCAACCGTATATGCTTCCAAGAAAAATAGAAATATAGATATATATGAAGGATTAATGCAGGTAAGCAAAAAAAGGCAAAAGTTTTAAACAAAAATGCTTCTTTTAGAATAATGAATCAATTACATGGGGGGAATTAGGGAGCGCTTGTTCTTGTCAGGTGTCAGAAATACCAAGGCCAATCGTATACTGCAGTGTTCATCAAGCGTGCTCTAACTTTACTTCGGAGGGCATGCTAGAATGAAGCTGATGCTGCTGCTGCTGCTGCTGCTGCTGCTGCATCATGTGATGCTGAGCCATGAGGTGATGCTGATGCTGATGATGCTGCAATTGTTGATGAGGCGCTTGCAGGTGTGACATCATAGCTGCGTCAGACAGCATTAGGCTGGACATCAATGATGGACTGTCAACAGTGTCCTTGAGGCTGCTGCTGCTGTTGTTATTGTTGTGATTGTTGCAGGCATTGCTGAAGTCTAGCACAGACTGTGGTCCGTCAGCAGCCTCAGCGGCCTCAGCAGCTTCGGCGGCTCCTGACGTTGATTTCGAGCCGTTGCCGCCTTTTTTCTGCCGGCGCTCCTTTGCGCGTCGATTTTGGAACCAGATCTTGATCTGCGAGATTAGGCATAGAAGGGATTTCAATGTGTGCGAGATTGAGACTGAACTCTGAGCTCACGATTCTGATCTCTGAACTCACGATTCTGATCTCTGAACTCACGATTCTGATCTCTGAACTCACGATTCTGATCTCTGAACTCACGATTCTGATCTCTGAACTCACGATTCTGATCTCTGAACTCACGATTCTGATCTCTGAACTCACGATTCTGATCTCTGAACTCACGATTCTGATCTCTGAACTCACGATTCTGATCTCTGAACTCACGATTCTGATCTCTGAACTCACGATTCTGATCTCTGATCTCTGAACTCACGAATCTGATCTCTGATCTCTGAACTCACGATTCTGATCTCTGAACTCACGATTCTGATCTCTGAGCTCACGATTCAGAACTCTGAGCGCATGATTCTGAACCTTGAGCTCTGTGAGCTCATTAAAACAATTTGGCAGCAACTATATCTGTACAGACTACACTTCATCAGCTATGATTGAGTATTTTTGTAATTGTTTTCATAATTATATACCTCTAATGTCATACCTGCAGAAAATAACCTTATATACTGTCTCAATAACCACGCTACAGTTGACTAAATATATTAGATTTCCTTACCTGATATTTAGCCTACAAAGTTAGAAAACATGACAATAAAAAGTCAGTCAGCTTGCTATTATTTATAACTATGCATACGTCATGCTAGGTATAGAATTTCATGGTTGCTGATGCAGCAAATCTAGCCTAGTCGTATCAGTTACAAGCCTTCTGATTAGTCAAGGTGATAGTAGCTAAGCCCATTGTTCTCGTTCGTTAAATTAATAAAACCCGCAATTGTTGTGATTACCTGCTTCCAATTCGATATTCTCTACCGATTTTATCTTTGGATATGCTTAACTAGTTTTCCTATAAAACAGGAGTCGCCAAGCTCATTTGCTTTAGGGCCCAAGAGACAATCCAAAAGTCAAAATAGACACCAGAGAGATGAGACACCAGAGAGATGAGACACCAGAGAGATGAGACACCAGAGAGATGAGACACCAGAGAGATGAGACACCAGAGAGATGAGACACCAGAGAGATGAGACACCAGAGAGATGAGACACCAGAGAGATGAGACACCAGAGAGATGAGACACCAGAGAGATGAGACACCAGAGAGATGAGACACCAGAGAGATGAGACACCAGAGAGATGAGACACCAGAGAGATGAGACACCAGAGAGATGAGACACCAGAGAGATGAGACACCAGAGAGATTAGACACCAGAGAGATGAGACACCAGAGAGATGAGACACCAGAGAGATGAGACACCAGAGAGATGAGACACCAGAGAGATGAGACACCAGAGAGATGAGACACCAGAGAGATGAGACACCAGAGAGATGAGACACCAGAGAGATGAGACACCAGAGAGATAAGGCACGGCTCGCGGGTTTGCGGACCCCAGTTAGCTACGAGGCTATAAAGCGTAAGATTAATGCAATCAAGAATTTAAACATGGCAACTAATTTGCGCACGGGATTCCAATTAATCTGTGTCCAGGCTGACACACCTAGGTGGGTCAAATATATGAGGCAGTATTTATTAGCGCAGTAAGTCACTTGTCAAACAGCCTACCAACAAGAGCTTAAATACACAATAAAACTCTACGAAATCGCCAGGCAGTTGAGCTAGTCAACCGTGGAAAATTTTGCACACAGAATCGGCTTTGTTACACACCACTTGATTCTCCTATATTCACTAAATATCTTAGCCAAGGATCTGTGAAACGGACGCGTTTGCATTATCCTTCATCAAATTCAAAATACAATCGCAGCCAAATACAATGACTGTCTGACCTTTCGCGAGCAGGGGGCAAAACCGCACACATAGTTGGGAGTTGGGGTCTGTTGCGTCATAGGGGGTAGAGCTTTCTGCAAGGTTGTGTTGCTATGCAAGAAGATCACCACTGATTTACATCTCCCAGATTTCAGATTTGAGATTCCGCTTGGTTTAGCACAACTCAAACTGTGACGTGCTGGCCAACAACAATGGAAACAATTTAAAACATTACAAGGCTATTGTGTGTAGAGGTGTGCTTTAAGCTCACCTGACTTTTGTGTGTTTGGACAAATATTTATTGTTTAATCGATATCGCCCCATACACTCAACACTCCGTTATGATTGATATTCGATTGAAATAGGTTAGACTAGCAATCCATTCTAGTCCTTCATCCACTGAGGCTAGACTAGCAATCCATTCTAGTCCTTCATCCACTGAGGCTAGACTAGCAATCCATTCTAGTCCTTCATCCACTGAGGCTAGACTAGCAATCCATTCTAATCCTTCATCCACTGAGGCTAGACTAGCAATCCATTCTAGTCCTTCATCCACTGAGGTTAGACTAGCAATCCATTCTAGTCCTTCATCCACTGAGGCTAGACTAGCAATCCATTCTAATCCTTCATCCACTGAGGCTAGACTAGCAATCCATTCTAGTCCTTCATCCACTGAGGCTAGACTAGCAATCCATTCTAGTCCTTCATCCACTGAGGTTAGACTAGCAATCCATTCTAGTCCTTCATCCACTGAGGCTAGACTAGCAATCCATTCTAATCCTTCATCCACTGAGGCTAGACTAGCAATCCATTCTAGTCCTTCATCCACTGAGGCTAGACTAGCAATCCATTCTAATCCTTCATCCACTGAGGCTAGACTAGCAATCCATTCTAATCCTTCATCCACTGAGGCTAGACTAGCAATCCATTCTAATCCTTCATCCACTGAGGCTAGACTAGCAATCCATTCTAATCCTTCATCCACTGAGGCTAGACTAGCAATCCATTCTAATCCTTCATCCACTAAGGTTAGACTAGCAATCCATTCTAATCCTTCATCCACTAAGGTTAGACTAGCAATCCATTCTAATCCTTTCTAATCCTTCATCCACTGACGCTAGACTAGCAATCCATTCTGATCCTTCACCCACTGACGCTAGACTAGCAATCCATTCTAATCCTTCATCCACTGAGGCTAGACTAGCAATCCATTCTAATCCTTCATCCACTGAGGCTAGACTAGCAATCCATTCTGATCCTTCATCCACTGAGGCTAGACTAGCAATCCATTCTAATCCTTCACCCACTGAGGCTAGACTAGCAATCCATTCTAATCCTTCATCCACTGACGCTAGACTAGCAATCCATTCTAATCCTTCATCCACTGACGCTAGACTAGCAATCCATTCTAATCCTTCATCCACTAAGGTTAGACTAGCAATCCATTCTAATCCTTCATCCACTGAGGCTAGACTAGCAATCCATTCTAATCCTTCATCCACTGAGGCTAGACTAGCAATCCATTCTAATCCTTCATCCACTAAGGTTAGACTAGCAATCCATTCTAATCCTTTCTAATCCTTCATCCACTGACGCTAGACTAGCAATCCATTCTGATCCTTCACCCACTGACGCTAGACTAGCAATCCATTCTAATCCTTCATCCACTGAGGCTAGACTAGCAATCCATTCTAATCCTTCATCCACTGAGGCTAGACTAGCAATCCATTCTGATCCTTCATCCACTGAGGCTAGACTAGCAATCCATTCTAATCCTTCACCCACTGAGGCTAGACTAGCAATCCATTCTAATCCTTCATCCACTGACGCTAGACTAGCAATCCATTCTAATCCTTCATCCACTGACGCTAGACTAGCAATCCATTCTAATCCTTCATCCACTGAGGCTAGACTAGCAATCCATTCTAATCCTTCACCCACTGAGGCTAGACTAGCAATCCATTCTAATCCTTCATCCACTGACGCTAGACTAGCAATCCATTCTAATCCTTCATCCACTGAGGCTAGACTAGCAATCCATTCTAGTCCTTCATCCACTGAGGTTAGACTAGCAATCCATTCTAGTCCTTCATCCACTGAGGCTAGACTAGCAATCCATTCTAATCCTTCATCCACTGAGGCTAGACTAGCAATCCATTCTAGTCCTTCATCCACTGAGGCTAGACTAGCAATCCATTCTAATCCTTCATCCACTGAGGCTAGACTAGCAATCCATTCTAATCCTTCATCCACTGAGGCTAGACTAGCAATCCATTCTAATCCTTCATCCACTGAGGCTAGACTAGCAATCCATTCTAATCCTTCATCCACTGAGGCTAGACTAGCAATCCATTCTAATCCTTCATCCACTAAGGTTAGACTAGCAATCCATTCTAATCCTTCATCCACTAAGGTTAGACTAGCAATCCATTCTAATCCTTTCTAATCCTTCATCCACTGACGCTAGACTAGCAATCCATTCTGATCCTTCACCCACTGACGCTAGACTAGCAATCCATTCTAATCCTTCATCCACTGAGGCTAGACTAGCAATCCATTCTAATCCTTCATCCACTGAGGCTAGACTAGCAATCCATTCTGATCCTTCATCCACTGAGGCTAGACTAGCAATCCATTCTAATCCTTCACCCACTGAGGCTAGACTAGCAATCCATTCTAATCCTTCATCCACTGACGCTAGACTAGCAATCCATTCTAATCCTTCATCCACTGACGCTAGACTAGCAATCCAT
Source organism: Macrostomum hystrix (assembly GCA_950097015.1). Classification (NCBI taxonomy): domain Eukaryota; kingdom Metazoa; phylum Platyhelminthes; family Macrostomidae; genus Macrostomum; species Macrostomum hystrix. Next base: position 26,761,935 of record CATNEN010000038.1, read on the forward strand.
TCTAATCCTTCATCCACTAAGGTTAGACTAGCAATCCATTCTAATCCTTCATCCACTGAGGCTAGACTAGCAATCCATTCTAATCCTTCATCCACTGAGGCTAGACTAGCAATCCATTCTAATCCTTCATCCACTAAGGTTAGACTAGCAATCCATTCTAATCCTTTCTAATCCTTCATCCACTGACGCTAGACTAGCAATCCATTCTGATCCTTCACCCACTGACGCTAGACTAGCAATCCATTCTAATCCTTCATCCACTGAGGCTAGACTAGCAATCCATTCTAATCCTTCATCCACTGAGGCTAGACTAGCAATCCATTCTAATCCTTCATCCACTGAGGCTAGACTAGCAATCCATTCTAATCCTTCACCCACTGAGGCTAGACTAGCAATCCATTCTAATCCTTCATCCACTGACGCTAGACTAGCAATCCATTCTAATCCTTCATCCACTGACGCTAGACTAGCAATCCATTCTAATCCTTCATCCACTGAGGCTAGACTAGCAATCCATTCTAATCCTTCATCCACTGAGGCTAGACTAGCAATCCATTCTAATCCGTCATCCACTGAGGCTAGACTAGCAATCCATTCTGATCCTTCATCCACTGAGGCTAGACTAGCAATCCATTCTAATCCTTCATTCACTGAGGCTAGACTAGCAATCCATTCTGAACCTTCATCCACTGAGGCTAGACTAGCAATCCATTCTAATCCTTCATCCACTGAGGCTAGACTAGCAATCCATTCTAATCCTTCATCCACTGAGGCTAGACTAGCAATCCATTCTAATCCTTCATCCACTGAGGCTAGACTAGCAATCCATTCTAATCCTTCATCCACTGAGGCTAGACTAGCAATCCATTCTAATCCTTCATCCACTGAGGCTAGACTAGCAATCCATTCTAATCCTTCATCCACTAAGGTTAGACTAGCAATCCATTCTAATCCTTCATCCACTAAGGTTAGACTAGCAATCCATTCTAATCCTTTCTAATCCTTCATCCACTGACGCTAGACTAGCAATCCATTCTGATCCTTCACCCACTGACGCTAGACTAGCAATCCATTCTAATCCTTCATCCACTGAGGCTAGACTAGCAATCCATTCTAATCCTTCATCCACTGAGGCTAGACTAGCAATCCATTCTGATCCTTCATCCACTGAGGCTAGACTAGCAATCCATTCTAATCCTTCACCCACTGAGGCTAGACTAGCAATCCATTCTAATCCTTCATCCACTGACGCTAGACTAGCAATCCATTCTAATCCTTCATCCACTGACGCTAGACTAGCAATCCATTCTAATCCTTCATCCACTAAGGTTAGACTAGCAATCCATTCTAATCCTTCATCCACTGAGGCTAGACTAGCAATCCATTCTAATCCTTCATCCACTGAGGCTAGACTAGCAATCCATTCTAATCCTTCATCCACTAAGGTTAGACTAGCAATCCATTCTAATCCTTTCTAATCCTTCATCCACTGACGCTAGACTAGCAATCCATTCTGATCCTTCACCCACTGACGCTAGACTAGCAATCCATTCTAATCCTTCATCCACTGAGGCTAGACTAGCAATCCATTCTAATCCTTCATCCACTGAGGCTAGACTAGCAATCCATTCTGATCCTTCATCCACTGAGGCTAGACTAGCAATCCATTCTAATCCTTCACCCACTGAGGCTAGACTAGCAATCCATTCTAATCCTTCACCCACTGAGGCTAGACTAGCAATCCATTCTAATCCTTCATCCACTGACGCTAGACTAGCAATCCATTCTAATCCTTCATCCACTGACGCTAGACTAGCAATCCATTCTAATCCTTCATCCACTGAGGCTAGACTAGCAATCCATTCTAATCCTTCATCCACTGAGGCTAGACTAGCAATCCATTCTAATCCTACATCCACTGAGGCTAGACTAGCAATCCATTCTGATCCTACATCCACTGAGGCTAGACTAGCAATCCATTCTAATCCTTCATCCACTGAGGCTAGACTAGCAATCCATTCTAATCCTTCATTCACTGAGGCTAGACTAGCAATCCATTCTAATCCTTCATTCACTGAGGCTAGACTAGCAATCCATTCTAATCCGTCATCCACTGAGGCTAGACTAGCAATCCATTCTAATCCGTCATTCACTGAGGCTAGACTAGCAATCCATTCTAATCCTACATCCACTGAGGCTAGACTAGCAATCCATTCTAATCCTTCATCCACTGAGGCTAGACTAGCAATCCATTCTAATCCTTCATACACTGAGGCTAGACTAGCAATCCATTCTAATCCTTCATCCACTGAGGCTAGACTAGCAATCCATTCTAATCCTTCATTCACTGAGGCTAGACTAGCAATCCATTCTAATCCTTCATTCACTGAGGCTAGACTAGCAATCCATTCTAATCCTTCATCCACTGAGGCTAGACTAGCAATCCATTCTAATCCTTCATCCACTGAGGCTAGACTAGCAATCCATTCTAATCCTTCATCCACTGAGGCTAGACTAGCAATCCATTCTAATCCTTCATCCACTGAGGCTAGACTAGCAATCCATTCTGATTCTTCATCCACTGAGGCTAGACTAGCAATCCATTCTGATTCTTCATCCACTGAGGCTAGACTAGCAATCCATTCTGATTCTTCATCCACTGAGGCTAGACTAGCAATCCATTCTGATTCTTCATCCACTGAGGCTAGACTAGCAATCCATTCTGATTCTTCATCCACTGAGGCTAGACTAGCAATCTATTCTAATCCTTCATCCACTGAGGCTAGACTAGCAATCCATTCTAATCCTTCATCCACTGAGGCTAGACTAGCAATCCATTCTAATCCTTCATCCACTGAGGCTAGACTAGCAATCCATTCTAATCCTTCATCCACTGAGGCTAGACTAGCAATCCATTCTAATCCTTCATCCACTGAGGCTAGACTAGCAATCCATTCTAATCCGTCATCCACTGACGCTAGACTAGCAATCCATTCTAATCCGTCATCCACTGAGACTAGACTAGCAATCCATTCTAATCCTTCATCCACTGAGGCTAGACTAGCAATCCATTCTAATCCTTCATCCACTGAGGCTAGACTAGCAATCCATTCTAATCCTTCATCCACTGAGACTAGACTAGCAATCCATTCTAATCCTTCATCCACTGAGGCTAGACTAGCAATCCATTCTAATCCTTCATCCACTGAGGCTAGACTAGCAATCCATTCTAATCCTTCATCCACTGAGGCTAGACTAGCAATCCATTCTAATCCTTCATCCACTGAGGCTAGACTAGCAATCCATTCTAATCCTTCATCCACTGAGGCTAGACTAGCAATCCATTCTAATCCTTCATCCACTGAGGCTAGACTAGCAATCCATTCTAATCCTTCATCCACTGAGGCTAGACTAGCAATCCATTCTAATCCTTCATCCACTGAGGCTAGACTAGCAATCCATTCTGATTCTTCATCCACTGAGGCTAGACTAGCAATCCATTCTAATCCTTGATAAACTAACAATCTAACCCTCAGCCAATCAGCAGTTTAACATAGCAACCAAACAATCTCTCACCTGCCGCTCGGACAGATGCAGCACGCCAGCTAGCTCAGACTTTCTGGCCGAAGTGATGTACTTCTGATAGTGGTACTCTTTCTCTAATTCGAAGCGCTGCTGGGAGTTGTACACCTGCCTGTACTTGTCCTGCGTTCGGGTCTTCATCTCTGCAGGTTGGGTAGAGATGGCCAATTTTGCTGATGTCACTTTCAGTAGAAAACTAACTCTAGAATTTGATATTACTCTAATTACGCTCATATTTATGAATAGAGAGGAATAGAGTCCAGATAAGGAGACAATGATGGAGATTGATAGAGTCGGATAAGGAGATAATGATAGAGATGGATTGAGTCGGATAAGGAGACAATGATAGAGATAGATAGAGTCGGATAAGGAGACAATGATGGAGATTGATAGAGTCGGATAAGGAGACAATGATAGAGATGGATAGAGTCGGATAACGACTGTTACTGAAGATAAGGGTAGAGATAACTATAATGAATACGCATATTTTGACGAGCTGATAAAACGAATAGCTTCATCATCATAAATGACTGCGATATAAAAAGTAGATTCATTTTCAGAATAGATCCGAAGAAAAATAAATAGAATCAGAGAGTTAAACATGTAAACACATAAACATGACTTTTTACATGTAAAGTCCCAACAGCTGTCCTGTGTGAAATGGCAGTCCTGTACGACATTTCCGATGTTATAAAAATACTATAAAATCTGATATTAACTGCAAAGAGTGACAATGGTTTACGATCATTATTTAGTCTGTTGCTTCTATCTGTTGCTTCAATGCACCTTCCTATCAGAGAGCACGGAATTTCTCTCAACTGTAAAGATTTAATTTGTTTGCTGTTTTTTCAACCGGTTGAACACCTGGTTGTCTGTAAGTCAAATTCTAAAATGCATTCTAAACAATAGGATCATTGCCAGGAAAACAGATAAATCAAATTAGCCATTTGTTTATTTGTTCATTAGATTTTTGTTAATCACTTGGGATTATTTAGCTAAAGTAGATTTTGTATTCTGCTGGGATTTCGGTATGTGATTCTGGCATCGAATTTAATAGCTAATTATTATGGGGTTAAAATGCGACTTTTGGGATCTGATTGGGGATCGATTTGGGGATCGATTTGAATTTGGGATTCGGATGCAAACCGGTGCGTTAATGCCACTCGATACAAAATGATTGCAGCTACTAGCACAATGCAGTACTGGTGCAGTGCAAGTCTTTGTTGAAGCGTTGCTAAGGCTTTCTAGACAGCACTAGTAACCGGTACAGGGGTCATAAAATATTAATAGCCTGACATTTTGATCGCTCCTTGAATTGGGGAATATACTTCCTGATTTTTTCCGTAAAAATATGAGAAAGCGGCTCCTGACTGTGATTTATTATTTAATCCAGAATTTGTGCATGCGCCTATTCTATTATAGGAGGCCTGAATGACGCAATGGGCCGAAAAATTCTGTTGCCTACGCGCCTGACCTCAAATAGAGGGAGGGTTCTTGACCTCTTATATGACACAGTCTTTCTTCTTTTGTTTCTGCTAGATTTCAAAACCTATCCATTGTCTGAACATGCATCTATAAGCAGGTTCATACTTCATATGCACACTTCATAGTTGCTATTTGATTTCTCTGTCTGTCTGCATTAAATCCATGCAACCTTCTGCTTCTCACACTGAACAAGAAATTCCACCTGTCAATTCTGCATGCCGCCGTCTGTGACTGTCTTCTGGCCACTGAAACTCTGCCTGTCTCCCTGTCTACCTTTCTGTGACTCCCTGTCTACCTTTTTGTGACTCCCAGTCTACCTTTCTGTGTCACCGTGTCTACCTTTCTGTGTCTCCGTGTCTACCTTTCTGTGTCTCCGTGTCTACCTTTCTGTGTCTCCGTGTCTACCTTTCTGTGTCTCCGTGTCTACCTTTCTGTGTCTCCGTGTCTACCCTAGTCTATGTCTTACTCAGGCGAGTAAATTTAATTCCTTGTTGTTATGCAGTAATTTATGTATTCTTAATAAAAAGTGATTTCTTGAAATGGTTTGAAAATCAATGGGTTTCTTTCTTATTTCCTAGCCACTCACCGCAGCTGACTCGTCTCTTCTGCCTCCAGGACTTGATCATCTCCTGCTGGAGTCGAGTTGCCTCGCGCACATCCATAACGTCGTCGATGGGATCGTCCAGATGGGGCGGCGACAGGGCCTCGTCAGATGAGGCCTGATCCCCAGTCACCGGGTTCGGCAACGAAGCGGCCGCTGCTGCTACCGCCGCTGCCGCGGCCGCCGCGGCGGCCGCCGCCGCTGCACTGGAGGAGTTTCCGCTGGCAGCCGACGTCGGCACTGTGACGGAGAGGGCTCCAGACGAAGCCGAAGTCAACGGCAGCGGCGCAGCCATCGCGGCGGACCAGGAGGTGCCAGAGATGTTCGAGGATGAAGTCGGCGCTGACAGGCAGGTCAATGAGGACTGCTGCTGTTGGACAAGTGCCGCCGCGGCTGCCGCTGCGGCTGCGGCTGCTGCCGCCGTTGTGGGTGTGGCTTGATGCTGCTGCATCATGGATCCGATGACATTCGGTCGACTAGTAAAATTGTACACAGGATGCTGATGCTGCTGCTGATGTTGCTGCTGGTGTGATAACAAGGGTTGTAGGTGGTGATGCTGCTGCTGATGATGATGATGCAGGAGCTGTTGCTGATGAATCGAAGGTCCGTGCTGCTGCTGTTGCTGCTGAATGCACTGGCTGCAGAGACAGGGTCCCGAGGGCACAGCAAGGGACGGGTGATGCTGCTGCTGTTGCTGGGTGCTGGGTGGCTGCTGTTGCTGCTGCTGCTGCTGCTGAAACTGGTACTGCGGCTGCAAGAAGCTTGCAGGAGCTGGCAGGGAGCTCCATGCTGCGCTAGACATTGCGGCCATATCTGAGACCACTCAGTTAACAACTATGCTCCTGGAGGCCAAAGTTGCAGGTAGCAAAGATCAAGTGGAAAAGGTCCGTTGAAAATCTTCAAAAGAAGGCCGACAAGACAAGCTACAAAATCAAGTAGCAGGATCTCGAGTGGCTGAGGACTCTCGCTGGACTGCAGATAAAGAGAGCTAGCCGCTGTCTTGTTTTATTTTCAAATTTTTATTCTATTTCCAATGGAATGCAGTAAGTGGCTGACAAGTGTGTGTCTTTTTCTGTCTGTATTGTTGAAAAAGCAGTCCCTGTGTCTCTAACTCCTGCTGTTCAGATTGGACACAAAGAAATGCAACTATAAAAGCTTGTGGAGTAGGGGAGGTTGGGGCGGTTCTGTTCTGCAAAAACTGACTTTTGTTGAGTGTGTGAGAAGGCCACTGCTCTCTCCCCTGTTTGTGCTGTTTTAACACCCCCGCTGTGAGGGGGGTGTGGGGTTTCATTGCGAGAGGCGGAGGAGAGAGAGATGAAGGACGGGGTGGAGCGGTAGCGAGTGGCGGCGGCGGCGGGGACCAGAAGATCAAAGGACGCCGCTCGGAAGGCCATTGGCTCCGCGCGTTCTGCAATTGAAACAACCCTTAGAGGGAAGAGAGAGGTGAGGGCCGGCTAGGTATCAGTGGCAGCGGACCGCCCTACCCTACCTTTTCCTCTCCCACCCTCCCCACCTCACCCTCCGGAGTCCGTTTGATCTCTGCCGCCTCATTAACAGACGAAAGGGCCTGCAATTTTTGGACCATGGCGCGGGCCCTATAAACTGGCTCTATCCAGCCAAAAGGCCAGCACCAACTTAGTTCCCCGCCTTCTGCTCTTCGGCCAATGTTAGATAGGTGGCGGCAGAGGATACGGGGTTAATATCACCTTCAAGGTGGATGCTTCAGCGTGAGGGTGGAGATTCTAAAGAATGCGGAGGTGCTTCTGGTGCAGTGCAGTTGGCTGCATGGCTTCCTTTATAAAATTATCTTACCGCAAACACACGCACACACACCTGCGACCAAGGTGCCATAGGTAAAACTACTAGACTAGGCAGGCTTACAAAAAATGTTTTTTCCGTTCCACGAAAGTAAGGCCGTAAAAGCGTCATGGTTTCGTTGTATCCTAAAATTTTCGATTCCAGATCGGCAGTTTCCGCTTTAAAACTGTCGTAACATTTTGATCCTAATTTTATAACTAGCTAATTTACAAGTTGTCTTTACATTAGGTTTTTTAGAAAGGATTATAAAATCAAAATTTAAATAAAATCCTACTGTCTTAAATAAAACCCTACTGTCTTTTATCATTCCCCATATAGTTCTATCAATTGAAAAGTAGCAGCAGTATCAGCGGCAGCAGCAGCAGCAGCATCAGCACAAGCAGCAACAGCAGCATCAGCACAAGCAGAAGCAGCAGCAGCAGCATCAGCAGCAGCAGCAGCAGCAGCAGCACAAGCAGCAACAGCAGCAGCAAATGGGCTGACAACCTGCGCATTGAGCTGAACCCCCTGAAAACGGAAGTTTGCGTGTTCTCCCGTGACAAAGCGGATAGAGACTGTCAATTGGACTTACATATCTGTGACCAAGCCATCAAACGCAGCGCGGAGATCCGCTACCTGGGTGTCTGGATTGACCAGGGGCTTCTGTTCGCTCGGCAAACCCAGGAGGCCTGCGACAAGATTGGCAAACGAACTGCCATCCTTCACGCCCTCGCCCATCGTGAATGGGGCTGGGACAGGAAGCTCCTCACGTCCATCTATAAGGCCATTGTGGAATCAGTGGTCTGGCATGCGGCGGCGGCCTGGATGCCCTGGCTACCCACCTGTCGTCTCGAGGACCTCGACTGTGCCCAGAGAGCGGCGCTGAGAGTAGTCACCGGCCTCCCGAAGAGAGCTCCAAACGAAGCGGTCATACTCGAAGCTAATGTGACCCCCATCAGTATTGAAGCCAAAAGAAGAGCCCTGATCGCGGTGGAGAAAGCCATGCGCAGACCGACCTCGGACCCCTGGCGGCAGCTCTGCGAGCGCACGACCAACGTCCGCCTTACCGCCAACAAAGGCCTCAGAGAGCAAGCTCGAGCCGTTGCGGAGCAGCTCCTGCCGACGGCCCGTGAATCGCTGGAATGGGCTCGTGCCCCACCGTGGCTGAATCTGACGCAAGCGAACCTAGCGCTTTTCGCCACCCTGTGTGAACCAGTTAGCCGGGAGGACGCTGTGGAGATCAAGAAAAAGGCGGCGCTCGACACGATCCGGACACGCTGCGGGACAGGAGCCCATTACTATACGGATGGCTCAGCGGCGGAGGGCACGACTAATGGCGGCGCGGCCTGGGTTTGTTTCACCTCGCCCGACTCAGAGGCGGTTGCTCGCTCTGGCCGCCAGCCAGTGGGCCGATGGTGCAGCTCCTTCGAAGCCGAACTGGTTGCCCTGGCGGCGGCGCTGGAGGACATCCGCGCGACTCAGCCCGACCAAGCCTCGATCTTCACTGACAGTCAGGCAGCCATTCGTGCCCTCTCCGCTGACCGCACCACCATGGACCCAAAGCTGGAGAACGTGAAGCGACTTGTCCGGGAAGTCCTTCGGCGCTCGCAGCTAACTATCCAATGGATCCCAGGCCACTCGGAAATTCATGGAAATGAAGTCGCTGATTTTGAAGCCAAGCAGGCCTCCCTCATGGACCAGAGCGCGGTGCCTATCTCGCAAGGGGCCGCGAAAAATCGCATTAGACGCGCGCTCAGGTACGAACCTGTCCTGACGGATCACCTGCTGGAAGTCTACAGACACCCGCTGATCCAGCACCAAGGTTGCAGGAGAGAACAGGTCTTGATCGCCCAGATCAGGTCCGGACACTGCCCGAGCTCGAGCTACTACCAGCACCGCATTGGCGCAGTCGCGACCAGGATCTGCAGGCTCTGTGACGACCAGGTCGACCAGTTCCACGTGCTGAACTGCCCCGCTCTCGACATCACCCGGATTAACATTGGTTGCACCCTTATGGGGGACCTGGCCGATGGACGTTTGGTGGCGCGACTTCTGGAGGCCCTGAATTGGCGCCCCCTGTAAGTCGCACACCGCATTCAACAACAACAACAGCAGCAGCAGCAGCAGCAGCAGCAGCATCAGCACAAGCAGCAGCAGCATGAACCGACCATCAATCCTCTGCTTCTAAATGACTATCGTCGTCCGTTCCGAGGTTGCTGGCGTCGCGTGGCTCTTGAGCTCACTGAGGCCGCCCATCTTGAGGCCCTTCCACGCGAGCCATACCCGCCGCCGACCCCCGAGATCAACTGCCTGATGGACAATCCACGGATCCACTTCAACCTGGCGCTCACCGCTTTGTGCGCCCGCTATCTCCCGACGAGCATCCGACGCGACCGGGCGCTGAACTTCCTTGCCGATCTCCAACCGACGGACATCGACGTCTGGACCGACGGCTCCGTCAGGGACGGCACCTCGGATGCCTGGGGCGCCGCCGTTATCAACACCCGCAGGTGGGGCACCATTATTGCCGCCCCTGCCGGCCGGGTTGCTTGCTCCTTCCAGGCGGAGATATGCGCGATACGGGCGGCCCTCGATTACATCAGGCAGCTGACGCCGGACCACGGGACGTCGATCCGCATCCATAGCGACTCGCTGGCGGCGCTGGCAGCCCTTGAGCACGGCCCCTGCGAGCAGCGCTCGGCTGATGGCAGCCTTTGCTGGGCAACGCTGAGCGCCTTTCAACACAGCTGCGAGTTTGTTTGGGTCCCGGCGCACTGCGACATCCCAGGAAATGAGTTGGCCGACCGCTACGCTAATCGCGCCCGTCTGGAACGACAGCAGGACTGGCCCATCTCTTTCCAAGCTGCTAAGGCGGCCCTTCGCCGGGCGAGAGCCGCCCTTGACCTCGAGGTGCTGGGGCCGTGCTGGCGCTCCACCCCCAAACACCTCAGCCGCACCGAGACGGTCGCCATCAACCAGCTCAGGGCGGGATGCTCTATGCTGGCCAATTCCACCCGCCATCGTCTCGGCCTCACTGACGACCCGCTCTGCCGCGACTGTGGCAATCTCGATACCGAAGAGCACATTCTCTTCGAGTGCCCGCGCGGCGACGGTACCCGTGTTCGCTACGACAACTGGGACGAGGCCCTGCATTTACACCCTGAACAAGTCCTCGCCCTCCTGCGCAGACTGGGGCGCCTCTGAGCGCTCCTCCTCCTCGCTGCCTGTAGCAGCTTTGGGGACGGTGGATTCAGAAGAAGAAGAAGCAGCAGCAGCAGCAGCAGCAGCACAAGCAGCAGCAGCAGCATCAGCAGCAGCAGCATCAACAGCAGCAGCAGCAGCAGCAGCAGCAGCAGCAGCAGCATCAACAGCAGCAGCAACAGCAGCAGCAGCAGCAGCAGCAGCAGCAGCAGCAGCATCAGCACAAGCAGCAGCAGCAGCAGCAGCTTCAGCACAAGCAGCATCAGCACAAGCAGCAACAACAGCAGCAGCAGCAGCAGCGGCAGCAACAGCAGCAGCAGCATCAGCACAAGCAGCACAAGCAGCAAAAACAGCAGCAGCAGCAGCGGCAGCATCAGCACAAGCAGCAGCAGCATCCTGACACTGTTTTGATCGCATCGTATGCAAATGCATCACTTATTTACAATGCCTGGGCATTACATTTGCTAACCCCACCAAGGTGTCAACCATGAAGTTAGCCAATAAAATCCCATATTACAGCATCGCTAATTTATATTAGCTATTTTAGAGCTGTAAAGTTTGCACCGACAACACTAATGTCGGATGAGTTGTAAAAAAATCAATGCGGTTCTGCATCCTGATCTGCGGACTCGTGATTACGAACATAAAACTTTTTTTATAAAGTCTGCATGGGTTCGAGAATCTTAATTGACTACTCGGGATTCGGATTGACACTTTACCGTTCACTTTATCGACACTTGCAACACCTGAAGGCCGATTATGCAATAAAAACTGAAAACTGCTTTTTATTACTCGCGTACGAACTATAGGCAATTCACTCAAACCATCTACTAGGAATCGATCTTTCAGGTATTGGGTTTCGATCTTTCAGGTGTTGGGATTCGATCATTCAGGTGTTGGGATTCGATCTTTTAGGTGTTGGGATTCGATCTTTCTGGTGAGGGATTTGATCTTTCTGGTGAGGGATTCGATCTTTCAGGTATTGGGTTTCGATCTTTCAGGTGTTGGGATTTGATCATTCAGGTGTTGGGATTCGATCATTCGGGTGTTGAGATTCGATCTTTCAGGTGTTGGGATATTCAGGTGTTGGGATTCGATCATTCAGGTGTTGAGATTCGATCATTCAGGTGTTGAGATTCGATCATTCAGGTGTTGGGATTCGATCTTTCAGGTGTTGGGATTCGATCTTTCAGGTGTTGGGATATTCAGGTGTTGGGATTCGATCATTCAGGTGTTGAGATTCGATCATTCAGGTGTTGGGATTCGATCTTTCAGGTGTTGGGATTCGATCTTCTGAATTTGTGATTGAAGAGGCCTTAAAAATTAACCCCGTAATAGTTTTTTAAACTTGCATCTAAATATGTTGAATTTCGCAACACAAAACTACCCTGAACAATGTGCCTGAGTCAGTCAATGCTAGATAGGGCTCAACAGGACCGGAATTTTTGCGCTTCTCTTACGCAAGACGCGGAATCCAAGAGTAGAAATGTTTCAACAAACAAGAATTGATATATGAAAAACTGTTGCACAACAACCTGCTTAGTTAACTTGTTCAACACAGGTTACTTCATTTTAAAGAACGCATGTAGAGAGGAAGATGGGAAGAGAGGCAGAATTATTAACTGTAAAGTGATGCAATTTTGACGTCTCTTGCAATTCTGCAATGAAAATTGCTGTGATTAACAAACAAATCTAATCAGCAAGCGTTTAGCAAATCTATTGAAAACTTTCCCCAGATAAATATGTGAACAGAATTGCGAAAACTTGTGCGATAAGGTCCAGGCATCACCACTAGATTAATAGAGTTCGAGGAATAACCATATAGGAGATAAAGAGAAGGAGTTATAGATGAGGAAGAGGAAGGATAGATGGGCAGAAGGATAGATGGGGAGAAGGAAGGATAGATTGGCAGAAGGATTGATGGAGAGAAGGATAGATGGGGAGAAGGATAGATGGGCAGAAGGATAGATGGGCAGAAAAATAGATGGGCAGAAGGAGAAGGATAGATGTGGAGAAGGAAGGATAGATGTGCAGAAAAATAGATAGGCAGAAGGAGAAGGATAGATGTGGAGAAGGAAGGAAAGATGGGTAGAAGGATAGATGTGGAGAAGGAAGGAAAGATGGGTAGAAGGATAGATGGGGAGAAGGATAGATGGGGAGAAGGATAGATGGGCAGAAGGAAGGATAGATGGGGAGAAGGAAGGATAGATGGGCAGAAGGAAGGATAGATGGGGAGAAGGATAGATGGGCAGAAGGAAGGATAGATGGGGAGAAGGATAGATGGGCAGAAGGAAGGATAGATGGGGAGAAGGATAGATGGGGAGAAGGAAGGATAGATGGGGAGAAGGATAGATGGGGAGAAGGATAGATGGGGAGAAGGAAGGATAGATGGGGAGAAGGATAGATAAATAGAAGGGCAGATGATTGTCACAAACGGTCATCACTAGAGGAGAACATGAGGCTAGAATAATGAGCCGAGTTATCCGTTTGCAGTTAAAACCGATAGTTCAGTTGCTCCGAATTCAATAATAATTAATCAGATACGAGCGTCAGAGATCAGGATGACGAGCTTCAGTCAGCTGCAGTGCTGGGCTTAACTAACTAGCACAGGCATAAAAATGAGAATTTAGAATTTTATTATAACCTAGCACATATATATATATATATTGTCCGCCACCCTCCTACACGAAGGTCCTCTTCGACTCTACGCGTCCAAAGCCTTCGGGAATCATAAAATTATTTAACGACTCCCGCATAAGGCCGGTCCCTCTGTCTCTGGGGCTCCTGTACGCAGCACACCCACACCCACTTGTGCTAGGGTGGGTCCCGTATATACTCCTATATTAGTGAGACCAGAATTTCGAGTTTAAATTTATTCATTCGCTTCCCAATTTGAAACAGAAAAACACAAGGAAATATCTAGTTTTTTTAAGCCGAAATTTCAGGGAATAAATATTAGCTTAAGGATTGAATTCAGTTTAGCGGGAATCTGGATTCTGTGTTCTAGGGGACAAAGTGCAGTCTGATAAAGGAATCAGGGCGAAAAGCTGCTTGGAGAGTTGTGGGGTAGTGGGGTAGCAAGGGGGCAGTCAGCAGGGTAGCTAGGGGGCAGTCAGCAGGGTAGCTAGGGGGCAGTCAGCAGGGTAGCAAGGGGGCAGTCAGCAGGGTAGCTAGGGGGCAGTCAGCAGGGTAGCTAGGGGGCAGTCAGCAGGGTAGCTAGGGGGCAGTCAGCAGGGTAGCTAGGGGGCAGTCAGCAGGGTAGCTAGGGGGCAGTCAGCAGGGTAGCTAGGGTGCAGTCAGCAGGGTAGCTAGGGGGCAGTCAGCAGGGTAGCTAGGGGGCAGTCAGCAGGGTAGCAAGGGGGCAGTCAGCAGGGTAGCTAGGGTGCAGTCAGCAGGGTAGCTAGGGGGCAGTCAGCAGGGTAGCTAGGGGGGCAGTCAGCAGGGTAGCTAGGGGGCAGTCAGCAGGGTAGCAAGGGGGCAGTCAGCAGGGTAGCTAGGGGGGCAGTCAACAGGGTAGCTAGGGGGGCAGTCAGCAGGGTAGCAAGGGAGTAGTCAGCAGGGTAGCTAGGGGGGCAGTCAACAGGGTAGCTAGGGGGGCAGTCAGCAGGGTAGCAAGGGAGTAGTCAGCAGGGTAGCTAGGGGGGCAGTCAGCAGGGTAGCTAGGGGGGCAGTCAGCAGGGTAGCAAGGGGGCAGTCAGCAGGGTAGATTGAGAAAGTGGGGATCAATAATGCCGACACGAACTTATTTCCTGTTGCTTTTGAGTAGAGGGCATACATTCATTAAACTCCACTACTGAAGCCAGTAGTTTTGCATTGTAGTAAAGCGGCAGTAAATAAGTGACACGACAAGGAAGCAAGGTAAAGTCCATTGTGAAGCAGTTTTTAAACGAGTACCTGAACAAGGTTAGCAGTTACGAAGTGAATTCAAGGATAACGATTTATGTCATAAGTAAAAATTGAAGATTCACAACAAAAAATATTTGTTACAGATTTGGACAAGCTGAGAAGCTGACAATATAGCAAAGAAAAAATATGCACATTTTACTACTTATAGTAAACTTGCTCTTTCTTTTAAAAGGAATGTGAGCGGAAGACACAAAACTAAAATAGCTCATTTTATCGTCTTAAAAAACGGAGAATTTCACTGAGCAGCTAACGAAGCAACGTTTTCTATAAAAATTACCTTTGTTTTTGACGTTACTTTACTTAAGTAACGAATTAATTTTTTGTATTTCTGCATTTTTTAAACATTTTAACGTTGCTCGTACAAGTAACGGAGAAGTAACGAGTTTCGTGCTCAACATAACTGAAAATCATGCACTTAGATCTCGACTTTTAAAACTCAATGCCTTAGAAAAACAAACAATAAATATTGGAGATTTTGGAAAGCGTCGAAAAAACGGTATTTAGACACATAAGAGAGTACCAAACAAAAAAGAAAAAAAACCAAGCAAAAAAAGCTGAAGCAGAAGTTAAAAAAATAGTAGCTCAGAAACTATCTAAGAAGCGATTCGATGTCTTATAACAAACATCTTTTAGAGGAATCAACTTTTTTTCGCTGGCAACCAATCAGACACTGAAACAGAAGTTAACACACAAACGAACTGTAATTAGAAGACCGCTTCAAATCTCTAGCCTGTCAGTTTATCACTAACTGTTTATGACTCTGAGCTATCCGAGTCGGACAGCGGTTGACCATCCGCATCTTCAAGGCTATCCGTTTTAGCTGAATTCTCCTTAAAATCAGGAGCGGCGGAAGCAGCGGAGGCGGCTGCTGCTGCCGCTGCTGCAGTTGCACCGACTGATTGAGAAGCGAATTGAGCAGATCGATGATGAAAGTAGGACCGATCCGGCTGCATATCGGAGCCAGATTCAGAAGTGAATCGATGCTGCTTCTGCTGCTGAAGAGATCGACGAGAACGATTTGGACGACGGAATAGCGTCACCTCCTGAAAGCAGAGGGGAAACAATACACGTTCGCGATCTGGAAGACAATGGGGCATCAGTGAAGACAGTGGAGTGATAGGAGACGCTGTGGAGTGTCAGGTGAGGCAGTGGAGTGACAGGAGACGCAGTGGAGTGACAGGAGACGCAGTGGAGTGACAGGAGAGGCAGTGGAGTGAAAGGTGAGGCAATGGAGTGACAGGAGAGGCAGTAGAGTGACATGTGAGGCAGTGGAGTGACACGAGACGCTGTGGAGTGACAGGAGACGCTGTGGAGTGACAGGTGAGGCAGTGGAGTGACAGGATAGGCAGTGGAGCGACAGGTGAGGCAGTGGAGTGACAGGAGACGCTATGGAGTGAGAGGTGAGGCAGTGGAGTGACAGGAGACACTTTGGAATGACAGGAGAGGCAGTAGAGTGACAGGTGAGGCAGTGGAGTGACAGGAGACACTTTGGAGTGACAGGAGAGGCAGTAGAGTGACAGGTGAGGCAGTAGAGTGACAGGTGAGGCAGTGGAGTGACAGGAGAGGCAGTAGAGTGACAGGAGACGCTGTGGAGTGACAGGTGAGGCAGTGGAGTGACAGGATGGGCAGTGGAGCGACAGGTGAGGCAGTGGAGTGACAGGAGACGCTGTGGAGTGACAGGTGAGGCAGTGGAGTGACAGGAGACACTTTGGAGTGACAGGAGAGGCAGTAGAGTGACAGGTGAGGCAGTGGAGTGACAGGTGAGGCAGGGGAGTGACAGGAGAGGCAGTAGAGTGACAGGTGAGGCAGTGGAGTGACAGGAGACACTTTGGAGTGACAGGAGAGGCAGTAGAGTGACAGGTGAGGCAGTGGAGTGACAGGAGAGGCAGTAGAGTGACAGGTGAGGCAGTGGAGTGACAGGAGACACTTTGGAGTGACAGGAGAGGCAGTAGAGTGACAGGTGAGGCAGTGGAGTGACAGGTGAGGCAGTGGAGTGACAGGTGAGGCAGGGGAGTGACAGGAGAGGCAGTGGAGTGACAGGAGACGCTGTGGAGTGACAGGAGAGGCAGTGGAGTGACAGGTGAGGCAGTGGAGTGACAGGTGAGGCATTAGAGTGATAGGAGACGCTGTGGAGTGACAGGTGAGGCAGTGGAGTGACAGGAGACGCTGTGGAGTGACAGGAGAGGCAGTGGAGTGACAGGTGAGGCAGTGGAGTGACAGGTGAGGCATTAGAGTGACAGGAGACGCTGTGGAGTGACATATGAGGCAGTGGAGTGACAGGTGAGGCAGTGGAGTGGCAGGTGAGGCATTAGAGTGACAGGAGACGCTGTGGAGTGACAGATGAGGCAGTGGAGTGACAGGAGACGCTGTGGAGTGACAGGAGAGGCAGTGGAGTGACAGGTGAGGCAGTGGAGTGACAGGTGAGGCATTAGAGTGACAGGAGAGGCAGTGGAGTGACAGGAGACGCTGTGGAGTGACAGGTGAGGCATTAGAGTGACAGGAGACGCTGTGGAGTGACAGGAGAGGCAGTGGAGTGACAGGTGAGGCAGTGGAGTGACAGGTGAGGCATTAGAGTGACAGGAGACGCTGTGGAGTGACAGGAGACGCTGTGGAGTGACAGGTGAGGCAGTGGAGTGACAGGTGAGGCATTAGAGTGACAGGTGAGGCAGTGGAGTGACAGGTGAGGCATTAGAGTGACAGGAGACGCTGTGGAGTGACAGGTGAGGCAGTGGAGTGACAGGTGAGGTAGTGGAGTGACAGGTGAGGCAGTGGAGTGACAGGTGAGGCAGTGGAGTGACAGGTGAGGCATTAGAGTGACAGGTGAGGCAGTGGAGTGACAGGTGAGGCAGTGGAGTGACAGGTGAGGCAGTAGAGTGACAGGAGACGCAGTGGAGTGACAGGAGAGGCATTAGAGTGACAGGAGACGCTGTGGAGTGACAGGAGACGCTGTGGAGTGACAGGTGAGGCATTAGAGTGACAGGAGACGCTGTGGAGTGACATATGAGGCAGTAGGGTGTCAGTAGACTTAGGGAGACTATTGCAAGCACAGGTGAGCAGGACATGGAGCACAGACATGCTGCTTGAAGTAGCGCCTCTCCTCCTCGTCAATGAGCACCAGGTTGAGAAAGTATCGCACAGAGAATCGCTTATTAACATCTCGCATTGTTGGTCCCAAATCGTAGCCGCTAAGGAAGATTCGAATCGGTATAGTCTCGCCCTTAACGGGTGCGCCGTCCATAATCTCAAATTTGGCCACTGTTTCGCAGTCGCTAAGGCTGCTGGGGCCCAGGCCCACCAGTTCCCTGCGCAATATTTGCACCTCCATATGGCGCACCTTGATGCGTACAAGCAGGAAATAGATCTTGCCAATAATGGCGTCCTTCAGGTGGTACTTGGATTTGTTATACTCGAATTCAATGTGCAGACAGTCCTCGATGCCAACTTCCATTTTGATGCCCCCAATAGAATCGGGGTACTGCGCCAAGGTGTGCACTAGGAAGTCCTGCTCCTTTAC
Source organism: Macrostomum hystrix (assembly GCA_950097015.1). NCBI lineage: Eukaryota > Metazoa > Platyhelminthes > Macrostomidae > Macrostomum > Macrostomum hystrix. Next base: position 26,780,021 of record CATNEN010000038.1, read on the forward strand.
TATGTCGTTGAGACGCTTGGATATTGTGACGCGAATAAAGTACCTGTCGTTTGGAAAGAAATCAACTAGCTCATTTTTTTATTGATTACACCTGTCCCAATCGGGCCAGATGTGCAGCCGGCAGCACAGCCGCAGATATTGCGCGGCGCATCTGAAGACTGCGTACAGCTGTTCAGTCCATGGACTGGGGGGACGCCACACCCACCTTCAATTATCCCAGCTGATGCTGGTACCCATTTAACAGCTGGGTGAACTGAAGCAATGCAGAGTTAAGTGTCTTGCTAAAGGACACAAATTGTTCCAGTGGAGTCGGGAATCGAACCCCGACCTTCAAGTCGTGAGTCCGACGCCCTAACCACTAGGCTACAACTTTCCTAGCTCATATACTACTTTATCTATTTATAAAATTGGTCCCAGCATTAGCTAAGCGTAGAAATTTAGGTTCGCGTGGCTGCCTCCACAGTCCATGGACTGAACAGTTGTACCATCCGGCTCTGAGTCTAGAAACTGGGGAGAGAACTCCCCGCTAAACCGCTATTTTCCGGACCAGTGTAGGCTCACTGGTTAAATTAAAAAAATTAAAAAAAATGCTATTTAGCAGTGCACAACCTCAGAAAGTTGTGATTCAGAAAACTTATTTTATTTACCGCCACATTTTAAGGCTAGGTACTCGTAGCTTAAATTGTAGTTAAGTGCAGTTTAATTGCAACTTTTCAAATTTACGTCTGTAAGATATGAAAATTCGTGTCTTGCTTCAACTTCAGCATAAATGTAGAGAATTTATTCAGCTTTCTAACACTGTTGCAAGCAGTGCAGAAGATATCGTATTTCTCGTATTTCCTATCTGCTTAGTGCTATATGCTTACTATCTAACCTATTTAGATTATAGGATTATATTAGAAACAGCGCACCTGAGTTTGACATTGACTCCAAAATAGCTCTCGTAGGGTTTCTCAACGCTGACAAACTCGAAGCCGAGAGAGCAGCTCTGTGTTAGCACACCGGGTCGGGCCAGTTCGCGAGCCATAGATAGGAACTCGTGCTGACTGCTGCGGTCAGAGAATTGCTCTGCGGGATGTGGCGAATATTGGATGCTGGGATCAGATAGTGGGAAATGGATTGGGATCAGAATGGTGGATGATGAATGAAGGGATCAGTGGGATCAGAATAGTAAATGCTGGATATTGGGATCAGTGGGATCAGAATAGTGAATGCTGGATATTGGGATCAGTGGGATCAGAATAGTGAATGCTGGATATTGGGATCAGTGGGATCAGAATAGTGAATGCTGGATATTGGAATCAGTGGGATCAGAATAGTGAATGCTGGATATTGGGATCAGTGGGATCAGAATAGTGAATGCTGGATATTGGGATCAGTGGGATCAGTATAGTGGATGGTGGATATTGGGATCAGTTGGATCAGAATAGTGAATGCTGGATATTGGGATCAGTGGGATCAGTATAGTGGATGGTGGATATTGGGATCAGTGGGATCAGTATAGTGGATGGTGGATATTGGGATCAGTGGGATCAGAATAGTGAATGCTGGATATTGGGATCAGTGGGATCAGTATAGTGGATGGTGGATATAGGGATCAGTGGGATCAGAATAGTGAATGCTGGATATTGGGATCAGTGGGATCAGAATAGTGGATGGTGGGTATTGGGATCAGTGGGATCAGAATAGTGAATGCTGGATATTGGGATCAGTGGGATCAGTATAGTGGATGGTGGATATTGGGATCAGTGGGATCAGTATAGTGGATGGTGGATATTGGGATCAGTGGGATCAGAATAGTGAATGCTGGATATTGGGATCAGTGGGATCAGAATAGTGAATGCTGGATATTGGGATCAGTGGGATCAGAATAGTGAATGCTGGATATTGGGATCAGTGGGATCAGTATAGTGGATGGTGGATATTGGGATCAGTGGGATCAGAATAGTGAATGCTGGATATTGGGATCAGTGGGATCAGTATAGTGGATGGTGGATATTGGGATCAGTGGGATCAGAATAGTGAATGCTGGATATTGGGATCAGTGGGATCAGAATAGTGAATGCTGGATATTGGGATCAGTGGGATCAGAATAGTGAATGCTGGATATTGGGATCAGTAGGATCAGAATAGTGAATGCTGGATGTTGGGATCAGTAGGATCAGAATAGTGACTGCTGGATATTGGGATCAGTGGGATCAGTTTAGTGGATGGTGGATATTGGGATCAGTGGGATCAGAATAGTGAATGCTGGATATTGGGATCAGTGGGATCAGAATAGTAAATGCTGGATATTGGGATCAGTGGGATCAGAATAGTGAATGCTGGATATTGGGATCAGTGGGATCAGAATAGTGAATGCTGGATATTGGGATCAGTAGGATCAGAATAGTGAATGCTGGATGTTGGGATCAGTAGGATCAGAATAGTGAATGCTGGATATTGGGATCAGTGGGATCAGAATAGTGAATGCTGGATATTGGGATCAGAATAGTGAATGCTGGATGTTGGGATCAGAATAGTGAATGCTGGATGTTGGGATCAGTAGGATCAGAATAGTGAATGCTGGATATTGGGATCAGTGGGATCAGAATAGTGAATGCTGGATATTGGGATCAGAATAGTGAATGCTGGATGTTGGGATCAGAATAGTGAATGCTGGATGTTGGGATCAGTAGGATCAGAATAGTGAATGCTGGATATTGGGATCAGTGGGATCAGAATAGTGAATGCTGGATATTGGGATCAGAATAGTGAATGATGGATATTGGGATCAGTGGGATCAGAATAGTGAATGCTGGATATTGGGATCAGAATAGTGAATGCTGGATGTTGGGATCAGTAGGATCAGAATAGTGAATGCTGGATATTGGGATCAGTGGGATCAGAATAGTGAATGCTGGATATTGGGATCAGAATAGTGAATGCTGGATGTTGGGATCAGAATAGTGAATGCTGGATGTTGGGATCAGTAGGATCAGAATAGTGAATGCTGGATATTGGGATCAGTGGGATCAGAATAGTGAATGCTGGATATTGGGATCAGAATAGTGAATGCTGGATGTTGGGATCAGAATAGTGAATGCTGGATGTTGGGATCAGTAGGATCAGAATAGTGAATGCTGGATATTGGGATCAGTGGGATCAGAATAGTGAATGCTGGATATTGGGATCAGTGGGATCAGAATAGTGAATGCTGGATATTGGGATCAGTAGGATCAGAATAGTGAATGCTGGATGTTAGGATCAGTAGGATCAGAATAGTGAATGCTGGATATTGGGATCAGTGGGATCAGAATAGTGAATGCTGGATATTGGGATCAGAATAGTGAATGCTGGATGTTGGGATCAGAATAGTGAATGCTGGATGTTGGGATCAGTAGGATCAGAATAGTGAATGCTGGATATTGGGATCAGTGGGATCAGAATAGTGAATGCTGGATATTGGGATCAGAATAGTGAATGCTGGATGTTGGGATCAGAATAGTGAATGCTGGATGTTGGGATCAGTAGGATCAGAATAGTGAATGCTGGATATTGGGATCAGTGGGATCAGAATAGTGAATGCTGGATATTGGGATCAGAATAGTGAATGATGGATATTGGGATCAGTGGGATCAGAATAGTGAATGCTGGATATTGGGATCAGAATAGTGAATGCTGGATGTTGGGATCAGTAGGATCAGAATAGTGAATGCTGGATATTGGGATCAGTGGGATCAGAATAGTGAATGCTGGATATTGGGATCAGAATAGTGAATGCTGGATGTTGGGATCAGAATAGTGAATGCTGGATGTTGGGATCAGTAGGATCAGAATAGTGAATGCTGGATATTGGGATCAGTGGGATCAGAATAGTGAATGCTGGATATTGGGATCAGAATAGTGAATGCTGGATGTTGGGATCAGAATAGTGAATGCTGGATGTTGGGATCAGTAGGATCAGAATAGTGAATGCTGGATATTGGGATCAGTGGGATCAGAATAGTGAATGCTGGATATTGGGATCAGAATAGTGAATGCTGGATGTTGGGATCAGAATAGTGAATGCTGGATGTTGGGATCAGTAGGATCAGAATAGTGAATGCTGGATATTGGGATCAGTGGGATCAGAATAGTGAATGCTGGATATTGGGATCAGAATAGTGAATGCTGGATGTTGGGATCAGAATAGTGAATGCTGGATGTTGGGATCAGTAGGATCAGAATAGTGAATGCTGGATATTGGGATCAGTGGGATCAGAATAGTGAATGCTGGATATTGGGATCAGAATAGTGAATGCTGGATGTTGGGATCAGAATAGTGAATGCTGGATGTTGGGATCAGAATAGTGAATGCTGGATGTTGGGATCAGTAGGATCAGAATAGTGAATGCTGGATATTGGGATCAGTGGGATCAGAATAGTGAATGCTGGATATTGGGATCAGAATAGTGAATGCTGGATGTTGGGATCAGAATAGTGAATGCTGGATGTTGGGATCAGTAGGATCAGAATAGTGAATGCTGGATATTGGGATCAGTGGGATCAGAATAGTGAATGCTGGATATTGGGATCAGAATAGTGAATGCTGGATGTTGGGATCAGAATAGTGAATGCTGGATGTTGGGATCAGTAGGATCAGAATAGTGAATGCTGGATATTGGGATCAGTGGGATCAGAATAGTGAATGCTGGATATTGGGATCAGAATAGTGAATGATGGATATTGGGATCAGTGGGATCAGAATAGTGGATGGTGGATATTGGGATCAGTGGGATCAGAATAGTGAATGCTGGATATTGGGATCAGTGGGATCAGAATAGTGAATGCTGGATATTGGGATCAGAATAGTGAATGCTGGATATTGGGATCAGTGGGATCAGAATAGTGAATGCTGGATATTGGGATCAGAATAGTGAATGATGGATATTGGGATCAGTGGGATCAGAATAGTGGATGGTGGATATTGGGATCAGTGGGATCAGAATAGTGAATGCTGGATATTGGGATCAGTGGGATCAGAATAGTGAATGCTGGATATTGGGATCAGAATAGTGAATGATGGATATTGGGATCAGTGGGATCAGAATAGTGAATGCTGGATATTGGGATCAGAATAGTGAATGCTGGATGTTGGGATCAGAATAGTGAATGCTGGATGTTGGGATCAGTAGGATCAGAATAGTGAATGCTGGATATTGGGATCAGTGGGATCAGAATAGTGAATGCTGGATATTGGGATCAGAATAGTGAATGCTGGATGTTGGGATCAGAATAGTGAATGCTGGATGTTGGGATCAGTAGGATCAGAATAGTGAATGCTGGATATTGGGATCAGTGGGATCAGAATAGTGAATGCTGGATATTGGGATCAGTGGGATCAGAATAGTGAATGCTGGATATTGGGATCAGTAGGATCAGAATAGTGAATGCTGGATGTTGGGATCAGTAGGATCAGAATAGTGAATGCTGGATATTGGGATCAGTGGGATCAGAATAGTGAATGCTGGATATTGGGATCAGAATAGTGAATGCTGGATGTTGGGATCAGAATAGTGAATGCTGGATGTTGGGATCAGTAGGATCAGAATAGTGAATGCTGGATATTGGGATCAGTGGGATCAGAATAGTGAATGCTGGATATTGGGATCAGAATAGTGAATGCTGGATGTTGGGATCAGAATAGTGAATGCTGGATGTTGGGATCAGTAGGATCAGAATAGTGAATGCTGGATATTGGGATCAGTGGGATCAGAATAGTGAATGCTGGATATTGGGATCAGAATAGTGAATGATGGATATTGGGATCAGTGGGATCAGAATAGTGAATGCTGGATATTGGGATCAGAATAGTGAATGCTGGATGTTGGGATCAGTAGGATCAGAATAGTGAATGCTGGATATTGGGATCAGTGGGATCAGAATAGTGAATGCTGGATATTGGGATCAGAATAGTGAATGCTGGATGTTGGGATCAGAATAGTGAATGCTGGATGTTGGGATCAGTAGGATCAGAATAGTGAATGCTGGATATTGGGATCAGTGGGATCAGAATAGTGAATGCTGGATATTGGGATCAGAATAGTGAATGCTGGATGTTGGGATCAGAATAGTGAATGCTGGATGTTGGGATCAGTAGGATCAGAATAGTGAATGCTGGATATTGGGATCAGTGGGATCAGAATAGTGAATGCTGGATATTGGGATCAGAATAGTGAATGCTGGATGTTGGGATCAGAATAGTGAATGCTGGATGTTGGGATCAGTAGGATCAGAATAGTGAATGCTGGATATTGGGATCAGTGGGATCAGAATAGTGAATGCTGGATATTGGGATCAGAATAGTGAATGCTGGATGTTGGGATCAGAATAGTGAATGCTGGATGTTGGGATCAGTAGGATCAGAATAGTGAATGCTGGATATTGGGATCAGTGGGATCAGAATAGTGAATGCTGGATATTGGGATCAGAATAGTGAATGCTGGATGTTGGGATCAGAATAGTGAATGCTGGATGTTGGGATCAGAATAGTGAATGCTGGATGTTGGGATCAGTAGGATCAGAATAGTGAATGCTGGATATTGGGATCAGTGGGATCAGAATAGTGAATGCTGGATATTGGGATCAGAATAGTGAATGCTGGATGTTGGGATCAGAATAGTGAATGCTGGATGTTGGGATCAGTAGGATCAGAATAGTGAATGCTGGATATTGGGATCAGTGGGATCAGAATAGTGAATGCTGGATATTGGGATCAGAATAGTGAATGCTGGATGTTGGGATCAGAATAGTGAATGCTGGATGTTGGGATCAGTAGGATCAGAATAGTGAATGCTGGATATTGGGATCAGTGGGATCAGAATAGTGAATGCTGGATATTGGGATCAGAATAGTGAATGATGGATATTGGGATCAGTGGGATCAGAATAGTGGATGGTGGATATTGGGATCAGTGGGATCAGAATAGTGAATGCTGGATATTGGGATCAGTGGGATCAGAATAGTGGATGGTGGATATTGGGATCAGTGGGATCAGAATAGTGAATGCTGGATATTGGGATCAGTGGGATCAGTTTAGTGGATGGTGGGTATTGGGATCAGTTGGATGTGGGCAGTACTTACCAATGAGACCAAGCAGTTCAACGCGAATGCCATAGTGCTCCATCTTGCTGTGCTTAAGTCGAATATGGAGCCGGCCAGACACAGCCTCTCCATCATAGTAGATGGGGCAGGCCAGTCTCGCGCCATTTTCTTGCGGAATGTCGCCCTGTTGTCTATCTTCGGCGCCGTCCAGGATAATCTCAAGCTCGGCGGCCGAGCCGAATAGAAAATTCTAAATTCGGATCATTTCAAGAACAAATATGTTGTGTTTTATATGAGAGTTTTGAAGCTAATTTTGCTGACCCCTGAGCATACACGCCCATGGATACATACACAGATACTTACAAATGTATATATATATATATAAAGATATATTATTCAAAAAATAAAAAAATCTGTGAAGGTTACTTTTTAGTTGCATTTTGTAACGCAATGTCTATATTGTCATTTATACTTTTTTAATCATTTTATCATGTTTTTATACTTAGTCATATTTCTTCTATTATCTAATTGTCTAGATAGCTAGCTACATAGCTTTGCTGTCCAAAAATTAAAATGTTTTATTCTATAAGTATAGAAGCCCTACAGAGATTACTGACAAGAATTGCTAAGACTAGAAATCTGTGGTTGATTAACTTTTCAACTAGCCATGGAATGCAACATGGAACATGCAATGTACATGACTATGACATGAACATTAAATGCACTCAGCTTGCTGCATAACCCCTACCTAAGTCTCCCACCAGTCCTCAGATATAGTCCTCTACCTTTTTTAAACAAACCTACAAAGTAAGCAGACAATTGACTACAGTTTACATACATGAGCAACCTCCCAAATCTTAGCCGGCCATGTGACTTAGTTTTTGCTCTATTTACAACTTAGTTTGCTCTCATTTGCTCTCTTTTTCTCTCCCCTTTTTCCTTTTCTTCACGCCTTCCTTTTTTGTCCCTTGGTCCCCCTTTGATTTTTTTGCACTTGGTCGATTGGTTTTTGCGACTTACCTTGCTTGGCACTCGTTTCACCCAGCCAGTTCGGCCGGGTGTTGAGCATGTATGTACAGTTTATATATAATTGTATGCATACATCTATGCCCCCAATAATGGCAAAAGGCCAACAAAATTGCCACCTAATGTCCATGCACATGAGTTTATATGAACACCTGAAATGTGCTTATTCAGGGGGTCAGTGGCTGAGCAGTATCAGGTTTGCCTCTAGCACAATGTTCCTTAAGTTAAGTTTGCTTTAAGGGCCAACCTTAAATGTACCAAGTGAAATTTACACAGCCTGAGGATGAGAAACTCAATGTAGATATAAGGCAATGTAGGTATACATCCATGTGAGCATATGCCTATGTATGAGCTGTACAGTATGTGTGTGTGCTCAGGAGTCAGCAAAATGGCCAGAATTGCCTCCTTGCTAGATGCCTCCTAGTGTTACCAAATGATGTGGCATTGCCTGCAGCCATCCTGCAATTATTATTATTATTATCATTATTATTATGTGCTTGGTCATTGCTTACATAAAACTTACATTTTTGTGATCTCTTTACACTATAAAACTGCTAGTTGGTAAAACTGCCCAGAATGCAAAAGGAGGAGAGCTGCAGTACAACAGATAATACAATATAGAGTTAAGTATATTATAATCCATCTTGGCCAATCATGCGTGCAAGTTGTAAATGTGCTCACTTTGATATGCAATTAAACAAAAGCAAATATAAAGGTAACTCGATCTTTTATGCCTATACCTTTTGGCTCTTTACTAGATACTACCACTTTTGACTTTGCACCCTATGACCAGACTAAGTATATAGTGTAAAGTCAGCAATGTTCTACTTCCGTTCGTTAAATTAATTTTTCATTTGAATTTGTGCCACACATGCATTCTGAGTTTGAAAAAGTGAACCGGCCAGGTGAAACTAGGGCCAAGCAAGGTAAGTCGCAAAAACCAATCAACCAAGCGCAAAAAAATCAAAGGGGGACCAAGGGACAAAAAAGGAAGGCATGAGAAGAGGATAAGGGGGAGAGAAAAAGAGAGCAAATGAGAGCAAACTAAGTCGTAAATAGAGCTAAAACTAAATCGCACAGCCGGCTAAGATTTGGGAGATTGCACATGTATGTGATGTGGCTTTGCCATGACTTGACACTTAGATCTAAGTCTATGGCAAAATCTACCAAATATTGGGGAACAGGAAGCTAAAGCACAAAAATTCTGTAGCTGAAGATTTTGTAGGCCTAAAACCTTGCATTCAAAAAAATAATTCTTTACCTTAACTATGGCTGGACACTTGCAATTTTTGCATACACTGCCTTGCAGAACCACACATTTGTCAACCACATAAAATGTGGTTATGGTTAAACAACCACTTTGTGGACCCAGCCAATCCGATGCTTGATATGATTATGAATACCATCAAGGGCACCTGGGCCGATGTGAAGGCCAAGCTGAGTCAAATGCATAGCATGAGTGCTGCTGTATCATACATGCGCAACACCCGGCCGACCCAGCCGAACCGGCCGGGTGAAACGAGGGCCAAGCAAGGTAAGTCGCAAAAACCAATCAACCAAGCGCAAAAAAATCAAAGGGGGGACCAAGGGACAAAAAAGGAAGGCGTGAAAAAAAGGAAAAAGGGGAGAGAAAAAGAGAGCAAATGAGAGCAAACTAAGTCGTAAATAGAGCAATGAAACGAACTAAGTTGCAAATGAGAGCAAAAACTAAGTCGCACGGCCGGCTAAGATTTGGGAGGTTGCGCATGTATGTGCTGTATTCGAAAGCCACCTTGAAGAATTCTTATGGCACCATCTATACCCCAAGAATAGGCCCCTAGCTTCGGTGCCCTCCTCTATTGGATTAGGCACTATTACCTGGTTTGAAAAAAGCAAGACTGACCAAGACTTTTCAGAACTGTCTGACCAAACTACAGACTTTTTGTTACCGTTAAACTTGTTTTTTTGTCGTTATCTGTCGCTTGCAAACAAAAAGTGATATAATGAATGGAAGTAGAACATTGCCATAAATTCTTAAGCAATAGCTAATTTTTAGTTACACTACAATTTAGTTAAAGAACAAGAACAACAAATAGAGCCACTGTTTTGCTAAATAAACTTACCATCATGTTTAGCTAATCAAAATCAGTCACTGTGAAGGGCAATATGTCAATTCTGATAAGTCAATATGTAAATAAATGAATTTAGCTATATCGTTATGCTGCTATGGCTATATGCCTATATCGCAGTGTTATTGCGAATAGATTATATAATTGGAGTATGCAATTATTAGTAACTACAGAGAGAAACTGTATAATTTAGCTCGCTTAAAATACAATACCGTAAAAAACAAAAAACGATGCCGCAGTTTAGCCCTTTAGGTAAGGTAAGGTGCTCGCTCGGTTCGGCAACAAGGATATACATAGTGTCAAAAAAAGCTGTTTCTATAAAAAGTTTAAACTTTTCAAATCCTTAGCATAACAAATCGATTACTTTTACTGCTAGAAATCATACAAATCGATTATCAAATTTGCTTTTAAATACAGTTTTATAAGAAAAAATACGAACAGCTTTTATCAGTGCTGTGTTAACTGAAAAGAGTTTTTAAATTTCCATGATAATAAAAATTCCATGAACAAACTTTTATTACTCATGGAGAAGTTCGAACATTGATTTTCTTTTCACTAAGGCGTTCACCGTCGAGAACTTGGACCAAGTAAACTAAAATCGGATAATTGCTAGGTTTATTATGTCGGAGTATAAAATTGTTGTCGTTGGAGGTAAGTATTCATCTCAAGCTCTAGGGTACGGAATTTCCTATCCTGTATGTTTTAATACAGTTTTTATGGTTCCATTTGAATAAAGCTGCTTGTTTGATACGCTTTAATAAAGCTAAGAAAGTAATTAAAAGAAAAAAGTTAATAACACGAAAAATTGTGTTAGTAAGTAACAAACTAAGGATGGCTGACTATTTAAAGGAAATAAAAAAGATTTGATTTTTTTGCATTTTGCCTGATTATTTAATTGTTTCTAAATTCGTAGTTTCCATTTCATTCGAGATGAATGAATGGCTACACACCCTAGAGTCACTATATATATACATAGTTGGTGGCGTTTAATTTACTATAGTAATAAAGGTTACCTCTCCAAATGGAAATTTCATATATTTATATTTACATATTACATATTTCTATAATTTACACGTTACCACAAAGCTGCACAAAAGAGCAATACTGAAATTTAAAAGCTTTCTATTTATGTGCACCCCTATTGTAATTAGAAATAAGAAATTTGTGTTACTGAGAATTTTAAAACAAGTAAAGATAACTGTGACAATGTATTGGGTTTAATATTTTAAAGAATATATGAACCAATATAGCTTATTTTTCATTTATTAAATTTAAGTATTTTGAGTTACACTAGTAAGAAAGTAAAAAGATAAATATTAAAGCATAGCTAGCTCTTAAAATGCGCTGTTTAAATAAGCTATACATTGAACAGATGCTTGGATATTAAATTCTAATTATATTTCCAATTTACTACCCAAAATCTTACCATAGCTGGCGGCGTTGGCAAGAGTGCCCTGACAATACAGCTGATTCAGAACCACTTTGTCGAGGAGTATGATCCAACAATTGAGGATTCTTATCGCAAGCAGGTGGTTATTGATGGTGAGACTTGCCTGCTGGACATTCTGGACACCGCTGGTCAAGAAGAGTACAGGTGTGTTTCATGATTTATTGTCTGCTTTCATTGTCCTGTAGTAATTACATTCGCAGCATTATTAATAGCTCGTATATTTGCACATAATCTAGTTATCTAATAATATAGAGTTGATTTTTCATTCTGAAAGTCATGTTTAAGGGTTGATTGGTTAACACTGAAGGGACAGGTGCATAAACCCCCATCAATAACAATGGAAGAGTTCTAGATTTAATAGATTTATCTGTCTCACCCACCTGAATTTCTAACCCCGGCTGGTAATGCACTCATTTGACAGCTGTTCCAGTTGAAGCAATCAAGGATTGAACTCCAGGGTACAAATTATTTCAATTACATTCGAACTCATGACTTCTTTGTCGTCGAGAGCGAAAATTCAGTTAAAAATGATTTTGATTTTTTAAATAGAATATTAGAATAGAATATTATATTATATTCTAAGCATTGCGTATTAAGGTAGCTGCGCACTTAAGTCTATCTAGACAGCTAAAAAATCGATAGACCCTTAAGACTACAATTGTTCGAGTGTTTAGATAGGCTGCGGTTGTTAGATAGGCGGTTAGGCTTTTGAGAGATATTTTATGACGCAGATGAGAACGGGAATAGAAAGCTGATTAGATAAGACAGATGGGACCGCAGCATACAGGATGGTAGGTCAGGGATTTTAGACCGAATCTGCAGGATAGATGTTTAGTAAAGAGGAAATTTTCGAATCAAAAACAAGTAATGTAAATTAGGAATGCACTTTTCTAGCTTAAATCCTCAATATTTCGTATGAGCAAGTCATTACATTCGAAATAATGATATTTTTGTAGCCTAAATTATGCTGTAATGTCCATGGATTGTGACCGAATGCTATCTAGGTTCTTAAAAAATGCGACATGCAGCTTGTGCTCGCATGTGCGGAACCTCGTGAGCCGCTAATTGCTATGCAATTCTATTTTTGCACCCGTCTAGCTTTTAGATGCTTTCCACTGCGGCTTAGCGCGGCGCGAGTCATTTTTCCTCTTTTCAACCCTGATCATAATTTTATGCTTCCCTGTGGATCACAGTGTCCTTCTGTTCGTTTGGCTAAAAATATTTTATATGGCACGACAATGTCCATCCTCCCCATTGCCTAGAGTCAATATTTCACTGCGTCAAATCTCAATACCCCCCCTGTGCCTAGAGTCACTCTTCTCACACCCTAGAGTCACTCTTCTCACACCCTAGAGAGTCACTCTTCTCGCACCCTAGGGTCACTCTTCCCTTACTTGCCAAGAGTCACTGTTCTCACACCCTAGAGTCACTCTTCTCACACCCTAGAGTCACTCTTCTCACACCCTAGAGTCACTCTTCTCACACCCTAGAGTCACTCTTCTCACACCCTAGAGTCACTCTTCTCACACCCAAGAGTCACTCTTCTCACACCCTAGAGTCACTCTTCTCACACCCTTGCGTCACTCTTCTTACACCCTAGAGTCACTCTTCTCACACCCTAGAGTCACTCTTCTCACACCCTAGAGTCACTCTTCTCACACCCTAGAGTTACTCTTCTCACACCCTTGCGTCACTCTTCTCACACCCTAGAGTCACTCTTCTTGCACGCTAGAGTCACTCTTCTCACACCCTTGCGTCACTCTTCTCACACCCTAGAGTCACTCTTCTCACACCCTAGAGTCACTCTTCTCACACCCTAGAGTCACTCTTCTCACACCCTAGAGTCACTCTTCTCACACCCTAGAGTCACTCTTCTCACACCCTAGAGTCACTCTTCTCACACCCTAGAGTCACTCTTCTCACACCCTAGAGTCACTCTTCTCACACCCTAGAGTCACTCTTCTCACACCCTAGAGTCACTCTTCTCACACCCTAGAGTCACTCTTCTCACACCCTAGAGTCACTCTTCTCGCACCCTAGAGTCACTCTTCTCACACCCTAGAGTCACTCTTCTCACACCCTAGAGTCACTCTTCTCAAACCCTTGCGTCACTCTTCTCACACTCTAGAGTCACTCTTCTTGCACCCTAGAGTCACTCTTCTCACACCCTAGAGTCACTCTTCTCGCACACAAGAGTCACTCTTCTCACACCCTAGAGTCACTCTTCTCACACCCTAGAGTCACTCTTCTCACACCCTAGAGAGTCACTCTTCTCACACCCTAGGGTCACTCTTCCCTCACTTGCCAAGAGTCACTGTTCTCACACCCTAGAGTCACTCTTCTCACACCCTAGAGTCACTCTTCTCACACCCTTGCGTCACTCTTCTCACACCCTAGAGTCACTCTTCTTGCACCCTAGAGTCACTCTTCTCACACCCTAGAGTCACTCTTCTCACACCCTAGAGTCACTCTCCTCACACCCTAGAGTCACTCTTCTCGCACCCTAGAGTCACTCTTCTCACACCCTAGAGTCACTCTTCTCACACCCTAGAGTCACTCTTCTCACACCCTAGAGTCACTCTTCTCGCACCCTAGAGTCACTCTTCCCTCACTTGCCAAGAGTCACTGTTCTCACACCCTAGAGTCACTCTTCTCACACCCTAGAGTCACTCTTCTCACACCCTAGAGTCACTCTTCTCACACCCTAGAGTCACTCTTCTCGCACCCTAGAGTCACTCTTCCCTCACTTGCCTAGAGTCACTCTTCTCACACCCTAGAGTCACTCTTCTCACACCCTAGAGTCACTCTTCTCGCACACAAGAGTCACTCTTCTCACACCCTAGAGTCACTCTTCTCACACCCTAAAGTCACTCTTCTCACACCCTAGAGTCACTCTTCTCACACCCTAGAGTCACTCTTCTCACACCCTAGATTCACTCTTCCCTCACTTGCCTAGAGTCACTCTTCTCACACCCTAGAGTCACTCTTCTCACACCCTAGAGTCACTCTTCTCACACCCTAGAGTCACTCTTCTCACACCCTAGAGTCACTCTTCTCACACCCTAGAGTCACTCTTCTCGCACCCTAGAGTCACTCTTCTCACACCCTAGAGTCACTCTTCTCACACCCTAGAGTCACTCTTCTCAAACCCTTGCGTCACTCTTCTCACACTCTAGAGTCACTCTTCTTGCACCCTAGAGTCACTCTTCTCACACCCTAGAGTCACTCTTCTCGCACACAAGAGTCACTCTTCTCACACCCTAGAGTCACTCTTCTCACACCCTAGAGTCACTCTTCTCACACCCTAGAGAGTCACTCTTCTCACACCCTAGGGTCACTCTTCCCTCACTTGCCAAGAGTCACTGTTCTCACACCCTAGAGTCACTCTTCTCACACCCTAGAGTCACTCTTCTCACACCCTTGCGTCACTCTTCTCACACCCTAGAGTCACTCTTCTTGCACCCTAGAGTCACTCTTCTCACACCCTAGAGTCACTCTTCTCACACCCTAGAGTCACTCTCCTCACACCCTAGAGTCACTCTTCTCGCACCCTAGAGTCACTCTTCTCGCACCCTAGAGTCACTCTTCTCACACCCTAGAGTCACTCTTCTCACACCCTAGAGTCACTCTTCTCACACCCTAGAGTCACTCTTCTCGCACCCTAGAGTCACTCTTCCCTCACTTGCCAAGAGTCACTGTTCTCACACCCTAGAGTCACTCTTCTCACACCCTAGAGTCACTCTTCTCACACCCTAGAGTCACTCTTCTCACACCCTAGAGTCACTCTTCTCGCACCCTAGAGTCACTCTTCCCTCACTTGCCTAGAGTCACTCTTCTCACACCCTAGAGTCACTCTTCTCACACCCTAGAGTCACTCTTCTCGCACACAAGAGTCACTCTTCTCACACCCTAGAGTCACTCTTCTCACACCCTAAAGTCACTCTTCTCACACCCTAGAGTCACTCTTCTCACACCCTAGAGTCACTCTTCTCACACCCTAGATTCACTCTTCTCACTTGCCTAGAGCGCTATTTCCCTACGCTTAGAGTCAGTTTTCCTGCCTTTGCCTAGTCAGTCCCCGCGCTACCCCCAGAGCAATATTTGTCAGAGTTTCGGAGCAATAACGGATAGAGCAGCAGTTGAGACCGGAATTAAGAAAACACAGGAACCTGGATGTGCAAGCAGAGTGGGTTGCTATGGTGACGGAGGATAATACTCGGGCTTGAGGACGCGAAGTAGCATTGTACTTTTTCATTTCCACTAATACTCTAATATCATACATTTTTAGCTTAGGCAGCATTGCGTTAAACTACGAGTCAAAAACGGTCCACAGTCATTGTTCTGTCGTGTAGATGTAGGTTTTTGCAACTAAGAATGCTTAGAAAGAATACTGCCCTCATCTTTTCAATCCCAGACTCCCAGGCCAGTAGGGATTTGGAATATAGGCCAGGGCTTGAGTGCACATCAGCAGCTAATTAGGAAAATGCAAAATTTGTTTAAAAGCTGAAACTAATGCTTAGAAGCCGGTTTAAACTGGTTTGTTAGAGAATTGTCCCAAGCCGCTAATGATTCATTTTGCTTGTCCTTTATCTAGATTAACGAGCCGCCATGGCTGCAGTCAGTTGCTGAGATTATTAGCGCTACTTTGAAGGAGAATCGCTTTGACGAATCCTGCTCCACTTCTGGGTAGCAGCTACCTGTATCAGTCTCGCTGCGGGGAAGGCTCTCCACTGCTTGCCAATGAGGGCGGGGGCCACTGCTGTAGTCAGTCTGGCCTGCTGGAGCGAGCATTCTCTGCCGAAGTACCAGAAATGCTTAGTCCCTGTCTTCCTCAAATTCCAGGCGTGTGTCGTAAATCGCTGGGGGAATGGAAATCAGGAAATCCCATAGCCTTCCCAATCTCACTAACTTGTCACTCCACTTCCTGTCCTGTCACTCCACTGGCTCACCTGTCACTCCACTGCCTCACCTGTCTCTCCACTGCCTCACCTGTCACTCCACTGCCTCACCTGTCACTCCACTGCCTCACCTGTCACTCCACTGGCTCACCTGTCACTCCACTGGCTCACCTGTCTCTCCACTGCCTCACCTGTCACTCCACTGCCTCACCTGTCACTCCACTGCCTCACCTGTCTCTCCACTGCCTCACCTGTCACTCCACTGCCTCACCTGTCACTCCACTGCCTCACCTGTCACTCCACTGGCTCACCTGTCACTCCACTGGCTCACCTGTCTCTCCACTGCCTCACCTGTCACTCCACTGCCTCACCTGTCACTCCACTGCCTCACCTGTCACTCCACTGGCTCACCTGTCACTCCACTGGCTCACCTGTCTCTCCACTGCCTCACCTGTCACTCCACTGCCTCACCTGTCACTCCACTGCCTCACCTGTCTCTCCACTGCCTCACCTGTCACTCCACTGCCTCACCTGTCACTCCACTGCCTCACCTGTCACTCCACTGCCTCACCTGTCACTCCACTGCCTCACCTGTCTCTCCACTGCCTCACCTGTCACTCCACTGGCTCACCTGTCTCTCCACTGCCTCATCTGTCACTCCACTGCCTCACCTGTCTCTCCACTGCCTCACCTGTCACTCCACTGCCTCACCTGTCTCTCCACTGCCTCACCTGTCTCTCCACTAGCTCACCTGTCTCTCCACTGCCTCAGCTGTAACTCCACTGCCTCACCTGTCACTCCACTGCCTCACCTGTCTCTCCACTGCCTCACCTGTCACTCCACTGCCTCACCTGTCTCTCCACTGCCTCACCTGTCTCTCCACTAGCTCACCTGTCTCTCCACTGCCTCACCTGTCACTCCACTGCCTCACCTGTCACTCCACTGCCTCACCTGTCTCTCCACTGCCTCACCTGTCTCTCCACTAGCTCACCTGTCTCTCCACTGCCTCAGCTGTAACTCCACTGCCTCACCTGTCACTCCACTGCCTCACCTGTCTCTCCACTGCCTCACCTGTCACTCCACTGCCTCACCTGTCACTCCACTGCCTCACCTGTCTCTCCACTGCCTCACCTGTCTCTCCACTAGCTCACCTGTCTCTCCACTGCCTCACCTGTCACTCCACTGCCTCACCTGTCTCTCCACTGCCTCACCTGTCACTCCACTGCCTCACCTATCACTCCACTGCCTCACCTGTCTCTCCACTGCCTCACCTGTCTCTCCACTAGCTCACCTGTCTCTCCACTGCCTCACCTGTCACTCCACTGCCTCACCTGTCACTCCACTGCCTCACCTGTCTCTCCACTGCCTCACCTGTCACTCCCATCCCGCAGCGCAATGCGGGACCAGTACATGCGCACAGGTGAAGGCTTCCTGTGCGTATTCGCCGTCAACAATCCTAAATCGTTCGATGACATCGAGCAGTACAGGGAGCAAATCAAGCGAGTTAAAGACGCCGAAGAGGTGCCCCTGGTGCTGGTTGGCAACAAAACCGACTTGCACGGTCGCACGGTGGACGTGCGGACAGCCAAGCACCTGGCTGACGAGTTCGGCATTCCCTACGTTGAGACCAGCGCCAAGACTCGCCAGGGCGTCGACGACGCGTTTTACACTCTGGTGCGCGAGATTCGCAAATTCAAGGAGCGCGGCGGCGACAAGCGGCGACGTGGCGGCAAAAGGTCGAAGGCCAAGCTCCGGTGCAGTCAAATGTAGGATTATTGGTTAACTATATTTGGTTGATGCCCTTTCTTTTGCAATGCGTTCTCTCCTTATACACCAATATACCTTTTTGTTCATGGATAGACACCTTTTATCTACTTGCGCCTATTTTATTAGCTGATAATGAGCTTAACTAAGACTTTAGATGAGGTCAGTATAAGCCTCGACCCACATAGATAATACCAAGCTACATGCTGTTGCTCTGATCTAATGGGTCCAGCAAATTTAGTAAACTATTGAATTTGCTTTCCTCTTCTTTTGTTTCATCGAACCTGCCTTTGAATAAATTAATTACCAAACCTTTTGTGTCGGTATTAGAAAAAGCATGTTATATCTATTTTATCACGCCATCTTAATGCGAAAATTGTATAGGCTTTGATCGTCTATTGCAGTATTTTGTGTTCTAATTTAGTTGTTTAAATTCGTCATATTTTTTTACCTATAATATTATTTGATGTTTTATCCGTATTGAAATATGACTTTTTTATGCAGTGAAAGGCGATCGAAAAGTAATAGTCAATTTACCCTAACCCTAACCCTAACCCTAACCCTGTTCCATACCCCTACCCCGCCCTGCGGCTGATTGGCAGTTCCATACCCTTACCCCACCCAGTGTCTGATTGGCTGCTCCATACCCCTACCCCACCCAGCGTCTGATTGGCTGTTCCATACCCCTACCCTGCCCTGCGGCTGATTGGCAGTTCCATACCCCTACCCCACCCAGTGTCTGATTGGCAGTTCCATACCCCTACCCCACCCAGTGTCTGATTGGCTGTTCCACTACCCTGCCTCATCATGTCTAATTGGCTGCCTCACTCTGCCTTTGCTTAGTTGGTCTCTGAGCATGGCCAAGTCATTATTTTCTGTATACTGAAGGTGTATGCTTTGCATATTTACTCTAATGATTATTAACACTTAAACAGCACAATATCGTAGTTGATTCTATTATTGACAGAACAGGTATTTTTACCCTATCGCACTCGCAGATGACACTGAAGCATACTATTTACAGTGGGCAATGCTGCTCGACCACATTGATTGTACATAACAATGTTGGTTGGTGACTATTTAGTTTTAGACTGTCAAGTTATGTTTCTGTGCATCATAGGATTTTAAAGAAAGCTATTTTCTTAGCTATTTTCTAGTCAACATAAAAAAAATCGCTGATAATCTTCCTAGTCATATGCTACTTCTAAGCTTTTTCCCACCCATACAGGTGGCACAGTGCTTTGCTCCTTGCTCCATTTTCATTTACTCATTTAGAGTATTTCGTCTCGTTCTAACTATTTTTTTCTATTAAGAAACAATCAAGTGACTAAATTCGATGCATGCATTTGCACACAAGAATCTGGCCAAGGATTTGCACGCCTGGGTGCAAGAATCTGGCCAACGATTTGCACGCCTGGGTGCAAGAATATGGCCAAGGATTTGCACGCCTGGGTGCAAGAATCTGGCCAAAGATTTGCACGCCTGGGTGCAAGAATCTGGCTAAGGATTTGCACACAAGAATCTGGCCAAGGATTTGCACGCCTGGGTGCAAGAATCTGGCTAAGGATTTGCACACAAGAATCTAGCCAATGATTTGCACGCCTGGGTGCAAGAATCTTGCTAAGGATTTGCACACAAGAATCTGGCCAACGATTTGCACGCCTGGATGCAAGAATCTGGCCAAGGATTTGCACGCCTGGGTGCAAGAATCTGGCTAAGGATTTGCACGCCTGGGTGCAAGAATCAGGCTAAGGATTTGCACACAAGAATCTGGCCTAGGATTTGCACGCCTGGGTGCAAGAATCTGGCTAAGGATTTGCACGCCTGGGTGCAAGAATCTGGCTAAGGATTTGCACGCCTGGGTGCAAGAATCTGGCTAAGGATTTGCACGCCTGGGTGCAAGAATCTGGCTAAGGATTTGCACACAAGAATCTGGCCTAGGATTTGCACGCCTGGGTGCAAGAATCTGGCTAAGGATTTGCACGACTGTGTGCATGAATCTGGTAAGGATTTGCTCACCTGGGTGCAAGAATCTGGCTAAGGATTCACACGCCAAGGTGCTCGAATCTGACAGAAAGTTAACTTTGTTATAGTTCGTTAGAATTTCTTTTGTTGTTTTAGTTGTTGTTTAATACCTTCTATAATATTCTGCACAAAAATTAGAGAGATATTCATGCCCTAAATATTGATACTGATCGAGTCTGTGATGCACTTTAATCTCACCTGCTATTTGTCTTCTGAGTCATCAGTTTTCTACCTCTGTCTGTTTGTTTGTCTGCCCCGGAAATGCTATCAATGCCATGGCATCTTAACCATTCGTACTTTTATTTTTACCCTTTAGACTGGATCTGTGTGCAGAGCGCTATTGAAGCTTGGAGCTTTTCCGCTGTTGTCTCATAAACATTATCCCTATTCCAGTTTTTTATCCTGCTTTCTTATTTTTTAAAGTGCATAAAGCAGCTCGTATAACAGAGATGAATGTTCCATTTGCTACTGGAAGTAAACTAACTGTTTATGAGAATTATTATTTATTTATTTATCGAATGTATTCTGATCGGCTGTATGTTTGAGCTTTTTCGCCTAAACTTTCGACCATAACGTGCACATTGAACTCTGTAAGATGCCTTTGTTGTTTCTCAGTTTCTCAGAAGAAATTTTCATCAGTTGCTCTACCCACTGGGCCGTATTGTCCCCAGTACAATGTCCCCAGTACAATATCCCCAGTACAATGTCCCCAGTACAATATCCCCAGTACAATGTCCCCAGTACAATGTCCCCAGTACAATGTCCCCAGTACAATGTCCCCAGTATAATGTCCCCAGTACAATATCCCCAATACAATGTCCCCAGTACAATGTCCCCAGTACAATGTCCCCAGTACAATGTCCCCAGTACAATGTCCCCAGTACAATGTCCCCAGTACAATGTCCCCAGTAGGCTGACTCGGATTGCCTTGGGAAGAATGAGCCAAAATTTTCGGCGGTACAAACCGCAAACCTACTCAAGCGAACAAAAATATTAATCCGTCGAAAAAAAAACTTCCAATCTATCTAGCAATTTATCAGCTTCTCAGATTTCTCTTTCTAGTTCGAGTGTCAACTGGATCGGCCTTTACAAGTCTCGCAGCTCAAACTGCGACTGTTTCTTGTCAGCGGACGACAGATGGACAGCACAAGGCGCCTCTTGCCGAAGA
This sequence comes from Macrostomum hystrix, assembly GCA_950097015.1. Classification (NCBI taxonomy): domain Eukaryota; kingdom Metazoa; phylum Platyhelminthes; family Macrostomidae; genus Macrostomum; species Macrostomum hystrix. The sequence continues at coordinate 26,801,525 of CATNEN010000038.1, forward strand.
TGAGCTCCCAGAGCTTGAGAAGCCAGAACAGAGTCGCCTCGCAGAACTCGGAGAAGCTCAGCTTCATCAGGTAGCGACACTCGATGTCATACTGCATGGTGTTCCCGACGATGGAGGAGAGCACGCCGACTACGAAGTTGATGAACAGGACGGGAACTAGCAGGATGAAGGCCATATGCGTCAGCATCAAGTCCGTCCGGTCGAGGTTTGGCTGAAACGTGCCAGTGTCGAATACATTCAGCGTGACGAGGAAGGTGCGGTAGGTGGCGGAGAACGCGTCCAGCTCCGGAGTCGCGGAGCTGCTGTTGCCGTCGGACAACGCGGTGGCGGATCTGTCAGCGACCTGGAAGAGGCGCGAGAAGGTCACGAGCATGAGCAGGTAGATGATAAGAAAGTTGCCGAACATGGCGAAGCTGCGGTAGAAGCTGTTGATGAACTTTGACACAATGGGCAGAAGTCGCGCTGAGGTCACAGACGCGCATATCAGCTGCAACAGGTCGACCAGCACCAGACTGCCCGATAGCGACCGATAGCCCGCGGCTCCGAGCAGGCGGCAGGCGGCCTCCGGACTGCTCAGCAGCGAGACCAGCGCTGCATCAGTGAGGACGCTGAGGCAGACGGGAGCCATCATCACGAGGCTTTCATTGTCCGCTCGCCTTGGCCTGCTTGGGAAGCCCAACCGCTGGCGGTACTGGTTCTTGCGCAGCCGGCCGAGAAGGTAGGACACGATGATCAGCGCCCTGGTGGCCATCAGGACGCTCCGCGTTGTCATGAAAAGAGCTGGCTGCGGCTGAGCCGGCGAGTTGCAGGCGGCAGCGACGAAGCTGCGGTAGGCGCTGTCACAGCCGGCCAGCAGCAGGCACGCGTCCAGCAGAATCAGCAGGCAGAGCGCAGCTAGAGTGAAGTGGTGCCTCGCGTAGAACTCATCCACCAGGGGAGCCAGAACCAGAGACCGGCGGAACACGCCGAGCTCGGACACGCGGGACTCGCCAAACACCTCGGACATCACCGACAGCAGGGAGACGGCACGCTCAGGACCCGTGGAGACGACCTCCGTGAAGTCTAGCTCAACGTGCTCCATGAGTCCCGACATCCCGCAGTGGATCACCGACATGTGCGAGCGGTACAGGAGCTCGTCCACAATGTCTGCGTAGCCGCAGTACATGCCCCAATCCAGCGGGCGCATGTGGTAGCAGTTCCGCACGGTGGACATCCGCGTGACCTCCTCGACCGAGAAGAACTCGCGCAGGAAGTACCTGAGGTAGCCGCTTGACCGAGCTTCCTCGGAGGAGGCCTGGGCCTCCGCTCGGATGATGTCCAGTCCTGCGAACAGCGTGTGGTAGGACGTGAAGCCGTGCTCGGTGATGGCACTGAGGTCGAGTCCCTCGGCCATCCGCCTGATGAGCTCGCAGCAGCTCCTGGCATCGTACATCAGCGCCAGCAGGAATGGGTTGGACGGATACGGGTGCTGCATGAGCCGCTTGCTCACTCGCACGGAATTGTCGTAGGACCGGAAGCGCTGCGAGCACTGCCGCTTCCGGCCTTCGGTGTCGCAGCTCTGCAGGAAGCCCCGATAGTCCGGACCGCGACTCTCCAGGAAGCTGCGCAGCTGCTCAGCGTCGTCCTTCAGGATGATCGTGACCACAGTCGGCCACTCGTCCTCGGCTATGAAGCTCCAGATGTTTAGCTGCGGCTGTGCCCTGCCATCAGAGACTGGTCCCTGTTGAGGACTCAACTTGATTGAGCTGCTTTCTAGTGTGCTCATCTCTGGTCCTGAGCACGAGTAGCTGTTCACTGGCATCGCAATTTCTAGCTGTTGCTGCAGCTTACGGCGCAAGACCGATCAAGAGTAGATTCAAAGCCAGCTTCATCTAGTTTCTATGCCTCTTGCCTCCGCTTTTTAATTTGATCGCGCCGACGAAAATGCAATTAGGAAGCAGTTATGAATTGTTTGATCAGTTTGCAAATGCAATTCCCATCGCATCTGTGATCAGTCAATCCGTTGTTTAAACAATGAGACTTGCTGAGCTATTGGCGGTAGACAAACAATCTGCATATGAAATAAGCTACTACGGTACTGGGAACACTGCTTTATAAACTGTTAGTTGAGTTCATAGCATCCAAGGTGAACGCATAAGACTCTAGCAAAATCCATAATTAATAATCAGTAGCGGGTTAGACAGCTAGCACGTAGATCCAACGTTGAGCAAACGTCACGGTGGTACTTTTTTAATTCTTCACCGGCCGTCAGTTAGCTGCGAATGTTCCTATTGCTTCTTAACTTTTGTTGTGTTTGTCATTATTATTATCATAGTTGTTAATCATGTAACTGCCTGACGATGCGAAATTCAGGCCCGATACACCATCCCTGAGTGAGTGTATGCTCAGGAGCCAGCGGAACGGACAGAATTGCCTCCTCACAGCAAGTGCTCCATTGCGGTTGAGCACGCTGTACGCCATTGTGGGGCTGTTGTTATTATAGTTGTTGACAGAAAACTATACTGAGGCTAGGATGGTTTTTTGTGGGAAAAATGCTTTTATCAAGCCAATCGAGGAATGCGATTCAACTTAGCCGTTAAAACTCGAAGAAAATTGGTTGGCAAATTAATAAAATTTTTCTGATCAATAATCCGAGCTACAATTAACTCGTATTAATTTAGCGCAGCGCAAAACTGGACCATCTTTAATTAATATTCTATGCGTACTACTTATTAATTCGAGCAGTAAGGTGAAAAGTGTTTTTTTCGATGCAAGTACCCGGCAAATCGATAAAAATGTCAAAAAATGTTTTAATTCGTCAGCTGCCAAACAGTTTAAAATTAAATAAACTCGCATTAAAATGGTAATTTTACGCTGAATATAAAATGCTGATATAAATGATAGTTAAACTGCTGCAGGACTCTCTATAGCAGTATTAGACGGAAATTGGTGGCAACATTGAGAATGAAATTAAATTCATGTCCCGGAGCTCTAACAGAATGTCAGTGAAAAGAACTGGTATAGAGTGAAGTGAAGTGGAAGCTTAAATTTTGTCTGAATTTTTTATTTTGCCCACTTCCCCAACTTGGTGCGACAAAGCACACTAGATAAGTATTATGATATTGTGCTTTTTTCTCAGAGCATGCAGTTTATAGAATTGTGAACAGTTTGACTAAATAAATGATTCCCCCCTCGCAAAGCTCAGTCAAACAACACCATTGATAAGCTTAGTTTATAAAACTCTAATACTCAAACGCCAGTGATAAAAGTACAAAACACCCCACGCAAAGGCGAAAAAGCTGAAAACTTATCCAAAACTGGAATGTCAGCTGTCCACCGTGATTAGCTGCTCAACTGCAACTTGCTTGCGAAAATGTAGTTTCTACATTGGGCTATCTCACATAGTTCTCCTGTACTGTCCTGTACTGTCCTATCCTCTCCTGTACTGTCCTATCCTCTCCTGTACTGTCCTATCCTCTCCTGTACTGTCCTATCCTCTCCTGTACTGTCCTATCCTCTCCTGTACTGTCCTATCCTCTCCTGTACTGTCCTCTCCTCTCCTGTACTGTCCTATCCTCTCCTGTACTGTCCTATCCTCTCCTGTACTGTCCTATCCTGTCCTCTCCTCTCCTCTCCTCTCCTCTCCTCTCCTCTCCTCTCCTCTTCTCTTCTCTCCTCTCATCTCCTCTCCTCGCCTCTCCTCTCCTCTCCTCTCCTCTCCTCTCCTCTCCTCTCCTCTTCTCTTCTCTCCTCTCCTCTCCTCTCCTCACCTCTCCTCTCCTCTCCTCGCCTCTCCTCTCCTCTCCTCTCCTGTACTATCGTCTCCTCTCCTCTCCTCTCCTCTCCTCTCCTCGCCTCTCCTCTCCTCTCCTGTACTATCGTCTCCTCTCCTCTCCTCTCCTCTCCTCTCCTCTCCTCTCCTCTCCTCTCCTCTCCTGTACTATCGTCTCCTCTCCTCTCCTCTCCTGTACTATCGTCTCCTCTCCTGTACTGTCCTATTCTCTCCTCTCCTCTCTTCTCCTCTCCTCTCTTCTCCTCTCCTCTCCTCTCATCTTCTCTCATCTTGTCTCGTCTCCTATCCTCTCCACTCCAGTCCAGTCCACTCCACTCCAGTCCACTCCACTCCAGTCAATTTCACTCCAGTCCACTCCACTCCAGTCCACTCCACTCCACTCCAGTCCACTCCAGTCCACTCCACTCCACTCCAGTCCACTCCAGTCCAGTCCAGTCCACTCCAGTCCACTCCAGTCCACTCCACTCCACTCCAGTCCACTCCAGTCCAGTCCAGTCCACTCCAGTCCACTCCAGTCCAGTCCAGTCCACTGCTCTTCTCTCCCCTCATCTCCTCTCCTGTACAGTACTTTCTTCTCCTATCCTCTCCTTTTCTCTCCTATCCTCTCTTCTCCTCTTCTTTCCCCTTATCTTTGCTCTCCTTTAGTTACCAATATCTCCTTTAGTTACCAATACAATTGGTAATAAATATTTTTAGTTAGCACTAATCTGGGCTAGGAAAGCTGTTCTACTTGCATAGAAATATATGATACATGTATTTTGCCTTCGTTACATTGGAGGAAGTCTGCGTATTGATCACGTCTTTTCAACGTACCCCACAGTGTCAAGTCTCAAATCCCATGCATTCTGTGTAGTCCAAATAACGATTGACATTAGTATTCAATGGAAGCACACAATAGATTAATATATAAGGGATTACTGCATGGCTTGCACTTTCTGGAGAAAGCCTTCCTACTAGTTATGTTATATAATTTTTCATTTGCCACATACCAAAAGTAACAAATGTACTTAAATATTGACGCTTAAATTACGCCCGTATTATGGTTAAGTGAAATTAGGTTAAAAGTGAAGTAAATTATTTCTTTTACGTTGTAAGAAACGAGCTTCAATCAATCAAATAGATGAAATTATAAACATTACTTAATTATTTTAAGTTAAATAATGCGAAGGAAGATAATCGGTCCATAAACGTGTCGACGAGTATTAGGTCGCTTGAAATATTTTATTCATTTCTGCCAAGATGCGAGAATACTTTAAATAATATGCAAATGCATGAAATTAATTTTAGCTTAATCTGCTTCATGAATTAGAAGCAGGGAATGAGGGAAATAATAACTAATTATGAATTAAATCATTGGTGATGAAAAACGCACACAAAACCAAGCTAGGACTCGAAGAAAAGCGCCAATTGAAAAAGTCCAATCTCTTCTACCCCGAAAAACTCTTCTCTCTTTCCAGGAGTGTACATTCTTCGCGCGACCATACCAAGGGCGGTAGGGCACAAAATTCTAAATAACCGTCCACCCTACTACACCCTGCAAGATTGGACTTCATTCCTTCCTCTCTCTCTCTCGACACCCCTATTTTTTATGCCCCACAGCCCCCTTCTGCCGCCATTATACACTAAAACATTTGGTAGGGCTACCCAATAGCACCTAGCCCCAAAATCACACCCACCCTCCGCCCCTCCGCCCCTCCGCCGGTACACCCTCCGCGTGTACATCACGAGAAAGCGTGACGCTTTTACGATCGGGCTTTGCATCTATTTTTAGCTCTTAGTCCGCCCTCCAATTGGTCAAAGTAGTAGTCCGCTCGGCAGGAATGCCATATATAGAATCTGGCACTCATTCATAAACTTTTTCCAAAGCTAGAAGGAAAAATAGCCTCAGAAAGAGCCAGATAAAAAAGTGCTCCTCCCGCTCGTATACTGCTTTCCCCCGAAGGCGCTACGGTTTCGTCCACACTGGGTATTTTCTGCCATTTATTTTATTAGCTTCTTAAATACGGCAAAACTGAAACAAGAGAGCGCTTTACATGAACTAAACACTATTCCAAAGCGCCAAATGCTTCAACTATGGATGGCGCCAATTCACGCAGCGCTTTCGACTTCAGCATAGAGCACTTGGAACAGCTGACGCAGCAGTGTTTAGAAGCTGGCGCCGGTGCATTCAACACTTTTCACACTGGCGACACGCCGAAGACCTGTGGACTGGGGCCGGGCTGCGGTCCAGGCGTGGACCAGAACTATTTCTTCGGCTCCGGCGATGTCCTAGCTGGCGAATTGAAAACTCCGGGCGTTCTCAACACTCCTGGCCTGCCGCCGCACTTGCTGGCGCCAAAGTCGGAGCCTGAACAGCCGGGACAGCAGCAGCAACAGCAGCAGCAGCAGCAGCAGCAGCAGTTTAAGACGGAATTGCCATCGCCACAGCCACCATTTGTACCTGAGCAGCAGCAGCAGCAGCAGCAGCAGCAGCAGCAGCAGCAGCAAAGAATCTCTCCAACACTGCCAGGTGTGTGCTATGATTATGAACATCAGCAGGGCCACCTATTTGGTCTGATGCAGCATCCAGTTGTACACAGTGGATCCACCTTGGAATCTACAGCAGTCGGCATGCTTCCAGCGTTTGATAGTCAGCAAACAGCAGTCTCTACCGTTGCTCCAACTCTGCTCTCTTCTACTGTCTCTTCAACTGGTGAGAATTCATGGACAGGTGGGAGGAAAGCAGAGATTAGGCTTTGATCCACTGTCTATACGGTTTGCCATGGGCAGGTACAGAATCACACCGGTTAGACACAGGATCTCACCGGTTAGACACAGAATCTCACCGGTTAGACACAGAATCTGACTGGTTAGACACAGGATCTCACCGGTTAGACACAGAATCTCACCGGTTAGACACAGGATCTCACCGGTTAGACACAGAATCTCACCGGTTAGACACAGAATCTCACCGGTTAGACACAGGATCTCACCGGTTAGACACAGAATCTGACTGGTTAGACACAGAATCTCACCGGTTAGACACAGAATCTGACTGGTTAGACACAGAATCTCACCGGTTAGACACAGGATCTCACCGGTTAGACACAGAATCTGACTGGTTAGACACAGAATCTCACCGGTTAGACACAGAATCTCACCGGTTAGACACAGAATCTCACCGGTTAGATACAGAATCTCACCGGTTAAACACAGAATCTCACCGGTTAGATACAGAATCTCACCGGTTAGACACAGAATCTCACCGGTTAGACACAGGATCTCACCGGTTAGATACAGAATCTCACCGGTTAGACACAGGATCTCACCGGTTAGACACAGAATCTCACCGGTTAGACACAGAATCTCACCGGTTAGACACAGAATCTGACTGGTTAGACACAGAATCTGACTGGTTAGACACAGAATCTGACTGGTTAGACACAGAATCTCACCGGTTAGACACAGTATCTCACCGGTTAGACACAGAATCTCACCGGTTAGACACAGAATCTGACTGGTTAGTCACAGAATCTGACTGGTTAGACACAGAATCTCACCGGTTAGATACAGAATCTCTGTATCTATCTCAATCTCACCACTTACACAAGAGTTAAATAGATTTTGAATTTGCAAAGTAATTAGTTCGATTGAGCAACTAGCTTAAATGTTGCAACATTGAGGTCTTTAATTAAAAACAAACTGATTATCCTCCTTAATTTTTTGGAGTTGTATCAATCACATAATTATTTGACTAGTAAACACAAAAGGAATCTTTTCTAGTCATTAATTAACGACTTTGTAATCAAGTGCAGCTGTAGCTGCATGAACAGGGGTTTTTAACTAATTGTGTTCGGACAAAAACAGATCCCCTGTTATATAACTATCGGCGTCTCTCAGAAACGTCTCAGTGACCTTTTTAGTGTCTCAGAAAGTCCCACAATGTCTCAGAATGTCTCTCAGTGTCTCAGAATGTCCCACAATGTCTCAGAATGTCCCACAATGTCTCAGAATGTCCCACAATGTCTCAGAATGTCTCTCAGTGTCTCAGAATGTCCCACAATGTCTCAGAATGTCTCCCAGTGTCTCAGAATGTCTCTCAGTGTCTCCGAATGTCTCCCAGTGTCTCAGAATGTCCCACAATGTCTCAGAATGTCTCTCAGTGTCTCAGAATGTCCCACAATGTCTCAGAATGTCTCCCAGTGTCTCAGAATGTCTCTCAGTGTCTCAGAATGTCTCCCAGTGTCTCAGAATGTCTCTCAGTGTCTCAGAATGTCTCCCAGTGTCTCAGAATGTCTCTCAGTGTCTCAGAATGTCTCCCAGTGTCTCAGAATGTCTCCCAGTGTCTCAGAATGTCTCTCAGTGTCTCAGAATGTCCCACAATGTCTCAGAATGTCTCTCAGTGTCTCAGAATGTCCCACAATATCTCAGAATGTCTCTCAGTGTCTCAGAATGTCTCTCAGTGTCTCAGAATGTCTCTCAGTGTCTCAGAATGTCTCCCAGTGTCTCAGAATGTCTCTCAGTGTCTTAGAAAATATTTTAGTACAATATCTCACTTTGTCTCGCAATTGCTATCCTTCGTTATTTTACAATATCCCATGTTGTCTCACATTATCCCATGTTGTCTCACAGTATCCCATGTTGTCTCACAATATCCCATGTTGTCTCACAGTATCCCATGTTGTCTCACAATATCCCATGTTGTCTCACAATATCCCATGTTGTCTCACAATATCCCATGTCTCACAATATCCCATGTTGTCTCACATTATCCCATGTTGTCTCACAATATCCCATGTCTCACAATATCCCATGTTGTCTCACAATATCCCATGTCTCACAATATCCCATGTTGTCTCACAATATCCCATGTTGTCTCACAATATCCCATGTTGTCTCACAATATCCCATGTTGTCTCACAATATCCCATGTTGTCTCACAATATCCCATGTTGTCTCACAATATCCCATGTTGTCTCACAATATCCCATGTCTCACAATATCCCATGTTGTCTCACAATATCCCATGTTGTCTCACAATATCCCATGTTGTCTCACAATATCCCATGTTGTCTCACAATATCCCATGTTGTCTCACAATATCCCATGTTGTCTCACAATCCCATGTTGTCTCACAATATCCCATGTTGTCTCACAATATCCCATGTTGTCTCACAATCCCATGTTGTCTCACGGTATCCATTTATGCTTAATTATCTAACACCCAGTGTATTGTCTTTAGAATGTCCCTAGTTCAACGCAAGCAATGAAATTGTCCCAAAATAGGTTATTGTTCTAACAGTAGCAGTGACCTCAGGTGGCCCCGCATTTTATAAAGAACAGCCAAACGATTTATTCATTTCCTGATACACTTAAAAATGGCACGTTTTTGGCTTTCATGGAATTGAAGTTCAACGCAGAAAATTAGAAATTGTTCACTCCTTTAAAGTGCTGCTTTTAAACGAGTGTTCAATCTGTGCACTCTTTGACATCTAACTGCGGTGTGTCCAGGGTTCGAATAACTCGAGATAAGTAGGGATAAGGGATAACTAGGCAGCCGCAAGGACACTTTGAAAGTCTCTGTCTTTTCCGTTTTTAGTAACTAAGTTCACTGCAGCATTCGCCCGCATAACTTATTGAAAGTTGTATCTAGGGCCCTTGCCACAGACCTTGATAGCGGACACTGCCTGCTATGAACGGCGAGGACAAATACTGGGATATTTGAGAGAGAGAGAGAAATAATTCCCAGGCGCTGGCTATGCTCAATAGAGGCGTCAGATCCCACGACCCCGGGTGCCTGGATAAGACTGCTCTGAGCATAGGAGATTGTGGATCGGAGCTGAGCAGGGGTTATTCGGGGTCACGAGTCTATTGGCGTAGAGTCCACTTTAGAACAGTTTTTAAGTACACGATATATATATATTCTGATTAAAGAAATTTTCTGCTCAGGTCCAAATGATTGTTTTTTTCAATTGGCTCTTCTTTCAAATGGGGATGAGATGAGGATATGGAATGAGGATCTGAGATGGGGATCTGAGATGAGGATATGGAATGGGGATCTGAGATGAGGACATGGAATGGGGATTTGAGATGAGGATATGGAATGGGGATTTGAGATGAGGATATGGAATGGGGATCTGAGATGAGGATATGGAATGGGGATCTGAGATGAGGATATGGAATGGGGATCTGAGATGAGGATATGGAATGGGGATCTGAGATGGGGATATGGAATGGGGATCTGAGATGAGGATATGGAATGGGGATCTGAGATGAGGATATGGAATGGGGATTTGAGATGAGGATATGGAATGATCTGGGATATTTATTAGATAAAAACGGGAAGAATATTATCGAGGTATTTTCTTCGATCCCTGAATCTCCAGCAGGTTCGCAAATCCCAATGCTGCTGTACCGGCCGTCAAATGTCTATCATGAGGCAACATCGTCTTGTTATTCATCAGAAACAGCGACTGGCGCATCGGCTGCCAATTTTATCCCAACATCTGACGCCACTTCCGGCGCCACTTCCGGCGTCACTTCCGGCGCCACTTCCGAGCCCCAGTCTGAGCGCACTCAGCCGCAGAAGCGTCGAAAACGATCGACGGCGCGTTCGTCCGATTCAACGTCGGCTGAGGCGTCGGCGGCGTCGGCGGCGTCGGCGGCAGCCGCCGCGGCTGCCGCGGAGCGCGAGAAGCCGCATTTATGCTCCGTGATTGGCTGCCAACGCCGGTTCACCAGGTCCGACGAGCTCACGCGACACCTGCGCACCCACACCGGCCAGAAGCCGTTCCGTTGCCAGCAATGCAGTCGCTCTTTTAGTAGAAGCGACCACCTGACTACGCACCTGAGGACACACACAGGTGAAAAGCCGTTTCCGTGCGACCAGTGCGACCGGCGATTCGCGCGCTCCGACGAGCGCAAGCGGCACGCCCGGATTCACACTCGGCGTGGCCGGTGACCTTTCGGCTAGTTTTGGGATTTGGGATTTGGGATTTGGGAGTTCTCTAATGTGGATTCGAGATCTGCAGCTATATCAGTTATCTATTTCAGAGTCTGAGAAAAGGCTTTTAGGAATCAAGGTCTAGAATATAAAAAATGGAAATGTAGGATTATTAAAATAGGGGTTTGGGATTCTTGAGGACTTGGGGAGTATTAGAAACAGGATTCCAGATCTGTTATTTTAAAAAATTGCTAACAGTATTTAAAATTTCTAAAATCTAGGCTCTTTAGAAGACTCCTTAGAATTCCAAGAACGTATAGTCTCTGAGTTTTCTTTTTCGGGGTTAAAAATCATTTTTGTGTTTTGACATTTTATAAACGATTTAGTTTGCTTTCTTTATTAAGTGTCAAACCAAGCATGCTATCGTGCTAAACTTGTGCGAAATTTGTAAAGTACGTCGTAATTTATATTCACACAAATCCATTTTAATTTGTTCTTTTTTAAATTGATTAGAATTTTTAACCACTGCTTATTTATGATTTTATATTCATTGCGTTGCGAAAATTCAGATGTCTTTTTGGTGCGTTATTGGAACTATGTCTCAAGGCAGATATCCCACATACTTTAACTATTGATTATTATCATCATGTGCTTCTCGATCTAAGATGTACCGGCTGATGCATTCAGCATGGGGCCTCCATTCCACTTTCTCTCTCCTCTCCTCTACTCTCCTCGCCTCTCCTCTCTTGTCCTCTCCTCTCCTCTCCTGTCCTCTCCTGTCCTCTCCTGTCCTCTCCTGTCCTCTCCTCTCCTGTCCTCTCCTCTCCTCTCCTGTCCTCTCCTCTCCTCTCCTCTCCTGTCCTCTACTCTACTCTCCTGTCCTCTCCTCTCCTCTCCTGTCCTCTCCTCTCCTGTCCTCTACTCTCCTCTCCTGTCCTCTCCTCTCCTCTCCTGTCCTGTCTCTCCTGTACTCTACTCTCCTCTCTTCTACTCTCCTCACCTGTCCTGTCTCTCCTCTCCTCTCCTCTCCGCTCCTCACCTCTCCTCACCTCCTTTCCTCTCCTCTCCACAATGAGACTCCGGAAGAAGCATCGCGTCACCTGGCCTAGAAAAATAGGAACCTGAAAGTATGTGCCTTAGAAATCAAATGGGCAGTTAGCAAAATTGATGGTAGACTGAGTGACGCACGAAAGAAAATAATAAACGAACACAACTATATTTTGTTGCTTGTCTCATTTTCCATGCTGTCTTAGTTGTTTTTTCGATTTCAAAATTCCCAAGATTACAATTCAAAACCAAAACAGAAAAAAACATTTTTATAGCTTCGGCTAGCTTTTTCTTTGTTTTAAATGAGTGAAATGAGAACATTGTCGCAAACTTTGCTATTTTTGAAGCATTCCAAATGTGAAGAAATTATTTCAGCGCAGCAGATGTAGCGACCTGTAAGCAAACAGGGCTTTGTTAAGCTGACATTTTCTGGAATTGATAATAAACTGTTCAAGACCTTATGTTAGTCATTAGTCATTAGTCAAACATCACTAGCTGTTTGAGTGTTTGCCAGATACCAGAGGTTCTGTGCATTAAGCAAGCGGAACACTCAAATCTATTTATGCAATAGGTCAATTTTGTTTTCACTAATTTTACTCGCATTTATAATGCTTGCGATTGCAGATCGTGCTACATGAACTCAATATACTCACGATGTCGCGAGATACTACTGTAAGTAGTATCAGATAAAATATACTCTGCAATAGTGCCTTTTCTTTTCCATTTCCACGTGAACAGAAAAAGCACTGGAAGGACTGGTGAGGCAGTGGAGTGACAGGTGAGGCAGTGGAGTGACAGGTGAGGCAGTGGAGTGACAGGTGAGGCAGTGGAGTGACAATTGAGGCAGTGGAGTGACAGGTGAGGCAGTGGAGTGACAAGTGAGGCAGTGGAGTGACAAGTGAGGCAGTGGAAGGACAGAAGAGGCAGTGGAGAGACAGGAGGGGCAGGAGTGACAGCATAAGGCAGTGGAGTGACAGGTGAGGCAGTGGAGTGACAATTGAGGCTGTGGAGTGACAGGTGAGGCAGTGGAGTGACAGGAGAGGCAGTGGAGAGACAGGAGGGGCAGTGGAGTGACAGGTGAGGCGGTGAAGTGACAGGAGAGGCAGTAAAGTGACAGGTGAGGCAGTGGAGAGACAGGAGGGGCAGTAAAGGGACAGGTGAGGCGGTGAAGTGACAGGAGAGGCAGTAAAGTGACAGGAGGGGCAGTGGAGTGACAGGTGAGGCGGTGAAGTGACAGGAGAGGCAGTAAAGTGACAGGTGAGGCGGTGAAGTGACAGGTGAGGCAGTGGAGAGACAGGAGGGGCAGTAAAGGGACAGGTGAGGCGGTGAAGTGACAGGAGAGGCAGTAAAGTGACAGGTGAGGCGGTGAAGTGACAGGTGAGGCTGTGGAGTGACAGGTGAGGCAGTGGAGAGACAGGAGGGGCAGTAAAGTGACAGGTGAGGCGGTGAAGTGACAGGAGAGGCAGTAAAGTGACAGGTGAGGCTGTGGAGTGACAGGTGAGGCAGTGGAGAGACAGGAGGGGCAGTAAAGTGACAGGTGAGGCGGTGAAGTGACAGGAGAGGCAGTAAAGTGACAGGTGAGGCGGTGAAGTGACAGGTGAGGCTGTGGAGTGACAGGTGAGGCAGTGGAGAGACAGGAGGGGCAGTAAAGGGACAGGTGAGGCGGTGAAGTGACAGGAGAGGCAGTAAAGTGACAGGAGGGGCAGTGGAGTGACAGGTGAGGCGGTGAAGTGACAGGAGAGGCAGTAAAGTGACAGGTGAGGCGGTGAAGTGACAGGAGACGCTGTGGAGTGTAATGTGTAAATCAGTGTAATGTTGTGATGGCTTTGCTGTAAGCTGGGGTCATGTATAGTGTTGTTAGGAGCGCATTTAATAGGTTTTAATTTGTTGTTTGCCTTAATTGTGATGCAAAAAATATGTATACAAAATAGCAGCCCATTAAAACAGCGTGGAAGTATCGGCTCTGACCCACTGAAGCAAATGGTTCATAGCTCAAGTTCATGGAGTCAGCAGCCCGGACCAAAGCGTCAAATTCGCCTGACAGTGTCATATCTTCTGTGGAGGACTCGAACTAGCACGGCCAACTTCAGCTGGGAATAAACCTTGTCTGGAGCCGCAAAAGAAGTCAAGCGAGTCAGCGGAGAATGAAGGCGACATGCAGATAGCGAGAGAAGCAGATGCTGGCAGAGACGAGAAAGGAAGCAGAAGATCCACGGCTGCATTGGATGAGCCACACAGACTCGAATGGCTGGTTTGGCCATCGAATCCCAAGGGTGCCTGTCCGCCCACCAATATCCGTCTCACCCATTCATAGGGTACAACGCTGCGACCAGCCTTCCTCTTTTTGGTTAGCCAAGTGCGCAGTTCCAACCCTAACCCTAACCCTAACCCTAACCCTAACCCTAACCCTAGCCAACCCTCCCCAGCCACAATTCCCCGACGCCCAATCCTATGTCGGATGGGAATCCTATCTTTCTACCGAGCGTAGCAGAAGGCACCCAACTTCAACAGCAGCAGCAGCAGCTGCAGTGTGCGCGCCCCGGTCAGTTCGCCAGAAAAGAAATAAGTTCAATTTATTCGGATCCGATGCTGCATTGTAATTAACAACGTAGAACGGAGAAACGATTTGAAGCCTTTGACATGGAATGATGGGTAAGTGAAAGCAGCCAAGATTTCAAGCCTTGTAAAAAATTCCCATATTTAATTGGACACCGAAATTTCAGGCCCCTCAAAAGCTACGCAACATCGAATATTAGAAGAATTATTATTATTGAGAATAAAAGTGAAATAAGCAAAAAATATTTTGCAACGATTCCTTAAATTAGAGATTTTCTAGGGGAAAGCTTAGACATTTTCGATTCAGTCAACAATGTCAAAAACACACTTGAGCCTCACACACTGACGACAAAACTTCTGCTTTCGACACATTGGACCAGACCGGGCGACCCAGGTTGCAGTGACACCTCATTCTCCAATTTCGAATTTATCTTAGCGACTAAACAAGTCTCAGACACTGTCTCTTGTTTTTACTTTACCTTTGGCGCATTTTTGACAGCAGGGTCAGTCTTCGCTTCTTGAAGATTTTGCAATCCACGGAACTGAGAGGAAATATCAGACTAGAGGGAATCCGGAACTGTCCCCAGTTCTTCAGGGTCGTGTTGTTGTCCCCAGTTCTTCAGGGTCGTGTTGTTGTCCCCAGTTCTTCAGGGTCGTGTTGTTGTCCCCAGTTCTTCAGGGTCGTGTTGTTGTCCCCAGTTCTTCAGGGTCGTGTTGTTGTCCCCAGTTCTTCAGGGTCGTGTTGTTGTCCCCAGTTCTTCAGGGTCGTGTTGTTGTCCCCAGTTCTTCAGGGTCGTGTTGTTGTCCCCAGTTCTTCAGGGTCGTGTTGTTGTCCCCAGTTCTTCAGGGTCGTGTTGTTGTCCCCAGTTCTTCAGGGTCGTGTTGTTGTCCCCAGTTCTTCAGGGTCGTGTTGTTGTCCCCAGTTCTTCAGGGTCGTGTTGTTTTCCCATTCGCAATTCAGTCTGCTGCTCAGTTTTTTTTATTCCCTGAATGATTCAGTTCAGACAGTACTAGAACCCTCTGACATCTTATGTATCTCCCCAACAGCTATATTAGTTAAATCAATGCCAAAATTATTGTATTTCTGGACACAACGCAGCTGTAGCTCAGGTGCAGAAGAAAACTATTTAAAGAAAATTTGGCATTTTTCTAAATTAGATTTTTTGGACAAAAGAAATGGATTCAGCTGCGAAGTACCTCATACCCATCCCCCAACACGCAGGCACACACAGAGACCTTTGCATATGATAATTGTTCTAAGAATTGTCGCCACACTCACCTTCACCAACCTCATAGTGACTATGCGCCTAAGCTCAAAGCTAAACAGTTCAGAACCTCCACTAGCAGAGACTCGATAATATCTCATTCTTTACCCAGTCTCTGTGCACCCTCTAGGTCTGTCTTTCTGTCAGTCTGTCTCGGGCTCTCTGCAGCTTTAGTTTAGAACTTGTCGTTAATTCTCTTGTTCAATCATCTGATTCAGTTTCATACACGTAAAGCTTAATAGAGTTTTATATTTTAACTTGGCAAACTAAATTAATGTACAGTAGATTATCGAATAGCTTAGCAGTTTGTATGACAATTTAACGAATGAGCGGACTAATTGGATCATTGAATGCTTGCGGGTAAGATGATCTTATTCTTTTAAATGATGCTTTTTAAAATTCGTGTTAATCACCATTGAGATATATTTGATAGACTGATTAATGACTGATGATTAATAAACTATTTCTAGGAAACTTGACGGCGCCAACAGCGACACTCCAACTGCGTCAACAGCTGCGCATCAGGGAGGAAGTCAGGAGTTCGAAACATCCCAGCTATTGACCAGCCAGCGACTGAAGGGGTGAGGACTGGGGTGACTGAGTCTGGACTGGGGTAACTGAGGCTGAACTGGGGTGACTGAGTCTGGACTGGGGTGACTGAGTCTGGACTGGGGTGACTGAGTCTGGACTGGGGTGACTGAGTCTGGACTGGGGTGATTGAGTCTGGACTGGGGTGACTGAGGCTGGACTGGGGTGACTGAGTCTGGACTGGGGTGACTGAGGCTGGACTGGGGTGACTGAGGCTGGACTGGGTGACTGAGTCTGGAGTGGGGTGACTGAGTCTGGACTGGGGTGACTGAGTCTGGACTGGGGTGACTGAGTCTGGACTGGGGTGACTGAGGCTGGACTGGGGTGACTAAGGCTGGACTGGGGTGACTGAGGCTGGACTGGGGTATTGTGGGAGTGACTGAGGTAGTAGGGAGTGACTGAGGTAGTAGGGAGTGACTGAGGTAGTAGGGAGTGACTGAGGTAGTAGGGAGTGACTGAGGTAGTAGGGAGTGACTGAGTTAGTGTGGGAGTGACTGAGGTAGTAGGGAGTGACTGAGGTAGTAGGGAGTGACTGAGGTAGTAGGGAGTGACTGAGGTAGTAGGGAGTGACTGAGTTAGTGTGGGAGTGACTGAGGTAGTAGGGAGTGACTGAGGTAGTAGGGAGTGACTGAGGTAGTAGGGAGTGACTGAGGTAGTAGGGAGTGACTGAGTTAGTGTGGGAGTGACTGAGGTAGTAGGGAGTGACTGAGGTAGTAGGGAGTGACTGCTAAAAAAATCTCCCATACCACCAGTGCACTTTTGTCCCGCTATCCAGCAAGCTCCTCATCAGGCCCTTAAATCCTTAATTTATCGCCCAGCCTGCGCGCTCGCCTGTATCAGCATTTAATTGGCCCAGCAGCTCGTGTCCCCACAGGAAGACACAATCATAATATTGCAGAAGCTCGGCCAGTTATTTTATCCGGTGCAGTTTTCGACAATAAACCGATGAACTTGCAGACCCCAGCACTATTCATTTTGCTATAAAATGGGCATTCACTCCCTTCCCCCAGTTGGTTATGCTTGAAAGAATTTCTTCCTAAATCTTAGTCCACATGGCTTGTTACTTTTCCGTGCCAAGCTCGCGAATATTTTTATATTATATCAATAATACTCGTATTGATACAGATACGCAGTCACTCTCACACTGCTTCAGTCACTCTCACACTGCTTCAGTCACTCTCACACTGATTAAGTCACTCTCACACTGCTTTAGTCACTCTCACACTGATTTAGTCACTCTCAAACTGATTTAGTCACTCTCACACTGATTCAGTCACTCTCACACTGATTCAGTCACTATCACACTGATTCACTCTCACACTGATTCAGTCACTCTAACACTGCTTCAGTCACTCTCACACTGATTCACTCTCACACTGATTCAGTCACTCTAACACTGCTTCAGTCACTCTCACACTGATTCACTCTCACACTGATTCACCCTCACACTGATTCACTCTCACACTGATTCAGTCACTCTCACACTGCTTTAGTCACTCTCACACTGATTCAGTCACTCTCACACTGATATAGTCACTCTCACACTGATTCATTCTCACACATCTTCAGTCACTCTCACACTGATTTAGTCACTCTCACACTGATTTAGTCACTCTCACACTGATTCAGTCACTCTCACACTGATTCAGTAACTCTCACACTGATTCAGTCACTCTCACACTGATTTAGTCACTCTCACACTGATTCACTCTCACACTGATTCACTCTCACACTGATTTAGTCACTCTCACACTGATTAAGTCACTCTCACACTGATTCAGTCACTCTCACACTGATTCAGTCCCTCTCACACTGATTCAGTCACTCTCACACTGATTCACTCTCACACTGATTCACTCTCACACTGATTCACTCTCACACTGATTCACTCTCACACTGATTCACTCTCACACTGATTCACTCTCACACTGATTTAGTCACTCTCACACTGATTCAGTCACTCTCACACTGATTCACTCTCACACTGATTTAGTCACCCTCACACTGATTCAGTCACTCTCACACTGATTCAGTAACTCTCACACTGATTCAGTCACTCTCACACTGATTTAGTCACTCTCACACTGATTCACTCTCACACTGATTCCCTCTCACACTGATTCAGTCACTCTCACACTGATTTAGTCACTCTCACACTGATTCACTCTCACACTGATTCCCTCTCACACTGATTCAGTCACTCTCACACTGATTCAGTCACTCTCACACTGATTCAGTAACTCTCACACTGATTCAGTCCCTCTCACACTGATTCACTCTCACACTGATTCACTCTCACACTGATTCAGTCACTCTCACACTGATTCACTCTCACACTGATTCACTCTCACACTGATTCAGTCTCACACTGCTTCACTCTCACACTGATTCAGTCACTCTCACACTGATTCAGTCACTCTCACACTGATTCAGTCACTCTAACACTGATTCAGTCACTCTCACACTGATTCAGTCACTCTCACACTGATTCAGTCACTCTCACACTGATTCAGTCACTCTCACACTGATTCAGTCACTCTCACACTGATTCAGTCACTCTCACACTGATTCACTCTCACACTGATTCAGTAACTCTCACACTGATTCAGTCACTCTCACACTGATTCAGTCACTCTCACACTGATTCAGTCACTCTCACACTGATTCAGTCACTCTCACACTGCTTCACTCTCACTCTCACCCTGAAGATATTTAAGGATCTTGCTAAAGTCACGATTGGTCCAAGGAAGTCGGGTATCGAACCCCTGACCTTCAAGTCCTAAATTACTTAATCTTCAATTCCAAATCCTTAATCCTCAAAACAGATCCCCCAATCCCCCTATGCCCCAATCTGTTGTTCCCAGTCCAGCGCCTACCATTAGCTACAATCTACGCTCGTATCAACCATTTTCTGGACCCAAAATCAGCAGCGCTTATAAGTGCAATCGACTGGCTCTACAAGGCATTCATAAGACAAAGCGAGTGTCTTTTTTGTCCACACAAGTCCGTCAGATCCCTCTGAAACTGAGTCTACATCGGACTGCTCATTAGAAAATTAATATTAACGATGCCGAAAACAATGGGTGCATCTTTTAAGTAGAGGACAAGGGGAATACAGACAGACAGACACACGGCCATAATGCACAACTTAAATAGCCACAATGGACTTCTAGTCAGATAGACAGCGCCACGGAGAAGCAGTTTGAGTGCTCAAATAGTTGGGCTACTCAAATCCGCCTGACCATTCAGTGTTCAATTTTTGTTTCACATTTGCACTATTAGTTGCGCCTCATAAGTGGGATAATTTGCTAACGGGATCGAAGGTGTCTTCGTGGATTATCAGGTGTATTTGTTGTCCATTAGGTGTCCTCTATGTTTATCAGGTGTCTTTGATGTCTATCAGGTGTCTTTGTTGTCTATCAGGTGTCTTTGATGTCTATCAGGTGTCTTTGATGTCAATCAGGGTGTCTTTGATGTCCATCAGGTGTCTTTGATGTCAATCAGGGTGTCTTTGATGTCCATCAGGTGTCTTTGATGTCAATCAGGGTGTCTTTGATGTCCATCAGGTGTCTTTGATGTCCATCATGTGTCTTTGTTGTCTATCAGGTGTCTTTGATGTCCATCAGGTGTCTTTGATGTCTATCAGGGTGTCTTTGATGTCCATCAGGTGTCTTTGATGTCCATCATGTGTCTTTGATGTCCATCAGGTGTCTTTGATGTCCATTAGGTGTCTTTGTTGTCTAGCAGGTGTCTTTGATGTCCATCAGGTGTCTTTGTTGTCTATCAGGTGTCTTTGATGTCCATCAGGTGTCTTTGATGTCCATCATGTGTCTTTGATGTCCATCAGGTGTCTTTGATGTCCATTAGGTGTCTTTGTTGTCTAGCAGGTGTCTTTGATGTCCATCAGGTGTCTTTGTTGTCTATCAGGTGTCTTTGATGTCCATCAGGTGTCTTTGATGTCCATCAGGTGTCTTTGATGTCCATCAGGTGTCTTTGATGTCCATCAGGTGTCTTTGATGTCCATCAGGTGTCTTTGATGTCCATCAGGTGTCTTTGATGTCTATCAGGTGTCTTTGTTGTCCATTAGGTGTCTTTGTTGTCTATCAGGTGTCAAGTTAACTCCGCCGTCAATCAGCAGTATTTTTTGGTTTTATCAGTTATTACATGTCTATCAAGCGAGCGCCTAGTCTATTAGTTTGCTCATAATCGTGCAACAGGAAACCTCTTTACCCACGCTGTGTCACTTCCATTTTCTAATGGATCAACTGTATTAATATGTAATTAGCAAGCGAACTGAAGTGGTTCTAAAAAAGCAAAAATATTTCCTTTAGACTAGCCAATTATACAGTTTATAATTTAAGTTATTTAACATGTACCTTGAGGCCATCCGCAACGAACTAATTGATAGAAAAAAATGCTAAATTGACACTGGGACTAGTACTTAGTTTCCAAGCATATACTTGGCTTCATTCCTAATCTGCCTCACTGACTAAGCTAGGAGAGTATAGTGAACAGCGGCACTAGCGCTCCGATTGGCTGTCTGCAGCGGCACATGTAGCGGTGGCGGCAGCGGTGGGATGCTTACAGCTCACTGCAATACGTTAGCCCACGCACCGTGTTGCTTGCCCTTAACTAAGGTACGCACGGGGAGACAGAGAAAGGGAGCGAGAGCGAGAGGGAGAAGTATGAGAGGTGGAAAATTGGGAAGACTAAAAGCGACCCCCGCCCCCACCCGAATGAGTATAGCGCTAGCATCCCGAATCCCCCCCAGGAAGCTGGCTTCCCGTACCGACCCCAGCTCTCTTCCCATCCATAAAGAGCGTCAATGCTCAATAGTCAGCATCTCGGCATGCAGTAGCTGGTCCCGGATCCTATCGAATCAAACAATAACTGGTTTGCATGCCTGTCTAGCGGAGTCATGTAGTCCCAGCCAAGTCGCCTGCAACAATGAGCAGAGAAGCAACAAACCCGGCCACCCAGGGGTGAACGGCTACCCGGCACCCCACCGCACACGCGCCAGTGTCCAATTCCCAATGGAGTTTGCAATGGCCAGCTTCGGCGGGATCAACGGGAATCCGCCTGACGCTTACCCGCCACTCCTCGCTTACAGATCGCACCATCATCAGCCGCGAATGCTGGAGCATCAGAACCAGCAGCAGCAGCAAGGGCCGCTGTCGCACCAGAACACGCTCGAAGATGAGGTTGTTCTCGCTGACAGCACAGCTCCCACTGCAGGACGCCTGATAGCCGATCCCGACTGCGAAAGGGTCGTCATCAACGTCAGCGGCCTTCGCTTCGAGACGCAGCTGAAGACGCTGAGCCAGTTTCCCGACACGCTACTAGGCGATCCTCTGAAGCGAAATCGCTACTACGATCCATTGCGTAACGAGTATTTCTTCGATCGCAATCGGCCATCTTTCGACGCTATTTTGTACTTTTATCAGAGCGGCGGCCGACTTAGAAGACCCGTCAACGTGCCGATCGATGTCTTCACTGAGGAGATTCGATTCTACGAGCTGGGCGAAGAAGCCATCGAGAAGTATCGCGACGATGAGGGCTTCATAAAGGAAGAGGTGAAGGTGCTACCGGAGGACGAGTTCCAGCGCAAGGTTTGGCTGCTCTTCGAGTATCCCGAGAGCTCCATGGCGGCTCGCGTCATCGCCATCATCTCCGTGTGCGTCATCTTGCTCAGCATCGTGATCTTCTGCGTAGAGACTCTGCCTCACTTTCGACATTACAAGGTTGTCAACGAGACTTACGGTAATATCACCACCCAAACCATTGAGGAGGACGATATACCACAATTTGGCGAGCCCTTCTTTGTCATCGAGACAGTCTGTATCATCTGGTTCACCTTTGAGCTGCTCGTTAGATTCGCGTCCTCGCCAGAGAAGCTTGCCTTCTTCAAGAACATGATGAACTCTATCGACATAGTGGCAATCATTCCCTACTTCATCACCCTTGGCACAGTGATTGCCGACGACAGCCGCAATAATCAGGCCATGTCGCTGGCCATTCTGCGGGTGATTCGCCTGGTCCGCGTGTTTCGAATCTTCAAACTGAGCCGCCACTTCAAGGGCCTGCAAATTCTCGGCCAGACGCTCAAAGCCTCGGTGCGCGAGCTCGGGCTGCTGGTTTTCTTTCTCCTCATCAGCGTGATCCTCTTCTCCTCTGCCGTCTACTTTGCCGAAGCCGATTCCGCCGTCAAGTCGCACTTCGACTCGATACCGTCAGCGTTCTGGTGGGCTGTGGTCACCATGACAACGGTTGGGTACGGAGACATGCGCCCAGTGACTGTCTGGGGCAAACTGGTCGGCTCGCTGTGCGCGATAGCCGGAGTCCTGACCATCGCCCTGCCCGTGCCCGTCATCGTGTCCAATTTCAACTATTTCTACCACCGGGAGACTGAGTCAGAGGACAAGCAGACCTACGTGCACATCCAGTCCTGCCCGGCCTACAGTCGAGAGTCCACAGGCCGCGACCGAAAGAGCTCGATGGCTTCAATGTCCGATGCGTTAGATCCGGATGTTGCAGCCACCGAAGGTATTCAGCTTGTGCCACAGCAGCAGCAGCAGCAGGAGCAGCAACAAGCACAACTGCAAAGGCAAAAGCAGGCTCCAGATCGGCAAAATCACTCGAAACAGCAGCAGCAGCAGCAGCAGCAAGAGCAACAGCCAAACTCGACTAGTGGTAACGCAAGATGCCCTGCAAGCTGCTTCGAGACAGATGTGTGACCGCCGTGAAAAGCCTTCGAAATACAACCCACCCTACTTGATCCTCAAACCGCCGCAGCCTAAGCCAGCAGCAGCAGCAGCAGCAGCAGCAGCAGCAGCAGCAGCAGTCGCGGCGGAACACGCTGTTTAAATCTTTGAACTTCCGTTTCGTCGCCAGGCTATTTACATGTACCATGCAAATGTTTGTGCTGCCGTTTCTCACTCTCTTTCTTGTATCCTTCATTCCGGGCCTCGAGTTAAACATGAAGCACGGCGTATTGACAATGGAGCTATGGTCATTCTATCAGCTGCGGGCGAGTTTTGTACATAAACTATGGTTAGTAATTTTTTGACATGCCTTTCCCTGTCAATCTTTGCTAACAGTTTTTCAACTCATCTATTCATTCCTTCATGGCCGCGATCTTCATTTGATGGAGAGAAATTGTACCCCTTCATTACCTGAATAGACCAGGGATACTAACCCATTGGTTACCTGAATAGACCAGGGATACTACCCCATTGGTTACCTGAATAGACCAGGGATACTAACCCATTGGTTACCTGAATAGACAATGGATACTACCCCATTGGTTACCTGAATAGGCCAGGGATACTAACCCATTGGTTACCTGAATAGACCAGGGATACTAACCCATTGGTTACCTGAATAGACCAGGGATACTAACCCATTGGTTACCTGAATAGACAATGGATACTACCCCATTGGTTACCTGAATAGGCCAGGGATACTAACCCATTGGTTACCTGAATAGACCAGGGATACTAACCCATTGGTTACCTGAATAGACCTGGGATACTAACCCATTGGTTACCTGAATAGACCTGGGATACTAACCCATTGGTTACCTGAATAGACCAGGGATACTAACCCATTGGTTACCTGAATAGACCAGGGATACTAACCCATTCGTTACCTGAATAGACAATGGATACTACCCCATTGGTTACCTGAATAGACCAGGGATACTAACCCATTGGTTACCTGAATAGACCAGGGATACTAACCCATTGGTTACCTGAATAGACCAGGGATACTAACCCATTGGTTACCTGAATAGACCAGGGATACTAACCCATTGGTTACCTGAATAGACCAGGGATACTAACCCATTGGTTACCTGAATAGACCTGGGATACTAACCCATTGGTTACCTGAATAGACCAGGGATACTAACCCATTGGTTACCTGAATAGACAATGGATACTACCCCATTGGTTACCTGAATAGACCTGGGATACTACCCCATTGGTTACCTGAATAGACCAGGGATACTACCCCATTGGTTACCTGAATAGACCAGGGATACTACCCCATTGGTTACCTGAATAGACCAGGGATACTACCCCATTGGTTACCTGAATAGACAATGGATACTAACCCATTGGTTACCTGAATAGACCAGGGATACTAACCCATTGGTTACCTGAATAGACCTGGGATACTAACCCATTGGTTACCTGAATAGACCAGGGATACTACCCCATTGGTTACCTGAATAGACCTGGGATACTAACCCATTGGTTACCTGAATAGACCAGGGATACTAACCCATTGGTTACCTGAATAGACCTGGGATACTAACCCATTGGTTACCTGAATAGACCTGGGATACTAACCCATTGGTTACCTGAATAGACCTGGGATACTAACCCATTGGTTACCTGAATAGACCAGGGATACTACCCCATTGGTTACCTGAATAGACCTGGGATACTAACCCATTGGTTACCTGAATAGACCAGGGATACTAACCCATTGGTTACCTGAATAGACCAGGGATACTAACCCATTGGTTACCTGAATAGACCAGGGATACTAACCCATTGGTTACCTGAATAGACCAGGGATACTAACCCATTGGTTACCTGAATAGACCAGGGATACTAACCCATTGGTTACCTGAATAGACCTGGGATACTAACCCATTGGTTACCTGAATAGACCTGGGATACTAACCCATTGGTTACCTGAATAGACCAGGGATACTACCCCATTGGTTACCTGAATAGACCAGGGATACTAACCCATTGGTTACCTGAATAGACCAGGGATACTACCCCATTGGTTACCTGAATAGACCTGGGATACTAACCCATTGGTTACCTGAATAGACCAGGGATACTAACCCATTGGTTACCTGAATAGACCAGGGATACTAACCCATTGGTTACCTGAATAGACCAGGGATACTACCCCCCTGTGACCTTATACTATAGCAGCTCATATTCAGTGTCTAATTGGTTGAACACTAGGACACTGAAAATCTAAATTCCTATTTAGACACGGATGAAGGAAGTTGAGTATAGCAAGATGAGTACAGTTTGGATATGAGTCAGTAAGGCTATATGAATGAGGCGTACGAGATCTCGGTGCAAGATTAGTCTGACTGGCCTAACTGAATTGATGAACTGGCAAAAACTGAGCAGGCTATATGCCGGGGTTGACTTTGGGACTGCAATGGGCAAGACAGTTCTGAGCAACACGCCGCCACTCCTTCCTGGCCTTTTCCGACACCTTGTTCTTGCGGCCAAATATAGGGGATAGTAATAGAGGGATAAATGTGGGGAAGGTAGTGAGGATAGAGGGTTAGGAGAGAGACAGAGGGACAGGGAGACAGGAAGATAGGCAGCCCAGATTAAATATATTTTGGGCTGGCTATTGTTCCTAGGGAAAAGAAAAGCTGTACTATGCCAGAGTTGCGCTCCAATTTACAGCTCTGTGACTGACTGAACCAATGATAACACCAATGATGCGACATTGGGACAGGGATGTAGTGGGATACAGGCCATGAGGATGAGCTTACTGGTCGGGATAAGCAGATATCTCTCTTGTGTGTGTATAACTGCGCATAGATGAAACAACTGAGTTGTCAAAGGACAGTACGCGCCAGGCCTGATAGGAATATGCAGCTGTGCTGCTTGCCTGCAAGCAAAATATGGAAAAGGGGGTTCTAGTAGGAGGGGGGAAGAGGAGGGAGACAGGATCGCTGCCGCATGGGAGCAGCAGCAGCAGCAGCAGCAGCAGCGGCAGCAGTAAAGCCGTAAGAGAACACTACAGCGGAGTCTCAAGCCCCCTATGCCCCGCCTCTCTCTCTCTGTCTATCTCACTCTTCCCTTTTCCGTCATGCCCCCAGCCCCAAATTGGAAGGGAATCGGGTTGGCTCAGAGAGTGCATGCACCCACATGTCGGCAATGCCCGGCTAATGTCTGTGGCACACACACACACAATCTCCTGAGCTAGTTTCCTAGCAGGAAAGGGTTAATTTCTTCTCGCTTCTTCTCAAATGCGACTCTAAAATAAGTTTTCATCTTGATTTGTTAGATTTTTTAAATTCCTGCTGACGGTTTATGTCGAACCGTACACGGCCTTGACACTGGCTGAATACTAACTCAAGAACATTACGAGTACAAGATACGTTGTCTTGCTTTGTACTTTTATGATTTCAATCTTTCGCCTTGCTCATTCAACAGGATCGTCTAACACTCGATGCCCGTTCGTCTTAAGATCGCAGTTTGAGACGCTCGTCAAGTGCTCAGGTCTGACTGGAAATCTAACTGACAGAATCATGTAACACGCTGTCTGCAGGTCAAAATCTGTTAGCTTAAGAAGACTTACAAGACGAAAAACATATATCAGAAGCTGCAGTGACATTGTTGATTTCATAAAAACTGTTGATGCCATCAAATTGTTAATGTGCGTAGGCATAAATTCCTTCTTAAAATAGATTATATAGAACAGACAGTGTTAATTAATTTTATGGAATTGTTGTGCTGTAAACTGTCATAGACTTCTATTGCGCCACAATATATAGTGTCCATCGTGTACTAATTTGATGAGTTATCACTGTGCTACATTTAAATGAATAAAACTATGTATTAATCATTATAACGATAGATTTTATGGTTTCATAGATTAAATAGATACGACGTAGATAGATCGCTCACAAAGTTCTGAATAAAATTCGGCCCATCGACAACAAATGCGACCAAAAAAAGTTTTTGCACCACCAACGCTAACACAAAAAATAGTGGTCAAATTTATGCATAAAAACTGAATTAAATACCCGATCGGACGTGCGACTTTACGAATTATGGAATAATTTCTTCGGGTCAAACAGAACCGAAGCTTCAACAACTGCAGCAGCAAAACAAAAACCGGATCTGATTTAACTAACAAGTCACTTTCCGCGCTTCCTTTTTGTAAGCATGCGGCAATGTACATTGTCCCTGAGCTCGATTCCGTAATGCTTATTGGTGAATAACTGCAACGCGTTTGCCTCTCGCACCGAGGTCCCTGAGCTCGATTCCGTAATGTTTGTTGGTGAATAACTGCAACGCGTTTGCCTCTCGCACCATGGTCCCTGAGTTCGATTCCGCAATGTTTATTGGTGAATAACTGCATCGCGTTTGCCTCTCGCACCGAGGTCCCTGAGCTCGATTCCGTAATGCTTATTGGTGAATAACTGCAACGCGTTTGCCTCTCGCACCGAGGTCCCTGAGCTCGATTCCGTAATGTTTGTTGGTGAATAACTGCAACGCGTTTGCCTCTCGCACCATGGTCCCTGAGTTCGATTCCGCAATGTTTATTGGTGAATAACTGCATCGCGTTTGCCTCTCGCACCGAGGTCCCTGAGTTCGATTCCGTAATGTTTGTTGGTGAATAACTGCAACGCGTTTGCCTCTCGCACCATGGTCCCTGAGTTCGATTCCGTAATGTTTATTTGTGAATAACTGCATCGCGTTTGCCTCTCGCACCGAGGTCCCTGAGTTCGATTCCGTAATGTTTATTGGTGAATAACGGCAACGCGTTTGCCTCTCGCACCGAGGTCCCTGAGTTCGATTCCGTAATGTTTATTGGTGAATAACTGCATCGCGTTTGCCTCTCGCACCGAGGTCCCTGAGTTCGATTCTGTAATGTTTATTGGTGAATAACGGCAACGCGTTTGCCTCTCGCACCGAGGTCCCTGAGTTCGATTCCGTAATGTTTATTGGTGAATAACTGCAACGCGTTTGCCTCTCGCACCAAGGTCGCAATAATTTAAGGCGCAGCCGCGGAGAGGTTTGGTGGCTTGTCTGCAATTTACGCCCTTTAGCGCCAACCTCAAAAACGCAGTGAGAGTGCGCACTGCCTGACGATGAGAAAGTCAGGGCCGATCTACACACCTGTGTGAGTGTGTGCTCAGGAGTCAGCGGAATGAGCAGAATTCCTCGCTGGCTGCGGGCCCGCAGCCCTCCTGCTATTATTACAATTATAATTAATCTGAAATTTTTAGATCAAAGTTCGATCATGACTATTACTTACAAAACATAGCCGAACAGTAGTCTGATTCGATAAGTATTCTTAAAATATTTGTTTGTTAAAAGTACATACATGTTGGAGTACGTCGTAAAAGTAGCCTATTAAAATGTCTTTAAAGACACGAAACACGATACTAACAGAAAAAGAAATAAACAGTATTTCTGTCAGTGCTGCTTGTTTAATTTGTTGCAGCTTATGTGTATTTGGTTTTTTGTCTGATGGTATCACTGAAGTACAAATATAGTTGAAATTGTTAAATAAAATCATTTATTTTTATTTATGTTTGATACTCAGAAAATGTTTTTATTACAGGATAAGATTTTATCTGATCTCAACCTGAGCTCAGAGATAGATTATAATTTGGAGCAGATTAGCAAAAAATGTTAACAAAATAACGAACAACGAGCCAACACAATAAGGGGGATTCGATATAGTGAATGAAATAATTTTGTACTCTTCTAAAACACTGCACAGTACAAGAAGCTACATAATAGCATACAGTGTTTCTTTGTGCAGAATTTGTCCAATCAGAGCGGGACAGGCTAATTGAAAATCATTATTTAACTTAGAAATTAACTACTGGAGTAGTAAGTAGTATGTGCTTAAAACCGAATTACACTTCTAACTATCCGCAATACTTGTCCATTAATATGGCAACTTACTAGCTATCCAGTCTAACTACTACTAGTAATCGCTAGTGCAATAATCTATCTAGCTATAGAAAATAATTTAACCAGTAAAACAGTAATCATATTTTAAGATAGAAAATTTACCAAAAAAACGCGCGCTGACAGAGTCACAAAAAAACCATGGTCAAGGATATGGGTCAGCAGATAAGCAAGTGGCTTTGAAAACTTTTAACAAGCAAGCGAGCGAGCAAGCAGGCAAACAGATTGAGAAAAGAAACATTAAAAGTGCACGTATTTTATTACGTTTTAAAGCAACAATTAAACGTGGATGACGATGTGTTTAACATGTCATGTTAAAAGACAAAATCTCACAAGCAAACAAACTTTTAGCCAGCAATTTAACGAGAATCCGTTAAACAGATCCAATAAACCACACAAACGATTAACGGTTAAAGACTGGGGAATGCCTTGAAGTCGATGGGGTCCATAAACATGAGAATATATATTCAGAGACATAAAAATAAAGAAGACTCAAACTCAGTACAGTTGTTTCGCGTTGTTTGCTTTCGTTTTGCGAGAAACTTTGGTGTGTGTGAATGAGAGAAAGCAGAGAGACAGCGAGCTTGCCATTGTGCTGGGTCGATATAATGAACATTGCATTGTCATTTCTAACTCATTAAGGTTACAGGAACGATTCTGTTCTTCTAAGGTCATTCATAACTTTTGAAGGTCATTCATAACTTTTGAAGGTCATTCATAACTTTTGAAGGTCATTCATAACTTTTGAAGGTCATTCGTAACTTTTGAAGGTCATTCGTAACTTTTGAAGGTCATTCATAACTTTTGAAGGTCATTCATGACTGTCAGTCATGAAGGTCAGTAGTAACGTTATAAATTAGCAAACTCACAAAAGCGCAATTCCAGGCTCATATTGTGCGACAATAAAAGCGAGCAAAATAAGCAACAGAAAACGCAATGATCCTAAAAGAACATTTTGCTGGCAACAGGGCTAGAGGGTCCTTAATTGTGGCTAAAAATTAGCATTAAAGCAAGCAAACAAAGAAGCGAGGGTGGAACAAGTGTGCGGAAAACAAGATCTGTTGTAAACTTGCATAACAAAATGTACACGGAAATTTTTCGAAACGTTGTCGAGAATAAACAATATGCTAAAAAATAAACTATAACTATATAAACAGAGAGAAAGGAGCTATTTAGCTATTCGAGTTTTTTGTACAAATAAAAAGTTAGGACTGCGAGTTATCGCTCGCTTGGTGTCTGAGGCAACAAAGGACGAGTGTTCAGTGTTATTATGGGAACGCTTTATCGGAATTGCAGCTACTGTACAATATTGTCTATGGCTAATTTGACATTCACAGTAAGGAGAGGAATGGAGAGAATTTCAGGCAATATGAAAGGCAGATGCGAGAGAGTGGAGAGATGATGAGGAAACATAGGGGAATATGGGAGCGAAATCCCTATGGTTCAGGGATAGGCAAAATATATTTCAGGGAGAACTGGGTGGGGAGAACAGAAAATACTTGGACAAAACGATGAACAACTTGCAGCCTTTTAAAGAACAAAGATTGAACATGGAATCAAATGTTTAGAAAACCGCAGTTTTCCCCAATTAAATGGCGTGACACTCGCCGAAAAATTTGTAAGTACAAAATAAAATTGTGCAAAAGTGGAAACAAACAGTTAACAGATCCTAAATATTTCATAATGGGATAAATAGACAAATCAACTGATACGGCAATTAGGATGGCCATTGGCCAAAGTGAATTACACAATGATCGCACGGCAGTGTTAATTAAATAAACAGTATGAAGAGGCAATTAAACAATGAGACAAAAATCGGACTTATAATTAACAATAAAATGGAAGTTAATCAGAAATCACACACTTTCTGTCCGAATACATTTGAATAGTCAAGGGATTCTGTCATATCCGAGTGATTCGAACAGTAGAACTACCAATTCCCCCCTGACAATTATTAGTGCTGCACCCGAACGGAGCAACGCAAGCACACGAAACTCAAGAACACGGGGCCAATTTTTTATTGCGCATCTTCTGAAACAAAAATCAAGTCGCCAGCTCTTCAGACCGTCGAGATATTCAATGGGTCTGGCCGAAGGTCACATTTTTCCCATAAGTGCATTTCATACACCCCTATACACGAATCAGCACTGCGCCTTAGTGCGGCCTTGCCAGGCCTTCAAAATTTGCCAGGCCTTTAAAATTGATCAGCATGTCACCCGAATGTGCCTGCATCATCTCCGTCTTCGGTGGTCACCTACCTTTATCTAGACGGATTTGCTGGACCTTCAAGGACTACAACAGGTGGAAATATGGACACCCTGACGCGAATTTCTCTAATTTCACCGATCAAGCATAAATATTCTCAACCATAGTACACCATCGCCTAGTCTATCAACCAATCAGTCACCACCCAACGCTGTTAGCATTCGGGCGCTGCCAAATAATGTTTCAGGGGGGGATTCTCACCCTTGGTATAAAAACGGGCGGCAAAATGGCTTGGTAGTCCTACTGTTAATAGTTGCTAACGGAATCTAATGGAATCGACCGAAAATGTTAAGCGGTTTCCTAGGCAGATTCCACCAGAGTACATTTTGAGTCTATGCTTTATTAGAAACAAATGAGGATCGGACAGTTAGGGATATAAATAGAACAGCTAGGCATCCAAACCGTTGGTGTCCCGTTCGCTTTGTTGCCGATACCAGTGCAGAATGGCTTCGCAGACAAACTTGTACTGTGACGGTGTCTGGATCAGCATGGCCCGCTGATCGCGCATGCGCCTGACAATGTCTAACGGACAGACTGGCAAACCGGCTTCTAGTAGGCACAGAGCGGTTTCCATGGTGATTAGGACGCCTGTGCGACCAATACCGGCTGAACAATGCACCACCATTGGCTCCATATGGCCGGATCGAAGAGATCGAACCCTGGCCACGAAGGCTAGGAATTCAGCGTGACTAACTGGAGTGCCGTGATCTGGCCAGCTGCTGTACTGCAGCTGCGTGACCTGCGGACAGGGGAGACAGAGTACCAGTGTTCTGTACACCTAGCCACCATTTTTTAGTAATTGCTCCTAGATTACACACCAATTTACAATTCTGTTTAATTATTTACAATTCTGTACGCCCCATTTTCCATTCCGTACATTCAATAACCCTTCTGTACACCTACTTACTTTTTTGTACATTCAGCAATCCTTCTGTACCACAATTTTTCATTTTGAACAGCCAGTAACTCTTCTTCAAACTCATTTAAACATTCTATACAGCCATTAACTGTTCTGTACACTCATTTCAAAAGTTCTGTACAGCCAGTAACTCTTCAGCACACTCTATTTAACCATTCTGTACATCCAGTAACCATTCTGTACATCCAGTAACCATTCTGTACATCCAGTAACCATTCTGTACATCCAGTAACCATTCTGTACATCCAGTAACCATTCTGTATATCCAGTAACCATTCTGTACATCCAGTAACCATTCTGTACATCCAGTAACCATTCTGTATATCCAGTAACCATTCTGTACATCCAGTAACCATTCTGTACATCCAGTAACCATTCTGTATATCCAGTAACCATTCTGTACATCCAGTAACCATTCTGTATATCCAGTAACCATTCTGTACATCCAGTAACCATTCTGTATATCCAGTAACCATTCTGTACATCCAGTAACCATTCTGTATATCCAGTAACCATTCTGTACATCCAGTAACCATTCTGTATATCCAGTAACCATTCTGTACATCCAGTAACCATTCTGTATATCCAGTAACCATTCTGTACATCCAGTAACCATTCTGTATATCCAGTAACCATTCTGTACATCCAGTAACCATTCTGTATATCCAGTAACCATTCTGTACATCCAGTAACCATTCTGTATATCCAGTAACCATTCTGTACATCCAGTAACCATTCTGTATATCCAGTAACCATTCTGTACATCCAGTAACCATTCTGTATATCCAGTAACCATTCTGTACATCCAGTAACCATTCTGTATATCCAGTAACCATTCTGTACATCCAGTAACCATTCTGTACATCCAGTAACCATTTTTTACATCCAGTAACCATTTTGTACACTCAGTACATTCAGTACTACCATTCTCTACATCCAGTAACCATTCTGTACATCCATTAACCATTCTGTACATCAAGTAACCATTGCGTATAGCCAGTAACCATTGTGTACACCCAGTAACCATTCTGTACATCCATTAACCATTCTGTACATCAAGTAACCATTGCGTATAGCCAGTAACCATTGTGTACACTCAGTAACCATTCTGTATATCCAGTAACCATTCTGTACATTCATTCCCAATTCCCAACGTACCTGTCTCTCCCGCCCGTCGCGGCTCAGAATGAACTCCCTGACACAGATTCCCACAGGTTCATCAGTAGTAGCGCCAGCCGGGGCAGCGCCATCCTCCATCTGTTCAGAGACGCAGGTGACAGCTAGACCAGCGAATTCGGCGCATTCGTACAGCTTTGGCCAATACTGGTGACACTTGGCTCGGCCGCGTTCAACGCTGGCTGTTAGCATGGCAACAAGTGAGACACTCTGCTCCCAGCACATTAGCCAGAAATCGGCGCACGTGTTGGCCAGGGGCCCCTGAGCGGCAATGTAGCGATTCACAGTGCCGCTAGGCAGAGGAATTTCCATATTAACAAAGCTGGCATTGATGTAGTCAGTGCCGGTAATGCTAGAGTCCTGCAGGGTCACCCTGGTGGCGTCGTCTGTAATTAAATCGCGGCTAATATGAATGTCCGATTACATAATCCCTTTCTTAAATAAACCCTCAGTGTCCTAATCCTATTTTTACATAATCCCTTTCTTGAATAAATCCTTAGTGTCCTAATCCTATTTTTACATAATCTCTTTCTTGAATAAAACCTTAGTGTCCTAATCCTATTTTTACATAATCCCTTTCTTGAATAAACCCTCAGTGTCCTAATCCTATTTTTACATAATCCCTTTCTTGAATAAACCCTTAGTGTCCTAATCCTATTTTTACATAATCCCTTTCTTGAATAAATCCTTAGTGTCCTAATCCTATTTTTACATAATCCCTTTCTTGAATAAACCCTCAGTGTCCTAATCCTATTTTTACATAATCCCTTTCTTAAATAAATCCTTAGTGTACTAATCCTATTTTTACATAATCCCTTTCTTGAATAAACCCTCAGTGTCCTAATCCTATTTTTACATAATCCCTTTCTTAAATAAACCCTCAGTGTCCTAATCCTATTTTTACATAATCCCTTTCTTAAATAAACCCTCAGTGTCCTAATCCTATTTTTACATAATCCCTTTCTTGAATAAATCCTTAGTGTCCTAATCCTATTTTTACATAATCCCTTTCTTGAATAAACCCTCAGTGTCCTAATCCTATTTTTACATAATCCCTTTCTTGAATAAATCCTTAGTGTCCTAATCCTATTTTTACATAATCCCTTTCTTGAATAAACCCTTAGTGTCCTAATCCTATTTTTACATAATCCCTTTCTTGAATAAACCCTCAGTGTCCTAATCCTATTTTTACATAATCCCTTTCTTGAATAAACCCTCAGTGTCCTAATCCTATTTTTACATAATCCCTTTCTTGAATAAACCCTCAGTGTCCTAATCCTATTTTTACATAATCCCTTTCTTGAATAAACCCTTAGTGTCCTAATCCTATTTTTACATAATCCCTTTCTTGAATAAACCCTCAGTGTCCTAATCCTATTTTTACATAATCCCTTTCTTGAATAAATCCTTAGTGTCCTAATCCTATTTTTACATAATCCCTTTCTTGAATAAACCCTTAGTGTCCTAATCCTATTTTTACATAATCCCTTTCTTGAATAAACCCTTAGTGTCCTAATCCTATTTTTACATAATCCCTTTCTTGAATAAACCCTTAGTGTCCTAATCCTATTTTTACATAATCCCTTTCTTGAATAAATCCTCAGTGTCCTAATCCTATTTTTACATAATCCCTTTCTTGAATAAATCCTTAGTGTCCTAATCCTATTTTTACATAATCCCTTTCTTGAATAAACCCTTAGTGTCCTAATCCTATTTTTACATAATCCCTTTCTTGAATAAATCCTTAGTGTCCTAATCCTATTTTTACATAATCCCTTTCTTGAATAAACCCTTAGTGTCCTAATCCTATTTTTACATAATCCCTTTCTTGAATAAACCCTCAGTGTCCTAATCCTATTTTTACATAATCCCTTTCTTGAATAAACCCTTAGTGTCCTAATCCTATTTTTACATAATCCCTTTCTTGAATAAATCCTTCGTGTCCTAATCCTATTTTTACATAATCCCTTTCTTAAATAAACCATCAGTGTCCTAATCCTATTTTTACATAATCCCTTTCTTGAATAAACCCTTAGTGTCCTAATCCTATTTTTACATAATCCCTTTCTTGAATAAACCCTCAGTGTCCTAATCCTATTTTTACATAATCCCTTTCTTAAATAAATCCTTAGTGTCCTAATCCTATTTTTACATAATCCCTTTCTTGAATAAACCCTTAGTGTCCTAATCCTATTTTTACATAATCCCTTTCTTGAATAAACCCTCAGTGTCCTAATCCTATTTTTACATAATCCCTTTCTTGAATAAACCCTCAGTGTCCTAATCCTATTTTTACATAATCCCTTTCTTGAATAAACCCTTAGTGTCCTAATCCTATTTTTACATAATCCCTTTCTTGAATAAACCCTTAGTGTCCTAATCCTATTTTTACATAATCCCTTTCTTAAATAAACCCTCAGTGTCCTAATCCTATTTTTACATAATCCCTTTCTTGAATAAACCCTTAGTGTCCTAATCCTATTTTTACATAATCCCTTTCTTAAATAAACCCTCAGTGTCCTAATCCTATTTTTACATAATCCCTTTCTTGAATAAACCCTCAGTGTCCTAATCCTATTTTTACAAAATCCCTTTCTTGAATAAATCCTTAGTGTCCTAATCCTATTTTTACATAATCCCTTTCTTAAATAAACCCTCAGTGTCCTAATCCTATTTTTACATAATCCCTTTCTTGAATAAACCCTTAGTGTCCTAATCCTATTTTTACATAATCCCTTTCTTGAATAAACCCTTAGTGTCCTAATCCTATTTTTACATAATCCCTTTCTTAAATAAACCCTCAGTGTCCTAATCCTATTTTTACATAATCCCTTTCTTGAATAAATCCTCAGTGTCCTAATCCTATTTTTACATAATCCCTTTCTTGAATAAACCCTTAGTGTCCTAATCCTATTTTTACATAATCCCTTTCTTGAATAAATCCTTAGTGTCCTAATCCTATTTTTACATAATCCCTTTCTTGAATAAACCCTTAGTGTCCTAATCCTATTTTTACATAATCCCTTTCTTGAATAAATCCTTCGTGTCCTAATCCTATTTTTACATAATCCCTTTCTTAAATAAACCATCAGTGTCCTAATCCTATTTTTACATAATCCCTTTCTTGAATAAACCCTTAGTGTCCTAATCCTATTTTTACATAATCCCTTTCTTGAATAAACCCTCAGTGTCCTAATCCTATTTTTACATAATCCCTTTCTTGAATAAACCCTCAGTGTCCTAATCCTATTTTTACATAATCCCTTTCTTGAATAAACCCTTAGTGTCCTAATCCTATTTTTACAAAATCCCTTTCTTGAATAAACCCTTAGTGTCCTAATCCTATTTTTACATAATCCCTTTCTTGAATAAACCCTCAGTGTCCTAATCCTATTTTTACATAATCCCTTTCTTGAATAAACCCTCAGTGTCCTAATCCTATTTTTACATAATCCCTTTCTTGAATAAACCCTTAGTGTCCTAATCCTATTTTTACATAATCCCTTTCTTGAATAAACCCTTAGTGTCCTAATCCTATTTTTACATAATCCCTTTCTTAAATAAACCCTCAGTGTCCTAATCCTATTTTTACATAATCCCTTTCTTGAATAAACCCTTAGTGTCCTAATCCTATTTTTACATAATCCCTTTCTTAAATAAACCCTCAGTGTCCTAATCCTATTTTTACATAATCCCTTTCTTAAATAAACCCTCAGTGTCCTAATCCTATTTTTACAAAATCCCTTTCTTGAATAAATCCTTAGTGTCCTAATCCTATTTTTACATAATCCCTTTCTTAAATAAACCCTCAGTGTCCTAATCCTATTTTTACATAATCCCTTTCTTGAATAAACCCTTAGTGTCCTAATCCTATTTTTACATAATCCCTTTCTTGAATAAACCCTCAGTGTCCTAATCCTATTTTCACATAATCCCTTTCTTAAATAAATCCTTAGTGTCCTAATCCTATTTTTACATAATCCCTTTCTTAAATAAACCCTCAGTGTCCTAATCCTATTTTTACATAATCCCTTTCTTAAATAAACCCTCAGTGTCCTAATCCTATTTTTACATAATCCCTTTCTTGAATAAACCCTCAGTGTCCTAATCCTATTTTTACATAATCCCTTTCTTAAATAAATCCTTAGTGTCCTAATCCTATTTTTACATAATCCCTTTCTTGAATAAACCCTTAGTGTCATAATCCTATTTTTACATAATCCATTTCTTAAATAAACCCTTAGTGTCCTAATTCTATTTTTACATAATCCCTCAGTGTCCTAATCCGATTGTTCCATACTCCGCTACCTGAATAATCCACAGCCCTACTCCTAAAATCCTAGAATCCCTAAAAGCATTCCCCCAGTCCCAATCCTGATCTCCGAGTGCATAGCAACAGCGAAACTCACACGGACTGATGTCCCTGTATCGATTCTTGACAACATTCTCGGGCTGCCTGGCAGCGGTCATAGTCAGACCAGGCTTTCGCCTATACAGGTGCTCGAATTGCACTAATGCGGTGCCGCTACTCAGCGAGTCCTCCAATTGTTGAATTGATTCGGCTAGAGTCTGCGGAGTTGGCGGCGGCGGCGGCGGCGGCGGCTGTTGCAACTGGGGCAGAATCTGTGACTGCGGCTGCACTGACATGTTGTGCATCTGAGAGGCGGGCTGATTAATAACCGAGTGCTGCCTGGCGCTACTACGCAGGGTTGACGCGCCACTCTGCAGCCCAGTGGCTGTGCCAGAATTACTCAGCTCGTCTAGGGAGGCTGCTCGCATTTGCTGCTGCTGCTGCTGTTTGCCACGGCTGACCCCAATCTCAGTCTCCTGACCGCCGACACCGTCATCTGTGTACATAGCAGGCCGGACAACCAGAACTAATTCGCCAGAGTGCTTCTCTGCTGCAGCTTTAATAAACTGCACCGCCTGTTCGTGCGTGTGCGTGCCCATGTCGCGACCGTTGATGTATAGTACCTGGATGAGACGTGTTACAGGTTGGTTAAGTGGTCGGGAGTTCGAATCCTGGCTGAGCGGTCGGGAGTTCGAATCTCAGCTCAGTGGTCGGGAGTTCGAATTTCAGCCTTAAGCAAGAAATTTAATTTCCTATCTCTAACAGCTGCAATAGTAAATAGTATCAGCTGGATTAGAAATTTGCGTGGGCGTGGCGGCCGGCTGTTCATGGAATGACTGCTGTACACAGCTTTTTGAAAGCTGCGACTGTGCCAATGGCTCCATAACCTTGTAACTTGATTTACAGTTCATCCAATATGGGACCATAGACTATAGAGGAAAGAAGAGCTTGTAGCCATGTGGTTAGAGTTGGACTCACGACTTAAAGGTCGGGGGTTCGATTCCCGACACCAATGGAACAATTAGTGTTTTTTCAGCAAGATACTTAACTCCGCATTGCTTCAGTTCACCCAGGTGTTATATGGGTACCAGCATTAGCTGGGGTAATTGAGGGTGGGTGTGGCGTCCCCTAGTCCATGGGAATTCTATCTCAGCTGATTGGTCGGGAGTTCGAATCCTAATTATTACAATAATAATTGGAGCTATTGATTCTCACCTGATCGCCTTCGTGCAGTCGAGGAATGCTAAGGTCAGCCGGCATATTTGGGGCCACTTTGGACACCAGTATAGGCAGTCCCTGATCATAGCCGCCTTTGACATTGAAGCCGAAGCGACCGGATTCGTCAGGCTTGATGCGAATGGTTACTAGGCTCTCGGCGTAGTTGACAGCGCTCAGGTGCTGGTGCTGTGCACTCTGATCGTGCAGGCCTGGCGGCTGCAGATGGTTGAGTAAAATTCTACTTATGCTTAATCGTGTCTATTAAAAATAGATCAGTGTGACGTCCCTTAAAATGGCCGTTTTAATATAAATATTCAGTGTGCTACAGCAAGTAATTGAAAAGAACTACTTTCCAAGATTGATCTAATAAAAAAACTTAAGACGTTAAATTAATAACAAAAATTTCAGACAACGGGATAAGCTACCAGGTGATCAGGTAACTCACTGGGACATAGAGAACAGCCATAAGGCCGAGTGTTTCAGCGGTTTCCATAGACAGTAAAGGCATGACCGGTGATGGCCAACAAGTTGCAAACATGTTTCTTCTGCTAAATTTGTCTCGCACCTATTAGTGTCTAAATCATACAAAAGCAGCTACTGCTAGCCATCTGGTCATAAACAAACTGTCTGCGTACACTCCCGAGTTTCACTCCCAACTCGTTGCGGGTTGGCTGGAGTGAAAAATTGCCTTTTATTCGTAATTTTTCGGCCACCTATCATCACCGAGGCATCTCTTCAGGCGCATCACATATCTCGTTAGACAATGTCTTATCTCCTCAGACAATGTCTTATCTCCTCAGACAATGTCTTATCTCCTCAGACAATATCTTATCTGATCAGACAATATCTTATCTCATCAGACAATGTCTTATCTCCTCAGACAATGTCTTATCTCCTCAGACAATGTCTTATCTCATCAGACAATGTCTTATCTCCTCAGACAATGTCTTATCTCATCAGACAATGTCTTATCTCATCAGACAATACCTTATCTCATCCGACAATGTCTTATCTCCTCAGACAATGTCTTATCTCATCAGACAATGTCTTATCTCATCAGACAATGTCTTATCTCCTCAGACAATGTCTTATCTCCTCAGACAATGTCTTATCTCCTCAGACAATGTCTTATCTCATCAGACAATGTCTTATCTCCTCAGACAATGTCTTATCTCATCAGACAATGTCTTATCTCATCAGACAATGTCTTATCTCCTCAGACAATGTCTTATCTCCTCAGACAATATCTTATCTGATCAGACAATATCTTATCTCATCAGACAATGTCTTATCTCCTCAGACAATGTCTTATCTCCTCAGACAATGTCTTATCTCATCAGACAATGTCTTATCTCCT
This sequence comes from Macrostomum hystrix, assembly GCA_950097015.1. Classification (NCBI taxonomy): domain Eukaryota; kingdom Metazoa; phylum Platyhelminthes; family Macrostomidae; genus Macrostomum; species Macrostomum hystrix. The sequence continues at coordinate 26,841,662 of CATNEN010000038.1, forward strand.
CAGACAATGTCTTATCTCATCAGACAATGTCTTATCTCATCAGACAATACCTTATCTCATCCGACAATGTCTTATCTCCTCAGACAATGTCTTATCTCATCAGACAATGTCTTATCTCCTCAGACAATGTCTTATCTCCTCAGACAATGTCTTATCTCCTCAGACAATGTCTTATCTCATCAGACAATGTCTTATCTCCTCAGACAATGTCTTATCTCATCAGACAATGTCTTATCTCATCAGACAATGTCTTATCTCCTCAGACAATGTCTTATCAGTATTTGACAGTATTATTAGTATATTCCTTAAATAAAAAATATACAATACAGTATTTAAATTCACAATTTTGTGTGACGCCTTAGTCAGGGTGTGGCTTGTGTCGGGGATTAGCAGCAGCCGTATAAGACGAGTCGAGCTGCCTTTTCTTAGATAGGCCCAACTCTATTTCAAGTGCAACTCCCCGGAGAGACGACTTGGCTGAGCAACAAGCGTGATGAAAAAAAACTGGTGCCTTTAAGCCCCAAGCAATTGGCGAGCGAGGAGACAATCAAAGGCCGGGATTTCCTAACAACATTCCAAATTAGGACAGCGATTAGACAAAGCCCTTTGATTATTTTGTTGAAAATTGTGACTGATTATAAGCAAGAAATTTATTATAATTACAAGACCCAACAGTGTCCGTTTGTTTTTACAGCCGATTTAGAATTTTTAGAGGTGAATCGCGAAATGCTGACAACCAATATAATAAGGTCTAATTTTTAATTCCCGACAGCTATGATGACTAAATTATTTAAAAAACCACAACTCGAACAAAGGTTTTTCCTAAATTAATACATTGATGATCCACTAAATCCTGGAAACAATGATCCTAAAATCTAGGAAACAATCATCATTAAATCCTGGAAATAATGATCCCTAAATCCTGGAAACAATGATCCCTAAATCCTGGAAACAATGATCCCTAAATCCTGGAAACAATGATCTCGAAAACCTAGAAAATGATCCCTAAATCCTGGAAACAAAGGTCCCTAAATCCTTAAAGCAATGATCTCTAAATGTCAACAAGCATCCTAATATTCGATAAAAAAGCTGTGGCGGAGTATTTCACAAACATGCCCTGACCTCCTTAGCAATCGATGAAGCTGCTGATCGGCCAAACGAGATCGACGCAGCACCGGCGCTAACGCCCGCCGCAGTACTGACACTTGATCTCTGCTGGCCAAACACCGCTGACTGATTGTGTTGCATAAGACTACCCTGTCTACTGAATGACGCTGGCGGCTGCGAGGATGCAGTTGTCACCGATGCTGCCGCGGCCGGTCCTGCTGCTGCCGAAGCTGAAGCCGCTGCTGATGTAGACACAGAAGTTGACAATTGCCTAGCAGAGGAGCGGAATCCGCCAACAGCGTGAGACTGCTGAGGCGGCGGTTGCGATTTCAGCACAATGGCCGAGCTAGACGCGGCAGCTGCGGTAGCTCCGCCGCCGCCGCCGCCGCCTCCTCGGTTTCTCGGCATAGTAGCGTAGGAATAGGCACTCCTAGACGATAGGAAGCCGCCGTCGCTAGTGCTGGCACCGTCGTCGCCTAAAAGACGCCCATTCGAAGCCGCCCTGGCGTGGTGATAGCCAGGCGGTCGCTGCAGGGTCCGCCGCGACGACGGCGTCCTGGTGAATGAGCGTTCTAGACGGGGACGGCGTTTCAGCTCTTCGGACGCTTGGTGCTCAGTGCGGCCTGAGTAGCGAAACTTTGAGCCTCCGACAATGCCTGGAATTAGGTGTTTTATGGGAGCTTTCTGAACAATTATCTCATAGGATTAGTGGCCTCTATAAGTTCAGGAGATTCAATAGAATAGTTGGATTAAGGATGAGTAGCTTCTCTGATTGACGTGAGGGATTAGTAGCTTCTCTGATTGACGTGAGGGATTAGTAGCTTCTCTGATTGACGTGAGGGATTAGTAGCTTCTCTGATTGACCTGAGGGATCAGTAGCTTCTCTGATTGACCTGAGGGATCAGTAGCTTCTCTGATAGTCCTGAGGGATTAGTAGCTTCTCTGATTGACCTGAGGGATGAGTAGCTTCTCTGATTGACCTGAGGGATTAGTGGCTTCTCAGATTGACGTGAGGGATGAGTAGCTTCTCAGATTGACGTGAGGGATGAGTAGCTTCTCTGATTGACGTGAGGGATTAGTGGCTTCTCAGATTGACGTGAGGGATTAGTGGCTTCTCAGATTGACGTGAGGGATTAGTAGCTTCTCTGATTGACGTGAGGGATGAGTAGCTTCTCTGATTGACGTGAGGGATGAGTAGCTTCTCAGATTGACGTGAGGGATTAGTAGCTTCTCTGATTGACGTGAGGGATGAGTAGCTTCTCAGATTGACGTGAGGGATCAGTAGCTTCTCAGATTGACCTGAGGGATTAGTGGCTTCTCAGATTGACGTGAGGGATTAGTAGCTTCTCAGATTGACGTGAGGGATGAGTAGCTTCTCAGATTGACGTGAGGGATGAGTAGCTTCTCAGATTGACGTGAGGGATGAGTAGCTTCTCTGATTGACGTGAGGGATGAGTAGCTTCTCTGATTGACCTGAGGGATTAGTGGCTTCTCAGATTGACGTGAGGGATTAGTAGCTTCTCAGATTGACGTGAGGGATTAGTAGCTTCTCTGATTGACGTGAGGGATGAGTAGCTTCTCTGATTGACGTGAGGGATGAGTAGCTTCTCTGATTGACGTGAGGGATGAGTAGCTTCTCTGATTGACCTGAGGGATTAGTGGCTTCTCAGATTGACGTGAGGGATTAGTAGCTTCTCAGATTGACGTGAGGGATGAGTAGCTTCTCAGATTGACGTGAGGGATGAGTAGCTTCTCAGATTGACGTGAGGGATTAGTAGCTTCTCAGATTGACGTGAGGGATCAGTAGCTTCTCAGATTGACGTGAGGGATTAGTGGCTTCTCAGCTTGACGTGAGGGATGAGTAGCTTCTCAGATTGACGTGAGGGATGAGTAGCTTCTCAGATTGACGTGAGGGATTAGTAGCTTCTCAGATTGACCTGAGGGATTAGTAGCTTCTCAGATTGACGTGAGGGATGAGTAGCTTCTCAGATTGACGTGAGGGATTAGTAGCTTCTCAGATTGACGTGAGGGATGAGTAGCTTCTCAGATTGACGTGAGGGATTAGTAGCTTCTCAGATTGACCTGAGGGATGAGTAGCTTCTCTGATTGACGTGAGGGATTAGTAGCTTCTCTGATTGACGTGAGGGATTAGTAGCTTCTCTGATTGACCTGAGGGATCAGTAGCTTCTCTGATTGACCTGAGGGATTAGTGGCTTCTCAGATTGACGTGAGGGATTAGTAGCTTCTCAGATTGACGTGAGGGATGAGTAGCTTCTCAGATTGACGTGAGGGATGAGTAGCTTCTCAGATTGACGTGAGGGATTAGTAGCTTCTCAGATTGACGTGAGGGATCAGTAGCTTCTCAGATTGACGTGAGGGATTAGTGGCTTCTCAGCTTGACGTGAGGGATGAGTAGCTTCTCAGATTGACGTGAGGGATGAGTAGCTTCTCAGATTGACGTGAGGGATTAGTAGCTTCTCAGATTGACCTGAGGGATTAGTAGCTTCTCAGATTGACGTGAGGGATGAGTAGCTTCTCAGATTGACGTGAGGGATTAGTAGCTTCTCAGATTGACGTGAGGGATGAGTAGCTTCTCAGATTGACGTGAGGGATTAGTAGCTTCTCAGATTGACGTGAGGGATGAGTAGCTTCTCAGATTGACGTGAGGGATGAGTAGCTTCTCTGATTGACCTGAGGGATGAGTAGCTTCTCAGATTGACGTGAGGGATGAGTGGCTTCTCTGATTGACCTGAGGGATGAGTAGCTTCTCTGATTGACCTGAGGGATCAGTAGCTTCTCAGATTGACCTGAGGGATCAGTAGCTTCTCAGATTGACCTGAGGGATTAGTAGCTTCTCTGATTGACCTGAGGGATCAGTAGCTTCTCTGATCGACCTGAGGGATTAGTGGCTTCTCTGATTGACCTGAGGGATCAGTAGCTTCTCAGATTGACCTGAGGGATCAGTAGCTTCTCTGATCGACCTGAGGGATTAGTGGCTTCTCTGATTGACCTGAGGGATTAGTAGCTTCTCAGATTGACCAGAGGGATTAGTAGCTTCTCTGATTGACCTGAGGGATCAGTAGCTTCTCTGATCGACCTGAGGGTTTTGTGGCTTCTCTGATTGACCTGAGGGTTTTGTGGCTTCTCTGATTGACCTGAGGGATTAGTGGCTTCTCTGATTGACCTGAGGGATTAGTAGCTTCTCTGATCGACCTGAGGGATAAGTAGCTTCTCAGCTTGACCTGAGGGATTAGTGGCTTCTCTGATTGACCTGAGGGATTAGTGGCTTCTCTGATTGACCTGAGGGATTAGTAGCTTCTCTGATCGACCTGAGGGATTAGTAGCTTCTCAGCTTGACCTGTACCTTCCCTAACTGAGACTTCTCTGATATTTCGGTATAAGAAGATGCAGAATCATACACAGCTCACCCAGGATAGCCCCTGACTGCTGTGGCGGTGGTGGCCGATGCAGCCTAAAGAAGGCGTGATGCTCAACGCAAGTCTGCCACAGCCATTTGCAAGCCCTGCTGCTAACCAGGCCGTAGGTTAGAGTCTGAGCAGCGCCAGTGGAATCTCGAACAGACAATAAGAAATTCTTGCGCTTGAAACTGATCTTGAGCAGGCTTAGCCAGGAGTACAGGTGCAGTCGTTGGGTGCCGCGGAACACCGCTACACCGGACGCATTGACGCCAACTTGCATTTCAGTTTTCTCAGCGTCCTTGGATGGTTTTGATTAAAACAAATTTAATAATATTGCTATTATTAGCCTTAGTAATAAAATAGCATTTATTCTACACTTACAGTCACATGGAATAGGAAGCAGCCATAGTGCTCTAGCTGTCTGGCAGTGTGGAGAAAGCTCAACTCGGCGCACGCAGGAGTTAAGCTTCTGTTGAGAAAGCAAGAGAAATTATTAAATGCTGACTAACTACTTTAAGTAGCGTTGATAACAAACTTAAAGTGTTTACGATTTAAAAAATATTTACAAATACTGCGAATAAAGCAAAAATTTAGGAGCCATAAGGATCTATGATATTTGAAATCCCGCCTTGAGGATCTAGGATACTGGAAATCATGGTTTGAGGATCTAGCTAGGATACTGGAAATCCCATCTAGAGGATCTAGGATACTGGAAATCCCATCTAGAGGATCTAGGATACTGGAAATCCCATCTAGAGGATCTAGGATACTGGAAATCCCATCTAGAGGATCTAGGATACTGGAAATCCCATCTAGAGGATCTATGATATTTGAAATCCCGCCTTGAGGATCTAGGATACTGGAAATCCCATCTAGAGGATCTAGGATACTGGAAATCCCATCTAGAGGATCTAGGATACTGGAAATCCCATCTAGAGGATCTAGGATACTGGAAATCCCATCTAGAGGATCTAGGATACTGGAAATCCCATCTAGAGGATCTAGGATACTGGAAATCCCATCTAGAGGATCTAGGATACTGGAAATCCCATCTAGAGGATCTAGGATACTGGAAATCCCATCTAGAGGATCTAGGATACTGGAAATCCCATCTAGAGGATCTAGGATACTGGAAATCCCATCTAGAGGATCTAGGATACTGGAAATCCAATCTAGAGGATCTAGGATACTGGAAATCCCGCCTTGAGGATCTAGGTAGGATACTGGAAATCCCATCTAGAGGATCTAGGATACTGGAAATCCCGCCTTGAGGATCTAGGTAGGATACTGGAAATCCCATCTAGAGGATCTAGGATACTGTAAATCCCATCTAGAGGATCTAGGATACTGGAAATCCCGCCTTGAGGATCTAGGTAGGATACTGGAAATCCCATCTAGAGGATCTAGGATACTGGAAAACTAAATATATTAAGACAATTTAGGAATCGGAAAATCCCAAGTCTGGGAATTTAGTCTAGGAAACTGAATAAAAAAATAATTTAAAAGACAAATATAATATGTAGAACTTTCAATCCAGCAGAGTATGACAGAAAATAAAAAAAATCTGCTTTAAGCATAGTTATAGGATATAAAAAGTTCTTGATCAATTTTCAATTTAGTCATGTTATGACTGCTACAGGCATTGATATCAATTGTTTTGATTGATAGCACTTGCAGCAGCTTCGATCATGACAATTAAACAAACAGTTCAGTAAATTCTAATTGTTGAATTTCAGGCAAACATCAGTATTGCAATTTTGAGCTGCAAAACAAACTTATTAAACAATTTGCTCAATGAAATTCATGAATTTGCCATCAACTCATTAATCTTGTCACGTTATGACTGCTGGGAGCAATTTGATTTTGGTGGTCATTCCAAGCAGCTTCGAGCGTGACTCGAGAGGTAGAAATTAGTTATTTGTATTACTATAATATTGAAATATTGTCCCATAGCAACGAGAGATTAGACCCTGTAAGGATGCATTCTATATAGAACAAGACCATTGTGACTCTTACTACATGGTTGCTAATGACACTCTGTATGAATGCTTTCATAAGCAACAGTAATAATAATAATAACATAATTGCAGGAGGGCTGCGGGCAATGGCACATCATTTGGTGACACTAGACCCGCAGCCAGCGAGGAGGCAATTCTGCCCAATTTGCTGACTCCTGAGCACACACGCACACAGGTGTGTACATCTGGTCTAACTTTCTTATAGTCAGGCTGTATACACTTTCACTGTACCCTGAAGGTTGGCCCTAGAGGGCGTAAATTGCACGACAAGCCCCGAGCCTTCTCTCCGCGGCTGCGCCCCAAATCAGTCGTGCTTAGAGAGACATTGGTGCGAAAGGTAAACGAGTTAATCGCTCTGCCACTCAACCCCATTAGCAACCATAAATAAAAATTTATATTGATAATAATAATTGATTACACCTGCCCCAACGGGGCCAGATGTGCAGCCGGCAGCACAGCCGCAGCTATGGCTGTCCTAGCCAGCCATCTAGCCATCTGAAGGCTGCGTACGGCTGTTCAGTCCGTGGACTGGGGGGACGCCACACCCACGTCCAATTATCCCAGCTGATGCTGGTACCCATTTAACAGCTGGGTGAACTGAAGCAATGCAAAGTTAATTGTCTTGCTAAAGGACACAAATTGTTCTAGTGGGAATCGAACCCCCGACCTTCAAGTCGTGAGTCCGACGCCCTAACTAATAGGCTACAACCATAAATACAGTTGCTAATGATACTCTGTAAAATTGTTTACATTAGCAACCAGATCTCCAAGACTAAAAACGGTTTAATGGTTATTGGTACAAATGCTTTCATTGTCAACCAGATCAAATGCTAAATTGATAAATAATTATCCTTACCTGTGCTTCTGATGCAGCAGGGCTACATCTTTTTCAAATGCCGGAGTCTGTCCAGTCAGGAATCTAAAATCACCAGCATAGCCATCTTTGTGCTGCTCTGGATTATAGTCGCCAAGTTCAGACTGCAGCGCATAGCTAGCCAGCAGGGCGGCAGTGTCGTAGGGACAAATTAGCCGACCAGTTAGTAGGTCCCTCTTCAATTGTAAAAAGAAATGATAGCGCGTGTACTCCTCCTGTAGGCGGGACGGATCCGAGGCGTAGAATTTCACGCCGAAATGAAAATTGTAGGGCGGCGGCACTGCAACAGTTTTGAGGGGCATTTGGATGGCTGAGATGAGATGGCCCTCACCATCTATCTTCCTCGCCCTAGCCATCTATCTTCCTCGCCCTAGCCATTTATCTTGCTCGCCCTAGCCATCTATCTTCCTCGCCCTAGCCATCTATCTTCCTTGCCCTAGCCATCTATCTCCCTCGCCCTCACCATCTATCTTCCTTGCCCTAGCCATCTATCTTCCTCGCCCTACCCATCTATCTTCCTCGCCCTACCCATCTATCTTCCTCGCCCTAGCCATCTATCTTCCTCGCCCTAGCCATCTATCTTGCTCGCCCTAGCCATCTGTCTTCTTCGCCCTAGCCATCTATCTTGCTCGCCCTAGCCATCTATCTCCCTCGCCCTCACCATCTATCTTCCTTGCCCTAGCCATCTATCTTCCTTGCCCTAGCCATCTATCTTCCTTACCCTAGCCATCTATCTTCCTCGCCCTAGCCATCTATCTTCCTCGCCCTAGCCATCTATCTTCCTCGCCATCACCATCTATCTTCCTTGCCCTAGCCATCTATCTTGATATTCGCTCCACTTTTTCATTCCTATATGCCAAGAGAAAAAGTAAACGAAACAATACTTTTCCTACCATGCTTTAGTTGTTTTCGCAACGGCTTAGTTGGGTCTAGCCAGCGCTGCAAGAAATAAAGAAGTATAAATAAAGTATAACAAAACGGAACAATCGAATAGACGAAATAAATCAAAGCAAACTCACTCGAGAATTCGGTTCATCCTGATACTCGAGACCGAAATAGTCTCTTTCAAGCAGTTCTAAATATTCAAACACAGAGTCAAGCAGGGCTTGACCCTTGCATTTTCTCTAAAATTGGACAATGGCGTCTTGTTAAATGCAGAAAAGTTAACAGGTTAACTAAAAAAACATTTTTTTCATTAACGAAATAGAGAAACTAACGACGAACTTTAAACGAAAAGAACGAATAAAAAATTAACCTATGCTAATTTCTACAATAGTTAATGTATGACCATTTACACCATGAAGCTTGACTCAAATTAATGAATGTTCGTCGAGCAAATATTTATTAAACCAATGGTCACTTGATGAGTTAATTTAGTCACAATTTGACTGCGAAGGGCACTTATATTGTAGCAAATTCTGGCAGCTTCGAGTGTGACAAATAAAAATTTAAACAGCAAAACAACAAAACAGCCCACACACAAATATGAAAGTCGCAACTCACGTCGACATCAAACGAGGTGTGTGTATCGTCTAGAAAGACAACGATACACCTGACCTGATTAGCGGGCTCCTGCCTGCTAGCAGCCTCAGTTCTGGCTACGTGGTAACTGCCTATGAAGCGGAACGACATGGCCTGACATCCTAAACTATGTGACCGCCTGCAATTTCAGATGTCGTGCCATTTTTAATTCAAATTTAATTCATTTATTATAACTCCTATTGCCAACATAAATAAGTACCTGAGAAATATGGTAACCAAATATATTTATTTCAATAAATCATCCTTCGCATCACATTGTAATACTTGTGAGATTGTGTGTATCTTTTTGTTTTGAACAACTGCCAAGGTAGGAGGCAGGATGATTGACAGCTTTGTGACTTCAAAGAGAGCAACAATTGGTCCTGCATTTGGAACAGTAACAAGGGCCCATTGGAAGGGGATTTTTACTTGGGGGAAATAGAAAATTGAGCTATATCTGTTGGTTTCTAATGAAATATAATAAACTATGTTCCATTAGACCGATGTGTCTTTATTATTATGTGTATTATTATTTTTTGCCATGAGGTTTATTGTTACATTCAGCAATCTGTGTTTTTATTGTTTTAGCTGATTTATAATTTTAGATATGCCATTATAAATTTTGTTATATCTAGACCTGGTTAGGCATAGCCACTGCTAGCTAGTCCAGTGTCATTTTAATAAAAGCCACATGTTACAAGTTAACATATGATTGCCTGCTTATTTTTATCTTTGCAAATTATCAAGCTTCTAGCGGCCTAGCCTAACAAGGTCTAGAATAAAAGTTGCATTGCTGATTGGAAATTATATAAAGCCATAGACCCATTTAGTTTTAGGCTATTTTAGTAACAGCAATTATTTTTAATTAAAATTGGCTTTAGCTAAAATTATATAATATAGTTAGCAAGTTAATAGGCCTAGCTTTAATAAAATAGTTTATGACCTTAATTGTCAATAATAATATTGATCTAATCAGCTAAACAACCAACCGCACTACCCTTGTTATCACCTATACTATACTGAATGGAAACATCAAGTATCTTTAAATAAAAAAAGTTGATCTACAACTTGTAGAGAATTTGTAAATTCTAACAAATTCTAACTGCGTGATCTAAGTCTTTTTATTGAACATTTTACAATCTGTAAACTATGATTATAACTTGATCTAAGAAAAATACTCCTACAAAATCCTAGATTAATATTTTATACTGTTTTGTGTCAAATATTAGTTATTTGATATATATATTTATACATATATATATTCTCCCTCATGGCCCTAGGGAGCCCTATGGTCTTATTGCCCTAGATTGTGGCATGAATTTATTCAAGTTTGAATTGGCACCAAATATGTTATTATTAAGTATAAGTTTTCAACTATAAATGGTAGTATAGCTTAACATTTAGATTTAAGTTTTTTAAAACTATGGAAGAACAGAACTGGCTAAAACAGAAACTGTACAAAAGCAGATTTGGTACTAATTTAAACTCAATTTAAATGCCACAAACTAGGATATTGCCAGTATTCTAAATTATACTATGAAACAAGACATTTTATTAAACAATTTAATCTAGTTCAGAAAAAAGTAGCTAGATTAAAAAAGCCGCTAATTGATATAAGAAGACCCAGCATTAGTAAAAATGTAAACAATCAAGTCTTAAGCTAGTTAAGACTTAAAGACGATGACGCATATCCAAATATAATATCTAAGGTTTGTATATAATTTCTAGACATGGCATAAATAGATAGGGCTCAACAGATATACATTTTATATTGGACAAAAATAATTTACTGTATTTGCTATTCGCAGTGCTTATTCCCAAGGTACCATAGAAATAATTGTTGTCTTATTCCTACAGTACTATGGGAATAATTTCCTGCTTATCCTCAACCTCATGGCATACTGACGAGATAGCTGTCCTTTCTTCAACATATTCTGTAGGAATAATTTCTTGCTTATCAGCATGGCACACTGACGAGATAGCTGTCCTATTCTCAACATATTCCGTGGGAATAATTTCCTGCTTATCCACATGGCACACTGACAAGATAGCATCCTATCTTATAACTGTCCTATGCCACCATATTTTGGTTAACTAATTGCAAAAGAATTCAGAAAAATTTAATTTGTTTACTTGCCCAAAAAACCCAAAAAAGAAAAGAAAATTGCAGTCACTATAGATGATGATAAGACAGCTATCTTGTCAGTGTGTGTGGATAAGCAGGAATATCTGTGTGGATAAGCAGGAAATTATTCCCATGGAATATGTTGAAGATAGGACAGCTATCTCATCAGTGTGCAGTGCAGATAAACAGGAAATTATTCCCACTACAGTAGGAATAGGACAAAAATATTTCTACTGTACTGTGGGGATAAGCACTGCCTTAATAATAATAATAATTGTAGGAGGGCTGCGGGCAATGGCACATCATTTGGTGACACTAGGCTAGACCCACAGGCGCAGCCAGCAAGGAGGCAATTCTACCCATTCCGCTGACTCCTGAGCACACACACCTGTAGATACTGTACACAGGCACACACTCAGGGTAGATGTGTAGATAGATGTGTACATCTACCCTGTCTTTCTCATTGTCAGGCAGTGTATATTTCACTGTGCCTTGGAGGTTGGCCCTCAAGGGGCACTGCCTTTGTTATTGACTTATTGGCAAATTGAACAGTAGGCCTAATTGACAAATCAGCTAAAAAAGTACCTATCCTAAAATACTAAATAATAGAGGAAAATCCATCAGCATGTGAATGTGATATGTGAATTGTTTTTATTAAATACTAAAGAGCTAGCATTAGTAATAAAACAATAACTAATAATAAAGGATAATAAGGAATAGGCCTAGCCAGGCTCCAGGATATAGGCCTATAAAAAACGATTAGGACAAAAATTAAAATAAGGTTTTGATTGATGAAATATAACACATAAGTGTCCCTGTTCTAGACCTAACGACATAACATACATTAATTTTTAGACTTTTAGACATTTTAGGTAGAAGTCGAAGTAGGACTTGTGGACGCAAAGCAATATTTCTTATAGGCCTAACTTGTTATTTATCAGGATGAGTAAATATTTGAATCGATTTGACTTTTCCAGCACTTTCCAGTTTTTTGTTACTAATAGCGACTTATATAGCCATGTTTTAGTAACCATAGGAATCAAAGAATGAAGGTCGAAGTTAAAAGAAATTTTTCTCACCATGGAATTCGCGAATCTTTTCCGTTAAGTTAAAAAGAGCTGATAGTTAAAGCAAAGCGAAACAAAATATTTTTCGTAGTTATTTATAAAATGTTCATAAACTTTAAGTTTAAAGTTTTTCTATTTTTATTACTTGTATTCTTTAGAAAAAAATCAACGTTTCAAAAATATGACGTCTCAGAGACCTGTGCAATTTGGCATTGCGTCTAAAGTATTTTAGAACGCACTGATAGTTAATACAGTACAGAATACATATGGAAAGAACAGCGATGCCGTCGGAATAACTTCTAATATAGGCTCTAGCCACAGAATCTCTTACGAAGTCTTATATTTTCACCAAGGACGGAGCACTTAAACTATATACTAGACTTCAATGCTAACAAAGTTGATACTCGACATGGTCCTTCAGGTTTAATTGTAGATGTACGCTAAAATGTACTGTTTATTGTTTGAAGGTGTGGTAGGTAGGGCCTACTTAAATATAAGTTCTTTAATTATTTTAAAAATCATTCAGATGATTCTGATGATGATATTCACACGCCTAGATTGTTTCCGATCGATGCTCTGATCGGTGCCCCAGCTTCCGTGATTTTTATAACACGTACTTAATAAGTAAACCTTACAGCACATGACAATATAGCTCTGTTTCAAACAAAACAATTCATTAAAAAATGATTATAGCTTAGGGTAATTAGAATTTTTTAATTTAATTCGCTTTCGAGGCTTCATGCGTATAATCAATTAATTAAGCAAGGTGCTTTTATGCCAAAATGGTCATATTATATATATGGACTTGGCACTACAGAGTTTTTATTCTGCAAAATATTATTAGTAAAGAAAAAAAGCGCAGCACACAAAAACATTGACAATTAGCTATCAAATACCTATTTTGTAAAATCATATTACGGAATATATTATGGTCTTATAAGCTAGTGTTGCATTTGTAAAAAGACAAAAAAAATAAGCTGCAATGCGTAATTTTCTCGATGACCTAAGCAATAAAATCGACATAAGGCGCAATTAAAACAATCCGAGTTGGATGTGTAAAAAATATTTCATTTCGTATCATAATTTAGAAACAATAGTATAATATGTGATAAGTTATATGGCAGGCAAGCCGATCAGTCTTGGGCATAGAAAATAATTGATAATGGGCGTACTTTAGATTGCGTAATGTATTTCGGTTGTATTTCTTGCGTAACTTTTTCGCGTACAGAAATTATGGACGAGCGTACATATGTGCTAGTTATTTATGCCAGAATAATGCTTATAATCTAATTACGCAACTCAGCTAACTAAACTATATCATTGCTATAATCAAATATACGGTAGTTATAGCTCTTTTTTAAACTTATTTTCGAATGAGAATCGTGAAAATCGTTAATATGATAATAGACCATCGGACCAGTTGGCACACATGAAAAAATTCTAAGTATGTCTCTGCATTGCCGACAGCTCAGATGAGGTCCTCCAAAAACAGCAAAGAAAAAATATTAAAAAGTTCAGAAAATTTGTCGATGAGAAAAAAGAGGCCATATGCGGTAAATCCAGGATGCTTAAAAATGTCACGATTGCAAATGCAACAACTGCTTTAAAGCCTGCGTTGCCGACATCTGCCAAGACGACGACCTTGGTGGACACTCGGCAATGGACGGACTGCAACCGGAAGCTGTTGAGCAGTCTTCCTGTATTGAGTCGCCTACAAGAGTTTCCTCAGTCTGTACTGCAGTCAGCCAATCCTCTGGTGGAGAAGGCAAATCTTCAGCTCTCGGCGGCTCGTGAAGCCTTCCAGACGCCAGCAGCAGCGGCGGCGGCGTAATCGACTTTCGACCACTCGTCGATGTTGTTGACGCCTTTGTTGACCAGTTAGGTGACTTTCTTTGCTGCTGCTGTTTTTTCCATCCTTGCTGCTGTTGCTGTTGCTGAAGCTGCTGCAGCTGCTGTTGTTGTTGCTGCCGTTGCTGACGAGTCCAATTCGGTCTGTCGATGGTGTTACCTTGATTCGGATGAGGAACAGTCTTCACGGCGGCTGCATAGCTCTTCACTGAGCCATCAGGGATAACTTGTTGAATCGGGTCCTGCGAGCGATAGCTGCTTTTGCTGATACTTCCCATGTCGTTGATGGTATGTTTTTTTGTCTTTTTTGAACTGATAATCCTTTTACTCACAATTGTATGTCAGACTTTTGATGCCGGCATGTTATGCTGCTAATTGGAGGGCTTGACAGAAGATATGCTCCCATTTATATAACGGCTGCACACGTCTACTGAGCTCTCGTCAGGTCTATTTTTGGGCAAGGAAATTCCGCGGCTTTGCATGGTGATGGTAAGTACGTGTGTCATGTGACATTTTAGAGAAATTTTAGAGAAAAATAGTTGACTTGCGCTACCAGTCTATTTCGTCATGGTCTAAATTTAGCTATGCTGAAATCGCAGCGAACTGCGACCAAAGATATGAGAGTACATTTGTTGGGCACGTACAGAAAAATGTCTAAAAATAGAACTGAATCACGTGAACATTTGTGTTCCTACATAGAAAGGAGGGGCAGACTGTATGTGACAGCAAATCAGCTATAGATGAACAGAAAGTGAGAATTATTTCTATTTCGTCGCTATAGCTAATATGGTACCCTATGAGACGGTACCAAAAATGCCTTTTCATATCATGCCCTAAACAATTTTTTGTCAAAAAAAATTCTACCCACAAAATGTCGCCATGAAACCATGCGGTGAAAATTAAGATGTATATGGTGGACTTTTACCAAAATCAGTCATTCGGTTTGGGAGCTTTCGTAAAATAGGCAGCGGGTATTTGGTCTTTCCCCATGGGAAAAATAACGACTTTCTACTGTCAACAGCCTGTTTTGAGCATAATGATTAATTAAAACCAACGGACTTGGTCTTAACATATGCTCAACAATGTCTAAAGCTGCGTGCCTGCATGACAGTCGTCCAATTTACCAACCCGATTGTCTTAAGAAATTTCTAGAAGTGTCCTGAAAAATCTGCTATTTGTTTACTGTTTATACTACTGATAGTAGGGTAGGCTGCATCTGTTTACAAAGCAGAATAAAATCAATAACTTAAAAACGCGTTTGCCTCTCGCGCCAAGGCTTCTCAGCTCAATTTTGCGATGATTAATTAATTTGGGCTACAGCCACGAAGAGAGGGCTTAAGACGGGGCTTGCCGTGCAATTTACGCCATTGACGATAGGAAAGTCAGGGCAGATGTACACACCTGTGTGCCTGCGTACAGTATCTGTGTGCGTGTGTGCTCAGGAGTCAGCGGAATGGGCAGAATTGCCTCCTCGCTGGCTGCGGGTCTACTGTCGCCAAATAATGCAAAATATGATTACTTTTTTGCGAAAGTACATCCTGATAACGATCTTATTATTTGCCATTCAATCATGCATTTATGTATTATTCTAATTGCAGTTTTTAGATATTTTAAGCGCCTAATATTTTAGATATTTATTTGTTAAAGTACTTCCGATTACCAAGCAGATGCATATAGATGAATAGCAATGTTTGTGCAGTGCAAAGAAGAATACAATTATATTAAAAACGAAGTCAGTTTAACAAAATAGAAAATTATGGTAGATCCAAATGTTTTATAATCATTTATCAACTTCTGTGTTATGAATAAAATAAGATTGTTGAAAATAAGATTCAATAATATTATTCGATTCTTATTAGTTTGTCTGTGGATACATTTCGTCCAGGAGTAGATTATCTTATCAACGAAAATGTCTTTAAACTGAGTTACTTCTATATTCCATAAAAAGGTAACTGCCTGAATGAATTTTTAAAGAAAAATAAAACATTATTTTATCTTACACAATTTATATGAACTGACAGGTCGCATGTTTCAAGCTGATATCCTAAAAATCTGACTCGACATCATAAATGATCATCCTTTTTCGTTCTCAATTTTTGTCCTCAATTTTGACATTGATTTAAAACGAGATATGTCAATATCTTTGTAAAAATTGAATGTCTAATATCTAGAAATATTTGTTATTCGCAAATTTTCAACGATAAAATTATACCTGCTTTGTGATAACCAAACCACAAACTCACTCCTCGAATGTACGTCATAAGCGTAAGCACGAACAACAACCTCACTCCTTGAATGTACATTAGCCATGGGGATAGAAAGTACAGCGCTAATTGCACATGTACAGTTTTACTACGCAAGAGAAAAAGAACTGATTGACGTTGTACATGTAGGTCGATTGTGAGGAACAATTATTCATTACTAAATTTCCAAGAACCGAACAAACAAATAATCCATAGGGTCCAGTGACTGAATTAAACAAATAATACGCGTAAAACGATCAAATCTGATTTTCAAACGAAAAAAAAGAATTTTTTGTTTGATTTTAAGAGTCCCAAAGAAAATGACAAATAAAAAACTAGCTAAATTCATTTTTTTGGAAAACGCAGACTAAAAGACAAGAACGAGAAACAAGCAGACAAGAGAGGTAGCGCGAAACACAGAACACAAAACAGACCTTGAAGGTTAAATCAAGACTTGATTGTAGAATTATCCAAAACGTGTCAGTTCTCGCATACTTCTAACATTAGAACTGTCCAAATTTCATTCTGATTCCCTCAGTGTCTTCCCATTCAAAACGCTCACCAGCCTTCCAGCATACTAAAAAACACCCACCTCACTCCCTGCCCAATAAGAAACACCCGCCTCTCACCCTGCCTATAAAAGCACCCACCTCACGCCCTGCCCGCCAAGAAAAATCCACCTCACTCCCTGCCCATTAAAAATCACCCGCCTCTCTCTCTGCCTATAAAAACACCCACCTCACTCCCCAACCACTTAGAAACATTTACTTCACCTTAACCCAAGCCAAATTTTCTCTGTACTATTTTTATCGATAGAGAATGACAGTCACAATATAAAAGCAAACATCACACAAACTGTTCCTGTTCAGACTCGTCCACATCCTCTGGCAGGCAGGACACGGCCACCAGCTTGCCGCTAGACAGCTCGGCGGAGTCGCCGACGCTGCGCCGTTTGTCCAGCTTTGTTTCCCTCTTGTCTATCAGCTGTTTTCTCTCATCATCATCGTCTGTGTCCGGATCCTGAGCAGACTCAGGGGCCGTTGTCTTGTTGTTGACTGCGGTGTTGTCCACTGTGGCCTTGTTGTCCATGGACGCCGCCTCCTCCTTTCCTTTTGAGTTCTCTTCGACTTTAGACGAGTCAAGCTCGGCTGTCGCCTTCTCGGCGTTGTCAATCGATGGTTTCTCAGTTGCGGCTGCAGCGGCGGCGGCAGCGGCGGCGGCAGCAGCGGCAGCAGCGGCCAGCGACTCCTCCTGCTTCTCCAGCCGGGTCCCGGTGGTCGGCGGTCGCGCAGCCGGCGGCGGCAGCTGCGAATGTTGCCGATTGTTGCGTCGCATTAGGCCGTTGATTGCGGCAGCCTTGTCTTCGCCGACTCCTTTGTCGACGTGTCGCTGGATGTACTTTTTGTTGCCACCCTGACCGTAGCGACCGCCTTGGTTGGAATTAGTCAAATCCTTTGTCATGATCTTCATGTACTTGTTCTCCTTCATCTGGTTCTGCATATACTTGTAGTAGGTGTTGAAGTTGTTGCCGATAATTGGGATAGCTAGACCAGTCACGATGCAACCTGTGGGTCAACGATGCAACGGTTTTAAGGTATGCCAACTGTTTCATTAACTACCAGACTATGTCATTGACTTCCAGAATATGTCATTAACTACCAGACTGTGTCATTAATTACCAGAGTGTGTCATTAATTACCAGACTCTGCGTCTTTAATTACCAGACTGTCATTAATTACCAGACTGTCATTAATTACCAGACTGTCATTGATTACCAGACTGTGTCATTGGCTTCCTGACTGTGTCATTAGCTTCCTGACTATGTCATTAGCTTCCTGACTGTGTCATTAGCCTCCTGACTGTGTCAATAGCTTCATTGATGTGTAATTAGCTTCATTGATGTGTCATTGGCTTCCTGACTGTGTCATTAGCTTCATTGATGTGTAATTAGCTTCATTGATGTGTCATTAGCTTCCTGACTGTATCATTGGCTTCCTGACTGTGTCATTAGCTTCCTGACTGTGTCATTAGCTTCCTGACTGTGTCATTAGCTTCCTGAGTGTGTCATTAGCTTCCTTGATATGTCATTAGCTTCATTAATGTGTCATTGGCTTCCTGGCTGTGCCATTAGCTTCCTAGTCACAACAAGCGTCTATTGCAGTGGCTACTATAGTCAAGTCAAGCAGCATTAGTCAACCCCAATTTGAGCTGCTTTTGAGCTTGGCCAGTTTGGGTCAAGTGGTTTGCTCGCACTTAAAATATGTACTTTTCCTCTGTCCCTGTCCAGAGCTCGTTGCTGAGGTTCATAAAAAATGCAGGTTTAATTTGTTATTGACAATGATGGAACCATATCAACGTTAGCTTAGATCATCGCTTTGATCCGTGCTTAAGACATGAAAAAACTAAGAAAATGAATAAACTGAAAACCAGTTTATTCCATTATGATCTGAGGGAGTGACATCAATTTATCTTAAGGGAGTGAAAATAATTATATGATGATGATTGCATGGTGACATTGGTGATTGTAGATAGTGACATTGGTGATTGTAGATAGT
The DNA here is from genome assembly GCA_950097015.1 of Macrostomum hystrix. Classification (NCBI taxonomy): domain Eukaryota; kingdom Metazoa; phylum Platyhelminthes; family Macrostomidae; genus Macrostomum; species Macrostomum hystrix. The sequence continues at coordinate 26,860,439 of CATNEN010000038.1, forward strand.
GACATTGGTGATTGTAGATAGTGACATTGGTGATTGTAGCGAGTGACATTGGTGATTGTAGATTGTGACAATGGTGATTATAGAGAGTGACATTGGTGATTGTAGATAGTGACATAGGTGATTGTAGATAGTGACATAGGTGATTATAGAGAGTGACATTGGTGATTATAGATAGTGACATAGGTGATTGTAGATAGTGACATAGGTGATTATAGAGAGTGACATTGGTGATTATAGAGAGTGATATTGGAGATTGTAGCGAGTGACATTGGTGATTGTAGATAGTGACATTGGTGATTGTAGCGAGTGACATTGGTGATTGTAGATAGTGACATTGGTGGTTGTAGATAGTGACAATGGTGGTTGTAGATAGTGACATTGGTGATTGTAGAGAGTGACATTGGTGATTGTAGCGAGTGACATTGGAGATTGTAGCGAGTGACATTGGTGATTGTAGAAAGTGACATTGGTGATTGTAGCGAGTGACATCGGTGATTGCAGATAGTGACAATGGTGATTGTAGATAGTGACAATGGTGATTGTAGCGAGTGACATTGGAGATTGTAGATAGTGACATTGGTGATTGTAGCGAGTGACATTGGAGATTGTAGATAGTGACATTGGTGATTGTAGATAGTGACATTGGTGATTGTAGATAGTGACATTGGTGATTGTAGCGAGTGACATTGGTGATTGTAGCGAGTGACATTGGTGATTGTAGCGAGTGACATTGGTGATTGTAGCGAGTGACATTGGTGATTGTAGCGAGTGACATTGGTGATTGTAGATAGTGACATTGTGATCGTTAGAGTGTGGACACTGAATTGTGCCGAAATTGTCGAGAAATATTTAACAATTAAGGGAAGATAAGGGAAAAATGTGAAACTTGTTCTTATTTCTGTTGGCATTTTTGCAGTAGTAACTCCTAGTAAATAGCTATTTCACATCCTGAAAAACTAGTTTTCTGTTTTACCCTCTACAATAAACAAATAGCAAAAGTTAAAGGGATAAGTTTCACTTCGCGCCGTAATTACGAGTAGTTTATCGAGCGGAGTGTAAAAAAATCTAGCGAAATAAATTATTTTTCAAACCACTAACAACTACGCCCTAACCAACCCACGGTGAATAAGCAGACCAGCTGCTGCTGCTGCTGCTGTTGCTGCTGTTGCTGCTGCTAGGAAGTGAAGGCCAGTGATATAGGCCAGCACGCAATAACTAATTATATTTTTTCACAACCGAATCTTGCCAGTCTGATCCCATCCCTCCCTTCGGTTGTTCATTTGGCAGACACCAGCCAGCAGCCCTTAGTTTGGAATTGCGTTGCTATAGCAACTAGTTCGTCAACTTATATTTTGAGAAGCAGCAAGTGAGCAAAATACGAAAAAGCACATCGCGTGCCTTGAGGTTTGGGGAATAGGCATTCATTGCCTTGTTGGCAAAGTGGAGGGGAATCCGGTTCTGAGCTGCCAGACTGAGAATTTAACTTCGGGATGAGATAAAAAGTCACAGAAAAATAATGATATACTAGTTTCGAGTGAGATGAGATCTGAATGAGATGAGATCTGAATGAGATGAGATCCGTATGAGATGAGATATGAATGAAATGAGATCCGTATGAGATGAGATCTGAATGAGATGAGATCTGAATGAGATGAGATCCGTATGAGATGAGATCTGAATGAGATGAGATCCGTATGAGATGAGATATGAATGAGATAAGTTCTGAATGAGATGAGATATGAATGAAATGAGATCTGAATGAGATGAGATCTGAATGAGATGAGATCTGAATGAGATGAGATCTGAATGAGATGAGATCTGAATGAGATGAGATCTGAATGAGATGAGATCTGAATGAGATGAGATCCGTATGAGATGAGATATGAATGAAATGAGATCTGAATGAGATAAGATCTGAATGAGATGAGATCTGAATGAGATAAGTTCTGAATGAGATGAGATCTGAATGAGATGAGATCTGAATGAGATGAGATCTGAATGAGATGAGATCCGTATGAGATGAGATATGAATGTGATAAGATCTGAATGAGATGAGATCTGAATGAGATGAGATCCGTATGAGATGAGATATGAATGTGATAAGATCTGAATGAGATGAGATCTGAATGAGATGAGATCTGAATGAGATGAGGTCCGTGTGAGATGAGATATCGATTAGATGCAATAATTGACATATATTATTTGAGATTGGTGAATGGCATATCATAAAAATATTAGCTAAATTGTTAATTAACAATAGGGATAAATTAGAAGCTGTCAGGACTATGATCTTCATTAACATTTGAGTTCAACAGGCCCAAAAGAAACACGAGCTAAATGGTTGAAATCCCATCATAAATGTGGCATGAGATACAGTGGATCAAAGATAATATTCTATTGATTGATGGCATCCCAGTCTCTATTTTCCCACTGACTGAATGAAACCCCATGCTTCCATGACGAAGAAACGTCTGAGTTTTATTTTCCAATACAAAATGCAATTCGAGAGACTGAATATAACAGGGCGAATGGATGCCCGACAAGTGTGAGGTAGGTAGATTTCTAGACAGATGCCAGAAAGCAGATCAGATCTTTGAATGCTTCTAGGGAGAAGGCAGATAATACTGAAGCTAGAAACTGCCTTCAGCCCATCGCTCATACATCATCAAAGAAATATTGTGCAGCATTGCAAGGCACTCGACTGCAAAGGAAAATACAGCGATGGAAAGTGTGCAATTAAAAATGGTTCGATTCGCACAAAAAAGTATTTTAACGAGTTAATCTACACCTAATAATTAATCAGAAGCTAACTACAACTTCCCGCCACTCACCAGCAATCAGATAAATGATTTCGCTCGTTACTCAATTGGCCTTATCTTACCCCCCACTCGCAATCTCGCCTTTATCTCACCCTTCTCTCACTCTCAATCTCACCCTTCTCTCGCTCTCAGTCTCATCCTTCTCTCACTCTCAGTCTCACCCTTCTCTCACTCTCAATCGCATCCTTCTCTCACTCTCAATCTCATCCTTCTCTCACTCTCAATCGCATCCTTCTCTCACTCTCAATCTCACCCTTCTCTCACTCTCAATCTCACCCTTCTCTCACTCTCAATCTCACCCTTCTCTCACTCTCAATCTCACCCTTCTCTCACTCTCAATCTCACCCTTCTCTCACTCTCAATCTCACCCTTCTCTCACTCTCAATCTCACCCTTCTCTCACTCTCAATCTCACCCTTCTCTCACTCTCAATCTCACCCTTCTCTCACTCTCAATCGCATCCTTCTCTCACTCTCAATCGCATCCTTCTCTCACTCTCAATCGCATCCTTCTCTCACTCTCAATCTCACCCTTCTCTCACTCTCAATCTCACCCTTCTCTCACTCTCAATCTCACCCTTCTCTCACTCTCAATCGCATCCTTCTCTCACTCTCAATCTCACCCTTCTCTCACTCTCAATCTCACCCTTCTCTCACTCTCAATCTCACCCTTCTCTCACTCTCAATCTCACCCTTCTCTCACTCTCAATCTCACCCTTCTCTCACTCTCAATCTCACCCTTCTCTCACTCTCAATCTCACCCTTCTCTCACTCTCAATCTCACCCTTCTCTCACTCTCAATCGCATCCTTCTCCCACTCTCAATCTCACCCTTCTCTCACTCTCAATCTCACCCTTCTCTCACTCTCAATCTCACCCTTCTCTCACTCTCAATCTCACCCTTCTCTCACTCTCAATCTCACCCTTCTCTCACTCTCAATCTCACCCTTCTCTCACTCTCAGTCTCATCCTTCTCTCACTCTCAATCTCACCCTTCTCTCACTCTCAATCTCACCCTTCTCTCACTCTCAATCGCATCCTTCTCCCACTCTCAATCTCACCCTTCTCTCACTCTCAATCTCATCCTTCTCTCACTCTCAATCTCACCCTTCTCTCACTCTCAATCTCACCCTTCTCTCACTCTCAATCTCACCCTTCTCTCACTCTCAATCTCACCCTTCTCTCACTCTCAATCTCACCCTTCTCTCACTCTCAATCTCACCCTTCTCTCACTCTCAATCTCACCCTTCTCTCACTCTCAATCTCACCCTTCTCTGAATCTCAATCTCACCCTTCTCTCACTCTCAATCTCACCCTTCTCTCACTCTCAATCTCACTCTTCAATCGCAGTTTTCTAAGCTAATAAATATGCATTACTCATTCTATATTTCACAATTTGCACATTTATAGATTTGCAATTCACGGAATAAAATTTTCGCATTGTCTTTTATCTCCCCTGCATCTGCTTTTGTTCCTCTGATTTTTTAGTAAAAAAACTAAAAAATAGCTTATTTCTAGGAAAAAACGCACATCCCTAAAGTCCCCATTTTTTTCTGAGAAAGACAGAGCCACATATATGGGATAATGAAACGCATTGTTAGTCTGAGAATATTTTCCCAAATCTCCTATAAATGTTTCCCAAATTATCAATTTCCCAATTTATTCGTTTATAAAAATAACTATAAATTGGACTACTCGACAAATAATTGAAATTAAAAAAGTCAGTGACATATTTTTCTACACACTTCCTCTAACCAACTAACCTAGTAAATACAAATCAGAATGACGTTATAAATCAGTGATGCAGTGAAAACACGGCAGATTGTGCACACAGAGGGATGTAGCCTGAATTCATACTGTCATAGCAACATGAACCTTTCCAGGGGCTTGTATGACTTGGCCCCATTTGTATGCATTATATTGTGTTTGCCTTCTCTGTCAGTGCATTGAAACTGAGTGCGTGCGCTAATTAACTAGCTGCATTATAACTGGACGACTAAATCTTCGAAGATTTGAGGAATGGGATTGGGAAAGGACGATGGGATTGGGATAATGAAGATGCGATTGGGAAAGGAAGATGGGATTGGGATAATGAAGATGCGATTGGGAAAGGAAGATGCGATTGGAATAATGAAGATGCGATTGGGAAAGGAAGATGGGATTGGGAGATGAAGATGGGATTGGGAGATGAAGATGGGATTGGGAGATGAAGATGCGATTGGGAAAGGAAGATGGGATTGCGATAATGAAGATGGGATTGGGAGATGGAGATGGGGTTGGGAGATGAAGATGGGATTGGGATAATGAAGATGGGATTGGGAGATGAAGATGGGATTTGGAGATGAAGATGGGATTGGGAGATGAAGATGGGATTGGGAGATGAAGATGGGATTGGGAGATGAAGATGGGATTGGGATAATGAAGATGCGATTGGGAGATGAAGATGGGATTGCGATAATGAAGACGCGATTGTGAAAGGAAGATGGGATTGCGATAATGAAGATGGGATTGGGAGATGAAGATGGGATTGGGAGATGAAGATGCGATTGCGAGATGAAGATGGGATTGCGATAATGAAGATGCGATTGGGAAAGGAAGATGGGATTGGGAGATGAAGATGCGACTGGGAAAGGAAGATGGGATTTGGATAATGAAGATGTGATTGGGAAAGGAAGATGGAATTGGGAAAGGAAGATGGGATTGGGATATGAAGATGAGATTGGGGAATGAGGATGGGATTGGGAAAGGAAGATGGGATTTGGATAATGAAGATGTGATTAGGAAAGGAAGATGGAATTGGGAAAGGAAGATGGGATTGGGATATGAAGATGGGATTGGGGAATGAGGATGGGATTGGGAAAGGAAGATGGGATTGGGAGATGAAGATGGGATTGGGATAATTAAGATGCGACTGGGAAAGGAAGATGGGATTGCGAGATGAAGATGGGATTGCGATAATTAAGATGCGACTGGGAAAGGAAGATGGGATTTGGATAATGAAGATGTGATTGGGAAAGGAAGATGGAATTGGGAAAGGAAGATGGGATTGGGATATGGGATTGGGGAATGAGGATGGGATTGGGAAAGGAAGATGGGATTGGGAAAGGAATTCGGGATTTGGGACGAGTATATGAGATAGGTCATTGTTCGATATGAACAAGATATGAAGAATATATATTCCTTTATAGATGAAACAGCTAGTCAAAAGAATTTGCAGATCTTGGGTCTAAAAGCTTTATCCATAAAAGTTAACTTATGCAGGCTTTCGCAAGATAATTATATTTTTCTATTTCTGCTTACCTGTGCCCTATAGCTGTGCAAGAGATACAGTTTGCTAAAAAACAGTAAGCATAAATCTGAACTATTCCAATGGTAGTATTAGCTGATATAATTTTACATCTAACACCATGTCAAGGTAGAGCTAGACAAGGGGGTCAGGCGATAAGAAAATCATAAACACGAGAGCCGGGGTGTAAGAAAGATATAACAAAAATGCTGAATAATCCCAATATTCTAGACTATGCCTTCCGTTCACTTGTCAAGAATAAAATCTGGTTTTTACTCCCAGGCCTTAAAACTGTAACACTCGCTGACAAGGTTAAAAGTGCAACCAAGATTGTTGTGCCTACCAGAAATTTACAACCTTTTTAGCTCAGTCTTCAAGCCCCAGAAATTAGGCGGATTGACAGCTGTCAGAAAAGACCAAGCTTTCACATTTTCTGACATGTTCCTTTTGATGGCAAGACTTTTAGCATTTATCGTCACTGCCTCAGAATATCAGTTCCATCACCTGACTGTCATCCAAAGCTCGTTTCATACCTGCCTCACCTGTCACTCCCCTGCCTCACCTGTCACTCCACTGCCTCACCTGTCACTCCACTGCCTCACCTGTCACTCCACTGCCTCACCTGTCACTCCACTGCCTCACCTGTCACTCCACTGCCTCACCTGTCACTCCACTGCCTCACCTGTCACTCCACTGCCTCACCTGTCACTCCACTGCCTCACCTGTCACTCCACAGCGTCTCGTGTCACTCCACTGCCTCACCTGTCACTCTACTGCCTCACCTGTCACTCCACTGCCTCACCTGTCACTCCACTGCCTCACCTGTCACTCCACTGCCTCACCTGTCACTCTACTGCCTCTCCTGTCACTCCAAAGTGTCTCCTGTCACTCCACTGCCTCACCTGTCACTCCACTGCCTCACCTGTCACTCCACTGCCTCACCTGTCACTCCACTGCCTCACCTGTCACTCTACTGCCTCTCCTGTCACTCCAAAGTGTGTCCTGTCACTCCACTGCCTCACCTGTCACTCCACTGCCTGACCTGTCACTCCACTGGCTCACTACTACGCCCCACCTGGGCAATCTCTGGTTCAGTTAGACAAAGTCAGCATGTTTGGCAGTTAAGAATAATTTGTATCGCATGAAATACGAATAGCAGCCGGAGCTGAATAATTATTGAATCGGATACTTTGCCATTTCACGCAGCGCCATCTCGGGGCTCATTTATTTCTCAATCGCTTGTATGGAATATTTTACTCTCTTTCTCTCTCGCCCAAAAGCCATCTGCGTCCCACCAAAAAATGCAGAAAAATTCCTGAGCAGTGCGGTTCTCCAGCTATGGGGCGGCCTACTTAGATAATGGAGCGGCCACGTTTGCAAAGCCACAGCAGCAGCAGCAGCAGAAGCAGCAGCAGCGGCGACATTATGCCAGATAAAAGGGTCCACGGCAAACGTTCCCTAATCCTACCCAATGCCTCTGAGGATAATGCTGCGGCTGGATTGCGCGCGTGGGTAGGGGATATTTATCCCGGGCATATATAGCTAAGCGGCGAGTTTGCGGGATCGTGTTGTAGGCGGAGCTGGACAAAATGCTCTCCCACAATTTGAGATTCCGCAGCGCACTCGCTGATTGCTTTTCTAGTGGTTGACAGGCGGAGCAAAAATATTTCCCCACTCCGCCTGTGCCCGGCATCCCGCTTGTGCGGCTTGTCTCTGTCCTCGTATTATCCGTTTTTTGTAAGTTTCTGGTATAAAAAATTAGCTGAAACTTAGGCCTATCAGTCAGTGGCTCGAATTACCTTGCTTCAGCTGCAGCGCCACTTGAAAGGCGGAACTGGAATCAATAGTCAATCCATTTTGAGCTATTTTAGTTAAATTTTGTGTTTGTGCTCTGCTTGGATTGCCTTCACAGAATTGATTCTATTTAACTCCCTCCTCTCCCCCTGCCTCCTCTCCCCCTGCCTCCTCTCCCCCTGCCTCCTCTCCCCCTGCTCATCTCCCCCTGCCTCCTCTCCCCCTGCTGCCTCCTCTCCCCCTGCTGCCTCCTCTCCCCCTGCTCATCTCCCCCTGCCTCCTCTCCCCCTGCTGCCTCCTCTCCCCCTGCTGCCTCCTCTCCCCCTGCTCATCTCCCCCTGCCTCTTCTCCCCCTGCCTCCTCTCCCCCTGCCTCCTCTCCCCCTGCTCCTCTCCCCCTGCCTCCTCTCCCCCTGCCTCCTCTCCCCCTGCTCCTCTCCCCTTGTCTCCTCTCCCCTTGTCCATCCTCTTCTACCCCATCCTCTCTACCCCGTCCTCTTCTACCCCAATCTGTGTCCTCCATGGAAGGCCCAGACTATTGCATGTAAATAATTATTGCATCCTATTCGAGAAACATCTATCTGGCATGAGCAGTGCCTAAAGTCACAACTCCCAGGGCATGATTTCCACAGTCAAGCAGCACTGAAAGATAGAATGGACTTCAAAGAAACTTTGCACGAATGCTGCTAGATATTCATTAGGCTCTTCGCAATTTTCCCATGTTACGAAAAAGCTCAGTAGGGACCATCTGGCCCTCAAAAACTAGCAGCTGCTACCCCAGCCCCCCTCACCCAAAGAACTTTATCCCCTTTAGGGATCTGAGCAACTGAAGCAGACTAATCTTGCTAGGGTAGTGTGATTTTCGGTGCATTTGTGCTAGATAATAATCCCGTGAAGCCAACAGACTCGAAGCTAAGCAGCAATCACGCTTCCTGCTAGAAGATCTAACCCATTTTCCTTCTATCCGCTTTTTTATATCTTCAAGACTTTCCATTTCATTGGATTCTGTTGGCGTCATCAAATATGCATCCGCGTCAAGCCCCGACGGGATATTTCGGCGCAATTCGTCACGGGTTCGTGTTACAGGGCTACTCAGCTAGTGCCATGCGAGTTTTTTTCCCACTAGAGCATTTCTCTGGTTCAATTTATTTTTTTTAACACAGGGCAGTTGGACCTCGCCCTCTCAGTCTCTCACACTCCCTCTCAGTCTCTCATACTCCCTCTCAGTCTCTCATACTCCCTCTCAGTCTCTCACACTCCCTCTCAGTCTCTCACACTCCCTCTCAGTCTCTCACACTCCCTCTCAGTCTCTCACACTCCCTCTCAGTCTCTCACACTCCCTATCAGTCTCCCTCTCAGTCTCCCTCTCAGTCTCCCTCTCAGTCTCCTTATTAGTCTCCTTATCAGTCTCCTTATCAGTCTCCTTATCAGTCTCCCTCTCAGTCTCCTTATCAGTCTCCTTATCAGTCTCCTTATCAGTCTCCTTATCAGTCTCCCTCTCAGTCTCCTTATCAGTCTCCTTATCAGTCTCCTTATCAGTCTCCTTATCAGTCTCCCTCTCAGTCTCCTTATCAGTCTCCTTATCAGTCTCCTTATCAGTCTCCTTATCAGTCTCCTTATCAGTCTCCTTATCAGTCTCCTTATCAGTCTCCTTATCAGTCTCCTTATCAGTCTCCCTCTCAGTCTCCTTATCAGTCTCCTTATCAGTCTCCCTCTCAGTCTCCTTATCAGTCTCCTTATCAGTCTCCTTATCAGTCTCCTTATCAGTCTCCCTCTCAGTCTCCTTATCAGTCTCCTTATCAGTCTCCTTATCAGTCTCCCTCTCAGTCTCCTTATCAGTCTCCTTATCAGTCTCCCTCTCAGTCTCCTTATCAGTCTCCTTATCAGTCTCCCTCTCAGTCTCCTTATCAGTCTCCTTATCAGTCTCCTTATCAGTCTCCCTCTCAGTCTCCTTATCAGTCTCCTTATCAGTCTCCTTATCAGTCTCCTTATCAGTCTCCTTATCAGTCTCCTTATCAGTCTCCTTATCAGTCTCCTTATCAGTCTCCCTCTCAGTCTCCTTATCAGTCTCCTTATCAGTCTCCTTATCAGTCTCCCTCTCAGTCTCCTTATCAGTCTCCCTCTCAGTCTCCCTCTCAGTCTCCTTATCAGTCTCCCTCTCAGTCTCCTTATCAGTCTCCTTATCAGTCTCCTTATCAGTCTCCCTTTCAGCCTCCCAATCAGTCTCCTTATCAGTCTCCTTATCAGTCTCCCTTTCAGCCTCCCAATCAGTCTCCTTATCAGTCTCCTTATCAGTCTCCCTTTCAGCCTCCCAATCAGTCTCCCTCTCCGTCCCCGACTCGCACAGCAGCTCACCAGAAACGGCAGTGACGGAGCCGATGATAAACCCGGGTCCACCCTTGGGCACAATGTCTCCGTAGCCAACTGTAGTGAGGGTCACAATGCTCCACCAGAAGGCGTGTGGAATGTCGCTGAATGTGTCGACTTGGTTGTACTCGGCCATGTACACCATGGAGCTGAACAGGAACATGCCGTTCATCAGCAGGAAGCCAAGCAGAACTAGCTCGGGAATGGACTTCTTCACCGTCAGCATCAGCACTCGAAGGCCGCGACTAATTTTGCTAATCTTGAATATGCGCAAAATGCGTAGTGCCTGCGACATGGACAGAACGTTGAGCCACCAGATGCTCACTAGAGGTTCCTGAAGCTCCATTGAGCTTCTCAACTCGTCGGCGTTGGGCCTGTAGTAGTAGAAGAAGAACAGGGACACATAAATCCAATAGGATCCCAGGATGATTATGTCCATGATGGAGATTGGAGAGCGCAGAAATTTTGGCTTGTCCGGCGACACAATCAGCTTGATGAGAAATTCGAATGTGAAGACCGCATTCAGCGTGATGTCCACCACGACCAGGGCTTTCAAAGGTTCGGTTTCGCAGTCTTTGCGTATTTTAGGATTTTCAAATCGATTCAAGTGACTGCAGAGGCCGTCCGTGGCGTTGCTCCAGAACACCTTCTTGCTGGGAGTACGGAATGCCAGGTGTGTCTGCAGACAGTAACACATCACACTGCAGATCATCAGGAGCAGTAGTAGCATGGCCCACAGCTGTTTGAGGGAACGATAGGGTGCGGTTGGTGTGGGATTAAAAAGCAGGTTACTGAAGGATTAGTGAGTAGGTTACTGAAGGATTAGTGAGTAGGTTACTGAAGGATTAGTGAGTAGGTTACTGAAGGATTTGTGAGTAGGTTACTGATGGATTAGTGAGTAGGTTACTGATGGATTAGTGAGTAGGTTACTGAAGGATTAGTGAGTAGGTTACTGAAGGATTAGTGAGTAGGTTACTGAAGGATTAGTGAGTAGGTTACTGATGGATTAGTGAGTAGGTTACTGATGGATTAGTGAGTAGGTTACTGAAGGATTAGTGAGTAGGTTACTGAAGGATTAGTGAGTAGGTTACTGAAGGATTAGTGAGTAGGTTACTGATGGATTAGTGAGTAGGTTACTGATGGATTAGTGAGTAGGTTACTGATGGATTAGTGAGTAGGTTACTGATGGATTAGTGAGTAGGTTACTGAAGGATTAGTGAGTAGGTTACTGAAGGATTAGTGAGTAGGTTACTGAAGGATTAGTGAGTAGGTTACTGATGGATTAGTGAGTAGGTTACTGATGGATTAGTGAGTAGGTTACTGAAGGATTAGTGAGTAGGTTACTGAAGGATTAGTGAGTAGGTTACTGAAGGATTAGTGAGTAGGTTACTGATGGATTAGTGAGTAGGTTACTGATGGATTAGTGAGTAGGTTACTGAAGGATTAGTGAGTAGGTTACTGAAGGATTAGTGAGTAGGTTACTGAAGGATTAGTGAGTAGGTTACTGATGGATTAGTGAGTAGGTTACTGATGGATTAGTGAGTAGGTTACTGAAGGATTAGTGAGTAGGTTACTGAAGGATTAGTGAGTAGGTTACTGAAGGATTAGTGAGTAGGTTACTGAAGGATTAGTGAGTAGGTTACTGAAGGATTAGTGAGTAGGTTACGGAAGGATTAGTGAGTAGGTTACTGATGGATTAGTGAGTAGGTTACTGAAGGATTAGTGAGTAGGTTACTGAAGGATTAGTGAGTAGGTTACTGAAGGATTAGTGAGTAGATTACTGAAGGATTAGTGAGTAGGTTATTGAAGGATTAGTGAGTAGATTACCGTAGGACTATTAGCAAATAGATTACTGAGGGACTTTTAGCGAGTAGATTACTGAAGGATTCGCGAGTAAGCCAATGAAGTATTGGTGGATAAATTAGTGAGAAATCAGATGGATAGACAACTGACGAATATGAAAAATGACAGACATGAATGGGCCCGTTTTGTGCTTTTTTGCGATTCAAATTAATCCTTCAACAAGTGGCCCCTTCAGGTTTGAGGCCAAACTAGTTTGGCACCCCTGCCTCGTCAGGGACATTGGGACAGCTGTTCTATGACCCTTTCTTTCTAGATCTGCATTAATATCCTGCAGTTTATTTTTCTCTCGCTTCACTCCAAATTCCAGTCGCAGTCTCGCCTTAGTGTAATATCCTTTTCTGGCTGTAAATTTATTTTCTTTCGGCCTCCGAAGCTTAGTGGCCAGCAATATACTTCCTTCTATTCCCAAATCCGTGGCATTCTTTGTTGACCTTTCTATTGACTAAAGACAAAAATTCTCTGTTTGGCAAATAATTTTTGTGCCCCTAGACACCAACTTGATCCTCACTTAAAGTCATTTTATGGTCCTTCTGCCTGTCTGTCTCAGAATGTTGCTCTGTAAAAAATAAATAGATTATTTACCTAAAATTATCAAATAGGAATTTTTAATTAAATAAAGGTAATAAAATATACTGATATCAGTCTCCTTATCAGTCTCCTTATCAGTCTCCTTATCAGTCTCCCTCTCAGTCTCCTTATCAGTCTCCTTATCAGTCTCCCTCTCAGTCTCCTTATCAGTCTCCTTATCAGTCTCCCTCTCAGTCTCCTTATCAGTCTCCTTATCAGTCTCCTTATCAGTCTCCCTCTCAGTCTCCTTATCAGTCTCCTTATCAGTCTCCTTATCAGTCTCCTTATCAGTCTCCTTATCAGTCTCCTTATCAGTCTCCTTATCAGTCTCCTTATCAGTCTCCTTATCAGTCTCCTTATCAGTCTCCTTATCAGTCTCCCTCTCAGTCTCCTTATCAGTCTCCTTATCAGTCTCCTTATCAGTCTCCTTATCAGTCTCCTTATCAGTCTCCTTATCAGTCTCCTCCTGTCTATCTGTCTGTCTATATCTGTCTATCAGTCTATCTGTCTATCAGTCTATCTGTCTATCTTTAAAAATGTTCTTCTATTTTGATCTTTTAATAAAATCTATCGATCATTTCTTTTGATTAGACAGTTATCATTTTCAATACATATCGGTTCTACCTAAATTTAATTTTCGATTTTCTGAACGTAATTTCACATACATATCAGTTTTTCTGTACAAAGTTTCTGTAAATGTCGGTTAGTAATCGAGTTTTCGATACATATAATCTGTAGCTTGAGTTAGTTTTAAAATAAATTAGTTTCTTCGTGACTGGCGACATTTAGTATTCAGTAAGCCTCTTAAAACCATAATCGGCTTATACAATGAGCAACCGAAACCGCAGCAAAATGCACAACTTCAATGCTTCGAAGAAAGAGCAATTTTTTAGTCCCAATTTTCAGGCCACAGAAAAATTGAGCTTGTAAAAAATACAGCAAAAATTTCGCCAATTAATCCGCTGAGATTTAAATTGACACAGCTGAAATTTTAGTTTGTTTCATAAATCCCTAAGCTTAAAATTTATAAAACTATGACAGAATTTTGTTAAATCTCTTTAATTAGTAAATAGTAGAGAAACTATTGAACCACTTTTCTCTCACTCTATCTCACCCACAATGTATCTCAATCCCCTCTCTCAATATCTCATATTCTCTTTCTCACTGTCTATCTGTCTATCTGTCTCTCTGTCTATCTGTATATCTGTATCTCTGTCTATCTATCTGTCTATCTGTCTATCTGTCTCTCTGTCTATCTGTATATCTGTATCTCTGTCTATCTAGCTATCTGTCTATCTGTCTATCTGTCTATCTGTCTATATGTCTATATGTCTATGTGTCTATCTGTCTATCTGTCTATCTGTCTATCTGTATATCTGTATCTCTGTCTATCTAGCTATCTGTCTATCTGTCTATCTGTCTATCTGTCTATCTGTCTATATGTCTATATGTCTATGTGTCTATCTGTCTATCTGTCTATCTGTCTATCCGTCTATATGTCTATCTGTCTCTCTGTCTATCTGTCTATCTGTCTATCTGTCTATCTGTCTATCTGTCTATCTGTCTATATGTCTATGTGTCTATCTGTCTATCTGTCTATCTGTCTATATGTCTATGTGTCTATCTGTCTATCTGTCTATCTGTCTATCCGTCTATATGTCTATCTGTCTCTCTGTCTATCTGTCTATCTGTCTATATGTCTATGTGTCTATCTGTCTATCTGTCTATCTGTCTATCTGTCTATATGTCTATGTGTCTATCTGTCTATCTGTCTATCTGTCTCTTTCTAGATTTAAAAATATGCTACAGTACGAATAGTTTGGCCTGTATTAGCTTGAACAAGTGGTATCTGGTGTTGAAAGAGAGCAGGCTGGAGTGAGATTGTCCGTGTGTCATAGGGAGACTGTGTGGTGTGGTGGGAAGAAAAGGCTAAGCATTGGCAAATTACCTAAACTAAATTCCCAAAGTGAAAATAAAGCTAAAGCTGATTGTATCCGGCCAACCGGATCTATTCTAACTTATAGATAGAATTGCTGGATCACCAAAGGCATCTCCTACAAAGTTGAATAATAATTTTTTTATTGCTCAATTCGTTTCGCTATTAAAAACCTGCAAAATGATAGGAAGCTAGTTAAATTCAGTGTCCGAACTGGAGTGTTACGCTGAATGCGCGCTAAGATTTGATACATTAATTATGCCTGAACCTAAACTGCCCATAAAACAAGTTGCGTTTGACAGCTACTTAAATTTTGGGCGATACATGTAAATGGCCCATTTGGAAAACTCAGTAAGCTAGTTAGTACAAGTACTTTGATATCAGCAGAGGAGAGTCAGCAGGGGAGAGTCAGCAGGGGAGAGTCAGCGGAGGAGAGTCAGCAGAGGAGAGTCAGCAGGGGGAGAGTCAGCGGAGGAGAGTCAGCAGAGGAGAGTCAGCAGGGGAGAGTGAGCAGGGGAGAGTCAGCAGAGGAGAGTCAGCAGGGGAGAGTCAGCAGGGGAGAGTCAGCAGGGGAGCGTCAGCAGGGGAGAGTCAGCAGGGGGAGAGTCAGCGGAGGAGAGTCAGCAGAGGAGAGTCAGCAGGGGGAGAGTCAGCGGAGGAGAGTCAGCAGAGGAGAGTCAGCAGGGGAGAGTCAGCAGGGGAGAGTCAGCAGAGGAGAGTCAGCAGGGGAGAGTCAGCAGGGGAGAGTCAGCAGAGGAGAGTCAGCAGGGGAGAGTCAGCAGGGGAGAGTCAGCAGGGGAGAGTCAGCAGGGGAGAGTCAGCAGGGGAGAGTCAGCAGGGGAGAGTCAGCAGGGCGAGAGTCAGCAGGGGAGAGTCAGCAAAAGGAGAGTCAGCAGAGGAGAGTCAGCAGAGGAGAGTCAGCAGAGGAGAGTCAGCAGGGGAGAGTCAGCAGGGGAGAGTCAGCAGGGGAGAGTCAGCAGGGGAGAGTCAGCAGGGGAGAGTCAGCAGGGGAGAGTCAGCAGGGGAGAGACAGCAGGGGAGAGTCAGCAGGCGAGGAGAGTCAACAGGTGAGAGTCAGCAGGGGAGAGTCAGCAGGGGAGAGTCAGCAGGGGAGAGTCAGCAGGGGAGAGTCAGCAGGGTAGAGTCAGCAGGGGAGAGTCAGCAGGGGAGAGTCAGCAGGGGAGAGTCAGCAGGCGAGGAGAGTCAGCAGGGTAGAGTCAGCAGGGTAGAGTCAGCAGAGGGGGAGAGTCAGCAGGGGAGAGTCAGCAGGGGAGAGTCAGCAGGGGAGAGTCAGCAGGGGAGAGTCAGCAGGGGAGAGTCAGCAGGGCGAGAGTCAGCAGGGGAGAGTCAGCAAAAGGAGAGTCAGCAGAGGAGAGTCAGCAGAGGAGAGTCAGCAGAGGAGAGTCAGCAGGGGAGAGTCAGCAGGGGAGAGTCAGCAGGGGAGAGTCAGCAGGGGAGAGTCAGCAGGGGAGAGTCAGCAGGGGAGAGTCAGCAGGGGAGAGTCAGCAGGGGAGAGTCAGCAGGGGAGAGACAGCAGGGGAGAGTCAGCAGGCGAGGAGAGTCAACAGGTGAGAGTCAGCAGGGGAGAGTCAGCAGGGGAGAGTCAGCAGGGGAGAGTCAGCAGAGGAGAGTCAGCAGGGTAGAGTCAGCAGGGGAGAGTCAGCAGGGGAGAGTCAGCAGGGGAGAGTCAGCAGGCGAGGAGAGTCAGCAGGGTAGAGTCAGCAGGGTAGAGTCAGCAGAGGGGGAGAGTCAGCAGGGGAGAGTCAGCAGGGGAGAGTCAGCAGGGGAGAGTCAGCAGGGGAGAGTCAGCAGGCGAGGAGAGTCAGCAGGGGAGAGTCAGCAGAGGGGGAGAGTCAGCAGGGGAGAGTCAGCAGGGGAGAGTCAGCAGGGGAGAGTCAGCAGGGGAGAGTCAGCAGGGGAGAGTCAGCACGGGAGAGTCAGCAGGGGAGAGTCAGCAGGGGAGAGTCAGCAGGCGAGGAGAGTCAGCAGGGGAGAGTCAGCAGAGGGGGAGAGTCAGCAGGGGAGAGTCAGCAGGGGAGAGTCAGCAGGGGAGAGTCAGCAGGGGAGAGTCAGCAGGGGAGAGTCAGCACGGGAGAGTCAGCAGGGGAGAGTCAGCAGGGGAGAGTCAGCACGGGAGAGTCAGCAGGGGAGAGTCAGTTATTAAAACCCAAGGAATCACTTTCACTGCGTGACTAACGGCTCCAACAGCAATGATCCCTAAGCGCCAATCCCCATGAAACGGTGCACTAGCTGCAGTTGGACGCCGAAAAGTCAATGCTCTGAACTAATTATTGAGCGGATCACTGAGCCAGAGAGAGAGAGTGAGAGAGTGAGGGAGGGAGGGAGGGAGGGAGGCACAAACTGGAAGCAGTAAATCAATCAAAATTCTCTAGCAGGCTGTTTTCCCTGAAATTTGACAAGCGGATCAATACTGAAGTGCCCCTGCCCGCATCACAGAAGTCGATTCCTAGTTTTGCCTCTCTGTCCGTTTGTCCCCTTCTCAGCGCTGACTCTGATTCCGGTTGCAGAATTGGCCGAATGATTTCGGATTTAGTAATTTAGCTAGTCCTATTCTCGTCGTTTTCCAAATGCTAGCCTCTTATTGCGGGCGTGTCTCTAGGCATAGGTGAAGTGTCTCCCAATGAAATCGATTAACATTGTTGACTAGCTGATAGATCTGCCACTTTGTCTGGCTTTAACTGACCAAGCCACTGAGAATAGCTAACAGAACGCTATTCGACAAGATTTGGCGGGATGAGGGATCAGAATGGATTGCTAGTCTAGCCTCAGTGGATGAAGGATTAGAATGGATTGCTAGTCTAGGCTCAGTGGACGAGGGATCAGAATGGATTGCTAGTCTAGGCTCAGTGGATGAGGGATCAGAATGGATTGCTAGTCTAGCCTCAGTGGGTGAAGGATTAGAATGGATTGCTAGTCTAGGCTCAGTGGACGAGGGATCAGAATGGATTGCTAGTCTAGGCTCAGTGGATGAGGGATCAGAATGGATTGCTAGTCTAGCCTCAGTGGGTGAAGGATTAGAATGGATTGCTAGTCTAGCCTCAGTGGATGAGGGATCAGAATGGATTGCTAGTCTAGGCTCAGTGGATGAGGGATCAGAATGGATTGCTAGTCTAGGCTCAGTGGATGAGGGATCAGAATGGATTGCTAGTCTAGGCTCAGTGGATGAGGGATCAGAATGGATTGCTAGTCTAGGCTCAGTGGATGAAGGATTAGAATGGATTGCTAGTCTAGGCTCAGTGGATGAAGGATTAGAATGGATTGCTAGTCTAGCCTCAGTGGATGAAGGATCAGAATGGATTGCTAGTCTAGCCTCAGTGGATGAAGGATCAGAATGGATTGCTAGTCTAGCCTCAGTGGGTGAAGGATCAGAATGGATTGCTAGTCTAGCCTCAGTGGATGAAGGATTAGAATGGATTGCTAGTCTAGCCTCAGTGGATGAAGGATCAGAATGGATTGCTAGTCTAGCCTCAGTGGATGAAGGATCAGAATGGATTGCTAGTCTAGCCTCAGTGGGTGAAGGATCAGAATGGATTGCTAGTCTAGCCTCAGTGGATGAAGGATTAGAATGGATTGCTAGTCTAGCCTCAGTGGATGAAGGATTAGAATGGATTGCTAGTCTAGGCTCAGTGGATGAAGGATTAGAATGGATTGCTAGTCTAGCCTCAGTGGATGAAGGATCAGAATGAATTGCTAGTCTAGCCTCAGTGGGTGAAGGATCAGAATGGATTGCTAGTCTAGCCTCAGTGGATGAAGGATCAGAATGGATTGCTAGTCTAGCCTCAGTGGATGAAGGATTAGAATGGATTGCTAGTCTAGCCTCAGTGGATGAAGGATTAGAATGGATTGCTAGTCTAGCCTCAGTGGATGAAGGATCAGAATGGATTGCTAGTCTAGCCTCAGTGGATGAAGGATTAGAATGGATTGCTAGTCTAGCCTCAGTGGATGAAGGATTAGAATGGATTGCTAGTCTAGCCTCAGTGGATGAAGGATCAGAATGGATTGCTAGTCTAGCCTCAGTGGATGAAGGATCAGAATGGATTGCTAGTCTAGCCTCAGTGGATGAAGGATTAGAATGGATTGCTAGTCTAGCCTCAGTGGATGAAGGATTAGAATGGATTGCTAGTCTAGCCTCAGTGGATGAAGGATTAGAATGGATTGCTAGTCTAGCCTCAGTGGATGCAGGATTAGAATGGATTGCTAGTCTAGCCTCAGTGGATGAGGGATCAGAATGGATTGCTAGTCTAGCCTCAGTGGATGAGGGATCAGAATGGATTGCTAGTCTAGCCTCAGTGGATGAGGGATCAGAATGGATTGCTAGTCTAGCCTCAGTGGATGAGGGATCAGAATGGATTGCTAGTCTAGGCTCAGTGGACGAGGGATCAGAATGGATTGCTAGTCTAGCCTCAGTGGATGAGGGATCAGAATGGATTGCTAGTCTAGCCTCAGTGGATGAGGGATCAGAATGGATTGCTAGTCTAGCCTCAGTGGATGAGGGATCAGAATGGATTGCTAGTCTAGCCTCAGTGGATGAGGGATCAGAATGGATTGCTAGTCTAGCCTCAGTGGATGAGGGATCAGAATGGATTGCTAGTCTAGCCTCAGTGGATGAAGGATCAGAATGGATTGCTAGTCTAGCCTCAGTGGATGAGGGATCAGAATGGATTGCTAGTCTAGCCTCAGTGGATGAGGGATCAGAATGGATTGCTAGTCTAGGCTCAGTGGATGAAGGATCAGAATGGATTGCTAGTCTAGGCTCAGTGGACGAGGGATCAGAATGGATTGCTAGTCTAGCCTCAGTGTATGAGGATCAGAATGGATAGCTAGTCTAGCCTCAGTGGATTAATTAGCCTCAGTAGAGTCACACAGTTGAATGGTGGAGAGTCACACAGTTAAAAGGTGGAGAGTCACACAGTTGAACGGTGGAGAGTCACACAGTTGAACGGTGGAGAGTCACACAGTTGAACGGTGGAGAGTCACACAGTTGAACGGTGGAGAGTCACACAGTTGAACGGTGGAGAGTCACACAGTTGAACGGTGGAGAGTCACACAGTTGAACGGTGGAGAGTCACACAGTTGAACGGTGGAGAGTCACACAGTTGAACGGTGGAGAGTCACACAGTTGAACGGTGGAGAGTCACACAGTTGAACGGTGGAGAGTCACACAGTTGAACGGTGGAGAGTCACACAGTTGAACGGTGGAGAATCAGACAGTCTTTAGGAGAGTCAGATGAAAGTGAATAAGAAGAACCTGTTTTGTTTCTGGGAGCCAAAACTGCAAATGGTCTATTGAAAGTCAGTGGCATTGATAAACACAGGCCTATGTAGGAGATAGCAAGGCAGCAGTTAGTGAATTATATAAACAATAGAGATTAGTAGTAACCAACTGCCAAAGATAACGAACTACTAAACCTTATGAATGCGAATGGTTAGCGCCTAGAGCTTGTGTGAACACATAATTGTTAGCTTTATGTTTGCGTATCAAATGTCGCTGCAGAGCGAAGCCAATAGTGCAATAGTCAACTACTCTAAACACATTTGAGGAGGCGAAAAAAGCGAAAAAAATGCAAATTTCCTGTAACCGTACCCTTCGTGTTATTGCAGTATCTTCTTCTGGCAATAATTTTTTGCTTAATTTTGCGCAAAGCACATTTGCACGCGCAATTCTTATTAGTTAAGTAGTTATTCGAATTGGTGAAGATTGTGATTGGTGAAGATTGTGATTGGTGAAGATTGTGATTGGTAAAGATTGTGATTGGTGAAGATTGTGATTGGTGAAGATTGTGATTGGTGAAGATTGTAATTGGTGAAGATTGTGATTGGTGAAGATTGTGATTGGTGAAGATTGTGATTGGTGAAGATTGTGATTGGTAAAGATTGTGATTGGTAAATATTGTGATTGGTGAAGATTGTGATTGGTGAAGATTGTTATTGGTAAATATTGTGATTGGTGAAGATTGTGATTGGTGAAGATTGTTATTGGTGAAGATTGTTATTGGTGAACATTCAGTTGGTGAAGATTGTGATTGGTAAACATTGTGATTGGTGAAGATTGTGATTGGTGAAGATTGCTATTGGTGAACATTCAGTTGGTGAAGATTGTGATTGGTGAAGATTGTGATTGGTAAAGATTGTGATTGGTGAAGATTGTCATTGGTGAAGATTGTTATTGGTGAAGATTGTGATTGGTGAAGATTGTTATTGGTGAACATTCAGTTGGTGAAGATTGTGATTGGTGAAGATTGTGATTGGTGAAGATTGTGATTGGTAAAGATTGTGATTGGTAAAGATTGTGATTGGTGAAGATTGTTATTGGTAAAGATTGTGATTGGTGAAGATTGTGAATGATTAAGATTGTGATTGGTGAAGATTGTGATTGGTGAAGATTGTAATTGGTGAAGATTGTGATTTAATCACAAATAGTTTTTCTTCTCCCTTTCAAATCAAATCATAATGGCGATAACATCATTGCAGCCCAACGTTTCTTTACCGACGGACTGAATCATAAATTTTTTTTATTAAAACAATATCCTTTAAGTGAAAATTGCCCCTTGCCCAAATGAATTAATTCATTTCCGACGTTCTGATAAATTCTGACGAAAAAATAGCTTTTTTGAAATCAATATAAACCGGACAATTTCCATTTTATAATACCAGTTGCTTTAGAAATTCTCAAAGCTAAAATTTTTGGATATAAAACAGTCCTAACAGCGTTGAAAATGGGATTTCTGTCACGAAAAAATATCCCCAAACTCATTAGGAATTCCCTTTTTTTAAGCCTTTCATTTCATGCATTCAATTCAATCTTGAAAATTAAAACTAAAAAATCATTTTCGTTAAAAAAGCTCCTCGTCGTCACTATCTTCCCTAACTGGGAATTATTCCAGACAAAGTATGCCTAGTCGTGGAATAGCTGACGACTGGTTTGAATTATGAATTTAATAAATTCGTTTGACTGATTGATGATAAATTCATTGGGAAAATGATCCGGCACTAGCATTACTTTGGGTGCAATGGGCGCCACCTGGACAAAAATACCCCAGATGAAATCTTGGGAATTCAATTATTTATGCCCAAATATGCGATTTAGGGAAAACGAATGAATTTTGTGACGAGAAAGAGACAGTAAAACAGACAATATAAAAACAGCTGCTTTTTATAGAGCCAACCGAAACTCGTCGATAACACGAATCTGGGATAATTATCCCCTTACTAGAAATCGATAACACGAATCTGGGATAATTATCCCCTTACTAGAAATCGATAACACGAATCTGGGATAATTATCCCCTTACTAGAAATCGAAAACACGCATCTGGGATAATTATCCCCTTACTAGAAATCGATAACACGAATCTGGGATAATTATCCCCTTACTAGAAATCGATAATACGAATCTGACATAATTATCCCCTTACTAGAAATCGATAATACGAATCTGGGATAATTATCCCCTTACTAGAAATCGATAATACGAATCTGGGATAATTATCCCCTTACTAGAAATCGATAATACGAATCTGGGATAATTATCCCCTTACTAGAAATCGATAACACGAATCTGGGATAATTATCCCCTTACTAGAAATCGATAATACGAATCTGGGATAATTATCCCCTTACTAGAAATCGATAACACGAATCTGGGATAATTATCCCCTTACTAGAAATCGATAATACGAATCTGGGATAATTATCCCCTTACTAGAAATCGATAACACGAATCTGGGATAATTATCCCCTTACTAGAAATCGATAACACGAATCTGGGATAATTATCCCCTTACTAGAAATCGATAATACGAATCTGGGATAATTATCCCCTTACTAGAAATCGATAACACGAATCTGGGATAATTATCCCCTTACTAGAAATCGATAACACGAATCTGGGATAATTATCCCCTTACTAGAAATCGATAATACGAATCTGGGATAATTATCCCCTTACTAGAAATCGATAACACGAATCTGGGATAATTATCCCCTTACTAGAAATCGATAATACGAATCTGGGATAATTATCCCCTTACTAGAAATCGATAATACGAATCTGGGATAATTATCCCCTTACTAGAAATCGATAACACGAATCTGGGATAATTATCCCCTTACTAGAAATCGATAATACGAATCTGGGATAATTATCCCCTTACTAGAAATCGATAACACGAATCTGGGATAATTATCCCCTTACTAGAAATCGATAATACGAATCTGGGATAATTATCCCCTTACTAGAAATCGATAACACGAATCTGGGATAATTATCCCCTTACTAGAAATCGATAACACGAATCTGGGATAATTATCCCCTTACTAGAAATCGATAATACGAATCTGGGATAATTATCCCCTTACTAGAAATCGATAACACGAATCTGGGATAATTATCCCCTTACTAGAAATCGATAACACGAATCTGGGATAATTATCCCCTTACTAGAAATCGATAATACGAATCTGGGATAATTATCCCCTTACTAGAAATCGATAATACGAATCTGGGATAATTATCCCCTTACTAGAAATTGATTACCAGAATCTGGGATAATTATCCTCTTACTAGAAATCGATAATACGAATCTGACATAATTATCCCCTTACTAGAAATCGATAATACAAATCTGGGATAATTATCCCCTTACTAGAAATCGATAATACGAATCTGACATAATTATCCCCTTACTAGAAATCGATAACACGAATCTGGGATAATTATCCCCTTACTAGAAATCGATAACACGAATCTGGGATAATTATCCCCTTACTAGAGGTCGATAATACGAATCTGACATAATTATCCCCTTACTAGAAATTGATTACCAGAATCTGGGATAGTTCTCACTCAAAAAATATATTTCCCAAAATTCAGTAAATTTAACCCGAAAACCGAAATTCCATTTCCCAAACTCTGGGATATTTCTCCCGCTGACCTTGGCCGGCAGCGAAGAGGTGGGATAGTCCAAGAACAGCCACATTCGGTACCGAAGTCGCCGAACACCTCGACTGCACCGCACCAGTGACTGCATCGGCTCGATATCCTCGAAGCAGTCCTTAAACAGGGTGTTCTTGGTTCGCTTCTCCTCGTCGTAGCGCACATAGTGCGGCAGGCAGCAGGGCCCGATGCTGGCCTCGTGGATGCCCCAGAAGACGAGCTCCTTGCGCACGAATGGGCCGCAAATATTAGTCGGCAGGTGCAACTCGCCGGTGCGATAAAAGTCCAAGATGAATCTGAACACCTCCGGATCGCGGTCGAAATAATAAGTGTCCTTCTGCAGCTCGTCGGCAGCTATTTGGTTGTACAGTCGGGTGTTGGGAAATCGGTATAGGGTGGCTCGGCGGGTTACAAAGTTGCAGCCTCCGACAGTGATGGTGACAGTGTCAGCCGGGTTCACGGCCATGACAACAATGCCCCAGCGTTGTTCACCTGGACTCTCTAGGGACTCCTGTTGATCTACCCGCAGATTTATTACTGCGTTTTCTGGTTATGGCGGTTAGGGACTTGGGGGATTTATTTGGGAGGAGGGACAACTGCAGCCGGTTCTGGGATCCAATGATTGGCTGGAGAAGATTATCCTCTTCCTGCAATCCCCATGGGTCGCGGCACACACACACTCTCTCTCTACCATACGACAAACACGCCACTATAGAGAATTTCTAGCAATTCCTTGCTACTAGGAGAAGAACTTTAACCTGATCTTTTTAGCTCCGCATGCATTGTCTCCACCAGAAAATTTGAGAAACAGGCAGTCTGTTTGAACTCCGCTTTGCCTGCGTGCTTATTATTGATCCTAGTAGAAACGATTCCATAATTTCTTCTTCTAGAAGACAAAAGTTTCGTTTTCATCACACCCTCCTCGGGTCAGACACCAACCCGCCTTGAAATATGAAAGTTTAGGACGTAAACTGTTGCCGCAACATGGAAAATAATAATTGTAATTACTATCAACGACGGGGTGTCTGCGCCTGTCTAGGGGTGTCACTTGTAGTCTAGGAGTGTCACTTATAGTCTTAGGGGTGTCATTTAAGGTCTAGGGGTGTCACTTAAGGTCTAGGGGTGTCACTTGTAGTCTAGGGGTGTCACTTGTAGTCTAGGGGTGTCGCTAATAGTCTAGGGGTGTCACTTATAGTCTAGGGGTGTCGCTAATAGTCTAGGGGTGTCACTTATAGTCTAGGGGTGTCACTTATAGTCTAGGGGTGTCACTTATAGTCTAGGGGTGTCACTTATAGTCTAGGGGGTGTCACTTATAGTCTAGGGGTGTCACTTATAGTCTAGGGGTGTCACTTATAGTCTAGGGGTGTCACTTATAGTCTAGGGGTGTCACTTATAGTCTAGGGGTGTCACTTATAGTCTAGGGGGTGTCACTTATAGTCTAGGGGTGTCACTTGTAGTCTAGGGGTGTCACTTATAGTCTAGGGGTGTCACTTATAGTCTAGGGGTGTCACTTATAGTCTAGGGGTGTCACTTATAGTCTAGGGGTGTCACTTATAGTCTAGGGGGTGTCACTTATAGTCTAGGGGTGTCACTTATAGTCTAGGGGTGTCACTTATAGTCTAGGGGTGTCACTTATAGTCTAGGGGTGTCACTTATAGTCTAGGAGTGTCTTTTATATTCTAGGGGCCGAGCCCCAAAGCTTACCCAAACGAGAGCTTACCATCGCCGTGGATTCGATCTCGGGCTCTTCGATACTGCTTTGAAAACGAGCCGTATAAAAGTGAAATTCATTGATTGAGAAGTTAATCGAGCTGCGAAACTCAGATCGCATGTTGAGTGTCTCTGTATCAAAGGCTTGAGAAAAAATAGATAAGAGTAACCTTAATTATAGTTGTCCACTTTATCACTCCCATCTCATCTCAACCCAACTAATCAACCCTCTGATTAAATTTCACTAATCCTAATCTAATATGAGAATGCTACAGTATCGTGTGAGATCAAAGGCAAAATTCTTCGATATTGTTTAATCGAACTCGAAATCGAAAGTTGTTAGAAAAGTACAGCTGGTGCCAAATGATTAAAAAAGAATTTAACTATTACAAAGTCTTGAATCATTCTAAGGAATGTGTTTTCCCTGTCTAACAGGTGTTCTCCCTGTCTAACAGATGTTCTCCCTGTCTAACAGGTGTTCTCCCTGTCTAACAGGTGTTCTCCCTGTCTAACAGGTGTTCTCCCTGTCTAACAGGTGTTCTCCCTGTCTAACAGGTGTTCTCCCTGTCTAACAGATGTTCTCCCTGTCTAACAGGTGTTCTCCCTGTCTAACAGATGTTCTCCCTGTCTAACAGGTGTTCTCCCTGTCTAACAGGTGTTCTTCCTGTCTAACAGATGTTCTTACAGACTAACAGGTGTTCTCACTGTCTAACAGGTATTCTCATTGTCTAACAGGTGCTCTCACAGTCTAACAGGTGTTCTCACTGTCTAACAGGTATTCTCATTGTCTAACAGGTGCTCTCACAGTCTAACAGGTGCTCTCACAGTCTAACAGGTGTGCATAGTTATTATCACTGTCACAGTCAGTCGCAGGAACTCCATCTAAAAATTCTCAGTCTCAAAGTGAAGAATATTTTAGTAAAATAAAATAAATTCGTAATAAACACTTCTGTTTATTTGTCTTGTAGCATCAATGCCTTAAACAAACTTAAAAAATCAAGTTAAAATAATATCAGGAACCCATCTAGAAGAGAGATTTAGGCAGTTTGATAAAGCTGTTTTACGCTCGTAATATAAAAACTGAAAAAAATGTCTTCAAAATGAAGTCTCTCAATACTTGGCTTCGACATCGTAGGCTGGCGGTCTGTCGCTCTCAATGTAGGCAGCATTGCCCATAGACATTTCTGCTGTTGCCGGCGCTCTAGATGAATGAAACCGAGGGTAGAAAAAATAAATTGTGAAAATTTTGAATTTAAATTTCGGAGATAAGAAAATAAACAAAATATTTTACTCACCGAAAGCTAAAGAATTTTTTATACAGCTTGAAGCATATGTAGGCCAACACTGCTACGCCAGCAACAACAGCAATTACGACCGATGCGATGCGGCCGGGACTGTTAAATTTTACAAGGAAAAACATTTATATTCATAGTTTCTGCATCACACTACTGACCAGTTGTTGGTTAGTAGGATAGTAGGTCTATTAACCTCACTAATTCCAAAAAAACTAAAATGAGAGCCTGGAAATAAACTTTTTTCTGACTTTACTAGCCAGATTTGAAATTCTCTATTAATTCCTCTCAGCTTTGGCTGTAAAACCCTCTAGAATCCTCTGAGCTTTGGCTATAAAACCCTCTAGAATCCTCTGAGCTTTAGATGTAAAATCCTCTAGAATCTTCTAAGCTTTGGCTGTCAAATTCTCTAGAATCCTCTCAGCTTTGGCTGTCAAATCCTCTAGAATCCTCTCAGCTTTGGCTGTCAAATCCTCTAGAATCCTCTCAGCTTTGGCTGTCAAATCCTCTAGAATCCTCTCAGCTTTGGCTGTCAAATCCTCTAGAATCCTCTCAGCTTTGGCTGTCAAATTCTATAGAATCCTTTCAGCTTTGGCTGTCAAATCCTTTTAAATTTGGCTGTCAAATTCTCTAGAATCCTCTCAGCTTTGGCTGTCAAATCCTCTAGAATCCTCTCAGCTTTGGCTGTCAAATCCTCTAGAATCCTCTCAGCTTTGGCTGTCAAATCCTCTAGAATCCTCTCAGCTTTGGCTGTCAAATCCTCTAGAATCCTCTCAGCTTTGGCTGTCAAATCCTCTAGAATCCTCTCAGCTTTGGCTGTCAAATCCTTTTAAATTTGGCTGTCAAATTCTCTAGAATCCTCTCAGCTTTGGCTGTCAAATCCTCTAGAATCCTCTCAGCTTTGGCTGTCAAATCCTCTAGAATCCTCTCAGCTTTGGCTGTCAAATCCTCTAGAATCCTCTCAGCTTTGGCTGTCAAATCCTCTAGAATCCTCTCAGCTTTGGCTGTCAAATCCTCTAGAATCCTCTCAGCTTTGGCTGTCAAATTCTATAGAATCCTTTCAGCTTTGGCTGTCAAATCCTTTTAAATTTGGCTGTCAAATTCTCTAGAATCCTCTCAGCTTTGGCTGTCAAATCCTCTAGAATCCTCTCAGCTTTGGCTGTCAAATCCTCTAGAATCCTCTCAGCTTTGGCTGTCAAATCCTCTAGAATCCTCTCAGCTTTGGCTGTCAAATCCTCTAGAATCCTCTCAGCTTTGGCTGTCAAATCCTCTAGAATCCTCTCAGCTTTGGCTGTCAAATTCTATAGAATCCTTTCAGCTTTGGCTGTCAAATCCTTTTAAATTTGGCTGTCAAATTCTCTAGAATCCTCTCAGCTTTGGCTGTCAAATCCTCTAGAATCCTCTCAGCTTTGGCTGTCAAATCCTCTAGAATCCTCTCAGCTTTGGCTGTCAAATCCTCTAGAATCCTCTCAGCTTTGGCTGTCAAATCCTCTAGAATCCTCTCAGCTTTGGCTGTCAAATCCTCTAGAATCCTCTCAGCTTTGGCTGTCAAATCCTCTAGAATCCTCTCAGCTTTGGCTGTCAAATCCTCTAGAATCCTCTCAGCTTTGGCTGTCAAATTCTATAGAATCCTTTCAGCTTTGGCTGTCAAATCCTTTTAAATTTGGCTGTCAAATTCTCTAGAATCCTCTCAGCTTTGGCTGTCAAATCCTCTAGAATCCTCTCAGCTTTGGCTGTCAAATCCTCTAGAATCCTCTCAGCTTTGGCTGTCAAATCCTCTAGAATCCTCTCAGCTTTGGCTGTCAAATCCTCTAGAATCCTCTCAGCTTTGGCTGTCAAATCCTCTAGAATCCTCTCAGCTTTGGCTGTCAAATCCTCTAGAATCCTCTCAGCTTTGGCTGTCAAATCCTCTAGAATCCTCTCAGCTTTGGCTGTCAAATCCTCTAGAATCCTCTCAGCTTTGGCTGTCAAATCCTCTAGAATCCTCTCAGCTTTGGCTGTCAAATCCTCTAGAATCCTCTCAGCTTTGGCTGTCAAATCCTCTAGAATCCTCTCAGCTTTGGCTGTCAAATCCTCTAGAATCCTCTCAGCTTTGGCTGTCAAATCCTCTAGAATCCTCTCAGCTTTGGCTGTCAAATCCTCTAGAATCCTCTCAGCTTTGGCTGTCAAATCCTCTAGAATCCTCTCAGCTTTGGCTGTCAAATCCTCTAGAATCCTCTCAGCTTTGGCTGTCAAATCCTCTAGAATCCTCTCAGCTTTGGCTGTCAAATCCTCTAGAATCCTCTCAGCTTTAGCTGTCAAATCCTCTAGAATCCTCTCAGCTTTGGCTGTCAAATCCTCTAGAATCCTCTCAGATTTAGCTGTCAAATCCTCTAGAATCCTCTCAGCTTTGGCTGTAAAATCCAGTAGATTCATCTAGTGACTATTTCCCATAACACCCAACACAAAATAGCGGACTCACTCCCAAAAGGTGCAGCAATACTCTGCTAGTTCAGTTCCACAACAGTAAGTTTTGCCAGTGTTATCATCCAATGGGCACACAAATATTCCAAGAACGGTGGTGTTTTTGTAGTACCATGGCTGCACAACTGTACTGTTCAAGTCTTGGCTAAGAGGGTCCATAACGTTAACGCACAAAGTTGGCTGGGATTTTGAATAGTAGCTGCGATAAGAATAGCGAGAGTAGAATATTCCGCGACTCAGGGCGTACGTTTGCACCGAGACGCTGAAATTAGAGATCGCGAGTTTGCTGACTTCATGCAATTTGAACAGGTGTCTCTCCTTTCTGAACAGGTGTCTCTCCTTTCTGAACAGGTGTCTCTGCTGTCTAAACAGGTGTCTCTCCTTCCTGAACAGGTGTCTCTCCTTTCTGAACAGGTGTCTCTCCTTTCTGAACAGGTGTCTCTCCTTTCTGAACAGGGGTCTCTCCTTTCTGAACAGGTGTCTCTGCTGTCTAAACAGGTGTCTCTGCTGTCTAAACAGGTGTCTCTCCTTTCTGAACAGGTGTCTCTCCTTTCTGAACAGGTGTCTCTCCTTTCTGAACAGGTGTCTCTCCTTTCTGAACAGGCGTCTCTCCTTTCTGAACAGGTGTCTCTGCTGTCTAAACAGGTGTCTCTCCTTTCTGAACAGGTGTCTCTCCTTCCTGAACAGGGGTCTCTCCTTTCTGAACAAGTGTTTCAACTGTCTAAGCAGGTGTCTTATTTGTCTAAACAGGTGTCTCAACTGTTTGAAAAGGGTCTCTATGGTCTCTCGGACCGGTCACGACTAGTACTTTGATATTAAAGCAATAGAGCAGTGCTCACGAGAATCTGGACCGAACAATGCCCGACACGGAGCCTGTGTAGCTGCTAGATCGAGTGCCCCCGCTGCGGTAACTGGAGTACCTGGAGCTGCCGGAACGAAAACTGGAGCCCCGCACAGCTGCACTGGCCGGCCGGGCTGAGGGTCGAGGGAGGTTTTTTATTGTGTGACAGGTGAGGCCGGAGAGTGACATGTGAGGCCGGAGAGTGACATGTGAGGCCGGAGAGTGACATGTGAGGCCGGAGAGTGACAGGTGAGGCCGGATAGTGACAGGTGAGGCCGGAGAGTGACATGTGAGGCCGGAGAGTGACATGTGAGGCCGGAAAGTGACAGGTGAGGCCGGATAGTGACAGGTGAGGCCGGAGAGTGACATGTGAGGCCGGATAGTGACAGGTGAGGCCGGAGAGTGACAGGTGAGGCCGGAGAGTGACATGTGAGGCCGGAGAGTGACAGGTGAGGCCGGAGAGTGACATGTGAGGCCGGAGAGTGACATGTGAGGCCGGAGAGTGACAGGTGAGGCATTGGAGTGACAGGTGAGGCTGTGGAGTGACAGGTGAGGCTGTGGAGTGACAGGTGAGGCTGTGGAGTGACAGGTGAGGCAGTGGAGTGACAGGTGAGGCAGTGGAGTGACAGGTGAGGCTGTGGAGTGACAGGTGAGGCTGTGGAGTGACAGGTGAGGCTGTGGAGTGACAGGTGAGGCATTGGAGTGACAGGTGAGGCAGTGGAGGGACAGGTGAGGCAGTGGAGGGACAGGTGAGGCAGTGGAGTGACAGGTGAGGCTGTGGAGTGACAGGTGAGGCTGTGGAGTGACAGGTGAGGCTGTTGAGTGACAGTACAGATAGAACAGAATCTCATAAACCTTACCTAGCAGGCTAGATAGAACCAGTGCAATTGTCAGCAATGCAGTCAGCTGTGCCAAACATTTATTACTCATTTTCGATTCCATATTTTGTGCAAGAAGTTAACAATGATATAAACTAGGCCAATAATTGATCAAAATTTTCAGCTGTGAGATCAGTAATGAGTAGATCTAGAAACACAAGAAATGTAGACAATGGCTGTCCCTGCTGTAACTTTTTGAGTAAGATATTTATATTAATATGGTGTGCGTCAACGCCCAACTATGGGTAGGAAAAAACGCATAAGTGTGTCCATAGCCTGTGCTCACAGTCCGGCCGCGTTCTCTGCTCAAAGAGTTTGCACTTTTAAAGTTTTTCTTTCATTGTGACGCATGAGCGCACGCTATACAATTTGGCAGGGCTGAAATCTGGTCTGAGAACACAGGTTGAGTGGCAGCGAGAGATTAGCTATCTAGTTTGGCTATAGGTAGGTTAACCCTCAAGTGTGAGCTGCTGAAAGCTTCAGTGTACTGTGAGTACTGTGTCTTTTGATTTAATTAAATCACTAGACATCTCTCCTCATCCATGAATACCTGTCACCCACACCCTGAATCTCTCACCCACACCTCTGAATCTCTCATCTGAATCTCTGAATCTCTCATCTGAATCTCTGAATCTCTCACACACACCTCTGAATCTCTCACCCACACCTCTGAATCTCTCATCTGAATCTCTGAATATCTCATCTGAATCTCTGAATCTCTCATCTGAATCCCTGAATCTCTCACCCACATCTCTGAATCTCTCACCCACATCTCTGAATCTCTCATCTAAATCTCTGAATCTCTCATCTAAATCTCTTAATCTCTCATCTAAATCTCTGAATCTCTCATCTGAATCTCTGAATCTCTCATCTGAATCTCTGAATCTCTCATCTGAATCTATGAATCTCTCACACACACCTCTGAATCTCTCACCCACACCTCTGAATCTCTCATCTAAATCTCTGAATCTCTCATCTAAATCTCTTAATCTCTCATCTAAATCTCTGAATCTCTCATCTAAATCTCTGAATCTCTCATCTGAATCTCTTAATCTCTCATCTGAATCTCTTAATCTCTCATCTAAATCTCTGAATCTCTCATCTAAATCTCTTAATCTCTCATCTAAATCTCTGAATCTCTCACCCACACCTCTGAATCTCTCATCTAAATCTCTGAATCTCTCACCCACACCTCTGAATCTCTCATCTAAATCTCTGAATCTCTCATCTGAATCTCTGAATCTCTCATCTGAATCTCTGAATCTCTCATCTGAATCTCTGAATCTCTCATCTGAATCTCTGAATCTCTCATCTGAATCTCTGATTCTCTCATCTGAATCTCTGATTCTCTCATCTGAATCTCTGATTCTCTCATCTGAATCTCTGAATCTCTCATCTGAATCTCTGAATCTCTCACACACACCTCTGAATCTCTCACCCACACCTCTGAATCTCTCACCCACACCTCTGAATCTCTCATCTGAATCTCTGAATCTCTCATCTGAATCTCTGAATCTCTCACCCACATCTCTGAATCTCTCACCCACATCTCTTAATCTCTCACCCACATCTCTGAATCTCTCATCTAAATCTCTGAATCTCTCATCTAAATCTCTGAATCTCTCATCTAAATCTCTGAATCTCTCATCTAAGTCTCTTAATCTCTCACCCATATCTCTGAATCTCTCACCCACATCTCTTAATCTCTCACCCACATCTCTGAATCTCTCATCTAAATCTCTGAATCTCTCATCTAAATCTCTGAATCTCTCATCTAAATCTC
Source organism: Macrostomum hystrix (assembly GCA_950097015.1). NCBI lineage: Eukaryota > Metazoa > Platyhelminthes > Macrostomidae > Macrostomum > Macrostomum hystrix. Next base: position 26,892,990 of record CATNEN010000038.1, read on the forward strand.
TGAATCTCTCATCTAAGTCTCTTAATCTCTCACCCATATCTCTGAATCTTTTATCTAAGTCTCTTAATCTCTCACCCATATCTCTGAATCTCTCATCTAAATCTCTGAATCTCTCATCTAAATCTCTGAATCTCTCATCTAAATCTCTGAATCTCTCACCCACATCTCTGAATCTCTCACCCACATCTCTGAATCTCTCATCTAAATCTCTGAATCTCTCATCTAAATCTCTGAATCTCTCATCTAAATCTCTGAATCTCTCATCTAAGTCTCTTAATCTCTCATCTGAATCTCTGAATCTCTCATCTGAATCTCTGATTCTCTCATCTGAATCTCTGAATCTCTCATCTGAATCTCTGAATCTCTCATCTGAATCTCTGAATCTCTCATCTGAATCTCTGAATCTCTCATCTGAATCTCTGAATCTCTCATCTGAATCTCTGATTCTCTCATCTGAATCTCTGAATCTCTCATCTGAATCTCTGATTCTCTCACCTAAGTCTCTTAATCTCTCACCCATATCTCTGAATCTCTCATCTGAATCTCTGAATCTCTCATCTAAATCTCTGAATCTCTCATCTAAATCTCTGAATCTCTCATCTAAGTCTCTTAATCTCTCACCCATATCTCTGAATCTCTCATCTGAATCTCTGAATCTCTCATCTGAATCTCTGATTCTCTCATCTGAATCTCTGAATCTCTCATCTGAATCTCTGAATCTCTCATCTGAATCTCTGAATCTCTCATCTGAATCTCTGAATCTCTCATCTGAATCTCTGAATCTCTCATCTGAATCTCTGATTCTCTCATCTGAATCTCTGAATCTCTCATCTGAATCTCTGATTCTCTCACCTAAGTCTCTTAATCTCTCACCCATATCTCTGAATCTCTCATCTGAATCTCTGAATCTCTCATCTGAATCTCTGAATCTCTCATCTGAATCTCTGATTCTCTCATCTGAATCTCTGAATCTCTCATCTGAATCTCTGAATCTCTCATCTGAATCTCTGATTCTCTCATCTGAATCTCTGAATCTCTCATCTGAATCTCTGATTCTCTCATCTGAATCTCTGAATCTCTCATCTGAATCTCTGATTCTCTCACCTAAGTCTCTTAATCTCTCACCCATATCTCTGAATCTCTCATCTGAATCTCTGAATCTCTCATCTAAATCTCTGAATCTCTCATCTAAATGTCTGAATCTCTCATCTAAATCTCTGAATCTCTCATCTAAATCTCTGAATCTCTCACCCACATCTCTGAATCTCTCACCCACATCTCTGAATCTCTCAGAGTTCCGTTGTAGCAAGTGAAATGCTGAAAATCTCAACAAAAACGTCTTATTCAGTCTAGAAAGCTAAATCTGATGACAGGTCCATTGCCGTGAAGCGTATCAGGGCTAGAAGCTGTAACACGATACAGTGAAGCTATGACGCTGTCTAACCAGCAAGAGAAAGCTCAAATTTTTATCCGAGACCCGCAAGAAAGTTGACGCAAGCAGAAAAGCTGAATTAATCATCGATATTCAGCAGACACGGCGTGGGAACTGTCTGGTGCATTCGTTCGCATGTTGAATTATAGCTAAACTTTCTCTTCTAGAGGATTGATTGCAGCCTATGGTGAAAGCAATGACGCATTAAAAAAAATTCTAGAAAAATTTGCAGTTTCGATTTCATTTCAGGAAAGCAGAGATCAAGAAAGGAGAGATAGGGAAAGGAGAAATAGGGAAGGGAGAGATAGGAAGAGAGAGATAGGGAAGGGAGAGATAGGGAAGGGAGAGATAGGGAAGGGAGATTGGGAAGGGAAGGGAGGGAGAGGTAGGAAAAGAAGAGATAGGGAAGGGATTCAAAAGGGAGAGATAGGAGAGATAGGAAAGGGAGAGATAGGAGAGATAGGAAAGGAAGAGATAGGGAAGGGAGAGATAGGGAAGGGAGATATTGGGAAGTGAGATAGGGAAGGGAAGGGAGGGAAAGAGGAAAATAAGAGAAGGGAAGGGATTGAGAAGGGAGAGATAGGGAAGGGAGAGATAAGGGAGAGATAGGGAAGGGAGAGATAAGGGAGAGATAGGGGAGGGAGAGATAGGGAAGGGAGAGATAGGGAAGGGAGTGATAGGGAAGGGAGAGATAGGGAAGGGAGAGATAAGGGAGAGATAGGGAAGGGAGAGATAGGGAAGGGAGTGATAGGGAAGGGAGAGATAGGGAAGGGAGTGATAGTGAAGGGAGAGATAGGGAAGGGAGAGATAGGGAAGGAGAGATAGGGAAGGGATAGATAGGGAAGGGAGATTGGGAAGGGAAGGGAGGGAGAGGTAGGAAAAGAAGAGATAGGGAAGGGATTCAAAAGGGAGAGATAGGAGAGATAGGAAAGGGAGAGATAGGGAAGGGAGAGATAGGGAAGGGAGAGATAGGGAAGGGAGAGATTGGGAAGTGAGATAGGGAAGGGAAGGGAGGGAAAGAGGAAAAGAAGAGAAGGGAAGGGATTGAGAAGGGAGAGATAGGGAAGGGAGAGATAGGGAAGGGAGAGATAGGGAAGGGAGAGATAGGGAAGGGAGAGATAAGGGAGATATAGGGAAGGGAGATAGAGAAGGGAGAGATTGGAAAGAGAGATAGGGAAGGGAGAGATAGGGAAGGGATAGTGACCAGAGATAAGGAAGAGAGATAGGGAAGGGAGATAGGGAAGGGCGCAGACACAGTTAAAAGGTTTAAGGTTAAAGGTTAAAAGTTTTGTTAACAGATACAAGCCAGTGGCCAGTGACCTGCCACAGATAGCCACCAAGAGCAAACAGTTAAAATATTAGTTGCCAAATATTAGTTGCTAAGTATCAGGGTGTCAAATATCCACAGGTTTAAGCAGGCAACCATATCCTTTGTTATAATCTTAGATTCGCATTTCCATAATTTAAATTTCGTAATCGAATGTGTTAATAGACAAATTCTACAACTTAATACGGAAGTTGGGTAATCTCGGATTGCGAGCTAATTAACATATTGAAATATGTTAATTAGATGTGAAGTAGAATGGCGTGGGCCTATATTAGGTACTGAAACGGCAGTTTGTTTACAAGTTATCACCAATTTATCAACAAGTCGGATTTGGTGACAAGCGCGTGTTTGTGTATGCGTGAAACTTCAACCATTGCATGCTAGGCACATTTCGCATGCATTTTTCACACATTCGGTAGCAACTTGACTATGCAGACAGTGTCTAATTAACTTTAGTAATTAACATGAGATAATCTACGATTTTATATTATCAGAATATAACTAGATCACAGGAGAGGGTGAGATTGATAAAGATGTAGAGCTAAATGATGAGAAAAAAGAGAGAGATTATGAGAAAGAGGTAGATAAAGAGAGAAATATATAAAGAAAAAGGTAAATAGATAAAGTGAGGGAAAGAGAGAGATAGATAAAGTGAGAGAAAGAGAGAGATATATAAAGTGAGAGAAAGAGAGAGATAGATAAAGTGAGAGAAAGAGAGAGATAGATAAAGTGAGGGAAAGAGAGAGATAGATAAAGTGAGAGAAAGAGAGAGATAGATAAAGTAAGAGAAAGAGAGAGAGATAAAGTGAGAGAAAGAGAGAGATAGATAAAGTGAGAGAAAGAGGCGTGGAGAAAAAGAGAGAGTTAGATAAAGTTAGAGAAAGAGAGAGACAGATAAAGTTAGAGAAAGAGAGAGATAGATAAAGAAATATACAGAGAGAGGTAGTGAGAGATAAAAATATGAAGAAAGAGAGAGAGACAGATGAAATGAGAGAAAAAGAGAGATAGAAAAATTGAGAGAAAGAGAGAGTTAGATAAAGTGAGAGAGAGAGGCGTGGAGAAAGAGAGAGTTAGATAAAGTGAGAGAAAGAGAGAGAGAGATAAAGTGAGAGAAAGAGAGAGATAGATAAAGTGAGAGAAAGAGAGAGATAGATAAAGTGAGAGAAGGAGAGAGATAGATAAAGTGAGAGAAAGAGAGAAATAGATAAATTGAGAGAAAGAGAGAGATAGATAAAGTGAGAGAGAGAGGTGGAGAAAGAGAGAGTTAGATAAAGTTAGAGAAAGAGAGAGAAAGAGAGGGAGAGAGAGACAGATAAAGTGAGAGAAAGAGAGAGAGAGAGAGAGAAAGAGAGAGATAGATAAAGAAAGATACAGAGAGAGGTAGTGAGAGATAAAAATATGAAGAAAGAGAGAGGTTGAGAAAGGGAGAGAGAGGTAGTGAGAGAGAAATATATAAAGAAAGAGAGAGAGATAGATAAGTGTGAGAGAGAGGTAGAGAAAGAGAGAGGATTTAGAAGTTTGGGAATTGTGAAGTATGAGGATATAGACTTTGCTTCAGGACTTTAAGAAAAGTTCCTGTTTTGAGGAAAAAACTATTTATGATGGGCATTCAGAGGCTCATGACAAAGATGTGGGTTGGTTTAAAAAAGACTGTCTTTGTCCTCTTTTTCCTAATGGAATTTAGTTACAACAAAGAATGTAGCTAGTAAGCTAAGGATAAAAAGTTTTCTATAGCATTTCCCTCGGACGAATGGCTGAGTTGCTAGTTAAACCCTGGTAAGTTTCCTATTGGCTGGAACACGGCCGGGACCGGAAATTGCCCGCCCCAATTCAACGCCATAAATTCAGCCAAAGAGAAGAAGAAGACAGCAGCAAAGTCCCCTGTGTTCTCATTCTTCACAGTTAAAAGACGGTGAGGAAATCACGTCTGGCTGGCCTCGACAAATTTGGTGAGTGCTTTTTCAAAACTAATTATTTTTTAAAACGCCGGAAAACCTCAGGCCAAGGCAACAAGAGAGACGCTTCAGCAAGACGCCAAGATTATCAAGCTAAAAAGGGAAAGATCTGCGTTCCAGTCTTCTCTTAGCTGAAGTTTACAAGGTGTCATGGAGCTGCTCTCTTGTTCCAAATATCATTGGCTGCATACAACTGCGAACCACCCTGAAGTCTCCCAGTTCCCTGAACTCTCATTCAGCTCCCTGAACTCTCCCTCAGTTCCCTGAACTCTCGATCAGTTCCCTGAACTCTCATTCAGCTCCCTGAACTCTCCCTCAGTTCCCTGAACTCTCGATCAGTTCCCTGAACTCTCATTCAGCTCCCTGAACTCTCATTCAGCTCCCTGAACTCTCATTCAGCTCCCTGAACTCTCATTCAGCTCCCTGAACTCTCCCTCAGTTCCCTGAACTCTCGATCAGTTCCCTGAACTCTCATTCAGCTCCCTGAACTCTCCCTCAGTTCCCTGAACTCTCGATCAGTTCCCTGAACTCTCATTCAGCTCCCTGAACTCTCATTCAGCTCCCTGAACTCTCATTCAGCTCCCTGAACTCTCATTCAGCTCCCTGAACTCTCATTCAGCTCCCTGAACTCTCATTCAGTTCCCTGAACTCTCATTCAGTTCACTGAACTCTCATTCAGCTCCCTGAACTCTCATTCAGTTCCCTGAACTCTCAATCAGTTCACTGAACTCTCATTCAGCTCCCTGAACTCTCATTCAGCTCCCTGAACTCTCCCTCAGTTCCCTGAACTCTCGATCAGCTCCCTGAACTCTCATTCAGCTCCCTGAACTCTCATTCAGCTCCCTGAACTCTCATTCAGCTCCCTGAACTCTCCCTCAGTTCCCTGAACTCTCGATCAGTTCCCTGAACTCACATTCAGCTCCCTGAACTCTCATTCAGCTCCCTGAACTCTCGATCAGTTCCCTGAACTCTCGATCAGTTCCCTGAACTCTCCCTCAGTTCCCTGAACTCTCCCTCAGTTCCCTGAACTCTCGATCAGTTCCCTGAACTCTCCTTCAGTTCCCTGAACTCTCCTTCAGTTCCTTGATCTCTCCCTCAGTTCCCTGAACTCTCAATCAGTTCCCTGAACTCTCATTTAGTTCCCTTAACTCTCATTCAGTTCCCTGAACTCTCATTCAGCTCCCTGAACTCTCATTCAGCTCCCTGAACTCTCGATCAGTTCCCTGAACTCTCCCTCAGTTCCCTGAACTCTCCCTCAGTTCCCTGAACTCTCGATCAGTTCCCTGAACTCTCCTTCAGTTCCCTGAACTCTCAATCAGTTCCCTGAACTCTCCCAGTTCCCTGAACTCTTATTTAGTTCCCTTAACTCTCATTCAGTTCCCTGAACTCTCATTCAGTTCCCTGAACTCTCCATCAGTTCCCTAAACTCTCCCAGTTCCCTGAACTCTCCTTCAGTTCCTTGATCTCTCCCTCAGTTCCCTGAACTCTCAATCAGTTCCCTAAACTCTCGCAGTTCACTGAACTCTCCCAGTTCCCTGAACTCACATTCAGCTCCCTGAACTCTCATTCAGCTCCCTGAACTCTCATTCAGCTCCCTGAACTCTCATTCAGCTCCCTGAACTCTCATTCAGTTCCCTGATTCTTCTGCAATTAAATTATTCAATTCTTTGTAGCCGAATCGGCAAAGCAGAAATTTTTATCTTGGATTTTAGTTGACGTATTGCGATGAGTTCCTGGTTGCATTGTATTTTATTGACTCACATTTAAATGACTAAATTTATTTCATTATTAATTACGAATCGATTCAAATTTCAGCAAAATAAAAAAAGAACTAACTTATGGTGGTAAAATTTTGTCTATCTTTCATCCACTGAGGCTATACTAGCAATCCATTCTAATCATTCATCCACTGAGGCTGGACTTGCAATCCACTGAGGCTAGACTAGCAATCCACTGAGGCTAGACTAGCAATCCACTGAGGCTAGACTAGCAATCCACTGAGGCTAGACTAGCAATCCACTGAGGCTAGACTAGCAATCCACTGAGGCTAGACTAGCAATCCACTGAGGCTAGACTAGCAATCCACTGAGGCTAGACTAGCAATCCACTGAGGCTAGACTAGCAATCCACTGAGGCTAGACTAGCAATCCACTGAGGCTAGACTAGCAATCCACTGAGGCTAGACTAGCAATCCACTGAGGCTAGACTAGCAATCCACTGAGGCTAGACTAGCAATCCACTGAGGCTAGACTAGCAATCCACTGAGGCTAGACTAGCAATCCACTGAGGCTAGACTAGCAATCCACTGAGGCTAGACTAGCAATCCACTGAGGCTAGACTAGCAATCCACTGAGGCTAGACTAGCAATCCACTGAGGCTAGACTAGCAATCCACTGGGGCTAGACTAGCAATCCTCATCGCTGTCCAATATGCCTCCGAGCTGCTAGAGCATCGAAGGACTCCTCAGCTTCGAGATCGTCAGCGCCGCGGTCCGCAGGCCTCAAACAGTTCTCCGTCAAGTCGTCACCCTCAGCTGAGTGGCAGCGCCTTCGACAATTCCTACGCTGAACGGCCAGACTGAAGCCTACATCGCCTCCGGCATCGTCGCGAGCCGCCGCCAGCTGGTTGAAGACTCCATAGACGAGGAAATTTACCAGGCGTCCATCACCGAGGCTTCCAGCAGGGACGCAGCGGCAGCCGATGCTGGCCATCAGGAAGCAGAGCACACAGGATAGCATGACAAACAGCGAGTGGAATATGGGATAGGCCGACACCCGGATGTGCCGCATCGCCTGCGCATTTTTGTGACAGGGGTTTACCCTTTTGTCACTCTTTTCCCATGGTGAATATCCTTCATCAGTAAGACACGATTCACCTGTTCAGACACGATTCACCTGTTCAGACTCGATTCACCTGCTCAAACACGATTCACCTGTTCAGACTCGATTCACCTGTTCAGACTCGATTCACCTGTTCAGACTCGATTCACCTGTTCAGACTCGATTCACCTGTTCAGACACGATTCACCTGTTCAGACACAATTCACCTGTTCAGACTCGATTCACCTGTTCAGACACGATTCACCTGTTCAGACTCGATTCACCTGTTCAGAAACGATTTACCTGTTCAGACACGATTCACCTGTTCAGACACGATTCACCTGCTCAAACACGATTCACCTGTTCAGACTCGATTCACCTGTTCAGACTCGATTCACCTGTTCAGACTCGATTCACCTGTTCAGACTCGATTCACCTGTTCAGACACGATTCACCTGTTCAGACACAATTCACCTGTTCAGACTCGATTCACCTGTTCAGACACGATTCACCTGTTCAGACTCGATTCACCTGTTCAGACTCGATTCACCTGCTCAGAAACGATTCACCTGTTCAGACACAATTCACCTGTTCAGACACGATTCACCTGTTCAGACACAATTCACCTGTTCAGACACGATTCACCTGTTCAGACACGATTCACCTGTTCAGACACGATTCACCTGTTCAGACACGATTCACCTGTTCAGACACGATTCACCTGTTCAGACACGATTCACCTGTTCAGAAACGATTCACCTGTTCAGACACGATTCACCTGTTCAGACTAGATTCACCTGCTCAAACACGATTCACCTGTTCTGACTAGATTCACCTGCTCAAACACGATTCACCTGTTCAGACTAGATTCACCTGCTCAAACACGATTCACCTGTTCAGACTAGATTCACCTGCTCAAACACGATTCACCTGTTCTGACTAGATTCACCTGCTCAAACACGATTCACCTGTTCTGACACAATTCACCTGTTCAGAAACGATTTACCTGTTCTGACACGATTCACCAGTTCAGACACGATTCACCTGTTCAGACACGATTCACCAGTTCAGACACGATTCACCTGTTCAGACACGATTCACCTGTTCAGACACGATTCACCTGTTCAGACACGATTCACCTGTTCAGACACGATTCACCTGTTCAGACACGATTCACCTGTTCAGACACGATTCACCTATTCAGACACGATTCACCTGTTCAGACACGATTCACCTGTTCAGACAGTTCTCAGTACTCACAGCCACCATGATGACGGGTACCACAGCTTCTCCCAAAGCGGCTGACGCCACTAAAGCAGTTGAGCGATCGCCTAGGAGAGTTAATTGGTTTATTGGCACTTTGCAGCTACGGTACATCTGTGATTTCGTTAATATAATGAATGGGCAACGTATTCACCCGTGAGTCGGACCAGCTGTTCAGTAACTGTGAGCAGAGCTGGCATACAGTGACTAATGAAGAATCCAGTGAGCACTGTACTCAGAAACAGAATTGGAACATTTCCATTTCCAGCTGTAAATATCGCTGCTGAGACTAGTAATCCAGCCTTTAAAAAATTTAATCCATGCAAAGTCGCTTCTTTTTCTACTGAGTAGTAGTGTAAAACGATATTACATGAAATTCAGTGTTTAAATCGAAAACTAACACTTACCAGATCGATAAACAGGACGTGAATAGCCGAAATCCTCAAGGTCAGAAATATTCCACTCAGTCTGCCTAGCAGAGTGAAGCCCTTAAAAAAATATTTTAAGACATTTAAGTATAATGCTGTTAATTCACGATTGAAAAATGAAATTAAGATAAGCAAAACAGGGAAAAAGTTGTACGGCTTTAATATTTGTTACCTTTTAGGCCACAGTTCTGTCTCTCCTTCTCTCCCTGTCTCCTTCTCAACCTCCCTGTCTCCGTCTCACCTTCTCACCCTCTCTCCTTCTCACCCTCTCACCCTGTCTCCTTCTCACCCTCTCTCCTTCTCACCCTCTCACCCTGTCTCCTTCTCACCCTCTCTCCCTGTCTCCTTCTCCCCCTCTCTCCTTCTCACCCCCTCACCCTGTCTCCTTCTCACCCCTCACCCTGTCTCCTTCTCACCCCCTCACCCTGTCTCCTTCTCTCCTTATCACCCTCTCTCCTTCTCTCCTTCTCACCCACTCTTTTTCTCTCCTACCTTGCATTCTCTTCTTTCTTCCCCCCACCCTACTGCCAGCAGGCTCTCTAACCTTTGCATCTCTAAGCTGACCCCATGAGCTGTAAGCGAAGCACAAAGTCTGCAGACTTATTTTCGTCTGGGTCATCGCCAAAGGTAAAACTCACCCAGAAGGTGGCCGATAGATAAGCTGTCTGAGATTTCTCACCAGCTGAGCTGACTGACTCAAGCGAGAATGAGTAGATTAGGCCGCTGAAACTGCCCTGAAAATTTTTTATCAGACCAGAAAATTATTACTCGAGTCGAGGGTGAAACTTAAGTCTAAGGATTAAAACTAATCCTTCGAGAGGTCCTGGCTGTTTTGAATAGCCTGACCAAATTAATTGCCATACCCGCCTCACTAGTACAAGTGAAAAGGGAAGGCAATAGAAAACAACAATCAACTTAATCGACTGGAAACCTAGTGGAGCTTAATAAAAATATCCCATCTTCAATTTTCCACACTCCCTTATTGCATTAATTCAAATGTCCCCCAAATAAACCCACTGTCCCTCCCTGCACCCACTGTCCCTCCCTGCACCCACTGTCCCTCCCTGCACCCACTGTCCCTCCCTGCACCCACTGTCCCTCCCTGCACCCACTGTCCCTCCCTGCACCCACTGTCCCTCCCTGCACCCACTGTCCCTCCCTGCACCCACTGTCCCTCCTTGCAATGTCCCTCCCTACAATATCCCACCCTACAATGTTCCTCCCTACAATGTCCCTCCCTACAATGTCCCTCCCTACAAGCAGTCTCACCAGTATGCCATCCAGCACGAATGCGCACATAGAAGCCAACAGCAAAAGCAGGCAAGTTAGCGAGTTGTCATTGGGCAGTCTATCGCTAACACTTGAGTTCTGCTCGCCGAGCGATGGCTCTATGAAATCCAAAGGTAATTGGCAACATTTCTCTAGTGCTTTTGACATTTTTTATACTGTTTGACTTACCATTTTCCTGATTGTGATCATTCGATTGTCTTTGACCAGTGTGGCACCAGCCTTCCTTGTAAGCCATGTGGAACACCAATAAGGCTATCGGAATCTGAATGATAGATACGAGTAACAAGCCTATAGAATAAAGCTATTTTTAGAAATATCGATTGCGGCAAACCCTAATTTGACACCACATGATATCACAGACAGCTCTGAGCCAATAGCGAATAACAAGTGCTTAGTGCCTATTGATTAATTTATGCTTATCTTCGTTATTTCTAGGTTTTTTGTTATACTCCTAAAAAGCTCGTTGAAAAATAAGGATTTGCGACTGGGATCAATGGTATTGGGATCAATGAAATTGGTATCAATGGAATTGGGATCAATGAAATTGGGATTTCGAATGGGTTTATGAGAATAAAACCTAATAAAACATAGAACCTAAGGATTTATGAGAATCGAGTTTTTTAGAATTGAGATTTTTAGAATTGGGATTTTTAGAATTGGGATTTTTAGAATTGGGTTTTTTTAATTGGGATTTTTAGAATTGAGATTTTTAGAATTGAGATTTTTAGAATTGGGATTTTTAGAATTGGGTTTTTTTAATTGGGATTTTTAGAAATGGGATTTTTAGAATTGGGATTTTAAGAACTGGGTTTTTTAAATTGGGATTTTTAGAAATGGGATTTTTAGAATTGGGATTTTTTGTACTGGAAATTTAAGGATTTGGCCCTAATGGGCGTACATTGCACCGACAAATAAATAAGACCCTTCGCGGATTCGATCCCACGGACTTTCGAGCAATAGTCGGACGCATTAATAATTATCTGTCAGCCATTCGCACCTGCACAACAGCCATCAGGTAGTAGGGATATCTGATTCCCTCGGCCAGTGTGACTGCATCCTCAGCCGTGCAGTTGCCGCCTCTGAGCCGCACCCTCGCCGCCCTGTCGGACAGGAATGCGCCGACAATTAGGGGGCCGACAAGGGCGCCGAAGCTCTGGCAGCAGAACATCGCTTGAAGAAAAGGCCCGGAACCCAGCTTGTAGGTGCTCAGCATGCGACTGTTGCACAGATTCTCAAGGCAGCCCTCGGCCAGCCCCATCAGGCTGAGCACAGCAGCCAGGCCTGCCAAACTGGAGCTGTGGCCGACAAGGGCGAAACAGATCGGTATGGCTGCTGAGGCCGCTGACAGCAGCAGATTGGCCGGCAGCCTGGAAATGAAAGAAATGATGGAACTGAAGGAAATGAAGGAAATGATGGAAATGATGGAACTGATGGAACTGATGGAAATGATATGAAGGAAATGATGGAAATGATGGAAATGATATGAAGGAAATGATGGAAATGATGAAAATAAAGGAAATGATGGAAATGATGGAACTGCCAAAAATGATGGAACTGCCAAAAATGATGGAACTGCCAAAAATGATGGAACTGCCAAAAATGATGGAACTGCCAAAAATGATGGAAATTATGGATGAAGGAAATGATGGAAATGATGGAACTGGTGGAAATGATGGAGCTGATGGAAATAATGGAACTGTTGGAAATGGTGGAGCTGATGTAAATGATGAAGCTGATGGAAATGATGAAGCTGATGGAAATGATGGAAATGATGGAACTGCTGGAAATGATGAAACAAATTAAAATTATGGAAATGATGAAAATGAAGGAAATGATGAAAGTGATGGTAACTATGAAAATGGGGGAAATTATGCAAATGATGGAAATGATTGAAAAGATGGAAATAACGCATAAGCTACCAATGGAGGAACTTTTGTCAGAAAGCATTTAATACAAGCAAAATCCACATCGCTAATGTATCAGGAGGGGCAGGTAACGTAGCACACATCTAAAAATGTCCTGAACAGCTATTAGGGCAGGCAGATTATAGAGTGCACCGTGATGTGGTAACCTGACGACTTGCTAATGACTTTTTCATCTTGAAACGAGTCCTGAAAAACACCTATTTGATTGGAATAGGCGAGGTAAAATGCGGGCCAGCTTGAGTACAATGGAAATGGCTTGCATTGAGTTTGGGAAATATATTGTCAAGATTTGCCTCGTGTGGCGGCAGGGCAAAAATATGGAGGCTGAAAAAAAACTAAACAGACGGCTGGATTTGGAGGCAAAAATGGGAAAAAAGGGATTTTTCCTACATTTTTTAGAAAGCTCCTCAATAGTCTATCCAAACAGACAGTTTTCAGAAAATGATTTAAACTTGAAAAAACAATTAAATAGGAAACTTTTTCGAGTATAATTTACTGAAAACAAATTAGGAATGAGAATCCCAAGAATTGCCTTATCCCAAGGAATAGAGAATCCATATCACGAACGATTTAAAAGTACAAGCGTATACAGAAAAACACAGCATAGATGGAAAAGTTCGGAAGATTAAAAGATACAGAACACAGCAATATCCAAATAATTTCGGAGAATCCCAAGGATTGGAGAATCACTAGGATTGGAGAATCCCAAGGATTGGAGAATCACTAGGATTGGAGAATCCCAAGGATTGGAGAATCACTAGGATTGGAGAATCCCAAGGATTGGAGAATCACTAGGATTGGAGAATCCCAAGGATTGGAGAATCCCAAGGATTAGAGATCCCAAGGATTGGATAATCCAAAGAATTGGAGAATCCCAATTGGATTTGAGAATCCCAATGATTAGAGAATCCCAATTGGATTTGAGAATCCCAAGGATTGGAGAATCCGAATGATTGGAGAATCTCAAGGATTGGAGAATCCCAAGGATTGGAGAATCCTAAGGATCGGAAATCCAAAGGATGGGAGAATCTCAAGGATTGGAAATCCCAAAGATTGGAGAATCCAAAGGATTGGAGAATCCTAAGGATCGGAAATCCAAAGGATGGGAGAATCTTAAGGATTGGAAATCCCAAAGATTGGAGAATCCAAAGGATTATAGAATCTGAATGATTGAAGAATCCCAAGGATTGGAGAATCCCAAGGATTGGAGAATCCCAAGGATTGGAGAATCCCAAGGATTGGAAGATCGCAAGGATTGGAAAATCCCCAAGGATTAGAAAATCCTCAAGGATTGGAAAATCCCCAAGGATTGGAAAATCCCCAAGGATTGGAAAATCCCCAAGGATTAGATAATCCCAAGGATTGGAGAATCCCAAGGATTGGATAATCCCAAGGATTGGAGAATCCCAAGGATTGGAGAATCTCAAGGATTGGGGAATCCCAAGGATTGGAGATTTGCAAGGATTGAAAAATCCAAAGAATTTCGGAGAATCCCAAGGATTGGAGAATCCCAAGGATTGGATAATCCCAAGGATTGGAGAATCCCAAGGATTGGAGAATCTCAAGGATTGGGGAATCCCAAGGATTGGAGATTTGCAATGATTGAAAAATCCAAAGAATTTCGGAGAATCCCAAGGATTGGAGAATAAAATCGCAAATACAAAATTTTTCCCCAGAAGATTTCGTTGACCCTTGAAGTTCATAAGCGAGCAGATTTAACTTTCAAAACAGAACTTAAGCAGTCTACAATGTCCATGACGAAAAAACGTCTCCTGAGAACCGATTCTGATTAGGAGAACTCAGATATGACAAATATTTGCAAAGTCGGGAAGCACTAAAAAACTCTAGATTTCTCTTGCAGAGGCCGGATTCAACATTGTAAATGACGAAAATCTTGGTCAGAGTTAGGAATGCAGAAAAAACTGCGAATTTAAGGGCCGCCTTGCGCGGGAACATAATCTGTACGGGAGTCCACATCCTTCACAGCTGATCAATTTCTGGACTGTTTTTTCCTAGCTCCACAAAGGAGAACTGAAGAGACCCGCAACAATAGAGCTCCATGTGTTACGGTATGCAAAAACCAAAGCAGGTTTCGACTACTGTTTTATTACAAACATCAAAGGCAAGTTCCGACAAGTCTATCTGAGAAAAAATATGATCAAAAGTGCCTCCGATAATTAGTCTAACGGAGATAAGATAAGATCAAAGGCGAGTTCCGACAATTCTATCGAAGATAAGACAAGATCAAAGTCTCTTCCGACAAGTCTATCGGGGATAAGACAAGATCAAAGTCTGTTCCGACAAGTCTATCGGGGATAAGACAAGATCAAAGTCTGTTCCGACAATTCCATCGGGGATAAGACAAGATCAAAGTCTCTTCCGACAAGTCTATCGGGGATAAGACAAGATCAAAGTCTTTTCCGACAAGTCTATCGGGGATAAGACAAGATCAAAGTCTCTTCCGACAAGTCTATCGGGGATAAGACAAGATCAAAGTCTCTTCCGACAAGTCTATCGGGGATAAGACAAGATCAAAGTCTGTTCCGACAATTCCATCGGGGATAAGACAAGATCAAAGTCTTTTCCGACAAGTCTATCGGGGATAAGACAAGATCAAAGTCTCTTCCGACAAGTCTATCGGGGATAAGACAAGATCAAAGTCTCTTCCGACAAGTCTATCGGGGATAAGACAAGATCAAAGTCTCATCCGACAATTCCATCGGAAATAAGACAAGATCAAAGTCTCATCCGACAATTCCATCGGGGATAAGACAAGATCAAAGTCTCATCCGACAATTCCATCGGAAATAAGACAAGATCAAAGTCTCATCCGACAATTCCATCGGAAATAAGACAAGATCAAAGTCTCATCCGACAATTCCATCGGGGATAAGACAAGATCAAAGTCTCATCCGACAATTCCATCGGGGATAAGACAAGATCAAAGTCTCATCCGACAATTCCATCGGAAATAAGACAAGATCAAAGTCTCATCCGACAATTCCATCGGAAATAAGACAAGATCAAAGTCTCATCCGACAATTCCATCGGAAATAAGACAAGATCAAAGTCTCATCCGACAATTCCATCGGAAATAAGACAAGATCAAAGTCTCATCCGACAATTCCATCGGGGATAAGACAAGATCAAAGTCTCATCCGACAATTCCATCGGGGATAAGACAAGATCAAAGTCTCATCCGACAATTCCATCGGGGATAAGACAAGATCAAAGTCTCATCCGACAATTCCATCGGGGATAAGACAAGATCAAAGTCTCATCCGACAATTCCATCGGAAATAAGACAAGATCAAAGTCTCATCCGACAATTCCATCGGGGATAAGACAAGATCAAAGTCTCATCCGACAATTCCATCGGAAATAAGACAAGATCAAAGTCTCATCCGACAATTCCATCGGAAATAAGACAAGATCAAAGTCTCATCCGACAATTCCATCGGGGATAAGACAAGATCAAAGTCTCATCCGACAATTCCATCGGGGATAAGACAAGATCAAAGTCTCATCCGACAATTCCATCGGGGATAAGACAAGATCAAAGTCTCATCCGACAATTCCATCGGGGATAAGACAAGATCAAAGTCTCATCCGACAATTCCATCGGGGATAAGACAAGATCAAAGTCTCATCCGACAATTCCATCGGAAATAAGACAAGATCAAAGTCTCATCCGACAATTCCATCGGAAATAAGACAAGATCAAAGTCTCATCCGACAATTCCATCGGGGATAAGACAAGATCAAAGTCTCATCCGACAATTCCATCGGAAATAAGACAAGATCAAAGTCTCATCCGACAATTCCATCGGGGATAAGACAAGATCAAAGTCTCATCCGACAATTCCATCGGGGATAAGACAAGATCAAAGTCTCATCCGACAATTCCATCGGGGATAAGACAAGATCAAAGTCTCATCCGACAATTCCATCGGAAATAAGACAAGATCAAAGTCTCATCCGACAATTCCATCGGAAATAAGACAAGATCAAAGTCTCATCCGACAATTCCATCGGGGATAAGACAAGATCAAAGTCTCATCCGACAATTCCATCGGAAATAAGACAAGATCAAAGTCTCATCCGACAATTCCATCGGGGATAAGACAAGATCAAAGTCTCATCCGACAATTCCATCGGGGATAAGACAAGATCAAAGTCTCATCCGACAATTCCATCGGGGATAAGACAAGATCAAAGTCTCATCCGACAATTCCATCGGAAATAAGACAAGATCAAAGTCTCATCCGACAATTCCATCGGGGATAAGACAAGATCAAAGTCTCATCCGACAATTCCATCGGAAATAAGACAAGATCAAAGTCTCATCCGACAATTCCATCGGAAATAAGACAAGATCAAAGTCTCATCCGACAATTCCATCGGAAATAAGACAAGATCAAAGTCTCATCCGACAATTCCATCGGAAATAAGACAAGATCAAAGTCTCATCCGACAATTCCATCGGGGATAAGACAAGATCAAAGTCTCATCCGACAATTCCATCGGGGATAAGACAAGATCAAAGTCTCATCCGACAATTCCATCGGGGATAAGACAAGATCAAAGTCTCATCCGACAATTCCATCGGGGATAAGACAAGATCAAAGTCTCATCCGACAATTCCATCGGGGATAAGACAAGATCAAAGTCTCATCCGACAATTCCATCGGGGATAAGACAAGATCAAATTCTCATCCGACAATTCCATTCAATTACACCCAAGATAAGACAATTGGACCAACCAGCGAGTCAGTAGGCTAGCGGACAGCGCTGTGGTCAGCACGGCAGTCTCGTGGCAGAACAGCACCAGAGGCGCCGCCTTCAATAGCGACGAATCGCTTCCGTCCGGAGTCCCAGCGCCTGCGGCATCCACCAGGCAGGCGAGGCCCGGCAGGGCGGCTCCGATGCTGGAGTCTGACATGCCAACCAGAGCGAACAGCAGGCAGCAGTTAATAGTCTTCAGTGCGTTGCCACGAAACAAAGACCAGCACTGAGAGGATTGCGGCACGGTGGAAGCTGTGTCACAATCGGCTATTGGTCGCTTGGCAACGGCATCGGGCAATGCAGGTCCGAGCGGCTGCTGCTGCTCGACCTCCAGCTTCTGATGTTGAGCATCTCTCTCGGCTATGTCGAATGGCTTGGTTGGGGGCCAGGCAGAGGAAAGTTTAGTATGGGATCATGTCACAATAGTGAGTATGGGATCATGTCACAATGGTGAGTATGGAATCATGTCACAATAGTGAATATGGGATCATGTCACAATGGTGAGTATGGGATCATGTCACAATAGTGAGTATGGGATCATGTCTCAATGGTGAGTATGGAATCATGTCACAATAGTGAATATGGGATCATGTCACAATGGTGAGTATGGGATCATGTCACAATAGTGAGTATGGGATCATGTCACAATGGTGAGTATGGAATCATGTCACAATAGTGAATATGGGATCATGTCACAATGGTGAGTATGGGATCATGTCACAATAGTGAGTATGGGATCATGTCTCAATGGTGAGTATGGAATCATGTCACAATAGTGAATATGGGATCATGTCACAATGGTGAGTATGGGATCATGTCTCAATGGTGTGTATGGGATCATGTCACAATGCTATGTATGGGATATGTCAAAAAGCTATGTATGGGATCATGTCACAATAGTGTGTATGGGATCATGTCAAAATGGTGAGTATGGGATCATGTCACAATAGTGAGTATGGGATCATGTCACAATGGTGAGTATGGAATCATGTCACAATAGTGAATATGGGATCATGTCACAATGGTGAGTATGGGATCATGTCTCAATGGTGTGTATGGAATCATGTCACAATGCTATGTATGGGATATGTCAAAAAGCTATGTATGGGATCATGTCACAATAGTGTGTATGGGATCATGTCAAAATGGTGAGTATGGGATCATGTCACAATAGTGTGTATGGGATCATGTCACAATAGTGAGTATGGGATCATGTCACGATAGTGAGTATGGGATCATGTCACAATAGTGTGTATGGGATCATGTCACAATGGTGCGTATGGAATCATGTCACAATAGTGTGTATGGGATCATGTCACAATAGTGAGTATGGGATCATGTCACAATAGTGTGTATGGGATCATGTCACAATAGTGAGTATGGGATCATGTCACGATAGTGAGTATGGGATCATGTCACAATAGCGTGTATGGGATCATGTCACAATGCTATGTATGGGATCATGTCACAATAGTGAGTATGGGATCATGTCACGATAGTGAGTATGGGATCATGTCACAATAGTGTGTATGGGATCATGTCACAATAGTGAGTATGGGATCATGTCACAATAGTGAGTATGGGATCATGTCACAATAGTGTGTATGGGATCATGTCACAATAGTGAGTATGGGATCATGTCACGATAGTGAGTATGGGATCATGTCACAATAGCGTGTATGGGATCATGTCACAATAGTGTGTATGGGATCATGTCATAATGGTGAGTATGGGATCATGTCACAATGGTGAGTATGGAATCATGTCACAATAGTGTGTATGGGATCATGTCACAATGCTATGTATGGGATCATGTCACAATGGTGAGTATGGGATCATGTCACAATGGTGAGTATGGGATCATGTCACAATGCTATGTATGGGATCATGTCACAATAGTGTGTATGGAATCATGTCACAATAGTGTGTATGGGATCATGTCACAATGGTGCGTATGGAATCATGTCACAATAGTGTGTATGGGATCATGTCACAATAGCGTGTATGGGATCATGTCACAATAGTGTGTATGGGATCATGTCACAATAGCGTGTATGGGATCATGTCACAATAGTGTGTATGGGATCATGTCACAATGGTGAGTATGGAATCATGTCACAATAGTGTGTATGGGATCATGTCACAATAGTGTGTATGGCATCATGTCACAATAGTGTGTATGGCATCATGTCACAATAGTGTGTATGGAATCATGTCACAATAGTGTGTATGGGATCATGTCACAATGCTATGTATGGGATCATGTCACAATGCTATGTATGGGATCATGTCACAATGGTGAATATGGGATCATGTCACAATGGTGCGTATGGGATCATGTTACAATAGTGAATATGGGATCATGTCACAATGGTGCGTATGGAATCATGTCACAATAGTGAATATGGGATCATGTCACAATGGTGCGTATGGAATCATGTCAGAATAGTGAGTATGGAATCATGTCACAATAGTGAATATGGGATCATGTCACAATAGTGAATATGGGATCATGTCACAATAGTGAATATGGGATCATGTCACAATGGTGCGTATGGAATCATGTCACAATAGTGAATATGGGATCATGTCACAATGGTGCGTATGGAATCATGTCAAAATGGTGAGTATGGAATCATGTCACAATAGTGAATATGGGATCATGTCAAAATGGTGAGTATGGAATCATGTCACAATAGTGAATATGGGATTATGTCAAAATGGTGAGTATGGAATCATGTCACAATAGTGAGTATGGAATCATGTCAAAATGGTGAGTATGGAATCATGTCACAATAGTGAATATAGGATCATGTCACAATAGTGAGTATGGAATCATGTCACAATAGTGAGTATGGAATCATGTCAAAATGGTGAGTATGGAATCATGTCACAATAGTGAATATAGGATCATGTCACAATAGTGAGTATGGAATCATGTCACAATAGTGAACATAGGATCATGTCACAATAGTGAGTATGGAATCATGTCACAATAGTGAGTATGGAATCATGTCACAATTGTGAATATAGGATCATGTCACAATAGTGAATATAGGATCATGTCACAATAGTGAGTATGGAATCATGTCACAATAGTGAATATAGGATCATGTCACAATGCTATGTAGGGGATCATACTGAGGTGTCAAATAAGACAATGCGTGTTTAAAGTACACATCCACAAGGAGACGAGCTTACATCACATTCCATTTGCTGTAATTTGTGTGTATGACGTGAAAAATTCTTTACAAACCTTGAGACTGTTAGAACAGTAAATGTATCGAATAAACAGAAATGCGGGGGATAATAGTAATTGTTTTATCGAAACAGGCTGACAACATGTATTCGATCAGATTCAAACATCAGGCTTTTATCTGTTACAGCAGGTTCTGCCCAATATACTTACAATCCTGTTGTCTCTCCCTCCTGATCGCTCTGCATTCTGATTGGTTGAGCGGTGAGAAAGCAGAGTTGAGGAGGGTGAATTTATTCTGTGAGGGAGTTGGTTCGATTCTCAGTGAGGGAGTTGGTTCGATTCTCAGTGAGGTAGTTGGTTCGAACCAAGTTATGGGAGTTCGGTGGGGATAGAAGTGACAGTTTTAATTAGGATTCGGTGGGGATAGAAGTGATAGAAGGATAGAAGTGAAACGTTTATGCAAGATTTGGGTCGATTATGAGTTATCTTGTTTTGAGCATATGAAGAAAAATGAGACGTTCTAAAGCTGTCCTTTCATCTGGCCCTCGTGTTTATTCATTTTCGTTGAAAATGACTCCGAGCCTGAATTCTCTTGGGAGAACTACATAACACTTGGTGCAGTTATGAATAGAATATTAGTGCTACAACTTTAATTACGCGTAGAAAATCTATAGACTCAATCATTTAGACTGAAACAGCCATTTTACATAAATCATCTCGGGCTCCGATCAGTCACCTAGAATCGTCACAAATCAGTCACCTAGAATCGTCACAAATCAGTCACCTAGAATCGTCACAAATCAGTCACCTAGAATCGTCCCAAATCAGTCAGCTAGAATCGTCACTAATCAGTCACCTAGAATCGTCCCAAATCAGTCACCTAGAATCGTCACAAATCAGTCACCTAGAATCGTACCAAATCAGTCAGCTAGAATCGTCCCAAATCAGTCACCTAGAATCGTCCCAAATCAGTCACCTAGAATCGTCCCAAATCAGTCACCTAGAATCGTCACTAATCAGTCACCTAGAATCGTCCCAAATCAGTCACCTAGAATCGTCACTAATCAGTCACCTAGAATCGTCCCAAATCAGTCACCTAGAATCGTCACTAATCAGTCACCTAGAATCGTCCCAAATCAGTCACCTAGAATCGTCCCAAATCAGTCAGCTAGAATCGTCACTAATCAGTCACCTAGAATCGTCCCAAATCAGTCACCTAGAATCGTCACAAATCAGTCACCTAGAATCGTACCAAATCAGTCAGCTAGAATCGTCCCAAATCAGTCACCTAGAATCGTCCCAAATCAGTCACCTAGAATCGTCCCAAATCAGTCACCTAGAATCGTCACTAATCAGTCACCTAGAATCGTCCCAAATCAGTCACCTAGAATCGTCACTAATCAGTCACCTAGAATCGTCCCAAATCAGTCACCTAGAATCGTCACTAATCAGTCACCTAGAATCGTCCCAAATCAGTCACCTAGAATCGTCACTAATCAGTCACCTAGAATCGTCCCAAATCAGTCACCTAGAATCGTCACTAATCAGTCACCTAGAATCGTCCCAAATCAGTCACCTAGAATCGTCTGCAGGACAAATTCAACGCAAGGACGAATTCCTGGATTCAACGATGAGCAAAAAATCAAGACAAATATAATAATACTTCAAATAAAAGCAGAAAAGGAAATAATCAGTTACACAAAGAAATTAATTGACATTTTCTAACTAGAAGGGGCTGATTAACAGCACGACAGCAGTCGTGTCTTCACGCTAAAGGTGTGCGTGCATGAATAGATTATATTTTTCCAGATTTTCTCACATGCCTTCCTGAATGGTTTCTTTCTGAATTAGGAAATTTTATTTACTACTGTCTGACAAAGCAGAGACAAAATCGAAGGTGCTGTAATGAAAAAAGAGCAGAATAAGATTCTATAGAATAAAATTGATAGGGCTTGAAGTCAATCAATAAATATGCCGTGTTTATCTATTCAAGAAGATCTTTTATAGTTTTTCATAAACGAGAAGAAAATTTCCAAGCACATTAGAAAAGGATGTTTTTGTCTGGCAAAAATTGGTATTAAAAAAATACAAAAGACACTTATAAAAAAGAAGCTACTGTATTAGTGGGACAGCAATATTTTGCAATTTGTCATGTTACTCTGTCATAGTGCAAGAAAAATTACTAAAACCTTCAATACAACCAGGTGACCCTAATTAAATATTCAGGAGATACTCAATTAATCTTCGGCTACAATTAAAAAAAGTAAACAAGCATAAACCAGACAATCAATGAGATCTTTAATTCCAGACATTCCACAGCCTCATTAAAATTATCTGTTCACAAATTTTTTTTACGAATTCAGCTAATCCAAACTGGAATTAACTAAGTAATCGCGCACTTGCTCAGATGGCCTGCTGGGAAGGAGATTCTCTTTTTGCTGCTTTTGAATCTCCGTGCCTTCTGTCTCTTCTTTCGGCTGCTGTCCAGCGGTCTTGCTGCTGGCAGATTCGGCTTGACTATAGCAAACAGGAACTGGTACCTGCCTTCTGTACCATAGGTGGTACACAATCATAAAGCCGAAACCTAAGGCAAAGACTACAGTCGACGAAACCCAAAAACCACACGGGACGCTGGTGCTAGCGATGCTACTCACAGTAGTAGTAGTGCCAACACTTGAGCTACTACTAGGCGATGTTGTTTTAAGCATCTCAGCATCAGATTTACTCCAATATTCCTGACAGGATGTTCTAATATGCCGCCGCTTGCAACGGTCAGCCCATGCTCGCCCACCTGAGCGGCACTGCTCAACCGTGGGACAAGTGACGCAACCGCCGTTGCTGTCAGACGTGTCGTATTGGCCGAATGGACATGACAGGGAAACTTCGATTGCACAACGAGGAAGCAGCAGCAGCAGCAGCAGCGTAAGCCATGTAATTCGCATTTTCACTAGCTGAAATTGAGGAAATCAAATTTACTAAGAAAAAAATACTTTAAGAAACGCATTTTTACGAATTGATAGTTTATAAAAGAAAATCTATAAAAGAAGGCATTTCTCTATTTGGGTTGATAAACAGTAGTGAAATGCGAAAATGAATACGTGGGAAAAAGAAGAGACGTGGGACACACAAAGGAGAATAAACAGGAGAGATGACACAAGGGAGATAATAGACAGACGATAGGTGAGACACTGAAGAGATGAGACAGAAGACAGATGAGACAGGGAAAAAATGAGACAGGGAAAAAATGAGACAGGGAAAAAATGAGACAGGGAAAAAATGAGACAGGATAGAGATGAGACATGGAAGAGATAAGACACGGGAGAGATGAGACATAGGAGAGAGATGAGAATTGGAGAGAGATGAGACACGGAGAGAGATGAGAATTGGAGAGAGATGAGACACGGAGAGAGATGAGAATTGGAGAGAGATGAGACACGGAGAGAGATGAGAATTGGAGAGAGATGAGACACGGAGAGAGATGAGAATTGGAGAGAGATGAGACACGGAGAGAGATGAGAATTGGAGAGAGATGAGACACGGAGAGAGATGAGAATTGGAGAGAGATGAGACACGGAGAGAGATGAGAATTGGAGAGAGATGAGACACGGAGAGAGATGAGAATTGGAGAGAGATGAGACACGGAGAGAGATGAGAATTGGAGAGAGATGAGACACGGAGAGAGATGAGAATTGGAGAGAGATGAGACACGGAGAGAGATGAGAATTGGAGAGAGATGAGACACGGAGAGAGATGAGAATTGGAGAGAGATGAGACACGGAGAGAGATGAGAATTGGAGAGAGATGAGACACTAAGATGCTAAGTAAAATTTGGCTTCAAAGTTAAAATAAAAAAAATGGAGGCATTTCGACAAACTATGGAAGCTCTGGTAGGAATTAGGCAAAGAGTAGGTCGTACTTTTGGCTATATTTAAGCTCTAGATTTGAATGTACTTTTATTCCAAAAGTTTTTACGTAGGCAGGGAAATATGAGCATAGCTACAACTTAAAAAACTCTTGCAAGAAGCCCTTTAAAAACATAATAACCATAAATCAGATGCATTAACAATAAAAAAATGATGCCCAAAAGTACATGTAACATGACGAAACATCACCCTGCTAGCCATCCTCACTCGCTCTTCCGAAATCAAGCACAAAACAGCAGCAATTTGTAACACCTAGGTGAAGAGAACTAGTAAATAAAATAAGTTAAGAAATAGAGACCATTGTTAATGAAAATCTTGTCAGTTTTACGCACTTGTCAGTTACACAAGCCATTTTTGTTTTGAACTGCACGACAACAGGACCGCAAGATCTTTGAGTAATTTGGAATGTTTTGTTTGTTTGTGATGAGACAGGGGAGAGATTAGACACGGTAGAGATGAGAAAGGGTAGAGATGAGACACGGGAGAGATGAGACATAGGAGAGATGAGACATGGGAGAGATGAGACACGAAGAGAGATGAGACACGGAGAGAGATGAGACATGGGAGAGAGATAAGACACGGGAGAGATGAGACATGGGAGAGATGAGACACGGAGAGAGATGAGACACGGAGAGAGATGAGACACGGAGAGAGATAAGACACGGGAGAGATGAGACATGGGAGAGATGAGACAGGAGAGAGATGAGACACGGGAGAGATGAGACATGGGAGAGATGAGACACGGGAGAGATGAGATACGGGAGAGATGAGACACGTGAGAGATTAGACACGGGAGAGATGAGATACGGGAGAGATAAGTCACGGGAGAGATAAGTCACGGGAGAGATGAGACACGGGAGAGATGAGACACGGGAGAGATGAGACACGGGAGAGATGAGACGCGGGAGAGATGAGACACGTGAGAGATTAGACACGGGAGAGATGAGACATGGGAGAGATGAGACACGGGAGAGATGAGATACGGGAGAGATGAGACACGTGAGAGATTAGACACGGGAGAGATGAGATACGGGAGAGATAAGTCACGGGAGAGATAAGTCACGGGAGAGATGAGACACGGGAGAGATGAGACACGGGAGAGATGAGACACGGGAGAGATGAGACGCGGGAGAGATGAGACACGTGAGAGATTAGACACGGGAGAGATGAGACACGGGAGAGATGAGTTGAGGGAATGATGAGACGGGAAATCTGTTGATTTTCATTAAAACCGATATTCACAAGTACAAGCAGGGTCGCAGTGCCTGGAATGGTAAACCTTACAATATGGAATGTAATTAACTTGAGATCTATATTATGTCGCTTGCAGCTGATATATAAGATAAATAAGTAGTTTGGCACGTTTAAATCAATTGGCGGGATTAATTTAATAAAAGTATAAATATAAATGAAATTAGAGTTTTGCTTATAACGCTTTAACAAATGACTAGAGAATTGTTGCAACGGCAAAATGCGATAAAAATACAGAGTACATACAATATATATATAAGACAGGATAGCGCAGTATTTAATTACGATTGTAGAGGTGTGAGCAGTTTTTGGTTTGGCCACTCTCAGTAAAAAAAGAAATATAGAAAAATAGTACTATATCACATAACGACATTTTTAACATGCTTAAGGCACAATAATAGGTCATATAAAATAAAAAAGTAAGAAAATATACTAATAAGCTATAAGGAAATAAAAAAACATTCAAAAACATGGGAAAACCTTGCAGTTTTCTTAGAAAAGTACCAAAAAGCGTATAGAAAACACAATATTGTTTAGCAGTTTGTCAGCATCAGCTGGGTTTACAGCTGCTGTCTAGCTCTCAAGTTGCCACAGAGCTGCTTTAATTTTCCGCATAGATAGCAAAGTGGACCTAAAATTTTATTACCTGCACGCCAAGGCCATCACCGGTAGCAAAAAAGTAACAATAACATTCTGAAAGCCCTGGCTGGAAGCACCTGGGGACAAGATAAGGAGACTTTGCTCGTCACCAACAAAGCTATCTCCAGAGCCCACGTCAACTACTGCGCCCCTGTCTGGGCGCCTTACCTCAGCCTCACCAGCTGGGCGCTGATCCAGAATACGCAGAACGCAGCGCTCCACATCATTGCCGGATGCCACAGCTGCTCGGGCATTGATCATCTCCATGACGAATGTACAAGGGAATCCTGCCGGTGTCCCTTCACTCCGAACTCCTGTCAGCGCAGTTCTGGGTGCAAGCGCTTCACCCGCGCCATCCGTGTCATCAACTCTCGCTCGATCCGGCAGCTTCGCTCCTCTCTCGCCACTTATGCCACTAACTTCCTCAACGTCCATCAGCCGCTCCTCTTCCCTTCAGTGGGTCCGCTCTCTATCTGCCAGCTCTCCAAAGCCCTCCACAATGCGTGCGTGCAAAAACGCCTGATGGATCGGCCACCAAACCGGGTCCTCGGCGTGCCTTCGCCAATGATTGACGCGTCAGAGACTCAACTGCGGCGCTTTGCCCATGTGACGCTTGCTCAACTCCGGTCAGGCTTCTGCTCTCACCTTGCCAGTTACAAACACCGCCTCGACCAGGAGTCACCTGCCACCTGCCCGCGGTGCCATGACGGGGAGCAGTCAGTCGCGCATATTTTCCCTGCCCGGCTCGCCCCACCTCGCTCACCCCGCTGGATCTCTGGTCCCAGTCCAAGAAAGCCTGGGCCCTATTCGCCGAGCTCTTCCCCGGAGAATGTACTGGCCCGCCGAGTCAAGGTTAACACACACAAGGACAAGTAACATCAATACAATATAGTCAACAAAAATAACCGAAATTGTTAAATGATGAGATTTTGTGGACATAAAAATTACGTCGATATAAGTGGTTTCTGCCAAGCAGACGAGAATCGTTGAATATCTCGACGATGTCGATGTTTTGTGATTTTGGAAGTTTTTTATCGGATAGAGCAGAAAATTCTAGCCGAGTTCTGGATTTTAGCGTTTTATCTCGCTATTTCACATATACTAGCACACCATAAGGGGGTCGGTGGCTGAGCGGTTAACGCGTTTGCCTCTCGCACCACAGTAAGTTCGATTCCACGGCGAGGCCACATTTATTTGGGGGCTTATCGTGCAATTTGCGCCCTTTAGGGCCAACCTCCAAGCCACAGTGAAGTGTACACTCCCTGACAATGAGAAAATCAGAGCAGATGTACAAACATGTGTGAGCGAATGCCTCCGTACAGAGTCTGTGTGCGTGTGTGCTCAGGAGTCAGCCAAATGGGCAGATTTGCCTCCTCGCTGGCTGCTGGTCTAGTGTACCCAAATGATGTGCCATTGCCCGCAGCCCTCCTGCAATTATTATTATTATTATAACACACCACAATAACCTTAATTTCTACTCGATTCGGACGGCATTTAATCCAGCAGAACTTGTAACCTACCATTAGAATTTATTAAATCAAAGCCAATGTAGATAGCTAAGAAGAATAACTGGAGCACAACAAATATCCAAGGACCGGTACATGATTCTCGACGCTCAGAACACGAACCACAGTTGTCTGTTTCATCATCAACAATGTCGTCGTTCTTTAAAGTATTTGGTAGCATCATTGTAGTTTTTGTATTGTGCTGTCTGCTGTGCGGTGTAGCGGAAGTAGTGCTCGAACTATGAACTGGTTCCTTTGCAGCCATCTTGCACATATTCTCTTTCCAAAGCTTGCAGCACTTATAGCTGTACTTCGGTTGAGACAACTTCCAAGCAAAGTTAGTATTATAGCAAGGTTTTGGGCATGGCGAATAGGATTTAGTATTATTATTATAGTACATTGGATCAGTAGGGAAACGCAGTTCTGGAGCATCCACGCTAGAGAACCAAACGGCAACCAATTGAAGGCTGACGCATACCGCAACAGCCCTTAGTGTGGTCATCTTCGAGACGGAAAGCTGAAAATTTAGCAAGAAACAAATGTTGTTTAGTTATTTTTTATTTTGAAGAAAGCATTGGTATGAAGTTGTGAGTATCGTAACTACTTTCTCTTACTGATTAAATAAAATTAATAGCTTCTCTTCGTATTTGACTGCACGAGCGGTCACCGCGGAAACTGACTAACAATATTCCAACAAAAACTGTAAGTATTTTTCCTTAACTTATCTGAAGCTTCACCGTTAAAATTGACTACTTAATTCTTACTCAATTAGATCAACGAAGCTTGTCAATAGCGCATAATAAACACAGCCTTATTAGGACAATGTACACGCCAATTAAAAAGATAAAAAAAAAATCACTGGTTAATTTGAAAGACGTATAATGGATGAAAAACAAGCATTGATGAAAGAGCATAAGTCAAGAAAAACTGAACTGTAACAAAAAGACTGTTATTGTATTTATTGAAAAAGCACATTTTGTTTATTTTGTGTTAATAGCGAGTAATGATACATGAGTACATGATCGAAATAAAATGGCCGATAAAAATAGCACATATAATCAAGGAACAGAACAAGAACTTCGCTCTCTGCCTCGACTCTACAATTTGGGTGTACTCTATTTTCTTTTTCTAAATGTCCCGCACGGGAAACAGACAAGCACAACGACTGAAACAAAGACTCACAGTGTAGGGCTGAAAATATATAAATAGTATGAAAGCGAAAACATTATGTTGGATTGATTGATCTCCCATCACCAATAAAAACAAACGAGATATAAGCCTAGAAATAGTATAGTGGATATATTGACGAGCAGACAGCGAATGCTAGACGAGCAGACAGCGAACCAGACGAGCAGACAGCGAACCAGACGAGCAGACAGCGAATGCTAGACGAGCAGACAGCGAACCAGACGAGCAGACAGCGAACCAGACGAGCAGACAGCGAGCCAGACGAGCAGACAGCGAGCCAGACGAGCAGACAGCGAGCCAGACGAGCAGACAGCGAGCCAGACGAGCAGACAGCGAACCAGACGAGCAGACAGCGAGCCAGACGAGCAGACAGCGAGCCAGACGAGCAGACAGCGAACTAGAGGAGCAGACGAGCAAATCAATAATTATGAGCCAGACAATCTACAGAGACAGAGCCACAGAGAGAGGTCAGAACAAGAAAAATAGCTTACGAGATTTCCGCGACACTAACCTCGCCATTGTGCATAGTTGGCTTTACTTCATAGGGTGAGTGGCAGTACCGGTATCTGTGTCCTCAAGTTTTGCATGCGCAGCTTCGCTAGCCACCAGATTAATGCAAGCATGAGTCGATACCACTCCAGTTTGTGACGCGAAAGAGCTCTCATTATCATTAGTAGGAACTCCAGCAGTAGATTCCTGTTCAGGAGGCAATCCATTTAATATTTTGGAATGCAGCAGATCAGTGTGAGGTGCATCGCCTGTAGAATTATCGTCGGATTTTGCCGACTGCCTCAGTAACGGTTCGGCACTAGCTTCAGACTTCTTTTGAGCTTCATCAGCTTTTGAGTCAACACCAGGAGATAAATTTGATTGGGTCGAATCATTTGACGCTTGACGCACTTCCGCGTTTTGTTGACAGCGCAACCATTTGAGGAATGATGATAGCGGACCTAAAGTTTGATAAAAAATTATAGATTAAGCTTTAAGCCTTAACTGAGCTAGCTGGCGCAGTCGCAAAGTAAACAAAGGCTGTGTACAACTGTCCAGTCCATGGACTGGCGGCCGCAACTACGACTCCAGCTAATGCTAGTACACATTCTGCAGCTACAGTATTACTCAAGTACACATTGTTTTCTATGGGTAATCTCTATGTGAGAAAACACACGCATGCTAATAATAAGCTGAGGAGTCGGCGATCGCTCACCTTTACGAGTAAAAATGTCCCAAGCAATGTAAAATACGGAAATAGCAAACAGGACGATGATAATAAATTCGTTATAACAGCCACCGATTTTAAAATCATTAGAAACAGCAGGAGCAGTCGTGACAGGTACATTCGCAGCCGTTAAAGCAGAACTGTCAGCACACGTGCACTGCGGCACTGTTGGGCAAGGACATAGGGAACAGTTAACTGGCAGTGGAGTGTTTACTTGCGCATATGATGAGTCAATTATACACGCCTTCATTGTAGTCCACAAATGGCAGCACTTGTAATAGTACTTTGCCATAGACAGGTTCGCAACGAAATCTGGGTTATAGCACGGCGTTGGACAGGTGTTGTGAGAACCAGCCCTTTCATTGGAGTAGACTGGAGGCAGCTGGGGTGAGGAGACTTCGTCAATTATGATGGATAGGGTAACAAGTGCAAACAACGTCAATCGCAAATCCATTTGTTGCAGTTGCTGAAAGAAGTGCAATAAGTTTTTTAGTTTTTATTAAGTGTTATTTATAAAATATTTAATTTCTATATTAATCTATTATCTATAAAGTGGGGTCGGTGGCAGAGCGGTTAACGCGTTTGCCTCTCGCACCAAGTTCCCTAAGTTCGATTGTCGTGCAATTTACGCCTTTGAGGGCCAACCTCCAAGGCACAGTGAGAGTGTACACTGCCTGACGATGAGAAAGTCAGGGCAGATGTATACACCTGTGTGACTGTGTGCCTGCGTACAGTATCTGTGTGCGTGTGTGCTCAGGAGTCAGCGAAATGGGCAGATTTGCCTCCTCGCTGGCTGCGGGTCTAGTGCCACTAAATAATGTGCTCTTGCCTATAGTCCTCCTATAATAAATTGGAACATAAAATAAAAAGTAGATAAAATCTGTTTAATAAGATGTAGTATAGCTACATTTTTACTTATAAAATAAAGCCGCATCATATAACACTATAAAGCGTATAAAACTAATTTACGAAGGTAGATCATATAACTTTGTAAAGTTAAATAAAATCGTACAGTCGTACATATGCAATTATGTACACTGTAAGGAATATGGGTCGTTATTTTAACATTTCACGATACTTTTAAGATTAATTTGTACTCGTAATTATGTCTACTGTTAGTAGGCTGGTCTGACATCACTTACTTTCATATAACACAGCATTTTATTCTGTTCAGTAACCAGCGATAGACTATCAAAAATAAATAGTCAGAGGTTAAACATTGTTGTTAAACAATGAACAAAAAATCTGGGAAAATGTCAGTGCAAAGCAATTAAATTTGCAATTTCAAAGGGCATAAAAATCTACAGCACTGTACAAGTACCTTCCTAGATTCCTAGAACAT
This sequence comes from Macrostomum hystrix, assembly GCA_950097015.1. Lineage (NCBI taxonomy): Eukaryota > Metazoa > Platyhelminthes > Macrostomidae > Macrostomum > Macrostomum hystrix. The sequence goes on from CATNEN010000038.1 coordinate 26,924,477, forward strand.
CTAATCCAATAAGTATAATTCATAAATAAAGAAATTAGAAATGATCTTGAAAAACTGCTTGAAGAAATGGATGCAAAATAAATTCAATTGCAGGTGGACTGGTTCGGCCGAACACAAAATCAAATAGGATCCACTCGAATGTCACTCGTGCTTGGCGGATCCTCAGTTGCGTCTGAAATTAAACGAAACGAGAGAGTAGGCTGGGCTCTAGCACGTAGACAGACTGACAGACAGAAAGACAGACAGACAGACAGGCAGACAGACAGGCAGGCAGGCAGGCAGGCAGGCAGGCAGAGAGAGAGAGAGACAGGCAGACAGACAGACAGACTGACAGGCAGAAAGACAGACAGACAGACAGACAGACAGGCAGGCGGCAGGCAGACAGACAGACAGACAGACAGACAGGCAGGCAGGCAGGCAGGCAGGCAGGCAGGCAGGCAGGCAGGCAGGCAGGCAGGCAGGCAGGCAGGCAGGCAGGCAGGCAGGCAGGCAGGCAGGCAGGCAGGCAGGCAGGCAGGCAGGCAGGCAGGCACATAACTAACCATTTAACTCGGACTCCGCCTGAACCAGGTCGCGCAAGTCGTCATCCTGATGCACTAGCAGGGTGTTAGCCGATGTCGTTGACGCCTGCGGCAGTTCAAGAGTCTGACCGGACGCAGCCTCGGCAGTGTGAGCCGGTTCATCGTCAGTCATAACAGAGCCGTCCCTAGAAGCCGTGGTAGCCTCGGTATCGTCCGTATCGTAGTCATAGTCGACCAGAGATTGTTGTCGCGCAGCCGAAGCTTTGGAGGGCTCGGCGGAATCCAAGAGCAGCCAGCGGAACAGGTCGGCGCGCGAGTTGGCGGCAACCCCAGCTGATCTGACCAGCTTGGAGTGGGCCATAAGCCGCTGATACAACTGGCCAATAGTCAGGCCCTGAGTGAGACAATCTCGGTGAAACTGCTCAAGCTTGGCCTGAAATTCAGAGCTGCCAAAGGTGAAATAGACGCAGGATCGACCGGCTACTCCGCAGGCCATCAGTTGGAGCAGAGATTTCAGCTGCAGATCGCCGCCAAATGCACCGCAGCCCCAGTTGCCAGTGGCAACGGGACGACGCTGTTGTTTTTTATTTTTCTTAGCGGATAGGAGACCGCCGAAGCCAACCAAGGCTTTGTGCAGCTCTCGATCGATAGCGGACTTGCTGAATTGTTCCCTATAGCCGGATACCCCCCGGCCGTAGCATCTGGCGTCCATAGCAACCACTTTGGTTACTAGGCGCCGATTGGAATCGCGTGGTCTCTCGTCTTTGTGATCGCCGTTCCATTGGAAAGTGCCTTAGCAGAATGAATTGAGGTAGGAAGATTGGATGGAGTTACACAGCTTCCAATGGTCCTAGGTAGGCTAGAAACTGTTCATAAAAGAGTACTCACTTGAGTAGCCCGTGTAGTTCGAGAAGCGCTCAGCTCCGGTAATCCACAGCGCCTCGCCGTCCTCAAGGGCTTCGGCTAAAAGGCGAGACAGCAGCAGCTCCGGGCAGATCAAAAAGCGGATCTCCTCCTGTGAGCGCAGCGACAAGGGATCTGAGATCATTTTGGGATCTGGGATCATTTAGAAACTGGGAATCATTTAGAAACTGGGATCATTTAGAAACTGGGGATCATTTAGAAACTGGGGATCATTTAGTAACTGGGATCATTTGGGACCTGGGATAATTTGGGATCTGGGATCATTTCGAAACTGAGGATCATTTCGAAACTGGGATCAATTAGAAACTAAGGATCATTTAGTAACTGGGATCATTTGGGATCTGGGATCATTTAGAAACTGGGATCCTTAATTAAATAGGATCACTTATAAACTGGGAATATTAAATAAATAGGATCAATTAGAAACTGGGATCATTTAAAAACTGGGATCATTTAGAAATTGGGATCATTTAAAAACTGGGATCATTTAGAAATTGGGATCATTTAAAAACTGGGATCATTTAGATACTGGGATCATTTAGAAATTTAGAAAGTGGAAGTTATTGAGGATATTAGAAAATTGGTGGAAGTTATTGAGGATCTAGGAAGAGTAGTGGAGGTGATTGGGATATAGGAAGGGACGTAGATTGAGGATTTTCGAGAATTGAGGATTAGGGAAGAGCGGTGGAATTCGATTAAGATAAGGGGCAAATTAGAAACAGAAGCTTGTTCCTCATCAGCTCACTTGGACAAGGCCCCGGCCCAGCACCCCGCCACCGATGTAGGCGTTGGCAAAGTCCACCTCCAACATGCCGCAGCCGTCGTCCTCGATAGTGCCCTCGGAGGCAGCCAGCAGTTGAGGCAATTTTTCAATTCTAGAAGCCCAATTGATGCGTTCATTTAGCACTCGACGACTGAAGGTCAGCACACCGACAGGGTCTGATGCAGCGAAAAAATAATTTGAAGTTGTAGCAATAAAATAAACATAAAAAAGTAATATTTGCAAGACACTTAATATGGTAGCACTAGACCCGCAGCCAGTGAGGAGGCAATTCTGCCCGTTCCGCTGACTCCTGAGCACACACGCACACAGATACTGTACGCAGGCACACAGTCACACAGGTGTGTACATCTGTGCTGACTTTCTAATCTTCATCGTCAGGCAGTGTACACGTTCACTCTTCCTTCGAGCCGCCAAATGAATGTGGCCTCGCCGTAGAATCGAGCTTAGTGGAACCGCTCTGCCACGCGCTCCCCTCCCCCCAGTTCTGGTAACTCTAGTAGGCATTTCCTATCATCAGTAAACGAAAGCGAAACAGTTGGAAGGTTAAAAAACCGCATGCACAGAATTCTGGCACAGACAGCGCCGGCTCCTCCCAGCTGACTGTGAAAGACAGGCTGCGAGAACAAGATGAGGTGGCAGAGCTAGTTGGCCTGTTAGTTCCGAGCACACAATTCTATCTAGAATTTCTAAGCCTCCAAAAATTTGTTCAACTGTCAACGCCAGCCCTGGGCGACAAGTCTAACAGAGAGAAAAGCCATGCCATCATGGAGTGAAGGTGGGTGGAGCAGACACACCTGCAAGTGACGGCATCTAAACAGTCAGCAGAGATTGGCGGCCGACTGTCACAGCCAGGCGGCTTTGGGAAAACTGGGAATAATGGGAGTTAGGCCAGGCCTATATAATGAGAATGCGACAGCCCTGACGGAGAGAGGATTAGCGACTAAAGAAACAACAGCGAGGATATTTCTATTGTTCATTTTTAGAACATCAACCGGGGCTCGCCAGTCCATCATGAGGTGCATCGCAATTCTACTAGTGACACTCCTAGCTGCCAGTCTGCTGTCAAACGCCGATGCAGCTCCATCGGGCTCCGAGCCTCAGCGCAATGATCCGGCGGCCCAACTGCGCCCGGATATGTTTCGCAATCCGGCCGAGCTCAAGCAGTACTTGAGAAGTCTCAACGGTTACTATGCCACTCTGGGACGGCCAAGGTCAGAGGTCTTAGGAATAAGACATTTTTTCTTTAAAACACTGCTCAAGCTCAATCAGTTCAATGTGTTTTCCTTTCAGATATCGCCGAAGATTTGATCAGGAAGACTTTGACGAGGAGAACTAAAATATCGAAGAAACAACAACAGCAAAAATGGGCGAACCGGATCAGACAACGAAGACGGGAGAAAAATGAACAAATGCAGCAGAACAATAATCCCAAAATGTTTAATAAATACCAACCCGACTAAGTGTACCCTATCCAAGCCGCATAGAAAGATCTTAATGTTAAAAATAAATAGCACATAAGCCACCGCCAGGCAACGAAAAGCGAATTTGATTTCATGAGCAATACAAGCTCGTAATTATAAATTAAAAAATAAATCTGGGAGACAAGCAAAAAGTCATAAAAATAAAATGTAGCCTAAACGATCTTGTATTTCACTCACTATTGGTTGTCACACGTTGAAAATAGTTGAACAAACACTTAAGCTTTTCCACGCGACGAGGGCAACCGGAGCCGGATGGACTGCCAGACGCAAACAGACTGGTTTCATGGGGGATTGAATCGCGGTGTCTGTTTGTTATCATTTCAGTTTAGCAACCTAGTCCCATTCTCCCAGACTACCAGTCTCTTCTCATCTCATCTCCCAGTCTCTTCCCATCTCATCTCCCAGTCTCTTCCTAACTCATCTACCAGTCTCTTCCCATCTCATCTCCCAGTCTCTTCCCATCTCATCTACCAGTCTCTTCCCATCTCATCTCCCAGTCTCTTCCCATCTCATCTACCAGTCTCTTCCCATCTCATCTCCCAGTCTCTTCCCATCTCATCTCACAGTCTCTTCCCATCTCATCTACCAGTTTCTTCCAATCTCATCTACCAGTCTCTTCCCATCTCATCTCCCAGTCTCTTCCCATCTCATCTCCCAGTCTCTTCCCATCTCATCTCCCAGTCTCTTCCCATCTCATCTCCCAGTCTCTTCCCATCTCATCTCCCAGTCTCTTCCCATCTCATCTACCAGTCTCTTCCCATCTAATCTCCCAGTCTCTTCCCATCTCATCTCCCAGTCTCTTCCCATATCATCTCCCAGTCTCTTCCCATCTCATCTCCCAGTCTCTTCCCATCTCATCTCCCAGTCTCTTCCTAACTCATCTCCCAGTCTCTTCCCATCTCATCTACCAGTCTCTTCCCATCTCATCTCCCAGTCTCTTCCCATCTCATCTACCAGTCTCTTCCCATCTCATCTCCCAGTCTCTTCCCATCTCATCTCCCAGTCTCTTCCCATCTCATCTCCCAGTCTCTTCCCATCTCATCTCCCAGTCTCTTCCCATCTCATCTACCAGTCTCTTCCCATCTCATCTCCCAGTCTCTTCCCATCTCATCTACCAGTCTCTTCCCATCTCATCTCCCAGTCTCTTCCCATCTCATCTACCAGTCTCTTCCCATCTCATCTCCCAGTCTCTTCCCATCTCATCTCCCAGTCTCTTCCCATCTCATCTCCCAGTCTCTTCCCATCTCATCTCCCAGTCTCTTCCCATCTCATCTACCAGTCTCTTCCCATCTCATCTCCCAGTCTCTTCCCATCTCATCTACCAGTCTCTTCCCATCTCATCTCCCAGTCTCTTCCCATCTCATCTCCCAGTCTCCTCCGAACTCACCTCCAAGTCTCTTCCCATCTCATCTCCCAGTCTCTTCCCATCTCATTTCCCAGTCTCTTCCTAACTCATCTCCCAGTCTCTTCCCATCTCATCTCCCAGTCTCTTCCTAACTCATCTCCCAGTCTCTTCCCATCTCATCTCCCAGTCTCTTCCCATCTCATCTACCAGTCTCTTCCCATCTAATCTCCCAGTCTCTTCCCATCTCATCTCCCAGTCTCTTCCCATATCATCTCCCAGTCTCTTCCCATCTCATCTACCAGTCTCTTCCCATCTCATCTCCCAGTCTCTTCCCATCTCATCTCCCAGTCTCTTCCCATCTCATCTACCAGTCTCTTCCCATCTCATCTCCCAGTCTCTTCCCATCTCATCTCCCAGTCTCTTCCCATCTCATCTCCCAGTCTCTTCCCATCTCATCTCCCAGTCTCTTCCCATTTCATCTCCCAGTCTCTTCCCATCTCATCTCCCAGTCTCTTCCCATCTCATCTACCAGTCTCTTCCCATCTCATCTCCCAGTCTCTTCCCATCTCATCTACCAGTCTCTTCCCATCTCATCTCCCAGTCTCTTCCTATCTCATATCCAAATATTTCCCTATCTCCTAGTCTCTTCTTATCTCATCTCCAAGTCTCATCTCATCTCCAAGTCTTTTCCCATCTAATCTCCAACAATGCAGTATTGATAATCGGAATCGAAGCTCACACACCTGCTAAAGTTGATGGACGGAAAGTTGGCATACTCTCGACTAGCCGAACTACGCCTAGGAAAAGTAGAAAAGAAGGCATTGCTCAATAGACTAGCGGCCTGCAGCTGGCTCATTGTGACTTTTCTCTGCTGACCGCAGCGAAGCAGCGGCGGAGGCTGGGTTACGAGATGCGGCAGTGCCAGGGCCAGACGGGCCATGCCAGGCAGGACTTTGTTTAAAAAATGTCGCGTCTCTTTTTTATCCAATTCTTCCATTAGGAGACAATTTAAACTGTCTAAACACATGCCCGAGCGGCTGTGACTGCTGCAGCTGCATTCGTTCAGCACCGCGGCCAGATCGTCAATGCCAACAGAAGGAGACCCGGCGTCGGGTCTCAAGCGAGCCAAGCTCTGGTCAATGACGGACCAACGCACCGCATTCTGGGGAGAGCAGGGCATCCGAACGTGATTGGCGTCCCATTTGTCGGCAAACTCGGCCGGATGCGGCTGCGGCGCCTGTTCGGCCCGCTCCGATTGGTAGAAATTGTCTATGCGGAACAGTACTGCGTGGCCCGGACGCGGCGGGCACGGGTAAGGCTGTCGGTTGAGATTTGGCACCGGGCGAAATTCTTCCAATAGCCGACGCCATCGCTCAACAGAGCAACGACTGGTGAAGAACTGCTGCAATCTTTGCGATTCTTCATCGGTATCGTCATCGGCAGCCTGTTCGGTGTCGAGTTGCTGCGGATCGTTGCTAACGTCCGTGTCGGAGCTTCGGACACTATCGCCAGTTGGTTGACGCTGCGGAGGTGGCCGTCGAGATGCTGCGGCATCGCTAACAGCCGATGCAGCTACTGGGAGAGTGTCGGCACGAGTTAGAGAGTTAGGATTGCTAGACTGTGCCGCCTTTCTAGGACTGCGACGCTGCGGCGGCGGCGGCGGCTTCCGCTTCACCGAGGCTTCCGGAGGCGAATTGGTCGCCCTAGTCCGCTTCGTTGGCGACATTTTGTGCTGCTTTTAAAAATTGAAATACTTCAACAATGGTGTCAACATACCGAGCTCTGCCTTCGGCTAGTGTAATTGAACTAACAAGCTGAAAACAATTAGTTTCAATTGGGTCCGTGTCAAAAGTACGACAAATTATATTAAAAAATAGAGGACAGAATAAACAAGGTATATTACAGAAATAGGGTGGCAGATTACAGAAATAGGGTGGCAGATTACAGAATGAGGATGACAGATTACAGAGATAGGGTGGCAGATTACAGAATGAGGATGAAAGATTACAGAAATAGGGTGGCAGATTATTGAATGAGGATGACAGATTACAGAAATAGGGTGGCAGATTATTGAATGAGGATGACAGATTACAGAAATAAGGTGGCAGATTACAGAATAAGCATTGTAGATTACATAATAAGGATGCAAGATTTCAGAATGAAAATGGTAGAATACCATCTGTAAGGATAGTAGATTACAGAATAATGATGGTAGATTACAGAATGAGTATGGTGGATTACATAAATAGGGTGGCAAATTTCTGAAAAAGTATGATAAAAGTGCTTTTCTTTTTTTTTAACAAACAAAATAAGCGAACTAGGCACGATGCTATCTACTAAATAGTAATGAAATCAGGAAATTGTCTATTTTTTCATTAAAATAGTAATATTCATTGACTAAAGCAAATTGTAACTCATAGTTACAACCATCATTATTATCTAATTTATAAAACTATCAGATAATAATATTAATTCGACATTACAGTCCATTATTCGTAATAATAAAAGAATATGAAAAAAACGAGTTAAGCACAGTACGAGAATTAAGAGTTACATAAGACTCAATTATATCTGGATGCATTACATTAAATCATTAATAGAGTATACGCCTGTCACGCAACCACCGCGTGTTAGGCAATCTTCAATCGCTAAAAATAGCATGGCCCGCTGACGTACCATGCAAACACCAACAGGTGCTAAAAATAGCTCAAGCAGATATATTTTCACGCAAGCATTGCGTGAATTTTAACAATAGGAAAAAACTCCTGTTTAATACGAAGACGCTCTTTGTGCAGGCATTTATAAATTAGTATTAGGGCACAAAACTAAAAACTATAACAAATCACTATAATAAAAACTATAATTAATCAATCATTATTTATTGTAGCACCGTAGACAAAATTTAGCTAACATCTTAACAATCTCAAAGGTAACCTACTTGGCTAAAATATAACACATTCGAACAAAGCAGACTGGGCATGATTGCGGACCAGAAAGGCGCGGATTTGAAAACAAGATAACGACAAAAACTGACATTTGAATGATCCGCATAAGGATCTTTAAGAATGGACAATCTGGAATGACTTATGAATCCCAATCTGGAATAATTAAGAGTATAACATCAAAACTGAGGATCACAGGAGCCTTAGGATGATTATGATCAAACTAACTGAAGATCTAGCATAATTATGACCAAACCGGAGGATCTGGGATAATTATGACCAAACTTAAGGATATGGGATAATTATGACCAAACCTGAGGATCTGTGATAATTATGACCAATTGCCTGAGGATCAGGGATAATTATGACCAAACCTAATGATCTGGGATAATTATGACCAATTGCCAGAGGATCAGGGATAATTATGACCAAACCTAAGGATCTGGGATAATTATGACGAATTGCCAGAGGATATAGGATAATTATGACCAAACTTATGGATATGGGATAATTATGACCAAACCTGAGGATCTGGGATAATTATGACGAATTGCCAGAGGATATGGGATAATTATGACCAAACTTAAGGATATGGGATAATTATGACCAATTGCCAGAGGATATGGGATAATTATGACCAAACTTAAGGATATGGGATAATTATAACCAAACCAGAGGATCTGAGATAATTATGACCAATTGCCTGAAAATCAGGGATAATTATGACCAAACCTAATGATCTGGGATAATTATGACCAATTGCCAGAGGATATGGGATAATTATGACCAAACTTATGGATATGGGATAATTATGACCAAACCTGAGGATCTGGGATAATTTTGACCAATTGCCTGAGGATATGGGATAATTATGACCAAACCTGAAGATCTGGGATAATTATGACCAATTGCCAGAGGATATGGGATAATTATGACCAATTGCCTGAGGATATGGGATAATTATGACCAAACCTAATGATCTGGGATAATTATGACCAATTGCCAGAGGATATGGGATAATTATGACCAAACCTAAGGATATGGGATAATTATGACCAAACCTGAGGATCTGGGATAATTTTGACCAATTGCCTGAGGATATGGGATAATTATGACCAAACCTGAAGATCTGGGATAATTATGACCAATTGCCAGAGGATCAGGGATAATTATGACCAAACCTAAGGATCTGGGATAATTATGACCAATTGCCAGAGGATATAGGATAATTATGACCAAACTTATGGATATGGGATAATTATGACCAAACCTGAGGATCTGGGATAATTATGACGAATTGCCAGAGGATATGGGATAATTATGACCAAACTTAAGGATATGGGATAATTATGACCAATTGCCAGAGGATATGGGATAATTATGACCAAACTTAAGGATATGGGATAATTATAACCAAACCAGAGGATCTGAGATAATTATGACCAATTGCCTGAAAATCAGGGATAATTATGACCAAACCTAATGATCTGGGATAATTATGACCAATTGCCAGAGGATATGGGATAATTATGACCAAACCTAAGGATATGGGATAATTATGACCAAACCTGAGGATCTGGGATAATTTTGACCAATTGCCTGAGGATATGGGATAATTATGACCAAACCTGAAGATCTGGGATAATTATGACCAAACTTAAGGATATGGGATAACCCAGGACTAAAGATAAAAATCGCTTAACCTGATGATCTGGGATAGTTGCGTCCAATAACTATCAGCAACTGAGAGCATAGCTTTTATGTCATATTCAAAAAACCATCCGTCAACATCCTCAATGCAGCCACTGCCTGTACTCTTCGGGCACAGAATCAAGCAAGCCTTTGGACTCTAAAAACTGCCTGCTAAACAGTTTGGCATAGTAGCGCTGTCCCAGGTCACACAGGCAGGTGACAATCACGTGACCGGGGCCCATCTGGCGGGCCGCCTGGACGGCGCCGGCCACGTTGATGCCCGAGGAGGCGCCAACAAAGAAGCCCTCCTCGTGGAGCAGTCGAAAAGTGTGCTCAACAGCTAGTGAGTCGGTGATGTGCAGAGCGTGATCAACAGGGGCGCCAGCTAGATTCTGGGTGACCCGTCCTTGACCGATGCCTTCTGTGATAGAGTTGTCGCCCTGACGCTTCAGTTCTCCATTGGTGAAGAAGTTGTACAGCACGCTGCCCTCGGGGTCCAGTAGGAAAGTGCGAATGTCTGGATTGCGCTCCTGATGGATTATGTGTATTTCATCATTGACTGAAGAAACCAATCAATCAATCAATCAATCAATCAATTGATTCCATAACACACCTTAAGAAAGGTGCCAACACCGGCCAGTGTGCCGCCAGTGCCAGTAGCGAATGCGACCGCGTCAACCCGGCCCTCAGTCTCTTCCCAGATCTCTGGGCCGGTAGTTTCGTAATGCGCCAGTCTTTATAATTAAACAGATGGGTTTGAGTAATCAGTGTGTGTCTACCGTCAGTGCTTACAGCAACGCTGCAACTATTGTTATGGTCTAACGCGTTTGTCATAGGAAAATTCTGATCATTCCATTAACCTGCTGAGCAATTTAAAGTCGTATATATATACGTACACAGGCATCAACTCACGTCAATAATGTTCATAAAGCATATTTGGCAGCTCACCTATTCGCGGTATTATCAAACTGATTGGTCCAAACGGCATTCTCCAGGCCATCGGCGAATCGTTTGGCCTGGTGATTATAGTTGTTTGGATCTGTGTAGGCCACAGCAGGTACGGGATACACAGTGGCGCCGAGTACACGTAATAAATCAATTTTCTCCTTAGACTGAGTGTCCGGCATGAAGATTACACACTTATAGCCTAGAGCATTGCACAGGTGAGCCAAACCGATACCAGTATTGCCAGCGGTGCCTTCAACTACAGTGCCGCCAGGTTTTAATTGGCCGCGTTTAACAGCGTCGGCTATGAGATACAAAGCAGCCCGATCTTTCACGGAGCCTCCAGCATTGGCGTATTCGGCTTTGGCTAGGATTTCGCAGCCAGTGGCCTCGCTAACCCGGCCCAGACGGATCAGGGGTGTGCGACCAACGGCGCCGCGAAGGCCCTGACGAATAAAGTGATTGGCTAGGCCGGACATGCTGTACTGATAAATTGGCTAAGAATTATCCGATGCACTGCTGTAAAACAGGTGTTGTGTTGCTCACATGTATAAAACATAATGTTACTTATGCATTGAAAATAACTTATAAGTAGCCTATAGATATAGGACTTAAAGTTGTGTATAGTACTAAAAAAATAACGTCAATTGAAGTCGTGAATCTTACACGAATCTTACATCATATGGATATATATATTTTTTTACTTTCTTTTTCAATGTAGCAGACTACAAAAAATCTAATACTTTTTGAAGTAGTAAATAAAACGCGCCTTTTGGCACGATATTGCAACCTGAATAGTACTGTAATAGTATCCGGGTTTAAGTTTTTTTAGAGAAACTAAGATAATTTAATAGACGATTAAGCACTGCAGGTCTGAAATATTTAATGCGTGGAGTAGCACCAGCAAGCTTGGTTGTTTTTGTTGGCTTGTCAGGGTTGCCCTGTTGTCATTCACAAAAGACCCAGATTGAAAGCGTAGAAACATTTTAATTAAGGATCGCATTTTTCGGCTAGGGCTTTCCGCGAGGTTGACCTCCGTGTGTCAGTACACGAGAGCGCGCCAATGGCATAGTCGGCACGCAGCCAAGAATCTCAGTACGGCCAGACAGACCGTCGGGTTCGAACAACAGCGGTGGCGATAGAGGACAATAGTTCAGAATCTCTTTTCGTCGTCCGCAAGCTACGGTTTCAGGCGTTGTCCGTAAGCATTTTTTTCCTTCGACTTTAAAATTATGCGCGCAACTTGTTTTAGTTGACTGTAGTGGCTGCACTGAATTGCGTAATCGAACTACAGGGCCGTAATAGTAATTTTCACCCTCTTCAGTCAAAGAGCGATCAACTTGAAAGCTGCATTTGTAATCATGGAACGATGTTTTTGAAAGTCTATTTTCAGGAAAAGCAGCAGCGCAACTGACATTCGCGCTACGTAGACTGAATGACGAAGGTGTAGCCAATAGCGTGGGAGTGTCCACACGAATGACACGATCGGTATTACAATTAGCTTCCAATTTATATCGCGATGCACTGCAACGGTTCCGCTGTCGACGCTTTTGTTGAGTATTATTATTTGTCGATTTATGTTTCATTTTATCTGACAGTTTAAATGCAACTGGATCTTTAACTAGTGAACGAGAAGATTCGGTTGTGCAATATAGTTCAAGGTTGTCTTCAAAATGCGTCAACAACTTGCCGCAGCTGGCCAACAGACGAAACGTGAAGCTAACATTGCTAGTCCCATCAGGCAGTAGGGTGACGAGGTCGCTAGACAATCCAATCGGATAACTTGGGCGGCTACAATCGACGTTGCTGCTAACTCTCGGAGACGGTAGTGCCATACAATCTCCGTTAGCCGCAATGGCTATACGTTTTGTCTCTTGATCGTTAAATATTGAATATTGATTACACTCTTGCTTCGTAGCGGCCTCCGAAGCCTCCGTTTTCAATTTCTCATCACTTGATAAACAATTCAAAAGACGCAGCATTGTCACCGTTTTTATTAACAAAAGCGCTCTTTTATTTTAACTACGTCTAGTGCTGATTTAGCGTCTAATATTTAAATCAAGTGAACACCGCATAGTAAACTGAAGTTTTCTCTATGGCACATACCTATAGAATTCACCTAAAACTCAATCTATATTACTTTTGCTTTAAAGAACTTAAAATGATATTTATGATATCGGGATAGGCAGACTTAAGCTTGCTGCATTGAACTAACAGAAAGAAGAATCAGACTGGATAAGTCATTTTAAACCAAGGAAATATATGTAAAGAGCTTTCTGATCTCTCACAAATGTCATAATACCTGGTAGTCGCTCACGTAGCATTGATTTTTTAAAGATTTTGCACAGCAGGGGTTAAAAAACTTTTTTGTCGAAATTGAAGTTTACTCTGTGAAAATAGAATGTAGTTTTTTCCATTAGAGCGATACACTGTCGAAATTGATGTGGAGTTTGTTACTATAGAAGTTACTGTTGTTCAAAATATAAGGTAAAATGGTATAGAGACCGCTCGAATTCACAGCAAGCTCGCTGGCGAGTAAAAACCTCTATTGACCGTCTTCAAAGTCCCATAGAAAAGGCGTAGCACCCAAGCCGGCGCAGAGCGTTCACACGTCGTGATGTCAGCTTGAATGGATCCCATTCAAGGGGATGAAGTCATTCAGTCGCTCTAATGAGCTCCTCTCGTGATACAGTAACTGGCAACGCAACATGCAATTTTCCAACTCGTCAACCGACTGATCAAAATCCTCGAGAGAAAGTGCTTCAACAACTTTCTCAAAGTCGAATCATCGATGTACTTCTGGATCTCGTCGCCAGTAAGTCCGCAACTACAGCAATATCTTATAATTCCGCCAAGTAACGCGTCCCAATGAAGAAGCGGGGTCATAGTCATTTCAAGGCTAGTCAGTCAAAGACCTTTCTCCTTTCCTTGGCTATCCAGTTAATCTTGTTGATTCGACCAGGGTCAATCACCTCAGCTATCTTCGCGCAGTTCTTTTTAATGGATCAGATGCCATTGCATTGGATTTAGCTTCTCCAGCGGTGTGGCGTTGACATCGAGTTTGTGCGTCAGCAAAAATAAAGGTCTGCACTCTGCACATAGAGAAGACCGACTGTCTGCCAGACGCAACTACGAGACGCAACTCGTACATCCCTTCAGTGCATGATAAGAAGTTCGAACAAGTGCAAGACGATAACACAGACAGTTCATAACCGATCCTTTCAGATGGAGCGACAACTGAGCATACAGTAGCTGGAGTAAATAACTCAGAAGCAGCAGACGTCAAATAAAAAAAATACTAGTTGGGAGTTCTAGCCCACTCTTTGTAACTTTGAGGCAGGATTGGAGAATCAGACTAGGCAGTAATATCATTCACAATACATTATTGTATTGTATCGTCTAGCTTAATAGCAGTGTTTGTGTTATTTACTCACTATTTTTGTGTTGATTCCTCATTGAAAGAAACTAGATACCCATTATTCCCCTTAAATATGTTTCGAATCATGGAATGTAAGAGAGGGCAAGGAATTTTCAATGTATTGGAATGCAGTAAACTACTTTTTTTTGTATTTTATTGCCATCTTTACTATGCTACTAGTAAGCTTATCATATGAAAATACTTCACGAAAATATTATGCTCTCATCACCAAGCAATCAACTTTATGATTCAGGCCAATAGAGATGCAAAAATATATTGAAAAGGTTAAAAAACCAATCTATTCATGAAATTTAGATCTTGAAAAAGAATCTAAACATGAAAGTAAATAATGAAGTCGGAAATTTATTTAAAAGAAGTGTGATTTATGACTCGGTGGGGTGAAAGTGTCAAAAGTGACCTTCAGATCCCTGGGGAGCCCGGACACATTGTTGCGGTCCAGTTTTCACTTTATATAATAAGACCACCAAAAGCCGGCCAGAGAAAATTGTCAAGACAGTGCCAAGGCGTGAAAACTGCAACACATTGAATTACAAATACATGGACAGCAATTTGGATGATTTCCTACAAGAACTACTAGACGACATGGGAGCTCTGCTCAAGAGAATGTGGTGATGGCACCGGAGCCAGTTGCCACATCAATGGCAACAAAGAGGCCTCGTACGCCATCACCGGTGACGGTCAAACAGGCGAAGATGGCACAGCCAGCATGTGCAGCCAGCAGCGGCCGTCCTAAATTAATAATTCGGCTAAGCACAGGAGGACCTGCTCGACAAGCGGCTAAAACATCGTCAACTCGCAGTCGACACTCGGCTGGGCCAGCACCGCAGCCACTGGAGTCTAGAGCCAGGAGAGAATTGCAGCCCATGCCGCAGCCGACACAAGCCGTGCCACAGTCTACACAGCTGGTGCTTCAGCCTGTGCAACAGACCCAGCCAGCGCCAGAAGAAGAGGAAAGAGAGAAAATGATCCATGATCTGACGGAATATATAGAGAAAGTCGCGTTTTATACATATGAGCAATCATATCCTCAACACACTCAAATATGGAGCATGACGGCATTGAAAAGTCTGCCGCAGCAGCATGCAGTCACCACGCTGCAAGTTGTAGTGCACAACCTGCACCATAGCACAGCAACTGGCAAGGCGACTCTCCATCGGAAAGTCACCAACATGGAGTTTCGATGGATTTTCCAGCAGATCGGCTGGCCCTACTACCGAGCATTACTGGCCCCGTGCGCATTCTGAGTAGGAAGTGAGGAGCATTTATGGACTTATTTTTAAGGTGAAGGGTTTTTATGGTGTACTTTTGCACCATAATTTTATATTTTTGTGCCTATATGTTCACTTATAGGTTTATGTGTTTTATTTTTATATATATTGTGTTTTATTGTGTGTAACTGCTTTTCTGTTCACTTATAGTCATTATTTCACTGCGTGCGTTTAAATCTGAATAGTAGGGAGGTCAGTTGAGATAGGGCTTCATTCATTTTCTAAGAAATATTTGTAATTTTGTTTAACTACACTCTGATTTGTTCTAATGCACCAAAAATTGTTTTTATGCACTGGCAAATGCACCAAAAATAAAACACTTATAATGAAGTGAAGAAGGGGAGCAAAAAAATAGTATAAATACCTTTTACACTAGTAAAAGGCAGAATAAAATCAACGTTTTGAAACATTTGTGTTTTTCACAGTGTGCAGAATAAGAAATCTTGAATATTGAAGTGTTTGTCTTAAAGTTATTTGAAGAGACCATGACAAAGAGAAGCGAAGAGAGTGAACGGAGAGCTGTAACCCTAGATCCACTGGTAAAGCCCAAGATGGACTGAAAAATGAATTAAAGATTGATTGAAAAGTAATTGAAAAGTGATAAAGATTGATAAAGAGTAATAAAGACCGATAAAGAGTACTTACAGAAATAATATAGTAAAGTTACAAGTGAGAGTAAATAGAGAGGATAAATATTGCCCATATTGAACAGATAATGCTACCATATTAAATACATAACTCTATCAATTTGAATTGAAATAAGAAGTACATAATGTAATGATAAAGTGAATAACTAAAAGACACTCATAATTTTGATATATATAAGACAGTATTTAAATAAGTAACCACTTTGATAACAACAGTAGGATATTAATTATCAAAACAAAGCATAAGCCTACAGCAACTTTGGTAGCATTCAGTAAGATATTAAATATTATAAAATAACCCTGTGACAACTTTAGTGGCATTATTAGTATTAACAGTTTATTAAGAAGTTAGCCCTATAACAAATAGAAATCAACAAAGTAGAAAGGTAGGCCCTAGCTTGCAATGACTAGAGATAAAGAGGAAGCACTATAAGAAAGCAACAACACAACTACAACACCAAAACAATGCTAGATTCACAAGAGGTAAAAATAAAACTGGCAATTTTGCAAAGTTTTGCTATTTATCAGATATTTTTCCTTTTTTAATCTGTGAAAAAAAATAATTTAATACTAATAGGGTGCATTCCAATCTCATGTCTATCTTTCTAAATGCTTTTGCCATGTACCAAGAATAATCCAGACTATCCTGATTACTAGGTCTAACTAAATATCTATTACTAGATGCATTTTGTAAATATTAACATTATATATTCTCTATAAATCTACAATATTAAATTTATTATTGTATTTGTAAAATATTTAGCTGGCTATTAAATATGTGACAGTTCTAGGTTCTTGCTAACAGTGAATGAAAAATTTAAATTGTTTATTATCTTGTAAATAGGTCAATGTAAATCTGTTTATGCCTACCCACATTGTATAAGTTGTGGGGCAAGCCTAGCTATTTTAATTACTGGGCTATAAAACATATTACTTCATAAAAATCTAATAGCAAACAATTTAGAAACAGTAATAGTAGGGCCTAATAAAAACAAATCTTAGCAGACTAGTGAGTCATGACTAGGCCTAGGCTAACTAAATAGGACCTAGGCTTAGCAGTGACATACGTTCCTAAGCCAAGGGCATAAAAACTTACCATGGATGATGGCTAAGCAAACTTTAGTGGTTAAATGCTTTTTGGTATATCCCTTATGAAGTTATGGCCTTATGGAATATGGAAGGAGCACTTTGAATCAACAACTTACAACTAGTGTAAAGTATATTTTTTTATTTCTTAACTATTAAATAATATTTAGATCTATATATTAAGACATAGATTATTTGGCTCAGCCAAAGGTGGCCTGTTGGTCTATCAACAAAAATATGCAAAAATTACAAGTCAAATATCATGGGGTGTGTATAAAAGTCACCCGTGTTGACAGAGATAGGGTCTAAGAAACGGTAATCGAACATGCGCGACGGTCGCCTAATAGGCAACTCCGAACATGTTCTTTGTTCCGAGAACATGTTCTTTTAAATTTATAAGGCTACTTAATGTATATTAATAAATTAATAACATGAAGAAAAAACTATGCCTTCCTTGACATGAGGTCAACAAACAATACAGATTTAAACCATGTGTGTGTGTTAAACCATACTAGACATAGTATGGGTTTAACTCTGTCTTGTTTGTTGACCTCATGCCAAGGAAGGCATAGTTTTTTCTTCATGTTATTAATTCATTAGTATACATTAAGTAGCCTTATTAATTTAAAAGAACATGTTCTCGGAACAAAGAACATGTTCGGAGTTGCCTATTAGGCGACCGTCGCGCATGTTCGATGTAGCCTAAGAGTCGTCAACACGGCTGATAAAAGAAGCCAGCGCTCAGCTGGTCAGTGGCATTAAAACAAAGTTTAAAGAATAGTCGGGCAGATAAGTGGAATCATGTAGAATAAAAGGAATTCATATGCGTGTATTAATTATGATTGTTTTTATAATTTTTTTATTTTTCTTTACATCACAAAGTGAGTTACATAGATTTTTTTTAATTTCCTTTTTACTGATCGTAATTACGTCAAATATAAAAAATAAGTCATGTATTAATATTAATATTTAGTCAAAGACACCATTTTACCCTAAATTTTGAACAACGAAAACTTCAATAGTGACAAACTCCGATTCAAATTCGACAGTTAACGACAAGGCACGTCAAAGCTACATTCAATTTTGACACAGTCAACTTCAATTTTGAAAAGGTCTATATTGAAGTGGAGTTGATAAAATTGAAGCGGATATTCAGGAGAATTTACCATAGAGTGTAACTTTTGTCGTTCGCTGTGTCAAAATTGAATCATAGTTTTAGACAACTTGAGGAGTGAGGATTTGGCTCGCGCATTGGCTAAATCGGACCTTTTCAAAATTGAAGTTGACTGTGTCAAAATTGAATGTAGCTTTGACGTGCCTTGTCGTTAACTGTCGAATTTGAATCGGAGTTTGTCACTATTGAAGTTTTCGTTGTTCAAAATTGATGGTAAAATGGTGTAGAGGCTATTCGAATTTTAAAACGGCTAAAGCTTTCGTATAAATGTAGTAGTTGCAATTTATGCCGTATTTTTACATTTAAAGTTTTGTATTTCCTAGAAACGCAGCGTTAACTTAGAATTGAATATTTTGTTTAAATGCCGCTTTTTGTTTTAATCATGTCCGCCACCCCGAAAGAAACCTAATATATACGAGTGATTTTAGACACGAAAAACCCAACTGGCGTTTCTCCGCAAGTTCTGGAAAAGCAAGCTGTTCAAAGCAAATAAAGTTTTCTTTCCTTAATCATTTTAGCTAAAGGCTACAAGCTGGAAAGTGTATGTCATAAGCGAGAATTCGTACTGAAATAAGATATACAGGTTGGATCTGATCCAGACAGTAAAACCCAGAAGGGATTAAATTAATGCAGATTTTGCAGAAGGAAATAAAAGGAAACTAAGGGAGTAATTCCAAATAAGAGAGAGAGAGTGTGAGATTGGACACCCTCCGATCCACTGGTAGCCTTTGTCGGACTGAACTTAATAAAAGACTGTGTGTCACTAACATAAAATATACATATGAGTTATTCGTGTGAATCAGATTAAAATAGTGTCTTACCGCTCGGACACTTGCATGCTATCACAGAGTAAATAACTACTCTAATATAATATTATAAAGTGTTATACTAATTAAAATTGCTAAAGTTTAAAAGCCCTGAGACCATTTGATAGAATATTAACAAATAAGAAAGGGCCCTCCCACAACTTGGTGGCAGCGGTGGGATCGGAAAATCCAGTCAACACACCAGAAACCGTAATGGCAGGAGTTCAAGATGCAATTGGAATGTTGGCCGAAGAGCTGAGAATCGATTGGAATTAGGCCCAATGAGGCATGTTAAGATTCAGAAATTTACCCCAAGCCAAGATATCAGAATTTGGCTAACCGCCTTTGACCAAAGGTGTGATTCTGAAGGAATAGAACAGGAAGAACACAGGAAGAGGGAGCTCTTAGCCAACTTAGATTTAGCCACTGCGTTTGCAGCAGTACAACGTCTTAACTTACCAGAAGACCTAACCTACGAGGAATTTAAGGAAAGACTAGTAGAAAGATTCGGTCGTTTAGGTAGTTCAGCAGAGTTTAGAGAAGAATTTCGAGGCCGATTGCAGGGCAGAAATGAGCAGATTGATTCGTTTTCCGATGCACTTATCGAGTTAGCAACCCGTGCTTTCCCGAATATGAATGCCGAACAACGCGAAGAAGAGGTTGTCGAGCAATTCATCAAAGGCGCTAGAATTCCCTCAGATACTAGGGAAAAGTTGATTTTCGCCCAACCAGCCAGTCTGCAAGAGGCTAGGCGAATGTTAAGGCGCATTGAAGCCGCTTGGCAGATGTCACACAAAAGTGGACTACGAGTTGTGAGAGATGAGCCAAGTAATGACGAAGATCAGAGCAGGAAGCTGGAAGATCTGATTGAGAAGCAGAAGCTGGAAATCAGCAAACAGAAGAAGCTCATTGAGACTCTTACTCAAGAGAAGAGAAAGGCTGAAAGCCAGACACTGCCACCTCAGCCGCTCATGCAGCAGAAAGTGCATTTCCAGAAACCCTATCAGCAGTCAAGGCCTTCGCCGACCTGCTATAACTGTCGCAAAGTTGGACATATCGCGAAGAATTGCCAAAGTCCACGACAGTATCAGCGGTTCCATCAGGGAAACTGAATATCGAGGGACGACAGTCGAGGCCACGCCCCTCCAGAAATCCCAGATTCGAACTTTCGGCCTCCCAGTCAAGTTGTTACCCTGTAAAGTCCCAATATTTTTATCAGACTGGGAAGCGTCATGCACTTTATGCGTCAGCACCTCGCCTATCAGTACCCTATGCGTCAGCACCTCGCGTATCAGCACCCTATGCGTCAGCACCCCGCGTAACAGCACCTATTGCGTCAGCACCCATTGTGTCAGCATCTATGTCAGCATCTACCGTGTCAGCACTCGACGAGTCAGTGGAAGAGGATCTAGCATCCGAGGAGCCGGAGCCAGTTACAAGGACTCTCGTTGGAAAGTGCAACAAGAAGACTCAAAGGACAAGTAAGAAAATCTTTGTTTCCAATTCTAAACTAGAATTAGTTAAGCCGGAAGGATATGAAGCTGTAGTAATAGGGACTATTCAAAAGCAGGAAGTAGACTTTATCCTAGATACAGGAGCCAGAAATTGCTTCTTAAGTAAATCTGTGTGGACTAAACTGATCAAGCCCGATCAGATCAAGAGCACTGATAAGAGAGTATCTACCTTTGATGGTACCAGAGTTCAGTTGGAAGGAGAAAGCTGCATTATTGTCCGTTTTGGTGACATCCAAATGGAAGTCGATTTCTTGCTATGCAGTCACGAATGTGATAACATACTGGGAATGGAGTTCTTCATTGGATACTGTGAGAGCATTAACATCTCCAAGGGAATGTTAATACTCCATGAAGGATCTTGTATCCCTATGCAGTTTACTCACCTCCCAGTGAAAGTTTGCCGCGTTTACACGCAAGAAAGGGCTGTGATCCCAGCCAACAGCGCACTGAGAATCCCCGTGCGATTAGCCAAGAATGCGGAATGTAACTTCGGTACCCCAATGACTATTGAAGTGATCGGAGATGGCGTAAGAGCCAAAGAGTTGACATTAGACATGGTCCCAACTCTTGTCACCATGAAGGAAGGTTCCGCTATCGTTGAGATCATAAACCATCATCCTGTTGATGTGAAACTGGCAAAGTCAGCCCTGATTGGCTTAGCCAAACCCATGAAAGCCAAGGAGTTGAATTACTTCGAAGAACAGTCAGAACCCGAAGCCACTGTGAAAGTAAATCAGACCCAAACGATTGAGAATGCGTGGATTGAGGAGGTCAGCATTGGACCAGATCTCTCCGAAGATCAGAGAAAATCGGTAATCGATTTGATGAAGGAACACCGCGAAGCATTCTCCCAGCATGAACTAGACATGGGTCTAACTCATCTAGTCACACATGAAATCTCTCTGAAAGATGAGACACCTGTTCGAATCCCTACGAGAAGGATTCCTCCCCATCTTCAGAAACAGGTTGACGCGCAGCTGGATGATATGCTAGCCAAGAACTTAATCCGACCTTGCTATTCAACTTATTCCACCCCATTAGTAATAGTGCCAAAGAAGGACGGAACGATTAGAATAGTTAGCGATTTCAGAGTGTTAAATTTTCGAGTTAATTACGTGCCATATCCGTTACCTAATATTCATCAAACTTTTTCTTATCTATCAGGAAGCCAATATTTTAGCAGTTTAGATTTGAATTCCGGATACTGGCAAGTACCCATTAAGGAAGAGCATAAATTTATGACCGCATTTTCCACACTAACTAGAGGCCAATTTGAATATGAAGTAATGGCCCAAGGTCTATCTAATGCTCCAGGCACTTTTCAGCGTTTAATGAACCTAGTTTTATTAGGAATCCAGCACAAATTTGCGATGTCATATATTGACGATATTGTCACCTATTCGAAAAATTTTGCCGATCATCTGGCACATTTAAAGGAAGTATTCCAAAGGCTAATTACAGCAGGCTTGAAGCTAAGACCGAAGAAATGTAATTTGTTCCATCGAGAGTTAAAATATCTTGGTCACGTGATTAGTACGGAAGGAATCCGCACAGATGAGTCCAAGATAGAGGCTATTAGAACTTGGCCGAAGCCGAAGGATGTAAAAGAGTTGAGAAGCTTTCTCGGTCTGTGCAATTATTATAGCCGTTTTGTGAAAAATTATGCCGAAGTAGCACACCTCTTATTCCAACTTACCCGGAAAAATGTGCAGAATTTCCGTGATAAATGGAGCGTGTTGCACGATCAGGCATTTGAGGCTTTGAAGACCCGAATGATGTCTACGGAAGTGCTAGCATACCCGGAATTTGTGGATGACGAAAAAGTACGGATGGTGTTGGATACGGATGCCAGTGATGGACGAATTGGGGCCTGTCTAGGCCAGATTCAGTCAGATGGCGTGGAAAGACCCATCGCGTATTTTAGTCGCGCCATGAAAGAATCCGAAAAGAAGTACCCCATCACCCGAAAGGAACTGTTAGCCTTAGTAGATGCCATGAAACATTTTCGATTTTACCTGCTAGGAAAGAGATTCTTAGCCAGAACAGATCATAAGGCAATCATTTGGCTTTTGAGACAAACAGAAGCACAAGGTATCTTAGGAAGATGGATAGAAAGACTAAACGAGTTTCAATTTGACATTGAACATCGGAAGGGCAGTTCCCACCAGAATGCCGATAGTCTATCTAGAAGACCCGCCGAAGAGATGGAAGAAGTCGGAGAGCCCGCGGAAGGGAGAGACAGCGTGTGTGCAGAAGCTGGTCAGAAGGCAAGGACCAAGGACAGTGCTGAGTGCCTGACCCGGTCGCCAACTGTCCCAACTGAAGGAGAAATCCCGACCCCAGATCCCAACTGTCGGATCGAGTCACAGATTTCAGGAATTGAGAAGGGAGAAGAACAACGTGTTCAATGTGATTCCTGCAACTCGCAATTGAATCCGAGCGCAGAGGTATTCTACCCTAATTCAGAGAATGAGACGCGAGGATTAAGAGAGAGCAGATGTGATAAGCTTTTGACAGACTATTTGCCCACCCCGCTTAAGCGCGAGCAAATTTTAGAAGCCCAACGTGCAGACCCCGCGATCCAAACCCTAAGGGAATGGAAGCGCGAAGGCCTAGCCAAACCCCCATTGCCGAGTGACGCAAGCCCCGAATTGAAGCAATTGAGTAAGTCATTTGAAGCCATGAGCATTGAGAAGGAGTTGTTAGTAATCAAGGAAGAGGGTGAATGGAAAATTGTTTTGCCCAAGTCCGTGGACAAGCTAGCATTTAACGATCTACATGAGAGCCCGCTAGCAGGACACCTGGGTAGAGACAAAACCATTCAAAGGATGAAGCAGAGATTCTGGAGACCTGGATTGGTCACTTCAATTGAAGGATTGATTGCCCAGTGTATCCCCTGCCTTGAGAGTAAGAAAGGTCATTACATCCAAGCCCCTATTCAGTCATTTCCAGTCAATGAGCCGTTTTTCCGTCTTCACATTGATCTAATTGGACCCGTATCTAAGGAGAGTAGGAGAGGGCACCGGTATGTGTTAACTGTAGTAGACAGCACTACCAAATATCCCTTCGCTTTCCCGGTCCGTAACCAAAAATCAGACACCGTAATAAAATTACTGCAGGAGAGAGTATTTTCAGAATATGGCCAATGTCATTGGATCCATACAGATAATGGAAAAACTTTCACCAGCAAGCAATTTAAAGCGTTCTGCGATCTGTACAATGTCAAGCACACTTTTACAACCCCCTATCATGCCCAAAGCAACGGTTTAGTGGAACGATTCAATAAGCAGATTAAGTCGATCATCACTTGCTTGATTGAAAAGGACCACAATGACTGGGATCTGATGATTCCCGCCGCTTTGGTAGCTGTGCGCACAAGTGTGAATAAGACCACTGGTTACAGTCCCCATTTCCTGTTATTTGGGAGAGAGGCTGTATTGCCGATTGACAACCAGATCAAAGAATCCAAGTCCTTTGCCGATTACCCGTCCTATGTTGCCAATCATGCCGAAAGATTGAGGATAGCAGGCGAAATAGTCAAGAGGAAGTTAGAGAAAGTAGTTACTCAGCGAGAAGAAGAGGCCAAGAACAGTAAGCTGCCAAGAGAGATTCCAGTAGGCAGTTTAGCCTTAATTAACAATCCGCAGTTAGATAGCGAAGAATCTCATAAATTCCATCGCAAGAAGAGATCCGCTTATAGAGTGTTAGAACAATTTTCAGATGTAGTGTTCAAAGTTCAGAAGGAAGAAGGAGGTGAATTGACAGGCAATATCCTATTAGTGCATAGGGACAATCTGACTCTAGTGCCGAATTCTAGCAAGGAAGCAATCATTAAGGGAAGCCACCCCAGCGCCGCGAACAAAGAGAAGGTAGTAGACAAGAAAAAGAAGGAAGGACAATCAGTTAAGGGAAGCCACCCGAGGAGGAAAACCGAAGAGAAGCAGATAAATCTATCTGACTCCGAATCGGAAGACGAAGAGAGACTCCTGTGGCATTGTGACAGTAGGAGCGAAGATCATGAAATCAGAGGAAGCATGTTGGATATTGGAGCCGAAGTGGAGGTGGATGATGTAAGTTGTCAGTCGGACAATGAAAACATCGAAGAAGAAGGAGAAGGCGAAAGTGCGAACGAGAGCGAAAGTCCCGAGAGTATTAGCGAGGAATCTGACACCTCAGCCTTAGACCCGGCATGTGAAGACGAGACAATAGCTCCGCATTCCTACAACACGCGAAAATGTGTTAAGCCCCCAGCCAGATTCAATGATTATTTGAAAAGACTAACCACAGCGATTACGTGGTTCGGCAGCATAAAATTCTAAAAGCAAACAAGTCGTTGCGTAATTGGAGGAAGAAAAGGCTACACAATAGACATAAGGGAATTTGAGCCAACCAATAGGAATCGTTTTAGGGGAGTAAATTAGTCAAGCCATCATTGGTCGGTCACCGAGGAAAGTAAAAATCTGTGTTAGCCAATAAAATGTGGGGTGGGACCCCTGTTTCTCACCTATATATAGAAGACCCCTGGGAGCAGGAAAGGAGCAATTAAAAAGCTAAAGACACTGAGATTGTACAAACAATTTTCCGTGACATGGAAATGGATAAGTTTAACGATCAGGAATTTGACGAACTCCTGGCAGCGATTACGGTCGACTTGCCATCAGTGAGTTCGGAGAGCGCGAGTCCAACGGAGACTAACTCCGCCAAGGCAGAACCGCCTGTGGAAAATCAGCCTGAAGCTCCGCTGCGACAGCGCACTGAGCCAAGCTTGGCTGGCAGCCGAGGTCAAGCACGTACTGTGGTGAAGAGGCCGGCCGCTAAGACCGTCGAGTCGGTTCCGTCTAAGAAGATGCAGCCCACAGTATCTAGACTGCCAGTCCCGGCGTATCCAGCGGCTCGAGAGAATGTCTTGAAGGCGCAAGTGGCATCCGCTGTGGTTGTACCCGCCACTACTCTAGCTCGTCACCCGCCGAATGCAAGAACATCCATTGTTCTCGCTGCATCAGAAAACAATCCTGTCAAGAAGCCAGGTCCTCGACCTATTGCTCCGAGGCTGCCACCACAGCCAGTGCAGCAGCAGCCGCAGCCGTTGATGCAGCAGCCGGTGGTGCCGCCCAAGCGGCCGACGTTGCACAAAATGCGGACCCCGTTTCAACGGCTTGGGCAACAACATCCTCAGCAGCCTCAGCAGCCGCAGCAGCCGCCGCCGCTGCAGCAACAGCAGCAGCCGCCGCCGCCGCAGCAGCAGCAGCAGCCGTCGCCGCCGCAGCAACAACAGCCGTCCGCGTCAGCTTCGCCGCAGCCTGAACCTCAGGTAACTGGTGACCAGCCACCTGAAGATGGACCCGGAGGTGACTTCCCGGCCGTCATCGGAACCCTGCCTGAGGCTAGGCAGGAACACTACAAACGGTTGGTACAATTGATCAAGAAGTATTTACTGACAATCGCGTATGCAAGGCTGGACAGGACGCTTCCGCAGCGTGAAAGAGTCCGTCCGGTCCTGCGAGTATTGAATACGGAGTTCGGTGAGCTCTATGCTATCGCCGCCTGGCGCCGTGCGATCCAATACGCTAAGCACTCCATCACAAGTAATCCATATGACTTTAATCGCGTACTTTTAAATATTGAGGTCAGATGGGCTGGCAATGTAGTTGGTTGGCCACGCCATCAATCTATTCCTATGTCAGCTCAATTTTAAGTGCGATCCATGTTTTAATGTCGCTTTTCCTTTGTGCTTTACTTATCGTATTCATGCAATTCCCATTCATGTTGTACTGCGTTCATTTGTCTTTTCTGCATGTTCTTTGTGTAAATGCTTAATGTTTTGTTGTGCTTTTATTGCTTAAAATTTACTCACTATATTCATAAATTTCAAGTTAGGGAAGCCAATTGTAGTAGTTGCCGTATTTTTACATTTAAAGTTTTGTATTTCCTAGAAACGCAGCGTTAACGTAGAATTGAATATTTTGTTTAAATGCCGCTTTTTGTTTTAATCATGTCCGCCACCCCGAAAGAAACCTAATATATACGAGTGATTTTAGACACGAAAAACCCAACTGGCGTTTCTCCGCAAGTTCTGGAAAAGCAAGCTGTTCAAAGCAAATAAAGTTTTCTTTCCTTAATCATTTTAGCTAAAGGCTACAAGCTGGAAAGTGTATGTCATAAGCGAGAATTCGTACTGAAATAAGATATACAGGTTGGATCTGATCCAGACAGTAAAACCCAGAAGGGATTAAATTAATGCAGATTTTGCAGAAGGAAATAAAAGGAAACTAAGGGAGTAATTCCAAATAAGAGAGAGAGAGTGTGAGATTGGACACCCTCCGATCCACTGGTAGCCTTTGTCGGACTGAACTTAATAAAAGACTGTGTGTCACTAACATAAAATATACATATGAGTTATTCGTGTGAATCAGATTAAAATAGTGTCTTACCGCTCGGACACTTGCATGCTATCACAGAGTAAATAACTACTCTAATATAATATTATAAAGTGTTATACTAATTAAAATTGCTAAAAGTTTAAAAGCCCTGAGACCATTTGATAGAATATTAACAAATAAGAAAGGGCCCTCCCACATAAATATATTATCGTAGGGGCTTATAAACCGCTCATAAACCTGTTATAAGCCGAAGTTTATTTTGAACGACCAGACCAAGTTATAAGTAACATCGCTGCTTGAAACAATTAGTGGCGAATAAGAGTTACATCAAGATCTAGTAGAAAAGTTTTTCATTTGTGGCGAACGAGTTTAAAAAAGGTGGGTTTATAGCGAGTCGCTAGTGAAACGTGAGTGTAATACGAGTATTATCTAATCTTTCGCTTCCGCTTGAAATAATACGAATGCTCGATTGTACACGCAATATTTTCTCAATATGCCTTTTCGTAATTCAATATCGAGAATGTCATTGCAAAACGATATTCTCAAAATTACATTTTATAAAATACAAAATTAAAAGAATTAAAAAATAAATGCACTGATCAAGCCTTGTTTTGCAATAACATGGTGTTCAATTCTAGCAATTTTCGCAGTCTTTAACTTCAACCGTGTATCTTAAAGATTTAAACTTAAACTGCGCGGCGCGTTACCGGCATTTCGCTAATAAAATATAAACAATAAATATACTTTCTCAATAAATAATTCCCAACAATATAATTTAAGTCGTTCCGTCTACATACTGATCGGACGGACTATGGTATCGAGCGATACTATTATCTATTCGATACTCCTATACTCAACTCAATAATCCGATACTTTAAAAAATTTGAATTTAAAATTATCACGAAAAGGCAATAAACTGAAAAAATATGAATTTCAATCATCAAAAAGACATTTTGTTAAAAATTGTAACATTTTGCATTTTTCTATAATGCGTATAGTAAGTACGTAAATCCGTAAAACTGTTGAAATATACATTTATATTAACATTATTTTATAAATTCAAAGAAAGACAAGTCATTAATCAATCAACTAAACCAGTTATTGATTGCCAGTGGACTACACTTCACCAAAAATTGAACTGCAATTAGCCTTCTCTTTAGTAGTGATTAGTAACTAGTGAAGTGACATAGTGTAGTAATTTATAGTTATCCTAGAGACATCCCTGATCTCATCTTACGTCATCTCTCATCTCTCAAAGATCTCATCTTTCTGTCGCAAAAGACGTCCTCCGAGAGCCAAGGCGCGCGCCCCTCGCTGACATGACTCTAATGAGGCTACTCCTTCTCAGAGGCAATTGAATCAGCATCTAATGAAATGAGTGGCAAGCATTGTTAAGCATTAATCAGTGTACCATTTTTTATCTGACATTGCTGATTACGACTAATTGATTAGTGAGTGTTGCACCTCGCATGCCCGGCCGTCCTTTTGTGCAAGCCGCACACTTGTGTGCGAAAACTTTAGGGTTGGAGAGACTCGCTAATTCCTTATTAATTTACGCGATCGTGCCTCCCTCTCTTGCCTCAATTTGTACATCGACATCGATCGCACAAATAAATAAAGTTCAAACCACACAGCGCCAATCAGTTGCTGCCACAACATCATAAAATCTTAAAAACTTCGCTTCCGCCTTTAATTAACACATAAACAAAACAGTTGTCTCTAAAGTTTCTGTCACAAATTAAAATACGAGTAGTATAAATAGAGTGAAACAGTTTGGTACATGGCAAAATTTCATGTTTTGCCTTTTGTAGACAGTTTTTTTGCATTTTCTGAAGTATTAAACTAAAGTATGGACGATACTTAAATTTTGGTATCTGACTACGAAATAGCCGAAATAGCCGTAATAATGGATTCTACAGCTCTCCAAGAAACTACATGCGCGTTCTATACCTACAATGATGCCACACTTCATTCGTAAATAGACTTTAAATTTATTATTAAAAAATTATTTTGGAATGTTTTTCGAGCGTTTTGAGGCGCCAATTGACGTCCCGTGTTTCGGGACAAGTGGTTTTCGTAAGCTGCCACGCGCTTGTGTGATTGAAATGGTTAGGGATCGTTTTGCAAGCCACTGACCTGCCCTCGTGAAAGGTGGGAGCCTGGAGATGGCAATAGAGTCGAATGGCTATCTGCCTGGCTACTCGCGAGATGCCGCGGAGAGAGGGTGAGGAGGAAAGAGGAGACGAGGAGGTTCGATGGATGCAGGGAGTGGTCCTATTGGCCTCAGGCTGGCCAGTCCCACTCGTCCCATTGGCCACAGGCATGACTGCCGTGCCTACCCCAAGCTATGCTCGAAACCGGCGAAAAGTCTAACGGGGGCGTCGGATTATCCGGAATCGGCAAGACAGGGCCTGGGTAGCCTACTGTCATGCGGTGCGGTGCGCAACTGACTCCTAGCTTTGGTAGCGGTGGTCGAACTGGTCTAGGCTCTTGTCACAGAACTGCGGAAAGGCTATCGGCAAAGCGGATAGATGATCTAGGGTAGCGCCACCACCCAATGCGCCTGCCTTGGCCGCCGCATGGCCGCCCCGATTACCCAATGAACCGGCGGCGAGAAACGACAGATGCTCCTTTACGAGCAGCCGACGGCAGTCGGCCAATAATTGTTACTCCGCCAGGACAATGGGAAGCGCAGGCGCCGACCTGCCTACAGCGACATTACATGTATCTAAGAGGAAAGGTCATATATAATCGAGCTGGGCTCGGACTACACTAAAGAAGTGGGGGCATGAAGAATTATTGATCACTTGAGATGCCTGAGTGATTTCCGATATCTGATCGCGGTTTGGAGGGGAATTATGACCTAAACTAGCTCATACAATAAAGTTATGGCCCGCGATCAGTCATTCCTACGGGGATCTAGAACAGATCCAGGGAGAGGGGATTCGTCGGCTACTTAATTCACCGCCGCCCCAAACCCGGCCCTAAGATTAATGATCTTGTTTTTGTGGCCAGCTGCTAGTTGGGTCGCGATTATTAATTGCTAAAAATTTGAAAAATTCTGCTGGCTCACATTCCCACTCGATTCCCGTAGCACACTCCACATCATGATTAGCTGGCAAGGCTAATTCACCCTCCAGCTCAGTAATAAAAAAAGAATGCAGAAATATGATTGTCTCGACACTTTTAGCTTCAGTTTAAGTTTCTATTTTTAGCAAGTTCAGGGTTAGGGCAGGCTTGCGCCAGAAACCCTGATGCAAAACTTCACCTAAGGTATCGACCCAGCAACAGCTGTATAGGGAGTCACAGATGCGTCGACTCATTGTCTAAAAAACCCTATATGGTGGGTGCAGATTCAGCCAGAATTGGAGCTTGGAACTCAGCCGCACGTTGGCTGCATGCGTCCACATATATAATCAAATCCACACGGCCCACAGCAAATGCTAGCAAACAAGTGCAAAGCAGGTATCCACCCATGCAGTCACAGCTGTAGGGAGTCACATATGCTTTGACATCATTATCTAGAAACCTCCGGCGTCACTTGCAGATCGACAGCCAAACAGGAACTCTGCGTTTTCCCCAGGTATAGTATGTATAGTCAGAGCTGAATATCCAAAGACTATAATGGAATCATGCAGTTTTAGGCCAATGAAAAACGACTTGTCAAGTCAGCCGACTACATGTATAAATAAAGCATTGCATGCTGAGTGCAGACTCATTTGAGCTCAGCTTCAAGAAACCTTCAAATACTGTAGTCTCACAGCTACAATGCTGCTAAGTTTCGTGTTTCTGCCTCTAGTCATTCAGCTGCTGTCAGTGCAGGCTCAGTGCCCAACGCCGTTCAACCTCGAGGCTGGCAGGTGCGTGTATTTCAACACGGCGCATAGCTTCACCTGGTGCTCGGCTAACAGGCAGTGTGAGTCGATCGGAGGTGAGCTCATCAACTCGTACAGCTCGCTGAAGCTGCTTTCCAGCTTCTCGAGTGCGAGCTGCGGCTGCAAACTATGGGTCGGAGTGAGTGATTCGGCTGATGAGAGAGTTGAGGACCGAACTGGATGGCAACGGGTGAACTCGAACGGCATTCTGCCGCTGGACAACTCCCTGTGGTTCCCCAGCATGCCGAACAACAATGGAAATCAGGACTGCTTGTCTAACTCAAATGTTAACATCAGTAAGCTGATCGACACCTGGTGTTCCAACACGAGGGGCTTCATTTGTGAATTTCGGAATTCAACTTCGGAGAGCCGACCTCTGAAGAGCTCGCTCTGGCAGCGGGCTGCCTTCAAGCGCACCAGCTACAATCCCAGCACTGAGTACTGCTACTCAGACGTGCAGCAGGTGTCCAGCTCCTTCCAGTGCGTTGCTGCAGCCATGCGCTCTGGTGGCAGCTGCAGACACGTGCTGTACAACCGCAAGCTGAAATTGTGCCGCCTGCTGCAGTTCACCGACGCTCAGGTCGAGGAGGAGATCGAGACCAGCGCTGACTGGGTGAAGTTCAGCTTCTGACCGTCCCTGACAATGCCCTGTCAGAGCAAGCCGGCAGATCGAGTCAATACTGAACATTACTGGCTTTATTCCTCGCGAACACCACTCGGTTTGGTCACAAGAAGTTATTAAGAATGCGCGTCTGATTATGATTTGGTGACTATGGTTGGCAATGGCAATGTCTATGGTAATGGAGTCTATGGCAAAAACAGCGTCTTTGGCAATGGCAAGGGGAGTCATCTACTGCCGGTTCCAGTCAAGAAAGTGGAACCGGCCGTGGAGGAGCGAGAATGGGCCGGGCCTCTTAATATAACCACGACCGCGGAGGAGGGGTGGGAGAGGGGCTAAAGCGAATAACCCCTCACGCATTGTTAACATTATTTATGCGCGCACGCAGTTATTGACTGGAGGGTAAATGACAAATTTGGCGAACGCATGGATGTGCTCTGGCATTTACTATGAGTAGTACTGTGAGAGATACAATTCAGACTACTGACAACAGTAGAAAAGCAAAGACTTGGCTGCAAAAGTCTCGCATAACACTAAAAAATATCGCCATAAAAATGGCAAGCTTAAGAGAGACTTCTGTGCACACTAAGAGTGGTGGGAGAGGACTGCGTGTGGCTATGGCTGACTGACGTACTATAAACTATATTAAATAAGAGCATTATTTAAAAGAGTTATTCATGACTTTGAGTTAGCTTAAACAGCCCTTTTCGGGTCTACCCAAAGTAGGCAGTCGAATTACTAGTCGCTAAATATGCCTTGAACACAAGTGACAATGTCACAGCGGTGGCTGTGGCGGAGGAAGTTGCCTTCGAAATCAATCTCGGTGGTGGGCTGCCGATTGGAGTCCAAGACATGCACTTGACATTGCGCCATGCAGAGTTAATTGCTGTTCTAGTGGATAAATGATGAAATTTTGTCTCTCAAGGTGTCACGCTGGATGTATCGGAGCAGCTGATTAATTTTCGGGACTAGAACTGAGGAATGCGAGAAGCAGATATGGCAGAGCAGATGATGAGTGATGAAGTCTCCCGTGATGAATTTTGAACCAGGGCTTTGATTCCCAAAGTATTTGTATAACAAGGTGTTGCAGCTTCGTGTTGGCAACAGGCTGGCGGGACGTTGAACTTGTGAAGCCGGAGCTGCATGGTCTTTGCCGAGCGAAACTGAGACGGAGATCGAGCTATATAGCTGCTAGTTGTATGGGAGATAAAAAAACTTGTCAAGCTATATATAGGAAGAGGGGAGGGTTTCGGGCGAGCGACAGCGGATTCTCTATCCCTAGCTGTCTTGCCAGAGTCTGGCCGTAGTCCTCACCTGTCTGATGAGCTGCAAGCAGGCGATGCCTGTCATCATTCGAGATTCGCTTGTAGTTTTGGGCTGCCATGATTGATGCTGGTGATGCATGGAGTAAGGAAAAGGGGGTGTTTTTGGAAGATTAACACGTAACTTCCCTTTCCCGTGTCCTTTCAGTGGCTGCTGATTGCCATAGACAAAATGATTCTAAATGAGAATCTAAATGGCTAGGGTAAAACTTTTCTCGGGTAAAAACAAGCTTAGCCATATTAGCAACGCCACCCCATTCCTTCTCTTATACTTCTGCTACCGAATTTGAATGCAGTTTGCCGAATTTGAATGCAGTTTGCCGAATTTGAATGCAGTTTGCCGAATTTGAATGCAGTTTGCCGAATTTGAATGCAGTTTGCCGAATTTGAATGCAGTTTGCCGAATTTGAATGCAGTTTGCCGAATTTGAATGCAGTTTGCCGAATTTGAATGCAGTTTGCCGAATTTGAATGCAGTTTGCCGAATTTGAATGCAGTTTGCCGAACTTGAATGCAGTTCGCCGAATTTGAATGCAGTTTGCCGAATTTGAATGCAGTTTGCCGAATTTGAATGCAGTTTGCCGAACTTGGATGCAGTTTGCCGAATTTGCTTGCAGTTCACAAGTATAGCCATAGAGTTTTTCCGAATATGAATGCAGTTTTATTACGCACGTTTCGCTAGCAGCAACCGAGCCGCATCACTTTTTAAAATCACTTGTACCACTTGCAAAATCAGTCTTTTCTAATAGATTTTGACTATATTTAATTGTACCACGCGTTAAATTATCTTCATATTGCTAATCATGTCACTTTTGAAGCCTTCAAATTTCCGGATTTAAAAAAATCGGTGCGGCAGGCATTGTGCTGATCACTTGCGCCCTAGCTTTTGACTAGATTCTTGTACCGTTTTGACTAGATTCTGCGAACGACCATAAGCTTCAAAGAACGAGTAATTCGATTTTTCAAAGACAATTTAAGAAATTTAAGAAATCTAAGAAAGCATTTCATCAACATTTCATAGTGCAATGAACAGACAGCGCTGTAATGTAGTAACAGCGCTGTAATGTGAATTAAAAAATTACAATATAATAACAAATTAAAACAACGAAATTTTAAATGGGATAGGGTACATTTACGCGATCGTATTAAATGTATATAACCATCAACTTGCGCAGCAAATATATACTCAAATATCCCCCGCACGAGGTGGCTTGTTGGAGGGGTGGATTGTTGGTGGTTGTGGGTTGTTGGTGGGGTGGATTGTTGCAGGGGTGGATTGTTGGAGGGGTGGATTGTTGGTGGTTGTGGGTTGTTGGTGGGGTGGATTGTTGCAGGGGTGGATTGTTGGAGGGATAATTGCTGGAGCGGTGGCTTGTTGCAGGGATAATTGTTGGAGCGGTGGCTTGTTGCAGGGATAATTGTTGGAGCGGTGGCTTGTTGCAGGGATAATTGTTGGAGCGGTGGCTTGTTGCAGGGATAATTGTTGGAGCGGTGGCTTGTTGCAGGGATAATTTTTGGAGCGGTGGCTTGTTGCAGGGATAATTGCTGGAGGGGTGGCTTGTTGCAGGGATAATTGCTGGAGGGGTGGCTTGTTGCAGGGATAATTGCTGGAGGGGTGGCTTGTTGCAGGGATAATTGCTGGAGGGGTGGCTTGTTGCAGGGATAATTGCTGGAGGGGTGGCTTGTTGCAGGGATAATTGCTGGAGGGGTGGCTTGTTGCAGGGATAATTGCTGGAGGGGTGGCTTGTTGCAGGGATAATTGCTGGAGCTGGGTGGCTTGTTGCAGGGATAATTGTTGGAGCGGTGGCTTGTTGCAGGGATAATTGCTGGAGGGGTGGCTTGTTGCAGGGATAATTGTTGGAGCGGTGGCTTGTTGCAGGGATAATTGCTGGAGGGGTGGCTTGTTGCAGGGATAATTGCTGGAGGGGTGGCTTGTTGCAGGGATAATTGTTGGAGCGGTGGCTTGTTGCAGGGATAATTG
Source organism: Macrostomum hystrix (assembly GCA_950097015.1). Classification (NCBI taxonomy): domain Eukaryota; kingdom Metazoa; phylum Platyhelminthes; family Macrostomidae; genus Macrostomum; species Macrostomum hystrix. The sequence continues at coordinate 26,959,221 of CATNEN010000038.1, forward strand.
CTGGAGGGGTGGCTTGTTGCAGGGATAATTGCTGGAGGGGTGGCTTGTTGCAGGGAAAATTTTTGGAGTGGTGGCTTGTTGCAGGGATAATTGCTGGAGGGGTGGCTTGTTGCAGGGATAATTGTTGGAGCGGTGGCTTGTTGCAGGGATAATTGCTGGAGGGGTGGCTTGTTGCAGGGATAATTGTTGAAGCGGTGGCTTCTTGCAGGGATAATTGCTGGAGGGGTGGCTTGTTGCAGGGATAATTGCTGGAGGGGTGGCTTGTTGCAGGGATAATTGCTGGAGTGGTTTGGCTTGCTAGAGTGGTGGCTTGTTGAGCCGTGGACAGAACGTTAGGTTGATAAAGACGATTTTTTGACGGATTGGTGACCCTAAAAGCACGAAAAAATGTGCCAGAAATGTATTTTAGTCTGTATAGCAGAAAAAATACGTAAGTAAAAGACACTCGCAGCACTTAAAAAGAAAATACCGAAATACCGTGGAGAGGAACTCGACGAAGAATATTTAACAACGAAAGTTATAAACAATTTATAAAAAATTAGGCAACAGGCAACATTTCTTAATCAAAGGCTCTCCTCGAAAGGTTAAAAAATATAGAATAGAACTTTCGGAGCTGCTAAAGTATAAAAAGTGAGTATGTATGTATATTGATATATGTACTTTTTAATCCAATTATCTAAAATAGTAGGACTAGAAAGTTCAATGATAAAACAATTTAAATGAAAAAAATTGCAATCGCGGCGTTTAAACTCGAAAAAATATTTTGATACACCAAACGATTTTATTGATCGATTGAGCGATCTTTTGCTCGCTCAAGAAACTAACTTTTTAAAGAGAAAAAAGTCGTAATTACAACAACACCGCATGGTCTACTATAAGCACTCTCGACTTTTCGAGTCGTTTTTGAAGCCAAAAATATTTTCAAGAGTTAGCTAAAGCCTGGTTAGTTGTAATTTTAAAGACTGGTGTTTGAGGGAAGTCTCTATTGACATTGAAAACCGCAGTGAACCAGTAGTCCATTAATGACTGCTGCCAGTGCCACCCATTTGAGACGCAGCAAAATTGGCGGTCAAATGGTATATTTAGACTATTAATGACCGCTGCTGATGTCTATGGCAAACACCATGACAGACGAATCCTAGAGGTGGGAGGGAGAAAATGTGCAGAGTGTGGAAAGAGAAGCCCTCTTTGTCTATGGTCAAAATCAACACAACTCGAATCAGAGTGATATTAAGACTGTTTTCCGCCCAGAGCGCATAGAATTTAATCTGATTTTGAACGAACCGTTTTTGAGCCTACGTACTACAGATTAAGATGGACGAGACATGCCCATATCCGACTGGTCTGCTTTATTTATCGCAAGGGGTCGTCTGTGGCCTGACGATGGAACAGATTCAACAGAGAATGGAACGAGAGGCCGAGATGGAAAGAATGACGATGGAAACCCTGCCCGAGCTAGGAATGGAGGACGTGGATGAACTTCTGAAGGTATACGAAGACTCTGCCATTGAGAATTTGGTTCAGGAGATGGATAATATGGAGTTGGAAAACTGTGTTTATGCCATGTTTGTTACACAATCAAAAGTGCAAATATATATGTCAGAAACGCGTGACTGCTTCCTCACGCAGAGAAAAGACAAGTTTGTGCCATAGACAAAACGTGAGTCGCAGAATTCATTAATGACCGCTGAGAGCGGTTTTCAATGGGTGATGTTAGAGTGAAAAAATTGAGTCTACTTTAAACAATACAAAGCTCTAACTGACCAATCATGTGCAGTCTTTTAAGTGCTCTTAAGTTCGCCAGCGCCGCAGACTCGCGAGTGCCTCCTTCTCGTCGATACATTTCCAAGCTGGCGGCAGCCCGTTGACTGGCTTCTCGTAATAATTACTGAGATCCGTTGCAAAGCTTGCACAGAACCACATCCAAAACTTGTTGCCGCAGTTGCTTGGGTCAGGCCGAATGTCCCAATCGTAGAAAAAATCTTTGTACTTGGCGTAAGAATGTCGTTTCTTATACCATTCGCCATCAGTGGCACAATTTGGAGTAAGTCTTCCATATATGTGGCACACAATGCAATAAAATTCATGGTTTTGACTCACATCGAGTTCACAGTTTCTAAAGACAAGCTCCAGGGTGTGTTCATAGTGCGTCCCTCTGACTCCCTGTGGTCTGTGCTGCAGGCAGACATGAGGCGTGCCTTCTCTTTCATAGTGCTTAGCATCATCTTTGCAACATGGCTCAAAACAGAAAGGACACTGTGCTCGGCAGCCCCAGAAACTATTTAACACCATTCGGCAAAGGGTTTCTCCTTGAGAAACAGAATCAATGTCTCTGGCTTCCAAAATTCGATATTCTTGTTGAAGTTCCATATGAGCCTTCTTGATGGCTGCACGAAAAAAGCCAGTAAAATCGGCAAGTGTTATCGAACTTACATATTTATAATCGGCACTGAAAACATTCTCCAAGTCTTGCGGCACCACAGCAAGCTCAGTTTCAACATTTTTGCAGAACTTGGCAATCCATAGGCTAAAAGACTGAGCGGAGTCCGTGTTGGCTTTTTCATCAGCGTCATGAACAGCAGCGAATATAGGTTCAATAAGTTCATAGTTTATAGCTGAAAACAGCCTGGTAGTATCGTTAGAGGACTGTTTTTTAGATAGAAATCCTAAAATAAAACTCTTCAACCACTGAAGAGCAGCTGTCTCGGAGTTTGAGGCGAAATCTATAATTTTCTCAAATTCGCGATTTTTTGCGAACTCTTCCAACATTCGCACTACGAGATAAAACTTGCCATTGCCAATTTCCTTGATCAATTTAGACTTAAGCTTCTCCTTCATTCGCTGACCAATAGCGTCCCGGATGATTTTTTTCAGATGATCCCTGACATAATCTGCTGCTACAGCGGCACAGCTTTGCCGCTTCACCATGTTAGCAAATGTGTTGCGAATCCGTTCCTTGATCTGATTGGTCCTTGACATTATGCTGCAACTTTCGTGAAATCGATTGTCCAGTTCAACAAAATAAGGATAAGCGAGACTAAGCGACAGAATTACCAATTTTATTTCAAATTTCATCGTTATTCTCGTGTCCTGATAGACGCTAAGTTCTCTCTGCAGACACTCAGTAACACATTTTTGAACTTTATAAGCATCGTTTTCTTCAAACCATCTATTCGCATGAGAAATGTCGATAACTAAAATCTGCACATTTCTGATAATTTTATTGCTGATTGAAGTTAAACAATCTTGTGCTTTCTTTCGCATCTTTTGTTCAAAATAGTGCTTTTCCTCTCCAAAAGTTAATAGCTTTAATGCTCCATCACGAATTCGTGTGGAAAGTGTCACGTCGATTTCGAAAAGAGTGTTTTCATCGGCTTCAAAGAGTTGTTCACGAGTCAGCGTAGCAGCAGAGCGTACTGCCCTGATGTCTTCATCAAAAGCAATTCGATCCATATAAGAACGAACGGTAGATATTTCTTTAGGATAACAATTGCGGAGAAATCTCTCGATCTTTGAATAGACAGAGTCACCTTTCTCAGATCCTTCTGCTGGTAAATCAGCGGTAAATTTACTCCACAGGCTGCCAAACTTTTGTTCAATAACTTCTGGAGGGCATCCCTCAGGCATCTCCTCAGCAGCTCTTTTGGCTTCGAGTAGAATTTCCCTCTCCCACTCGCTTTGCTTTGACATCTGCTCCGTTTCCAACAGCTGAAAGTCGCAAAGTAGGTCCAGTTTTTTTCTGATCTCGCAACCAACCGACCTAAGATATTCTGTTAAAGAGTTGGTTTTGCCGGACTTCCACTGAATTGTGTGTTCACTATATGGGTTCTGCTCAAAGAATCTCTCTAGCCGCTGTTTTCCTGATTCTTCACACTCGTCGATAAGTCTGTTTAACTCTTTGATTAGAGCCAGTTTTTCTCTGTTCAATATGTCTGTCGCGGTCGATTTTTTTACCCGAACCGACGCATTCTTCGTCAGCCATTCATGTAACTGTGCATCAAACAGTGTCTTAATTTCAAAGAACTCAGATTCCAAAATATTGTAGGCCTTCATTTCCACACTGTTACGAAAACTGAAAACAAAGTCCTCAGTCATTATGGCCTTCCAAAGATCTTCAATGCAAAGAGCGAAGTCATCGAATCTACGAAAGCTTTTCGGCTCGTTATCCAGACAGTGCAGAATGTGGCTTTTGATTTTACGGATGCTAAAAGAGTATCCAGGGTTAACGGGAGCCATCGGAGGGTCTCCTTGCCACAGATCCGACGCGTAAAAAATGTCATTATGACAATCAAATGATATAATGTCTGAGAAACAATCGATATTTAGCAGCTTCTCTCCTTCAGCTGCCTCTCTTGTAATGTTATCAAGGACTTCCTGCATCTTAAAGTTTGCGTCCATCATTTTTTCCTTCGCACCCACCGCTGGCACATTCTGATGCACAAAGATGCACTTCCGCCGCAGGTCACGCATGCTGTTCGCCATCTTCATCCTGATAAACGCGTGAACCACAATCTGCAGTATATCCATAATTTCAGCCGTGTTTTCACCCTTGAGATTGATCACCGTCACGTCGCCCAGGCCAACAACAAGTGTGGCAAGCTCGTTGTCATGGTGATGCTTGTCGAGTCCCAGCTCAGGTGCTCTGAGTCCCTCCGTGTCGATCACGGCCACAAAGTCGAACGGCCTTCCGGGCTCGACGGGAACCAGCTGAAGAAAAGCTCCTCGGGTGCAGCGACCAGCGCTCACTGCGAACTTCAAGCCGAACATTGTGTTGAGCAGAGTGGACTTGCCCGAGCTCTGCAACCCGAGCACAGAGACCGCAAAGATCTTCTTTGGCCCCACAATCTGCTGGCAGTGGCTGAGAACTGAGGTCACCCATGTCAGTGGGATGTTGCTGGCGTCTCCGTCAAGAATCTCCAGGGGGATTCCCCAGAGCAGCAGGCGGGCAAAAACTTCTGGTAGAGACGAAAAAGTATTTACTGAAATTTCTGACGACATTCTGAAAGCGAATGTAGCTTCAAAACATTGGCAGATTTCTCGGAAAACATTTTCTAGACCAATTGATGCTCCAACTATTTTCGTCTCGATTTCCTGAAGCGTGAAATAAAGATTCTGTCTCTTCTCAATCAAATCTTTAATTTGACTTTTTGATTCATCAGTTGTTCGACCGATTTTTATTTCACCACACGTTATTTGAAGTGAGCTTCGAATTTTATTTCTTCTAGTGTGCAATTCGGGTAAAGTTTTTCTGGAGATTTCGTCAAGGTGCAGTTTAATCCATTGCAGAAACAGTTTAACTGCCAGTCCATCCTCAGATTTAGCATGGCTCTCCAGTGACTTCTTAAGGTCTTTGAGAAATAGACTCATCGATTTGCACTTGGCAAATTGTGCTTCTCTCTGCTTAGCTTTTTTAGATTGGACTTCTAGCAGCTCACCCTTCTCAGCTTTCGAAGAGTGTTCTTGTCGGTGCAACTGGCTAAACTTGAGCCAGAGTTCCTGCAGCGGAAGATGCTTAGCTTTGAACTCCAAAACATTTGAAGCAGTGATGTGCTTAACCACTTGAAGACTAGAATACTTCCCCATGGCTAGTGTCGCCCCACTCTCATCAGTGCTGAAGGTGTCGTTCCGAGTTTCCTCTGCAAGCATCTTTCCAGGTGTCTTTAACAACTGACCTTCCAGTTTTTTCGAGACATCACTAACTAGCTGGGTTTTGTTTTTCTTATTCGAGCCTTTGTAAGCCAGAACCACTTCCGAGCGTTCTCGGAGCGACTTTAGAACGGTTTCGCTCGATTTCTCTTTGCCTTTTCCGCTTTTGTTGTAGAGCACAATTAGAACATGAATTTGACGACTATTAAGATTCTCAATGGTCTGGACAACTTCTTGGCTTTGAAGAGCCTTGTTTTCAACTAGAAGGACAATAATTTGCGCTTTTTGGGCCACAATGTCCGTCTCCTTTTTATGCTGCATAATATCACCTCTGAAATTTGCAATCACAAAGGCTCTGCTGAAGGAACTCAACTGGCCCTTCGATGGTAGGAAAATTGTAGCCTCGACTAGGCCATTCGTGCACTGGCGTCTCGCGGTACCATTGCTGCAGTCTCGGTGGAAGAAAGTGTCCTGGCTGTTCTTGGACAGAAGACTGTTCAGCAGTTTCGACTTGGATGAGCCGATCTCTCCGATTCGAGCGAAGCAGACAACCGGAAATGGATGCTCGGACACCAAGCTCGTCTCCACGTGCAGGCCCTCAGAGTCTCGAAAGTCGACCACAATGTCTCTGAGGTTCCACTGGCTCAGTGTGAGGCGGCCCTCGCAATCTCTGTAGATGAGCGGAAACGCCAGTTTGCAGGCGAACAGGGCCTTGCACAGGATCTGCTGCACCTCCGGGTCGCAGCAAAGAAAGCACGCTTGCAGCACGTCCATGGGATGCAGGACATCTGAATCATCCGTGTCCTCCTCGCCTGAGGAGTCTTGATCTTCCTGGTCATCTGCGTTTTGTGTTGATATTTCCCTAGCGGATTTGTCGTACGCCAGTATTCCTTTGAGAACAGTCCAAGCTAGAGCATCAATTTGCGGACTTCGCGCTCTCTTTGACTCGTCGAAATCCTCTTCACGGAGTCTCACAATGTCTGAGAATGAGATCTTATTCGGAAAGTAGCCCTCTAGTTCCAAATTTTTAACAACTTGAATAACAGCTGCGTTGGCGCCATGACTGAAAGGGTTAAGACATGTTGCACCTTCACCTGGTTCTGTGTCTTCTTCCGAGTGTTCACTATGGTTCTTATTTTCTTCGTCTTTGTCTGTGTTGCTATGTACATATTCTCTTGCACTATTCTGATCAACTGGAGTTGCGACGCTTGACTGTGAGTCGGGATCTTCAATGTGGTACAGCCTTAAATTCAAATTTGCTGCTTCTAATCGCAGCATCTCTCTCCAGCTATCAATAAAAGCGTGAAATTCTGGAATTTCATGCGATGCCATGCTTTCGATACAGACCTCATCGAGTCTGTTTATATCCTGCTGCAGTAATAGGGCCACATCCACCAAGCCGAAGCGACGCATTACACACAGAATTGTCAGGGTCCATTTCTCCTCGTCGAGGTGTGGCGCCAGTTGACGCAGCAGCTGTCGGATCTCGGTAGCTATAGGCTCCATCAGCTGCTCGTCTGAAAGGCAAGAAATTTTAATTACAGTGGTAGTATTTTTACTATATGTTATTTGTCTCTCTACCGCGCTATATAAGAGATATATATATATTATATATCTCGTAGAACCGCACCTTCTTGATAAAAATCAATCGGATCTGTATAAAAAGTGCACAATGCTACTTAAATAAGTCTAATATTTTATTATGGGCGAGAAGGAAAACGGGATCAATAAAAGTACAACGAACAGGGAACTATCTATTTTTAGAAACAAAAGCTGGTCGCTACAGGCCTTCCTAAATACTAAGTGAAAGAAAATAGAAGTAGCTGATTCTCATTAGTTATATGGTTATATAATAATTATAATCTCGTGTATATAAATTTAACCTTAATAAGTTTATGCAACGTACATGCAAGTATTGAAGTCATGTCCAAAATAAATGTTTATAATAAAAGTTATAAGTCGATAAGTTGTCATGTTTAAAAGTTAGGAAGTAGTTTCATAGACTATTATAGTAAAGTCTTCCTAATCTAATTAGTTAAAGAAGATTTTGAAAAAAAAACTAAATAGTGCTACACTTCTTACCGGTATAATATAGACTTAACAGTACCGTAGTCCCAATAATAACTAGGTAGCAATGGCTTAACCAATGACCACTATAGGAGTCTACTCCAACTTGGGCTTAACATTGAAATTTTAATATCAAGCGTACATGGCATAGGCAGTAGTTAAAAACGTATGAAAAAGTTTTATTAAGTTCAATCAACTACAATAAATCGAGTCTCTTATTCACTTACCCAGCTGAATGGGACACACCCAGCAGAACGGTAATCGATGGAGTGAATCTGAGGATTTTAATATTTAAATTAATTATTACTTTATTCAGTTTCACAGATTTTCTTTGCTTTTGGAAAACAAATAAAAGCAACAAAAGAACTGGAGGAGAGGCGAGATAGTTTTATTTATATTGGAAACATTGGTCGAAAGCGAAAACCGAAAAACGAAAACTCATTGACGAAATGTCAAATTTATAGTTTTTTGTTGTAAAATGCAATAGTAGTTAACCTTTTGGATACTGAATGGTTTATACGTTTTAACTAGTCACCTAAAAATAAAAGAGCATCAATATTTGTTATAGTATAAAAAGCGTGACTTTTAAAATTCAAAATACGATATAATTTAGGGTAATTAATAATTGATCTGCAGGATTGTATATAAGGATACGGGTTAAAAATTCCAATATTCTATACTTTGACGTGCGTTTCAATTAGTTAAAAGTCTAATTTGTTCATTGATATTATCGTAATAAAAAAGCGATTATAAGTTTTTTATATTGTTGCGTGTTGAAATGTGAAATAAGAATGGTCGAGCCGCAGATAAGGAGATTGATAAGTTAAATATGAAAATTAGTTTAAGATAAGGATATGAGTGTTAAAATAAGAGATATGCACTGAAAAGTGTAAGAGAAATGCAGTTGTAGCGGTATTCCTAAACCATGCTAAGATTGCCTATAGCTACCACTCGTGCAATCTAGACGCTACCAGATCGTGTATATACCAAATTAAACGCTACCATTAGATTGTTAGATCCGTGAAAGATAAGTATCGCGGAGTATCAAGAGTTAAACGGCCATTTTCAGGACCATCAGCCTAAAGGATAATAAAATACATACAGAACTAACAGAGAAAGAACGAGTAAGATCGACCTGAGTTATAATACGCTGCCAAGAGAGAGAAAAATTATTTCCGTTAAATTTAATATAGTCTGCTACTGTTACCTGCAGCAGTTTTTTATTTCTTTGAGTATATATAATACGAGTACTAGCGAAGATTCGTGTTTTAAATATGTATCAATTACTAGAAACACAGTTTTTTTCAACTTTCTCGGCTTAGTGTCATCGTTAAATCTTAATAGATGAATCTGTTAATAATTGCGAATCATTTATTTACTGGTGCTCGACTTAATATAGTTATAATTTTTAATAACCCAAACGGACTTGGCAAAAACGACATAAAAAATGTAAATTGCCCATCACTGTCGATCCGAAGCTGCTGCTCTTGCAACTTCAGCACCGCTAGACTGCTCTACAGTGAAATCTATGATGAGCGGACTGGCAGCGCTGCTGTGCCTTCTGAGCATCCTGCAGGTGCCGTCAGTACAGGCTCAGTGCCCAACACCGTTTAAATTCTAGGCTGACAGGTGCGTGTATTTCAACACTGCGCATAGCTTCACCTGGTGCTCGGCTAACAGGCAGTGTGAGTTGATCGGAGGTGAGCTCATCAACTCGTACAGCTCGCTGAAGCTGCTTTCCAGCTTCTCGAGTGCGAGCTGCGGCTGCAAACTATGGGTCGGAGTGAGTGATTCGGCTGATGAGAGAGTTGAGGACCGAACTGGATGGCAACGGGTGAACTCGAACGGCATTCTGCCGCTGGACAACTCCCTGTGGTTCCCCAGCATGCCGAACAACAATGGATATCAGGACTGCTTGTCTAACTCAAATGTCAACATCAGTAAGCTGATCGACACCTGGTGTTCCAACACGAGGGGCTTCATTTGTGAATTTCGGAATTCAACTTCGGAGAGCCGACCTCTGAAGAGCTCGCTCTGGCAGCGGGCTGCCTTCAAGCGCACCAGCTACAATCCCAGCACTGAGTACTGCTACTCAGACGTGCAGCTCCAGCTCCTTCCAGTGCGTTGCTGCAGCCATGCGCTCCGGTGGCAGCTGCAGACACGTGCTGTACAACCGCAAGCTGAAATTGTGCCGCCTGCTGCAGTTCACCGACGCTCAGGTCGAGGAGGAGATCGAGACCAGCGCTGACTGGGTGAAGTTCAGCTTCTGACCGTCCCTGACAATGCCCTGTCAGAGCAAGCCGGCAGATCGAGTCAATTACTGAACTTTACTGGCTTTATTCCTCGCGAACACCACTCGGTTTGGTCACAAGAAGTTATTAAGAATGCGCGTCTGATTGTGATTGGGTGACTATGGTTGGCAATGGCAATGTCTATGGTAATGGAGTCTATGGCAAAAACAGCGTCTTTGGCAATGGCAAGGGGAGTCCTCCACTGCCGGTTCCAGTCAAGAAAGTGGAACCGGCCGTGGAGGAGCGAGAATGGGCCGGGCCTCTAAATATAACCACGACCGCGGAGGAGGGGTGGAGAGGGGCTAAAGCGAATAACCCCTCACGCATTGTTAACATTATTTATGCGCGCACGCAGTATTGACTGGAGGGTAAATGACAAATTTGGCGAACGCATGGATGTGCTCTGGAATTTACTATGAGTAGCACTACAAGTTCGCAGTTTGGACAAACGAACATGGCAGGCGACACAGTTTCAGCTTGCGGTTGTACAGCACGTGTCTGCAGCTGCCACCGGAGCGCATGGCTGCAGCAACGCACTGGAAGGAGCTAGACACCTGCTGCACGTCTGAATAGCAGTACTCAGTGCTGGGATTGTAGCTGGTGCGCTTGAAGGCAGCCCGCTGCCAGAGCGAGCTCTTCAGAGGTCGGCTCTCCGAAGTTGAATTCCGAAATTCACAAATGAAGCCCCTCGTGTTGGAACACCAGGTGTCGATCAGCTTACTGATGTTGACATTTGAGTTAGACAAGCAGTCCTGATATCCATTGTTGTTCGGCATGCTGGGGAACCACAGGGAGTTGTCCAGCGGCAGAATGCCGTTCGAGTTCACCCGTTGCCATCCAGTTCGGTCCTCAACTCTCTCATCAGCCGAATCACTCACTCCGACCCATAGTTTGCAGCCGCAGCTCGCACTCGAGAAGCTGGAAAGCAGCTTCAGCGAGCTGTACGAGTTGATGAGCTCACCTCCGATCGACTCACACTGCCTGTTAGCCGAGCACCAGGTGAAGCTATGCGCCGTGTTGAAATACACGCACCTGCCAGCCTCGAGGTTGAACGGCGTTGGGCACTGAGCCTGCACTGACAGCAGCTGAATGACTAGAGGCAGAAACACGAAACTTAGCAGCATTGCAGCTGTGAGACTACCGTATTTGAAGGTTTCTTGAAGCTGAGCTCAAATGAGTCTGCACTCAGCATGCAATGCTTTAATAATACGTGCGATCGGCTGGCTGACTTGACAAGCTGTTTTTCATTGGCTTTTATTGGCTTATAACTGGATTCCATGATTTATGGTCTTGTTGCTGCTTTTTTCTTGTTGCATTTTGCTCCCATATTGCTCCGATATCCAGAATCCATTAGCCTGGGTGGAACTCTGCCGATCCAGCTTTTTGACAATTTTTGGCTAGACTATTTGTTAACGCTTCAGTGAATCCAGGGCTACCGCTGTTACTGGGTCGATACCTTAAGTGACGTTTTGCGTCAAGGTAATTCCACTCTCATTTTTTCTTGCAAAAAATCTAAAGTAAATATTTGCCACCGGCTGTAATATATAGGTCGTATGAATTAAAATAGGAGTAATTGCTGAAACTCTCTGACTTATTAACTCTCATGGGGAGTGTTCGTGAATGACAGCTTCTTGCCTTCGAATGTGGTGGTTGTGTCGAACTCGATTAACTTCAGCCTGTTGCCAAAGTACTGCGCTAAGTTTGGCAAGCGAAACAATGATGGGCGCATGTTCAGGGGCACCCTGAGAGCCATTGCGATCAGCAGCAGCTCCATGTCTGAGAATGAGATTCGGGACTTCTTCACCTTGGTCGTGTGAATGCCTTCTGATTTTATGTTGCGGTATCGTCGAGAAAATGAAAATTAGTACTCTTTAAGTACTTTTAAATACTTCAAATCAATTTAAAATGCTTTTCCCAACAAGCTTTTTCAATATGATATTTTGTTTTAATTTTTAATTTTTCAAAATTAATTAAGTTTTTCTTTTTTTTCTTTCTTTCCTTTTAATTAAGTTTTAATTATTCTTAATTCTCTTTTTTTGGTTTAAGGTCTTATAGTTTTTTTATCTCTAAATATAATTTATAGTTTAGTCGAAAATTATACTATATTATGCCGAGAAAATCGGTTTCCTGCTGATTGAAGCGATTGATATCCCATTCCTTTAACAATGTCGAATCATTGGCCTTTAAGCCCTGTGCTACAGTTCGCTGGGCCCTACCACCATTAATTGTTTTTGGAGAGGAATATTGATCTTAAATATGAAATCTGAGAATCTATACACGAGACTACGGATCGGTTGATTTGCGATGCAGCTTTTTGTATGTCAGCAACTCATTTGGCTATTGACAAAGTTTTATCTATCCAATTTCATTATGTCACAACGATGCAAGGCTCGTTCACGCTGAAAATCTGATCTGAAAATGTGGAAATCACTAATGAAAACTAAATTTTCGTTTTTGACTCGAGAAAGGAGTAAAGAGATTTTGCAAGCGTAAGAGTAACAGCTACGCAATATTTCTGTAGTTATTTTATCTTTCCTTCGTCGTGCACTACCTTGTACTCGTGTTTTTATACTCAACTACTAATAGTACTGGCTGTGCATTTTTATAGTTTTTTTTTCTGGATCTTTTCCCCAGAAAACGTATATTGTATCAATATATCAATGTATCAATTCGGAACAATATATCGTATATTGATCCGAATGATTAATCATCTTATCAATCTTAGGCTTTTGCGCTTCTTTAGCTCCCCTCCCCCAGTCCATGGACTGTGCAGCTGTGCACAGCAGCTTTTGTTAGCGCCGCGCAATGGTAGATTGCTATATGCGTAGCATCGGTAAATAATGGCCATAGATTTTGGCATTGTATTTATGACACAATGGGGCATTATCATATAGACTATCGTTTTTTAATCCATTTTTTATGAAGCTGTTACTCGTAATTCACGATAAATTGCCAGAGATTATGAGCGAGAAATTCACTGTTTTATTAATTTAAGCAACAAGAACTTTAACAGGAAACAGATCTAGGATGTAGCAAAGCAAACGAATACCAAAGTATTTAATTTTTGACAGTGAAGACTTATAAGTACGAGCTATATATTCTTTGTTAGAAGTTGAACGTGCACCCATCGAAGAGGCAGTTGGCAAACATCGGCTGTTGCACACTTCGCATGTCAACTTCAGCTTGCTGCATGACTGTTGCACTAGTGGTTGCACTCGTAGTCGGGTCGGTTGGTGGGGCCAAATTGTCACTAACAGCGGTAGCAACCTTCCTGAGGGTTCTGTCATGCTTGCGTGCGAGATAACGTCGAACAGTGGACTCCGATCGTTGTCCCGTTACCGCCATTATCTCACCCATAGGCATTCCTTTGTCGAAAAGATCCGCAATACGCGTGACGCGTACGCAGTGATTCGTGTACTGCTTGGAGAGGTTGCACACACGTGCTTCATGAATGCAGCCAACCAATTGACACCGCGCACTTGCGTAGCAGAGAAGCGAATTTGTCCTCCCAAATTGTTAGTCAGAGGGCGCGGAAAGAACGAGGACGAATTCTGCGGTAACAAACCCTGATAATGCAGGATCAACTCCCGCTGAGCGCCGTAGATCCGACTCTGTTTGCGCTGATTTCCTTTGCATTTTGTTGGATCGCTACTCTGGTTTTTTGTCTTTAACGCAAGATATGAATTCCCATCAGCGTCGACTTCTTCTTGGAGCGTGCCAACTTGCTTAATTGAGTTCTTCGCATGCAGTTCTTCAAGTTCTTAGCTAGCGGGCCA